>CM048747.1:271970490-273199240 GCA_026315105.1 Locusta migratoria
TCAATCCATCATCAATGCTTAGGCCTAAAAATTTTGAATATTCTACCTTAGCTACTGGATTTCGGATCAAAGTCCATGTTTATTAATGCTTTCATTCCATTCACTGTGTGAAACTGTATATTATGTTTTATCAAAATTTAATGATAGTCCATTTGCAGAGAACTACTTAATGATTTTCTTAAAGGAGTCGTTTACAATTTCATCAGTTATTTCTTGTCTGTCAGGTGATAAGTATAGCCTACTTGTATCATTAGCAAAAAGAACCAGCTTTGCATTTTCGTGAATATGTGTTGTGGTCTTCAGTCCAGAGACTGGTTTGATGCAGCTCTCCACCCTACTCTATCCTGAGCAAGCCTTTTCATCTCCTCATAAGAACGACAACCCACATCCTCTTGAATCTGCTTACTATACGCGTCTCTTGGTCTCCCTCTGCGATTTTTACCCCACACACTTCCCTCCAACGCTAAATTCACAATTGCTTGATGTCTAAGAATGTGTCCTACCAATCTATCCCTTCTTTTAGTCAAGGTATGCCAGAAATTTCTTTTCTCCCCAATTCGGTTCAGTACCTCCTCATTAGTTACGCGATCCACCCACCTAATCTTCAGCATTCTTCTGTAGCACCACATTTCAAAAGCATCTATCCTCTTTCTGTCCACACTGCTTATCGTCCATGTTTCACTCCCATACAAGGCAACACTCCATACAAATGCCTTCAGAAACGACTTCCTTAGGCTTAAATCAATATTCGATGTTAACAAATTTCTCTTTTTCAAAAACGCCTTTCTACCCATTGCCATTCTGCATTTTATATCATCTGTACTGCGACCATCATTTGTTATTTTACTGCCCAAGTAACAAAACTCATCTACCTCCTTTATTGTTTCGTTACCTAATCTAATTCCTTCAGCATCACCTGATTTTCTTACACTGCACTCCATTACCCTAGTTTTACTCTTGTTAATGTTCATCTTATATGCACCTTTCAGCACACTGTCCATTCCGTTCAATTGCTCTTCCAGGTCCTTTGCTGTATCTGACAGAATTACTATGTCGTCGGCAAAATGCAACGTTTTTAATTCTTCACCCTGAACTTTAATTCCTTCTCCAAATTTCTCCTTGCTTTCCTTTATAGCTTGCTCAATGTACAAATTGAACAACATTGGGGAAAGGCTACAACCCTGTCTTGCTCCCTTTCCAACCACTGCATCCCTTTCATGCCCTTCAACTCTGACAACCGCTGTCTGGTTTTTGTACAAGTTGTAAATAACCTTACGCTCCCTGTATTTTACTCCTGCTTGCTTCAGAACTTTAAAGAGTTTATTCCAATCAACATTGTCAAAAGCCTTCTCCAAATCTACAAAAGCTAGAAATGTTGGTTTTCTCCTTTTCTTAATCTATCTTCTAGGATAAGCCGTAAAGTGAGTATTGCCTCACGTGTTCCTACATTTCTCCTGAACCCAAACTGATCTTCCCCGAGGTCGGCTTCTACCAGCTTTTCCATCCTTCTGTATATAATTCGTGTTAATATTTTGCAACCATGACTTATTAAACTAATGGTTCTGTAGTTTTCACACCTGTCTGCACCCGCTTTCTTTGGAATGGGGATTATAACATTTTTCTTAAAGTCTGAGGGTACTTCACCTGTCTCATATATCTTACACACAATATGAAACAATTTTGTCATGGCTGGTTCTCCCAGAGACTTCAGTAGCTCTGACGGGATATCATCTACTCCAGGGGCCTTGTTTCGACTTAGATCTTTCAGTGCTCTGTCAAATTCATCTCTCAGTATAGTATCTCCTATTTCATCATCATCTAGATCCTCTTCCCTTCCTACAATAGTGTCTCGAAGTTCATTTCCTTTGTAGAGCCCCTCTATATACTCTTTCCACCTTTCAGCTTTCCCTTCTTTGCTGAGAACTGGTTTTCCATCAGTGTCCTTGATATTCATGGAGCTGTTTTTCTTATCGCCAAATGTTTCTTTTATTTTCCGGTAGGCTGTATCTATTTTCCCCTATTTATACATTCTTCTACATCCTTGCATTTGCCTTCTAGCCATTCCTGCTTAGCCATTTTGCACTTCCTGTCAATCTCATTTCTTAGTCGTCTGTACTCAATTTTGCCTATTTCATTTACTGCATTTTTATACTTTCTCCTTTCATCGATTAAATTTAGTATCTCCTGTGATATCCAAGGATTCTTTGTAGGTCTTGCCTTCCTACCTATTTTGTCCTCTGCTGCCTTCACTATTTCATCTCTCAATGTTACCCATTCCTCCTCAACTGTTTTATTTTACCCTGTTTCTGTCAATTGTTGCCTGAAGCTCCTTCTGAAATTCTTAAGAACTTCAGGTTCCTTCAATTTATCTAGGTCCCATCTCCTTATTTTCCTACCTTTCTGTAGTTTCTTCAGTTTCAGCCTACAGTTCATAACCAACAAGTTATGGTCAGAGTCTATGTCTGCCCCTGGGTATGTCCTACACTTCAAAACCTGGTTCCGAAATCTACGTCTTACCATTATAAAATCTATCTGGTATCTCCCGGTGTCTCCTGGTCTCTTCCACGTATACAACCTCCTTTTGTGATTCTTGAACCAGGTGTTTGTTATAACTAAATTATGTTCTGTGCAAAATTCTACCAGGCGGCTTCCTCTTTCATTCCTTTTGCCCAGACCATATTCACCCACTATCTTCCCTTCCCTTCCTTGTCCTACTACCGAATTCCAGTCTCCCATAACAATTAAGTTTTCCTCTCCCTTTATTGTCTGAATAATTTCCTTTAGTTCCTCATATATTTCTTCGATCTCCTCATCATCTGCAGAGCTAGTTGGCATATAAACCTGTACTACTGTTGTCGGTGTTGGCTTCGTATCTATCTTGACAATGATAATGCGATCGCTGTGCTGGTCATAGTAGTTTACTCGCATTCCTATTTTCTTATTCATTATCAATCCTACTCCTGTGATACCCCCAACTGATTTTGTATTTATAATCCTGTACTCACCTGACCAGAAATCCTGTTCATCCTGCCACCGAACTTCACTAATCCCCACTATATCTAAATTCAACCTATCCATTTCCCTTTTTAAATTTTCTAATTTTCCTACTCGATTAAGGGATCTAACATTCCACGCTCCGACCCGTAGAATGCCAGTATTGTCTTTCCTGATGATCACATCCTCCTGAGTAGTCCCCGCCCGGAGATCCGAATGGGGGACTATTTTACCTCCGGAATATTTTACCCGAGAGGATGCCATCATCATATGTTCATACAGTAGAGCTGCATGTCCTCGGGAAAAATAACGGCTGTAGTTTCCCCTTGCTTTCAGCCGTTCGCAGTAGCTGTGTGGCAAAGCCACATTAGCTGATGTTACAAGGCCAACTCAGTCAATCATCCAGACTGTTGCCCCTGTAACTACTGAAAAGGCTGCTGCCCCTCTACAGGAACCACACGTTTGTCTGGCCTCTCCACAGATACCCCTCCGCTGTGGTTGCACCTACGGTACGGCTATCTGTATCGTTGAGGCACGCAAGCCACCCCACCTCGGCAATGTCTGTGGTTCATGGGAGTGGCTCGTGAATATAGAATGGCAAATCATTAATATATATTAAGATCAGCAAAGGACCCAAGACTGAACCTTGTGGCACCCCATTCCTGCATTCCCGGTTTGAGAAATCAGCTGTTTGTTGCATATTATCTGAACTTCTTATTTCAACTTTTTGCAATCTTCCTGTTAGGTATGATTTAAACCATTTGTGCACTGTCCCATTCACACCACAATATTTAAGCTTATCTAGAAGAATTCCATGATTTATACAATCAAAAGCCTTTGAGAGATCACAAAAAATCCCAACGGGTGATATCTCGTTAATGAGATATATAACAATAAAAAATTGAATATCTGTTATGATGGATGAACTGAAATAAATTGCTATTGTTTCTTAACATTCCTAGTTTCTAATCTGTTGTGAAATACATGTATCAATTTTATGTCGGTATTCATCAAGAAAGGAAGCCGATAGATGACTTGTAGGATTCTCGTGGCCGCCATACAGCAACAAGGAGGATAGGACATACTAGCTATAAATCTTTAAAGTCCCCTCTAGGCAATCCTACGAACAACGAAAACGCTGAGAAGAAAATTATAATGTCCACTCACAGCGCCGGCACACACAGCAACTTTCCCGGCTAACGACTTTTCGCGCATAAACGTTCCTGCGCAATAAAAATGGATGAAAAATTAAAAATCTAATTCTGCGCTTCAAATTTATATTTTAATGGAGTTCTTTAGCTGTTAACCCGAGAGCTTTTGATTGCGTGGATCGACGTTTCGCTTGTGACAAAACCGCGGCTGTGGCTTCTGCGATATTGCAGTTCGAGGGGTATTCATTTTTTTCTTTCTTGTTGTATTAATTTTATCTCTGTACATCACACATCACTCATTCAATTGCCTTTTAGTAGATATAGCTCTAAACGGAATGTTTCGAAGCTGTTCGAAGCATTATTCAATGTAATTAACAAGCGAGGAGAATATTTGTAACGAAGTGTTACTATTGTGTGCACTGCCAATGTTTCGAAATTCCATTTGTACTAATTATTGAATTCCGTTTCCTACTTTCGCAGTCGATTAATATAGGGTAAGGTGGCACAATTGAGATCATTTCGGACAAATGTTACTGTAACTGGAAATATTCTGAGAATTTTTTTTTTTAATTTTTTAATTTTTTAATTTTTTTTTTTTTTTTTTTTTTTTTTTTTTTTTTTGCTATTGAACTTTTTCTTGGATGTTTATTTAATGAATACGTAACACAAATATTAGACAATCACAATTGTTGGTATAATACAGAAAAGGTTACAGAATTGAGAAAAATCGATCGAAAATGTACCACACTATGTACAATTGTGATCATTTCCTTGTAAAATTTTAATCACTGACATGTTACACATAAAAAGCAGTTTTTTCGTCGGTCAGCAACGCATACTTCGTGGTACCAAACATTGCATTTTTGGCAGCGAATCCAGTCACCCTTAACTAGAAAATTTATAAGAGCGCGTTAGACTAATTAGCTTCACTTACCTCTAAACAGGAAAAAAATTATATCTCCGTAGCCCAAAGTGGTGTATTTGAAAAGACAGGAGAAGCTGTAGAAACCTGCTACACTACAACGCCACACAACGGCAAGAGCTACCAACACTACGAGACTGACAAATTATGTTGATCGGAATTGTACCTATACCGAATTTGCACTACCTTACTCTAATTGCCGTGGGGAACGTATTGTTGCGTCAAAAATTTACCCAGTGTTTCCAATTTAGCTTTAGCTTCTTTCCCGCTAAATCTAGCTTTGGTTTGTGACAATTGCAAAAAAAAAAAAAAAAAAAAAAAAAAAAAAAAAAAAAAAAAAAAAAAAAAAAAAAAAAAAAAAAAACTTGCCGCCTTGCGAGAATTCTTGCTTTGTTTTGCCTTTTACATGCTCTTTTAATACGTGAACAAAGTGGAAAAACTGTTGCAGTTATACAGGTCAGGCACCTCAGGATTGTTCTGGTAGTAAGTTGTATCACATTCATATGTTGTAATGGCTTCGTTGTTATTGCCGTATTTACGCTACTATAGTATCCGCCTTTTTCAATTTTTTCCTTCTGAAATTATAGAGGGTACTATAGGCGGAATTCAATAGCGCACGTTCGTTTGGTTCAAAATGGGCTAAATTTGTCAGTCATTTTATAACACTGTATAAGAAATGCCTATTTTATTTTTAAAAATTCATCTTAATATCTATAAAAATTGAGGGGTTTGTGCCTATATTTTACTCTGCAGCCAAAACTACACTTCGTAAAGGAATATTGGTTGTATGTGGTAGTAGGTATCAGTCTCCATTGTGCACTATGGTGGTAGAGGGTTGATAACGACAAGGGGTGGAAGATATGGGACTTGAAAGTTACTGATTTATATAAAATTCTACGTGTGGGTGTCAATATTTTTCTCTTCAGCAAAATCTACACAATGGAGACGAACTATCTCTCTGTGTTGTTGTAGTGCAAAGTCTTCCGTTGTTCCATGTCGATAGCTATAAGAAGGTGGAAGATATAGTGGTTCAAAGTCGTCAGCTTATATAAAATTCGGACTGAAGACCAGTGATGACTTTTGACACTATAATAGCCATGAGGTTCTATACAGCGAAACGTGATGCACTTTCTTCAGTTGTTTTTCTGCAACAAGCTTACGAATAAAGAAAAGTAAGTGTATATATCATTTTGGAAAGTGAAAGTGAAACTACCAAGAAAGACGTCAAAGTGTAAGAAAGAAATTTCGCGTTCTCGATTCGTTTCTAAAAGACAGAAAACGGCTCGGAAAAGTGAATCTACAGACGATAGGAACTTGAAATTTTAATACGTTGTTTATCTTACACAGTAGGCACCAGCGATTTCTCGATATTCCCATTCCTGAGGGGTTAAAATAGGGGATGAACCTTTTTCTTTAAATACGTTGCAATTAAGGCAATTTTAAGCGAGAAATACATAACTTCGTATTTAGATTTTTTATTCGAATTTTAAAACCACTTGCCATTAAGTGAATGAAGTAAGGGAAAACCTTTCAAGGGTGCTACTAAGACTACTTTGATGCTAGAAATGTGAAAATTTGGATTTGGAACCAAGGTTAGAATTTTTTTTAAAAAAAGAAGTGTTTCGGGGTGTTTTGAATTCGGCCATAGGGGGTACCAAGTTGTATCAAAATACTTGATTAGGAAAGCATTTTAAAGGTAAATCTATGAAAATTTATATTTAGAAGTAGAAACAACCAATGCGGACCATCCAGTCTACGCGTGCGAAGCAGCGGGAATTAAGCTAGGATATATATGAAACTGTCATACAATATATCACAGCTTCCATCGCAAAAGTCGCCTGTATTATTCCCTTCTTACGTGTCAGTTCGTGGCTAGCAGAAGCAACGTGATATCACAAGTAAACACCAGAAATACGAAAACTTCTAATTCACGGGCTGCCTCATGAACACCATTATTTCTTACAAAGTCGACAGCTCTTAAGTAACACGATGCCGTGAAGCTAATTCTTCGATCAGCGGTACTCATTTTCGTATGCTGCTGACATTATAAACCAAAATTCAAACTTATCTATGAGAAAATGCAAGCCTAGGTACTGAAAAAAGATTGGGGTTATCAGTTATTGTTACTGTTCAGTCGTAAAGATAGCATTGTTCCAGGAGCCAGAGGCAGGTAATATTGCCGAATTTCGCGTAAATTAGTGCTGCCGAATTTCATGTTAACAAATTCACGAATTTTCGAGATTTTTTACACATTTCTTTTTTTGACCCCCAAAATTAAGGGAGGGTATAGTACTCCAGGTAAATACAGTGTCCGGAAACTGCTGTACATGCTAGCAGTCGGCTGTGTGGGCAAACGTGCAATTTTCAGAGCTTTAAAATATGACTCGGAAAATATCCTTAACTCGAAAATGTTCAAATGTTTGTAAATCTATCGGACCAAACTGCGTGGTCATCAGTCCGTAGCTTACAAACTACGTAAACTAACCTAAGGACAACACAAACACCCATGTCCCAGGGAGGATTCAAACCTCCGACGGCGAGCAACCGCGCGCTCCGCAGCGAGGAGCCTTAGACCGCTCGGCTACTCCACCGCGACTATCCTTAACTGCCAAGCAGAATTACGCCACGGCAACCTACTGACTAATATTGATTATGTAAAGAGGTGATGTAAACTTTCCTAGAGTTTTATCGAGTAATTGTTATATTTATGCATAGAATTTAAGGCCTGTTAGACCTTGAGATGGAAACTGATAGGTGTGAATGCTAGTACTTATGCATTGTATTAACATTATGTACAGTTAGTCCCCACCATTTAAATCAAGGCGCTGGTCAACCGAGGCACGCGTCGGTGCGCATGCGCGTCTCTTTGCGTTGGGCTCAGCCGCGACTCGTGCCCAGTCTGATGCCGGCAACAACGCCTACTTCACTAGCTGTCTCCTCCGGAAGTAAAGTGCCTGTACGCTAACAGATTTTTAATCTTCTTCTTTTACCCCAGACGCGGCTTTTATGTTGAGTACCTGTCTCGCTGTAATCTATGTATATAAAAGAAAGTCGTGTTAGTTACACTATTTCTAACTAAAGGACGTCGGAACCGATTTGGCTCAAAATTGGTGGGGAGGTAGCTTAGAAGCAGGAGACGGACATAGGACAGTTTTTGTCCCATTTGACCGCGTATTAAATCAGAATTTGAGAAAAACTGAAAGTACGCTTCCAGCTGGGATCATTTTCTCGATTCTCCAACAATCAGATTATTCATTCGCTACTCGCCTAGCGACCAAATACGCCGTAACAGAACAAACAAATAGCCAAGGAGGTTAGAATAAAGGAAGATGGCGTTATGCACACAAGGTTAAAATTGTCAGACAGATTTAACATTAAACGTTGTTTCCTTATAAGCCGCTCCGTATTATTCTTACCTCAATGATGTTAACGGTGATGATCATTTCTTTGGAGCATTGCAAAGATAGATGTTATTTCGTGGTATTTTTGAGTGTTACAAAAAAGTGAATTTTATCCAATCGATTGCGAGTTGTGAGTGACTAGTGATCAAGTTACAAAGTGTACTGTGTATTGTGAGTGACTACTGATCAACAGTTATAAAGTGTAATGTGTATTGTGCAAAACCCTTGACATTGGAGTGCAAATTAGCATTATGTTGTTGCTGCTGGATTATTCTAAACCGATTTCCATGAGAAATGTACGAACACGAACTGGATACCCTACTTATATTCAACAACACTGAATGTAAACACCTGAAGATGGGCACAAGCCCGAAACCGGTAGTTTTAATAAATCACCAATAATTGTGACTGGTAGCGAATTTTATTTCCACAACCAATGTTACAAAAAAAATTAGTACAGATCGTGGTTTATTTTTTAGAACAATGCTTCCATTGCGTCGGCGTAATATCGGTCGGCGTACGTGCAACGCAATCTTACTATGTGATCTTAGTCAATGAGACCGAAGATAATCGAAAAGGTAAATCGAAAAGAAATTCTCAAGCGCGATCCGCTATGACTCTGAAACAAAGGGTACAGTTGAGTTCGACTCCCTCAGTTGCAGTTTACGCACGAAATAATTTGGGTCGTCGACAAAACAGATCGCCACACGTAGCAATTACAATTGAACGTTTGGGGTACAGATACAATCCAGCAGTCGATTACACAACGGATGCATCAGTTGGCTTCGGAACAAACTGTCGCCATCTAAAATTTCATTGGCTATCTCAAGCTTTGCCACGATTGGTCCGCTTCATCCCCACGATCCAACAGCTCTTGCCAGCATAGCTATACCACGCATGTGTCGCGGTTGTAATATATAATCATACCTGTTCGTACAATGCAATCAATAAATGTGCGGCCATTGAAGCCACTAACCTCACAGATAAATCAGCCCGAAACGTCTCTCTAATAACCCGTTTCCAGTTGATTTACCTGTCCATTTTGACTTCTATCCCCAATCATGTTTCCGATTGCAATAACAATAAATAAGATCAGAGAGCTGGGAAGGAGAAGAAATGGAGGAATGAAATGGATTTAAAAAGGGGAGATGATATAGACGCAGAGAGGAAGGGGAGGAGGTGGATATGGTGTGGGGTAAGAGGGAGTGGTGTGAAGGTAGGGGGAGGAGGAGATGGACAAAGGAAGGGGAAGGAAGGGATAGACATAGGGAGCAGCTACTGCGGAGCGTTGCCGGGTTTACTAGTGATTTATATCATATGTAGGCCAATGGCTGATGAAAATTTACTGTTTTAGGTACGGGATGGATTTTATTCAGTTTTCAATTAATAGTTGACAGAGCCCCAATTTTTGGACAAAAGGAATTTTGTAGATGGTCTTAAATGCAAAGTTGGTTACACTTGGATATAAATGATGGGGATCAGCTAGTTCCAATTCCGCATAATGCATGGTTACGAATTGAATGTAAGTAGACAACGACCCATGTAATTCGAATGTGCTTTACAGGAATGATAAGGCTAAGTTCTGATTTCTGTATTTTCTTTATCTTTTATGCAGGAGACAAGCACATGAGGAAGCAAAAATCATTTTGCGAAACCGGTCGTGTATTTTCATAAAATGTTTTAACAGTCGCAGTGGTGTATTGTGAATAAAATGAATCATTTCGACTGTGTTGCCCGATGAATAAGGTATTGAGTTCAAACAAAGAAAATTTTTTGGCTCAGCGGGGAAATAGCAACGGTGTAGGAATCAAGCCTTGTCTCTCTCCCAAATCAAATGTTCAAATGTTATGGGACTTAACTGCGGGGTCATCAGTCCCTAAACTTACAAACTACTTATGAACTAGCTAACACTAAAGACGACACAAACATCCATGCTCAAGGGGGGATTCGAATCTCCGACGGGGAATGGCCTCGCGCATGGCGCATAACGCCTCAATGCGCTTGGCCACTCCACCGCGCCAACGATTTTTCTTTTCACTCACTTTAAGAAAAGGAAATAACGAGTAACGCAGCACTCAAAACAAAGAATAGTACACAAGCCATTAATTGACGAAAGCTAAATTCTACGCTGCGATTGGCATTGTCGTAAACGTGGTAGTTTAGTCCCGAATTTTTTTTTTTTTTTTTTTTTTTTCGGGTTGTTCAGAAGTTCCTAATTCCAACATATTTGAAGATACCTATTGAATAAAGAACCTTCAGAAATTTTACATTTCTGGTGCGATGTGGGAAATTACAAAGATGAATTCGGTTTTAATCCCTCTGAAGCGTTCGCTTAGGTAGCAGTCTGTTTGCTAGTTCACCGTGGTCTAATGATGGGGTCGAAAGACTTTTTAGCACAATCAACATCACGAAAAACTAAACTACGTAATACAGTTTGGATACATATGTCGAATACATGACAACAATACGTACAAGACTTCGTGAAATGGAATGGGGAACTGTAGCAAAACTTATATCTGATCCCCGCCCCCATCTGAAGTAATCACTAAAGTAGGAACGCTATCTGTGTATAGTAAAGGATCTAGTGACGACACGCCCAGCACCCCGCAGCATACATCACTAAAAACATTTGTGGAACATAGAATTTATTCACTTACATTCTTCGAAGACCAAGAAATCGACTCTGATGATCCAGGAGAAATGTAGCTTAACTTCCAAGTCGAGTAGCCGTAGGAATACTATTTTTTATCAGCATGAAGGTAACTATGCTGCAGGTATTTAATATATAATTTAATTAATGTTTTGTTTTAGGACTTGTTAAATAACAACCAAGGCAGTTAAATTGTTGGCTTCCGTTACAACGTTTTTCATTTTCTGTTTAGTTTTATCTATCTTATCTCCATCGATGAAGCAACTTATTTCTTCAAGTTGTGGTTGGGAACACTCGGTTCACCAACACCGGGAAACGTAGCGCGTTGGGGCAGTAAATAGTGTTTCGAGACAGCAGATGCTAGGCACACTGTTTACACAAGGCTTAATTTCGGCCTTAATTTCGACTCACAGCAAAAAGTAGGCACCGGAGATCTAAACATTACACGACCATTAAACCGCAACCTGTTTACATCAAATTTCTAACTTCTTTTTCACTCAATGATATAAAAGATAGGAACGTAAAAATCTGAACGAAGAATATTTCTTACGGTGTGTTTTTAAAGCAGTGTACTATGAGACTGGGGAGACAGGAGAACCATAACGACTACCGCGGAGTGAGCAGGAAGAAGAGGTAAGAGGAGCGTGTTTCTATCCGGCATTGATACCTTCTCAGGTGCCACGCACCATTAAGCTTCTATGATACATAAAGTTTCATAATGACGTATTATAGTGACGTCATGTTCAAACGTGTTGCTTATTTTATGGTAGTGTATATTACAAATTACACTTAAATAATTTATTAAACAACCAACTTTATGCCTAAAAAATCGTATTTGTTTTTAATAAATCTTGGGGAAGTCGGAATTGTACGTGACACCGATGAGCCAAGAATATCTTCAGAATTATGCACCACTACATTCTTTTTAATACTAGACATAAATTTACCGAGTTGCTGCAGTGCAGCTGTTGTGACGTTGCGATTGGCATCAGCTGAAGATAATGTAATCAAACGTATCCGGACACCTGGCTGAAAATTACTTACAAGTTCGTGGCGGCCTCAATCGGTAATGCTGGAATGCAAATAGTGTTGGTCCATCCTTAGCCTTGATTCCAGGTTCCACACTCGCAAGCATAGGTTCAGTCAGGTGTTGGAAGGTTTCTTGGGAAATATTAACCATTTTCACGGAGTACTGCACTGAGGAAGGGTATCCATGTAGGTCGGTGAGGTCTGGCACGAATCTGGCTATCCAAAACATCCCAAATGTGTTCTAAAGGATTAAAGTCAGGAATCTGTGCAGGCCAGGCCATTACAGGGATGTTATTGTGTGTAACCACTCCGCACAGGCCGTGCATTATGAACAGGTGCTCCATATTGTTAAAAGATGCTGTCACCATCCCGGAACATCTCTTCGACAGTGAGTAATCAGAAGTGCTTAAAACATTAATTTATGCCTGTGCAGTAATAATGTCACGCAAATCAACAAAACGTGCAAGCCCCTCCATGAAAAACACAACCACACCATAACGCTACCGCCTCCGAATCCACAACTCATGCTGGAAAATGCCATACACACTCCCTGTCATAGTACCGCCACATACCCTGGTTCGTCACTCAACACAACGTTTTTCCATCGTTCAATCGTCCAATGTTTATGGTCCTTAACCAAGCGAGGCGTCGTTTGACACTGACCTTCGTGGTGGATAGCTTATGGGCAGCTACTCGACCATGAGATCCAAGTGTTCTCACCTTCCACCTAACTGTCATAGCACCTGGAGAGGATCCTGAGTTTGTAATTTCTATGTGATCGTCTGGATACATGCAAGCGTATTTCATTGTACGGCCCTCAGATCGTCCTGTACGCTTTCGTGCTGTACGTGTCCCTTCACGTTTCCAATTCACTGCCACATCACAAACTGTGGACCTCTGGATGTTTTGGAGTGTGAAAATCTTGCGTATAGACGTCTAACACAAGTGATAATCACCAGCCGCGGCGGAGCGGCCAAGCGCATTGAGGCGCTATGCTACGATGCACGAGGCCGTTCCTAGTCGGGGGTTCGAATGCCGCCTCGGGCATAGATGTTTGTGCCGTCTTTAGTATAAGGTAGTTCATAAGTAGTTTGTAAATTTAGGGACTGATGACCCCGCAGTTAAGTCCCATAAGCTGTAAAAGCATTTGAATTTGATAATCACCATGTTCGAAGTCTGTGAGTTCCGTGAAGTGCCCCAGTCTGCTCTCTAACGATGTCTGATGACTACCGAGGCCGCTCATATGGAGAACGTGGCAGCAGGTGGCAGCACAAGGCACCTAGTATGAAAAACGTATGAGTTTGATCACATAGTGTTTATCATAGTGACGAACACTACTTACGTTTTGCCTGTTTGTGTAGAGCAGAACCAGGGAGAACATGAACCACATGTTGTTATGGTCATCAGTACGGAGACTAGTTTGATGTAGCTCTTCACTCTTCTCTATCCTGAGTAATCCTCTTCCTCCTCGTAAGAATAACTACCTACATCCGTCGTAATGTGTGTATTGCCTCGCGTGTTCCACCATTTATGCTAAACACAAACTGATCTTCCGCGAGGTCAGACTCTAACCGTTTTTCAATTCCTCTGTAAATCACTGACACGATCTGAGGATGATCTTTATTGATCGAAACCGGTCGTCATAATAAAATAGAATAAGTATCACACTGCGATCTAGACTGCTGTAATTATTATATTATCCAGAAATTTTGATCGCTGTCTATTTTCCAGTGGGACAAGTTCTATAAAATCTTAAGCCAAATGTTTGCGATGATTAAATTGTGCTCTGCACAAAATTTTAACAGACACCCCCCTCTCCTCTTTAATTCATTTTCCATTGTCCACATTCACCAACTAGTTTTCCTATAACATTCAAGTTTTCGTCTTCCTGAAATGAACAATTTATATAATCTCAGCATACATTTTTTCAACTTCATCATCGACACAGCTGGCATATAAACATTTTCTACTGTGGTCGGCATTTACCGTGGTTAGCATATAAACTTATACTACTGTGGTTGTGTTAGCTACGTGTCTATCATTGCTACGATATTGCGTTCACTATGCTATTCATAGTAACTTACCCGCATTCCTTTTTACTTATTAATTATTAGACCTACTCCTGAGCTACCTCAATTTATTTTGTATTTATAACCCTGTACTAATCTGACCATAAATTCTGTTCATCCTGCACCGAACTTTACTAATCCTTCTCATAAGTAACCTCTCCATTTCTGTTTTCAAATTTTATAACCTACGTACCCGATTAAGAGACAAAATATTCTATGCTCCGATCTGTAGAATGGCTGTTTTGCTTTTCTTAATGACGATATGCCCCTGAGTAGTCCTCGCTCGGAGAATCGACTGAGGAACTATTTTACCTCCGGAATATTTTACACGAGAGGATCCCATCATCATATATTCATGCAGTAGAGCTACATATCCTCAGAAAAAGTAACTCTAGTTTCCCGTTGATTTCAGTCGTTGGCAGTAAATGCGTGGCAAGCCACATTAGCGGATACTACAAGGCCAATGCAGTCAATCATGGAGGCTGTGGTCCCTGTAACTACTGAAATGGCTGCTGCTCCTCTTCAGGAACGACACATTTCTATGACCTCTCCAGAGATACCCCTCAACTGTAGTTACACCCGCGGTACAGCTATTTGTATCGTTGGGTTGCGCAAGACATCCTACCTCGGCAATATCTGTGTTTCATGGGGGTGGATATTACAGTAGGCCCCTAATACAGTGTGGAATATTAGGAAACAGACTTCGAAATTTGTCGCTAATGTAGTTGGTAGTAAAGTCGTAATAAATACATTCTGATATTATAGCAGATTTTCATACATTTCATTGTTTCTCGTGTCATATACCCTCCATTTGTGTCCTATAATTTCAAAAGCACATTCAGTGACCTATGTGCATACTGTCTGAAAAAAAAGGTCGCGAATAAATTTTGTAGTAAAGACGTAATATATCGAATTCTTATGCGACATGGGGTGGTATTTCATGAGCCAAATAGTTTACGACTTTATGATGTTAATGTTAATGTTTGTAGAGCTTATGGGACTTAGCTACTGGGTCATCAGTCTCTAAACTTACAAACTACTTATGAACTAGCTTATACTAAAGACGGCACAAACATCCATGCCCGAGGGGGGATTCGAACCCCCGACAACAGAGTCCGTGCAGACTGTGACTGGCACGTCGTAGACCACTGCGGCCGGCACGACTTCATATCTCATGAACTATGTGTGGTACTATGATTTTGTAGGTACATTCTGTGGCTTGTGTGTATGTTGAATCAAAAAGTCTCGCAAATGTAAATAGTAGCTTAGAAGAAATAGAGTGTAGCGTCATGCCGAATGGCATAGTTTACTTGTACAAACAGCGGAAATGTTGTCAGAGATAAACGTATTTCTTTTCATCATTTTGTGGGGATTGATCCGATATTATGTGTAAATAAGCATCCTGTTGTCTGTGTTAATTTTTAATTGCGTTGGTCTGCTTTCAGCAAAACAAAGTGTTTCTTCCTCTTTCACCCAGAAGTGTTTCATGGCATTTGCAGCATCTTCACTGAGTTTTTTATTGATATCTGTTGAACATACAGTACATCATTTTTACAAATTAAAAAACATGCAAGATTAGATATATGTCTACATACTTATACCTTCATTTACATTTTGAAGTTTTTAATTAATTGTTTTACTACGTGCACCGACTTGGTTTTACAGTTATTGGTCGTGTCAGTTAAAGAATCCTGTTTCTTTCATTCTACAATTATGTCTAAAGTTCGTTACAAGTGCTATTATTCTCAAATAACGAATGAAAAAAAATACGTCGCATGATGGGGCACTTTCTTATTACACACTGTTTATGACGTCATGTCTCTCAAACTATGTGTCATTAGTGGTTTTTTACCCCCACAACGATTTTCTTTACTGTTAAGAATAATTATACCAAATTTTTATGAATATTTATGCCAAGTTTTGTTGAAATTGGTATATTAATTTAGTCTGAGATGAGGAATATTTTCGCATCGATTGGGAGCTTTTCGTGAATTTCTTTATGTCGTGTTATCTCCTGAAGTACGTGTCATTAATTATTCTAACCGTCAAAGGGGTTTTTCCCGATAGTAAGGAATATGCCTACGTACAGTCTACTAATAAATATAACTGGGCTATGTACCGTAGATAAATGATTCTTTCAAATCACTAGTCATCTACCTAAGTCTGTCAAAGACGGCATTATCATGAGCATATTTGACAAGACATTGTTATAATGACTCGGACAAATCTTGCCGTTCGTTATTACTGTTATATGGCTTTTCCCAACGATAGTTTCCTCCACACACTAGCATTACACACAAGCGTAGTGCTCTAGGCAGCTGAAGCAACAGAAGTGATGCTGCTCTATCGTGAGGCTGACCGTTATTCTGTTGTTTTTACTTATTTTTCCTTATATCGATGTAAAACGGGAAGGCTTTTTACTTAGTTATTTATTTTTCCTTATCTCGCTGTTAAACTGGTGCGCTTTCAAGTTCTTATTTTGTCAATAACTTACATTAAATCGTCTTCTGCCGTTATCAAACCTGAATGTTCTACTACTGCTTTTCTTTCATAAACTATCAATGGTCAATTACAGTTGTTGTACAAGCCGTAAAATTTCACTTTCCGTATTTTTCGTTCACTGAAGAGCTAAATACTATTTTCCAGATGATTCTGTCAAAAGCTTTTGCTAAATTTACAAATGCTACAAACGTTGTTTAGTGTTCATTTAATCTGTCTTCTAAGTCATACAGTTATCAATGGTTACCGTGTAGCTACAGTTCTCAAGAACTTACTAAGCCGACCGTCAGGTGTAAAAAAAAAAAAAAAAAAAAAAAAAAAAAAAAAAAAAAAAAGGGGGGGGAGAAAAATTCCAATGAAGACCGTTGTACTGGCAGTTACAATTTTTTTTAACTTCATCTGGTTTACGGAGATATTCATCATTGTTTTATAATATTATAAATAATGTTACGAGCTACTTTCAATTCCACATATACATACCAATACATATGGACCTGCCTACAATACCACCGAAAGTAAATGGGAACGAAGAACAAAAGAAGACCTTCACCAGCGGTATGGAAAGACACACATCGCCCGAATATCGGGGCAGAAGAGCCTACAGTTTTTCTGGCCACATCTTCCGCGACGTTGGATCCCTCCCCAACCTCTGTTCCCAACCTGCTGTAAGATGCCCAAAGGGACGACCGACGATGCGATGGAGGGATCCGGTACTCACAGTCCTCAAACAAGTGGGAGAAGATGAGGCTGCCGACCGGCGGCGTTGGAACTGCTATATGCAATGAACGCCTCCTATACTAAGATTGAGGCTAACTGATTTTTTTTATCTTTTGTAATGTGTACTTTTTGCAAATATTTATAATGTGCGATGTTTTTGTATTCTTTTTATATTGTGGTTTGTATCCTTTTTATTTTGTTGTAGGCCTTAAAGGCCCGTGAATGCTATAGATTATAATGATGGTACACATTTATTGGAATTGTTCATTCTGCGTGAGAAACAGCGCTCATTATACAAGACTAGGCTTTCGGGTTTTTCATGGAGAAATGGAGACTAGACTAACACGTGTTTCTGATTTGACTGTAATTTTTTTCAATTATTAGGACCACTTTATCATTGAGAGGACATTGGGATGGAAATTGGCAACATAAATTTTCGAGCTCGCTAAATTTGTCGCTTTATGCCGAATGTTATGGTAAAACGAAGCACAGCACGTATTTCTACGAGGAAGATTACTAGAGCACAAACAATATAAATTTTCTTATTAGGGTTGTTTTTATATATGGTTGCTTAATTTCCTGCTACAATAACATTTTCCATTGCTTCATTCATTTATTACTATTTTTACGAATATTACGGAATGTTATTGCAAGAGTTTATGTAATTCTTCTTTATGTAGGGTCCGCAGTCGGTGTACTATGAAGAAATGCAAGATTCCTACAAAAGCAGTTCTCCTTTCTTTTATGTCTTGTTTTGCAGTGACGTATTTTTAGCATGCCGGTCGTCGCTGCCTTTTTCCGTTGTATCCCCACGGCCTTCCCTTCGCAGTACAATCCGAACGCTAACCTGATTTACGTCCTCGCTTTCGGGATGTAGTCGCCTTCGAACGCGGAGACTGTCAGATCTACACGAATAGATAGTCGCGTTTGCATACTGAATAAAATTTCGTTTGCTTTTGGAGCCAAATGCGAGTGGGATACAGCTGTTTGAAAGGAATGGTCGCCTTTTTTTTTACGCGTTGCGAACTGCGTCTCTTCTGCTGATTGTGAGAAACGCCTCTCGTATATAGCTGCAGCATTAACCTGCTCTGTGAGAGAGCGGCATTAGGGAAAAGGCAGCGGCCATGCTTCGGAATATACTCGCCTGAAATTACGCAACTGGCCACACCTGCTTCCTTCCGAGGCTAAATGCGATATCGGTCTCGGCACACGGTTAAGAATTCGCGTTTTCCTGCCTTTAAACTGAGAGCGCAGTGCGCTTCGTTCTTTCTATTCGCTTTACTATTCCATTACGACACAGAAAACAGTATCGCATATGTTGAAACCATTACATTAATAAATGAACAACAAAATTGGAGTATTTATTTTTAACTAGCTTAAACCCGCGGCTCCGCTCGCGTGTTGGTTGATTATGATAGATAAGCTATTTCCAGTAATGTGCTATCAGACTGGTTTTGAAGAATGAAGTGAAATACAAAACCTTCTTTAGAAACATTTTTAATCAACATTCAAATAAAAAAAAAGTGAAGTGCTTAATGATTTACAATAAATAATACATACATTATTCCTTGTAGCTTGTGTTGCTAGCAGGTGTCAGGCGGATGCCTCTGGCACGTTAGAGGGTAGCGCGGAGGGGAGGCTGATGGGAGAGCTTGTGCCGCCTGCCACGAGGCCACGGCTGTGTCCGGCGTGCTGGCGTTTGACGGAAGGCTACCTGCCGCCTGCTCTGGCCAGTTTAAAGGACTGCTTCTGACCGCAGCGCCAGCATGGGACATCTTACGGAACTGCTGGAAACCCTCCCTCCCCGCACCCCTGAGCGTAGGACCGGGCCATTACGGAGGTTTCCCGTCTGTATATATTTGTCTGTGCTAAAGGGTCATCAGTCCCTAAACTTCCAAACTACTTATGAAGTAGCTTATACTAAAGACGGCACAAACATCGATGCCCGAGGGGGGATTCAAACCCCCGTCGGGGAACAGCCTCGCGCATCGTAGCATAGCCACAGACATATAAAAGGTAAAGCAGTCAACAATCCGAAGATTGGTTTGAACACCACAGTGCTTTACTAGGCATGGTCCTGTTTGGAGGTGGTATGCCGTTGCCTTCCTCCGACCTTCGAACTGACTTACCCAGCCAGTTATAGGGGGACCTACAGTTTAACGTGGGTTCCGAACCACGGTGCTACTCGGTATTTTTCACATGAGCAATACTGCCAGAGGTGAAAGAAGTGGAAAGTGACAGATAAAAATCCTAGGACCTGGCGGGGATCGAACCCGCGACCTTTGGATTTGTAGTCTGGCACTCTACCACTGTGCAACCGAGGCGCGGGAAAAGTTCGTAAGGGCCCGGTCCCACGCTCAGGGGTGCGGGGCGGGGGATGCTGAAGCAGTTCCGTAAGATGTCCCATGATGGCGCTGCGGTCAGAAGCAGCACTTCAAAATGGCCAGAGCAGGCGGCAGGTAGCGGCTGCCCCCACCACCACCTCCCCTCAAACGCCGGCACACCAGACACAGCCGTGGCCTCGTGTCAGGCGGCACGAGCTCTCCCCTCAGCCTCACCTCCACGCTAACCTCTGACGTGCGAGAGGCACCTTCAGAAGTGCCTCTAGTGTGGTCTACCGGGACTAAGCCAGGGAACCACCTGACATCTGCTAGCATCTTCGCGTTCCGCCTCGCTCGCATTGCTGACAATGGGGACCACTGGTGCCGCCTGTCGCGGGACAGCGACGACTGCCGCTTGCAGTCGCGTTCGGAATCGCTCCTTAACGCGCAGCAGCACTGTCGTTGATAGATCGAGGCACCGACGGCGTATCATCGGTGATCGCGTGTCATCACAGAGGTGGCGCCGCCGGAAAGTACATACGCGCCAACGCCAGGAGCAGAGGAGTCTGCGACAGAGCGGCAGTTTTCGTGAGTGTTCGTTGAGTCTTCGTCTGCGCAGTCCGCGAGAGCCGCCTTAGTCGGTTGCTATTGTGTGCAGTACAGTCCGCATCGCCGTCCTGTGTTTCCTTGGTGCGCGACCACTAGTAGTGGAGTCCGCGATCAGTAGAGACAGTTAGCAAGCTCTGCCTGCCAGTCGATGTCAATACAGAAGATGACATTGAGTTCAAAAATGTTCAAATGTTTGTATAGCTTATGGGATTAATACGGGGTTATCATTTCCTAAACTTACAAACTACTTATGAACTAGCTGATACTAAGGACGGCACAAATATCCATGCCCGAGGGGGGATTCGAACCCCCGACCATAGTGGCCGTGCGGACCGTTTGGCGCGCCTCAGTCCCCTCGGCCACCGCGGTCGGCGACATTGAGTTATTCTTACTTGGACAGTCTGATCTGGAATGTTTATCCTACTGCTGCCTGCTCGGCCATCAGTGTATATATTTTAACTCAATACATATGATTGGTACATACGCTACTAATCAATCTTGGTGTTTTAGTGGGGGTCGCGCAGCGTCCTTAATCCTGTGGATGGCGACGAACCTTTTCGTTTGTGTCCGACAGGCAGGGACACATTGCGGAGAAACATTTCGCGAATGACAAGAGGCCATTATCAAGAAGGCACGTTTCCTGAACAACCAAAATTAGTCTCCTTAAACCACTCTCTACGCCACAATGTGCTTCGTTCATTGATGAATTCACGAATAAAGATAAAAATTAAGTGTCGTGACGTTAGAATGATTTCATCGAAGTAAATTATAAATTTTAATACCTACCATAATAAATTTCAAGCAGCCGAAAGGTCCTACATACCTTTTAAATGCAGTACAAAGTTTAACAAAATGTTCAAATGTTTGTTAAGCTTATGGGACTTAACTACGGGGTCATCAGTCCCTAAACTTACAAACTACTTATGAACTATTTACGAACTAGGACGGCACAAATATCCATGTCCGAGGGGGTATTCGAACCCCGACCGTAGTGGCCTTGCAGACCGTGACTGGTGCGCCTCAGTCCCCTCGGCCAACGCGGCCGGCCAAAGTTTAACAAAAAAATACAAAGACAAATATCAAGTAGTATATATAAAATGGTGGAAACAAACCAAGGAGTTGGGTAAGGATGTTCACTTTCACCAAATATTTTTAATATTCATAATGACAGTGTAACAAAAAATTGGCAATAAAACATATTTAAATTAACGATGTGGACGGTACTATTTTCTGACGGCAACACTCGACTACACATAGCCATTATCGGCAAACAGTTCCTCGTTAAATTGGCGGTGGTGCGACTTGAACATCCGCCACAATCGCCGGAACTCCATCTTCCAAACTTCTTCCTATTCCCCCATCTCTGGCGATATTGCTGACATGCAACGAAACGTGACGAGCTTTCACCATCCCAAAGATAGACTTCATGCAAAAAATTTCCAAGACTTTAATTGCAGAATTCAGCGGTGCATAGTTATTGGAGGTAACTGTTTCGAAAGGCAGTAGGATAACTATAATTCATACTACATCTTCGTTAATGTTGCAGAACTATTCACCGAACTTTATCGTCAGAAGTTTTATACTATTGTAGCGTATGGTATGAATCAATCGTAGATAGCAAACATTAATAAAATCATGGCAGAATAATATCTGTGACAATGAGATGTACACCCGCAAAAAGGATTGGCACTGCTTACACGTTCAGCTGTCTAAAAAAACACTTCTTTTTTTAAGTTTGTCTTTCTGTGTCTTGCCGTTGTGCTGTTAAGATGCATATTTTATTTCTTTTGTATGGACGCTACTACAATTGCGTCATCACACTGTTTGCTCCATATCAAGGATTGTATGCTGTCGCAACTCTCTATTTTTTATGTTAGCGAGCTTGTATTTTCTTCTCTTTTCACGAGAAGTTCTTCATTCAACAAGTCGCGTCTTAATTCAGCGATCTTATTTTTCGTGTGCCTTTGCTGAGGAAAGGTAGCTTCTCAAATCTTAAAAACAGAAATTTTGTTATACATGTATTCTTAGGTGTCAATACTTCCAAATTTCAACGTAGAAACAGCATCTAAATTTCATAGGATCTGGTAAGTTCGATACAGTCGAATTACAATTTTCATTTTAATGCGAAATAATGGAAAGCATTGTTCTCAAGGTCCAATACGCTAAAATGACTTTCCAAGTAAGGTTGACATAAGCTATTTACGACGAGGGCAAAAGGACGTTTATTACAGAGCAGCAACATGTGGAAACTTTACAACCAATCTCTTCAGACCATAAGGTACAGTACTGATTTCGCCCGACAAATACAAAGCTGCGTTTCAGCTTTATATTTCTTACATCAATCTAAATGCAAACAGTACTTTTTACAGATTTATATTCCTGATTTTGTATGCCGAAATCCTTTTCTCACCTGCTGAAAACAATCATCCTCAAAATTAACATTTGCACGGTAGTGAACAAAAGCAACAGGCAGGCAGTATTACATTTGTATTGTAATGACACTCTTCATCGCAGAGATAAAAAGGTTTTATTTTACCGGTTTCAGCCTAATACAGGTCATCTTCAGAAATAATAAATATGCATCCCATGTGGGCGAGGCTGGACCCTGTAGGCCTGCCTTGGCTGTTTATTTACGGCCTACAGTCCTACAGGGTCAAGCCCCGGCCACATGGGCTGCATATTCATTGCTTCTGAAGATGACCTATATTAGGTTAAAACCGGTAAAATAAGACAATTTTACCTCTGCAATCAAGACTGTTATTACGATACAAATATCGTCAAAGAATATCGCTGTTTTTCTCCTGGGACAATGTTATCAAATTAATAGGTAGTATTATACTGTAAGGATGACCTTTTCAACTCTCGACCACTAATTTTCTGTCGCCTTCCTGATGCACATAGTGACGTATTAGCCTAATATTTCTCCTGTTATTTTCACTCTACAGCGGAGTGTGCGCCGTTGCGAAACTTCCTGGCAGGTGAAGACCGTGCGTCAGAACGAGATTCGAGCCCGGGACCTTTGCCTTTAACGGGAAAGTGCTCTACCGACTGAACTACAATAGCAGTGGCAGCCAACCGAGCTATCCTGGCACGCCTAACGGCCTGTCCTCGTGTCCATTTCTGCCAATACCTCGCCTCCTACCCTCCAAACGTCACAGAAGTTCTCCTGCAAAGTCCACAGAAGAACCTTCGTGCAACTTGGAAGATAGGAGGCGAAGTACTGGCGGAAATATGTGAGGACACACCGTGAGGCGTGATTAGATGGCTCATTTGACTGTCGTCGTATTGTAGCCCAGTGTGTTCTGTCAGGCGACGGCCCGCCCTCTGTAACAAGAAATCTGATCACAGAACGCTCCGATCAATGTGGAACAAACACAAACCGAAAGTCTGCAAAGGACGGATGTACGGATGTAGGGGAAACCGCGGCAAGTTAACGATTAAACATTTTTAATAAATGCGTTTTTGAATAAAATATTTTTCCATTGCAAATATTTTTAGAATAATCTCTTTTGCAATGTTCGTAATTATATGTAATTTTGATTTCATATGACCAACAGTGTTTTGTTAATCAAACAAAATAATGTCACAAGATGTCCCAAGATGGCTTTGAGCACGGGGCAAGATGGCACATAATAAAACTGCTACGATTTTTTGTTATAAATATTAATACATTGTTGCACATACATCAACAGAACTCAAATACAAATTTATCTCCTTCACAGTTTGAGCAATCTTGGTGCCACCACAGTATCCACTGTGCCGCTGTGGAGTAGCCGAGCGGTCTAAAGCGTCTCGCTGCGGAGCGCGCGGTTGCTCGCCTTGGAGGTTCGAGTCCTCCCTGGGGCATGGGTGTGTGTGTTGTCCTTAGGTTAGTTTACCTAGATTTAAGTAGTTTGTAAGCTACGGACTGATGACCATGCAGTGTGGTCCGATAGATTTACAAAGATTTGAACATTCACTCTTGTGATGTATGGTATTAATACATCTCATCACAGGTACCAGACTCCATGAGACTGAACTAAATATTCTTCGGAGGCACTGTTTGTTGTCGCAAGTCTGTTAAAAAAAGTCAGAATAGGAAATCGTTCGTTTCTTAGTAAAACCTCTAAACCTGTGCTTCTTCCATCCCCAGTGTCTCGATCTTGTTGCTTTCCAAGTTGTTGTTCCATCTTCTGCTGTAAAGAATCTTCATAGGCGTGCTTATTAAAATATTTGTGCATTGTGAGTACTACATTTCCTCATGTTTGGTTTTTCTTTTGAAATGGTTCAAAGTCAAGAATACTTCTGCATAATTTTGGTTTATCCGGATGGTCACTTCTGCAACGTTCTTCTTCATTCAGATTTTCTGAGGACTGAACATTACTTTCTTCACTCGGATTTTAATGTTCCATAGGATTCTCTGTAGCAAGAGCATGGTTTGCGGGTCGTCAATTTGCCCCAGCCAACTTCCCCCGTACGAAAATATTAGAAACTTTCCATTATTGCGGAAGTTTAAGAAAGAATGACATACAAGTACAGTCTTTGTGAAAAGCACAGTGTTTAAGCTACTCATGTATGACAAAGTGTAATAAAATATCTTTCCTGTTAGTCTATTCATCTCAATTCATATACGTAGACAATTACAATACGTCACAAAGAATTCTCGATCAGAGTACTGCAAGGAACGATACGACACGACAGGTACCAGTGCACAATATTCTACTTGTAATATTTATGGCTTAAAGCCATCATATTAAGAACGAAGTATTGCTTCAGTGCAGCCGGTTAGGACTAGTAGGCGACAGATGGTAAAACCTGGTGAGAACCAGGACAGGTGGTACAGTAGGTCGGGTTCTCATGGGAAAGAGCATTCTAGGGAAGTCACCGAGCGGCAGGCACTGGACGCCGGTTGGCTGTAGTACTGGTGGCGACGCGCCAAAGAGCAATCATATTTTTATTAATATTTAATAAACTAACTATTTGTTCAATGTCAAACAAAAGTTTCAAAAACACTCAAAGCTAAGCTATGCCCTGAGTAGGTAAAACATATTAATTATTGCTAATTCTATAAACAAAAGAATTAATTTAAGACTGACGATGCACACCGGCCATGTTTGTGCGCCAAATTGCGGAACGAAGGCAGCCTTGTATCTAGCCGCCACAGTTCAGTTCAGTAAACGCACTCGGAGGAGTAACAAGCATACGTAGGCAGTCATAAAACATTGTTTAATCATCTTAGATCAAGGGAAATGACTTTATATTTACTTTCAGTTAAGACAATGTATGTGTCGAGTGGATGTTATTGTGCAGCTTGCTGATTTTCTGCTTACTTTAAATAAATCAGCTGGCATTCCGAACTACCACAGTTTTATTCCGTAATTCAATTCCTGCCAATAGTATAATAATTTCAATCTCATACAAGAACTCAGACCTGCGTGCTATCATCTAAATGGGACATCTATAGAAGACGTCAGGTTGGTGAACTTTTAGAGTTTCTATTCTTCACACAGTCCAGTGAGGTGTTACTACAACCCTCGCGTACACTGACATTGAGGTACAAACGCAAACTGTTGTGCATCATCCATAGCAACAAGCAGGAAAAAAGAAAATGATATAGCACCATCTCTAGTCATTTACCCGTTGTATACTTCCTAGTCGTATGAAGTGTTAGAGGTATGCATACAGTGCCGCTACCTGTTGCTGTTGTGGTCTTCAGTCCGGAGACTGGTTTGATGCAGCTCTCCACAATACCCTATCCTGAGCAAGCCTCTTCATCTCCACATAAGAACGGCAACCTACATCTGTCTGAATCTTGGTCTTCCTCTGCGATTTTTTCCCCACGCACTCCCCTCCAACGCTAAATTCACAATTGCTTGATGTCTAAGAATGTGTCCTATCAATCTATCCCTTCTTTTACTCAAGGTATGCCAGAAATTTCTTTTATCCCCAATTCTGTTCAGTACCTCCTCATTAGTTACGCGATCCACCCAACTAATCTTCAGCATTCTTCTGTAGCACCATATTTCAAAAGCCTCAATCCTCTTCCTGTCCGCACTGTTTATCGTCCATGTCTCACTCCCATACAAGGCAACACTCCATACAAATGCCTTCAGAAAAGACTTCCTTAGGCTTAAATCAATATTCGATGTTAACAAATTTCTCTTTTTCAAGAACGCTTTTCTACCCATTGCCATTCTGCATTTTATATCCTCTGTACTGCGACCATCATTTGTTATTTTACTGCCCAAATAACAAAACTCATCTACCTCCTTTATTGCTTCGTTTCCCAATCTAATTCCTTCAGCATCACCTGATTTCCTTACACTGCACTCCATTACCCTAGTTTTGCTCTTGTTAATGTTCATCTTATATGTACCTTTCAGCACACTGTCCATTCCTTTCAACTGCTCTTCCAGGTCTTTTGCTGTCTCTGAGATTATTACAATGTCGTCGGCAAAACGCTACCTAGAAATGGGAATTTAGACTAACCGATCATTCATCTTGGCCAGCTCGTCGACTTGCCCCTCTCACCCCTATGCGTAAAATAAAATTAAAAAAAATTTAAATAATGGTAGCGCTTTTCCGCAAAAGGCAAAGATCTTCGGTTCGAGTCTCGACCAGGCAGACGGTCTTAATATTTTTCCTGTGATAATTGTAAATACACGTTAGTAGATATTGAACTCGCGATACTCAAGGGTTGCAGAGTGTCTCGGCAGAGCGTCACCTCGCCCGGTACTGAGTGGCCTAATAAAAAGTGGCTGCCTTCCTGGGAAGCAGACCGGCCGCAGCCGCAGCCGGCTGCAGTGAGGATAAGTGGCGATAAGCCTCGCCCTGAGAGCCGCAGCCCACTTAGCCGTGATTACGCTGTGGGGCGGACAGGGGAGGTGGCGTGCCCTGGCAGACACACTCCCAGCAACCACAGTGGCGCCAGCGACCTGAACCAGCGTCAACATGTCACCACCAACCTGATTGAAAATGAGTTACTTAAGTTTCGTAACAGTGAGTAGTAACACCTCCCACGATCACTAAACAAAATTTTCAGAGATTTTTCTTTTTTTCCTTCCTTGCCTTATCTCACACGTCATTTGTGGTCTCGGCCATAGTTAAGCCATTCTCAATGAATTTACGTCGTTTCGTGGTGTAGTGCCATAGTTTAAAGGTCAAGAGCGCATACCTCAGTCTAACATATACAGTCACGACACTCCCACATAATTTTGTTATATTTCATAAAATGCATTTTTGAAAAACATCAGCTGTTTATTCAAAACCGTATACATCTACCAGTTTCGGTCAATAAACCATCATGGATAAAAAGATGTTAAAACAGAATGGTAAAATGCATCAAATAAAATACATCTAGCTGAGACAAACAGGACTCAGTATAACTAAAAGTGTTAAAATTACAGTGGCCATCTTAGATAAAACCTATCAGTCAAATATAACATAAAAGGTTGACCTTTTGACTGATAGGTTTCATCTAAGATGACCACTGCAATTTCAACACTTTTAGTTATACTGACTCCTGTTTGTCTCAGCTAGATCTATTTTATTTGATGCATTTTACCATTCTGTTTTAACACCTTTTTATCTATGAAGATGGTCTATTGACCGAAACTGGTAGATGTATAAGGTTTTTAATAAACAGCTGATGGTTCTTAAAAATGCATTTTATGAAATATATTACGGTTGTTGACACTCGCTCACCAAAGCATTCAAAATTTTGTTATACGCTGCGACAGCAGCGCTCCAAGCGGCCGTCAAGCTACGTTTCCGAATACGATAGTTGATGAGTACGAATAGTATCGTTTTGATTGACTTCAGCATACTTTTTACATTACGGAACGTACGTAGTGCCTTATAAATAGGTAATAATTTAAAAAAAGCTCCCCAATTGTCTTCCTTAGGTTTCATAAGATTCCTAATAAGGTACGAAACGGTACATTACAGGACAGTTAATTTACAATCATCCTGTAACATACAGGCGTCAAATGAGTAATTTCATTTTCTATTAAAAATAAAATTGCCTAGGAAACACCAGGAAACATGCCCTTTAGCAGAGAGACGTCAATTTCTACCCAGGAACGTTAAGTATTCTTCATTACAGTTCCAGTAAAATCGGTGAGGGAGAAACATAGGAAACGTATATAGAATGCAATAGATATGGCATTTAAAGTATCAAATCAACCATCAAAGCTGTAACTGAAGAAAAACGTCACAGACATGGCAATATAACGATAAAAGCAACCAAACTGTTTTCCAACAAAGAAGAACCCAGTTCCTCAATTATTGCTACATCTCAACCACAAACGGTAAGAATCATCAAACATTGGTTTTTTAAAGCTAAAGTAATTACACTTAAAAACATATGCACGTATAAGAAAGACGAGTGACGTGTAAAAATGTGAGAATCGAACTGATACACGTCAAAAACTGGATGTCATAGTAAGAACAGACCATAATAAAAATTTATTATATCATTATGTTTGTATGCAACTTACTTTCAGCGGAATAAGCTGCAAATATACACGTATTCGTAAGTATTTGTTCATGACTGAGTTGTTCTTTATACCATTTAATTATTTAAATGAGACTGTTTTTATATTAATTTCGGTATTATGTTTGTCTGTAGATATTTTAATAATGCTTGTAACGCAAAAATTATAGTAAGTATTTCGTTAATTACGTACAAAAGTGACTATAAACAAACTACTTCGGCAGCTTGCCCACCGCTAGGAGCGCTAGTGTCGCAGCAACTGTCAGTTGGAAACAACTTTTACAGTAGTGAGCGTCGTGACTGTATATGTTAGACTGTGGTGCATACACACAAATATGTACGAGCACGCGCAGCGCACACACACACACACACACACACACACACTATTAAATCAGTTGGCTAACCTACTTTTGGTAAAATTCGTAAAAAGTCACAGTCGAAATATAGTGTTTCAATAAATGTATTTGAATCTGTAGGTGATGGGAATATTCATTGCAGTAGGTTAGCATAAGAAACGTTACACTTTCTGTTTTATTTTCCAAAGAGTTAAAGCTGAAACATACTTCTTTTTAATGGAACTATAGTTGTTTCCATCAAGCACTGGAATCATTGCCACATGCTCTGTACACGTCAATTTAAATCACAATCCCATCACGTTTAGTTTGAGCGCTACAAGTGTTGAGAGTTTCAACTGCAGATACAGAGTGTTACAAAAAGGTACGGCCAAACTTTCAGGAAACATTCCTCACACACGAAGAAAGAAAATATGTTATGTGGACATGTGTCCGGAAACGCTTAATTTCCATGTTAGAGCTCATTTTATTACTTCTCTTCAAATGACATTAATCATGGAATGAAAACACACAGCAACAGAACGTACCACCGTGATTTCAAACACTTTGTTACAGGAAATGTTCAAAATGTCCTTCGTTAGCGAGGGTACATTCCTCCACATCCATCCACCCTCCGTCCACAATACGAGCACGAAATGTCTCCACATTTGGTACCGGGGTTGCGTAGACAAGATCTTTCAAATGCCTCATAAATTAAAGTCAAGAGGGTTGAGGTGAGGAGAGCGTTGTAGGCCATGGAATTGGTCCGCCTCTACCAATCCATCGGTCACCGAATCTGTTGTTGAGAAGCGTACGATCACGTCGACTGAAATGTGCAGGAGCTTCATCGTGCATGAACCACATGTTGTGTCGTACTTGTAAAGGCACATGTTCTAGCAGCACTGGTAGAGTATCCCGTATGAAATCATGATAACGTGCTCCAGTAAGCGTAGGTGGAAGAACATGATGCCCAATCAAGTCATCACCAACAATTCCTGCCCAAACGTTCACAGAAAATCTGTGTTGATGAAGTGAATCGAGGAAGTACAGTACACAATAACGAAACGTTGGGTATTTTTACAATTTTCTGCACGAATTATTTCAATGCACATTTAAAGAGAAATGAGCTCTAACATGAAAATTAAGCGTTTCCGGACACATGTCCACATAACATATTTTCTTTCTTTCTGTGTGAGGAATGTTTCCTGAAAGTTTGGCCTTACCTTTTTGTAACACCCTGAATAACGCAGTGCGCAATCTAGGCGTGGTGCGGACGAGCTGTAACGTTGCCAGTGTCAGGAGCGAGAGGCTCCCTCGATGCGCTGTCCAGACTGCCGACTGTCGCCGCACACGGCCGTATGCGCAGCAGGGAGGGCCATTCGAACAAACAGGGTCCACTGTGCCGCGATTGCTGGCGTACGTGTTCGAGTGTGCTGACAAGTTGTTGAAGCTTGGCGAGAGCCGACACGATGCCACTGAAGCAGCCACGCCGTATGCCGTGAGATATCCTAGCTCCGGCAGCCATTACGTTCTTACACCCTGAACAATGATTTCTGATAACTGGCTTCTTGACAATGCGCCGCAGTAACACACGGAAGTGTAGGTTGTAATATTTCTGACCTAAAGCCATCATATTAAGATCAGAGTATTGCGAAATGAGACTGACAGGAAGTGCAAAATGGCTAAGCAGGAGTGGCTAGAAGGCAAATGCAAGGATGTAGAAGAATGTATAAATAGGGGAAAAATAGATACAGCCTACAGGAAAATAAAAGAAACATTTGGAGATAAGAGAAAAAGATCTATGAATATCAAGGACACTGATGGAAAACCAGTTCGCAGCAAAGAAGGGAAAGCTGAAAGGTGGAAAGAGTATATAGAGAGGCTCTACAAAGGAAATGAACTTCGAGACAATATTGTAGGAAGGGAGGAGGATGTAGATGAAGATGAAATAGGAGATACTGTATTGAGAGAAGAATTTGACAGAGCCCTGAAAGACCTAAGTCGAAACAAGGTCCCTGGAGTAGATGATATTCCCTCAGAGCTACTGAAGTCTCTGGGAGAACCAGCCATGACAAACCTGTTTCACCTGGTGCGTAAGATGTATGAGACAGGAGAAGTACCCTCAGACTTTAAGAAAAATATTGTAATCCCCATTCCAAAGAAAGCGGGTGCAGACAGGTGTGAAAACTACAGAACCATCAGTCTAATAAGTCAGGGTTGCAAAATATTAACACGAATTATATACAGAAGGATGGAAAAGGTGGTAGAAGCCGACCTCGGGGAAGATCAGTTTGGGTTCAGGAGAAATGTAGCAACACGGGAGGCAATACTCACGTTACAGCTTATCCTAGAAGACAGATTAAGAAAAGGCAAACCTACATTTCTAGCTTTTGTAGATTTTAAGAAGGCTTTTGACAATGTTGATTGGAATAAACTCTTTCAAGTTCTGAAGCAAGCAGGAGTAAAATATAGGGAACGTAAGGTTATTTATAACTTGTACAAAAACCAGACAGCGGTTATCGGAGTTGAGGGGCATGAAAGGGATGCAGTGGTTGGAAAGGGAGTAAGACAGGGTTGTAGTCTTTCTCCATTGTTATTCAATTTGTACATTGAGCAAGCTATAAAGGAAAGCAAGGAGAAATTTGGAGAAGGAATTAAAGTTCAGGGTGAAGAATTAAAAACATTGCGTTTTGCCGACGGCATTGTAATAATCTCAGAGACAGCAAAAGACCTGGAAGAGCAGTTGGAAGGGAATGGACAGTGTGCTGAAAGGTGCATATAAGATGAACATTAACAAGAGTAAAACTAGGGTAATGGAGTGCAGTGTAAGGAAAATAGGTGATGCTGAAGGAATTAGATTGGAAAACGAAGCAATAAAGGAGGTAGATGAGTTTTGGTACTTGGGCAGTAAAATAACAAATTGTGGTCGCAGTACAGACGATATAAAATGCAGAATGGCAATGGGTAGAAAAGCGTTCTTGAAAAAGAGAAATTTGTTAACATCGAATATTGATTTAAGCCTAAGGAAGTCTTTTCTGAAGGCATTTGTATGGAGTGTTGCCTTGTATGGGAGTGAGATATGGACGATAAACAGTGCGGACAGGAAGAGGATTGAGGCTTTTGAAATACGGTGCTACAGAAGAATGATGAAGATTAGGTGGGTGGATCGCGTAACTAATGAGGAGGTATTGAACAGAATTGGAGAGAAAAGAAATTTCTGGCATACCTTGACTAAAAGAAGGGATAGATTGGTAGGACACATTCTTAGACATCAAGGAATTGTGAATTTAGCATTGGAGGGAAGTGTGTGGGGTAAAAACCGCAGAGGAAGACCAAGAGATGGATACAGTAAGCAGATTCAGACAGATGTAGGTTGTCTTTCTTATGTGGAGATGAAGAGGTTTGCTCAGGATAGGGTATTGTGGAGAGCCGCATCAAACCAGTCTCCGGACTGAAGACCACAACAACAAACAACTGCCGGTTAGAACCAGCAGGCGACAGATGGTAAAATCTGGTGAGAACCACGACAGATGGTACAATAGGTCGGGTTCTCATGGGAAAGAGCGCTGGCAAATCTCCCCGAATTCTAGGGAAGTCCCCGAGCGGCAGGCACTGGACACCGATTGGCTATAGCACTGGCGGTCACGCGCCAAAACGCAATCATATTTTATTAATATTTAATAAACTAATTATTTATTCAATGCCAAACACAAGTTTCAAAACCCCTCAAAGCTGAGCTATGCCCTGAGTAGGAGAAACATATTGCTAATTCAAGTAACAAAACAATTAATTTAAGACGGACGATGCATGTCAGCCATGTTTGCGCGCCAAATCGCGGAATGAAGGCAGCCTTGCATCGAGCCGCCACTCTTCAGTTCAGAGTAACTCAGAGGAGTAACTTGAGTTGAGAAAACGCACTCGGAGGAGTAACATGTCGCATTCATAGGTGGTCATAAGACATTGTTTAACCATCTTAGAGCTAGGTAAATGACTTTATAAATACTTTCAGTTAAGACAATGTGTGTCAAATGCATGTTATTGTGCAGTTTGCTGGTTTCTGCTTACTTTAAATAAATCAGCTGGCATTCAGAAATACCACAGTTTTATTCCGCAATTAGATCAGTTCCTGCCAATAGTTTATCAATTTCAGCCTCATTCAGTCCTATCATCTGCGTGGCGACATCTATTTTAGACGTCAGGTTGGTGAACTTTTAGAGTTTCTACACTTCACACACTCCAGTGAGGAGCTACTACAACCCTCGCGTACACTGTCATTGCGGTACAAACGCAAACTGTTTGTGCGTCTTCCATGGCAACATGGAGCAGGAATAAAAATGATATAGGACTGGTTCAAGCATAACCCCCTGTAGTCGTTTTCCAGTTGTAAGGTTTTGGCTGCAATACATCACGACCCTGATCTGGCGAGCTCTACGTCACTATATCCAGATGCTCTATCGAGATGTAACTGGAGTCTCTCTAGCTTTAAAATCACCGTTGGTGTTCATCAGGGTTCAGCCCTCTCTCCACTACTGTTTAAAAAATGTTCAAATGTTTGTTAAGCTTATGGGACTTAACTACGGGGTCGTCAGTCCCTAAACTTACAAACTACCTATGAACTACTTACGAACTAGGACGGGACAAATATTCATGCCCGAGGGGGGATATGAACCCCCGACCGTAGTGGCCGTGCAGACCGTGACTGAAGCGCCTCAGTCCCCTCGGCCACCGCGGTCGGCACTACTGTTTATCCTTTGCGTGAACACAGTAACAGCAGATATACAGACCCCTCATCCATGGACGCTTCTGTATGTCCTGACACAGAAAACCCGTAAGGAACTTCAAGATCAAACCCAATCTCGGAATGATAGGCTAGCAGAGAACAGCATGCATCTGAATCTCCAGAATCTCCCTGTTTGGAAAGCGGTCCTTCAACCAGTGGAACCATCAGCATCGACGGTCAGTATTGTAACAATACCACCTTGGATCAATGATATCTTGGAATGATTCCACACTGGACACCTGGATGACAGTTAATGCAGCATGATCAAATGGAAACAGGTCGCTGGTGTGACAAAAGGATGCCTGTACATCTCAAAGCAAAAATTTATAAATCAGTAGTGCGTCCAGTAGCCCCCAACGGGATATAATGCCGACCATTGACGAGAACACAGGGTCAGTCTCTCAACACAATGGAGATGAAAATGGTGCGATGATCCCTTGGATTGACTCGTTACGGCCATGTAACAAATAACTATGTCTGCCAAAGGCTTGGTGTTGCCCCAATCGTAGAGGCTCGTCTTCAGTGATACGGCCACGTCTGCGATTCTGTCGCTAAACCAGCACAACCCTTGGGACCGCTAAAGATGTGGATGGACAACATCAAGGAGGACATGTGCGATGCGGATCTCAGCCCTGAAAACGTCCACGGCAGAACTCTGTGGAGGAGACGTAACAGAAGAGCAGACCCCAAGTAATGGGGAAAATGCTAGGAAAGAAGATAAAAAAGGAGAAGACATCACGACCCTACCTACTGCAGTGGTGTTAGTCTTACATCTGTGTGGTGCATATAACGGCTCTACGTGTTTCATCACCGCCTATCGCTGAGCCAAGGGCTGCATGGGAGCTACTTCAGTTAAAGAGTTACCATCTGTGAATGGACCATGCGTAAATTCACTCTGGAGTCCTTAAAAAGTGCCATGTTCTCCGATGAGTCCACGTTCACAAATTATGGTGCAGTGTACCTTCATAACATGTACTACTGGGCCACAATTGGCTACTTTGTCGAATGGCAACATCAGTGGTCCATTAATTTGTAGTGTATGGTGTGGAATCCTTAGCGATGAAATCATCGCTCAAACTACATCCCAGGTATGTCATATGAGATGTTTCGCGCTTTTATAGTCGACAGTTTGGGTGCTCTTCTTAACTCATATTATGCGGATGCAGCTCTAAGGTCACCTACCCCATTTTGCAAATGCTGTTGTGGAAGAAATGATCAACAGATTCCTTGGAAGATGGTTGAGGCGCCGTGGTCTTCATACACAGCCCACACTTTCGCCCTATTAACACCAGTAGATTCCTTTTTCTTTTTGAGGGAATATATGAAGAATATATTGTCGCACCGTAATACCGGCTATGTTACATCTCGTCCGCAGATGCTTTGAGAGGCACACTGCGTTGTGCATTCACTAACATGGGCGCACATTTAAACATCTTACTTAAAGCAACAAATCGTCACCACACCATTCAGTACCACACTGCTTTATGTCTGCCCCTGAAATTTTGAATGGTTGTAGCTCATAAACTAAACATGATAGTACGAGCCACCGTAGCGTGCGGATCTCCGTGTCGGCGCGTTTCCAGGAGCTCAGTCCGTCAGTTCACCTGATGATAGCGACATGTATGATCGCAGAAATATTGTGCTCGTTGTACTCTATACACCGGCAGTACACCCGTGGATATTTTGATTATCAAATACGCTGGGAAAAACTCAAGAATCACATAGCATCAGAAGTTCATACGGTAAAGGTGATTTTCCTACAGCTTCGACGCCTACTAGATCATCTCTGCAGATAACGACTTCGACATAAACAGAATCTATGGGCATGTCAGGAAATTCTGAAAACCGTAGTATCGGGAAAATACTGCAAATGTTTCTGTAGCATTCTTCGATCAATACAAGAAATGTTTGAGTCATTTGTTCCCCATATACTTTTATCCTATTTTCAAGTGAATAATCTGTCAGTAAGGTTTGTAAAAGTATATCTGGTACACCTAGTATATCGATCAGTATATTTGACTTTCAGAAGCATATTTTATGATGTCTAACGCGGTCACAATAATGCGTCATCTACGCACAAATTCATACTTTTGAGTCGTGAAAACGACGTGCGAAATAGGTCATGAATGAGTCGTTGCCTGTCGGCGACTAAACGTTAACAGTTGTTTGCTAAAGAGGACGTTAGCGCTGCAACTCCTTGGGGAATCAGTTTAAGGGGCGGAAACAGGCACAGGAGAGAGGTGGCTCCGCATGCTGATCACGTGACGCCGGCGCATCAGTATGCAGCGCCGGAAAGCGCTCGGTCGAGACGTTTCGGTCCCGCGGCGACCACCTCAGGAGAATCGCCCTCCATCATTAGCAGCGGTCGCCTCCTCCTCCTCCCCTTACCTCGCTGCCTCCCCTTCCTCCTCAGTGGGATCCTGTGCAAATTTACACCGCCCACATTAGTCCCAGAGTCAGCAGCGTCTTGGCGGGGCAATTACGAACTACAGTGTAGCACTCTCCGGAACACGTACCCAATGCGCATAGTGTCGGCGCTTGCAGCCACTGCTGTACAGAGGGTGCTCAAATATATAAACGCCACATTTCTGCTGAACGTACTTACACTACCCTCCATTATAGTCAAAGGGATTAGAAGGAATGGTAAATTATATCAAAAAGGAACAACTTCCTGATGTTCTGCAAAACTTTTTTATTGGTCACAAACCGGCTTTCGGCTTCTTAGGCCATCATCAGGTGACAACTGAATGTAGTACACATGTTTTCAAAGATGTTAAGATTTACAAAGCCGGTTTGTGACCAATAAAAAAGTTTTGCAGAACATCAGGAAGTTCTTCCTTTTTCATATTATTATCATGTTCTGACAAGTACCGACGGAAAAATCAATCCTTGCTAAAGTCTACAACAAGATATATGGTAATTCCGTCACAACATTGTAACTACAGTTTTACACTACCAAATATGTGAGAGATCTTTCCACACTTCTGCTGAACGTACTTACACTGCTGCCCTCCATTATAGTCAAATGATTAATTGTTCAGAGACTCCTTGCTAAAGTCTACAACAAGATATATGGTAATTCCGTCACAACATTGTAACTACACTTTTACAATACCAAATTAGTGAGAGATCTTTCAATGATTAAAACGATCCATTAACTTTACTTTATTCATAAATGCGCTTTATATGTGACATACATTAAGAGTGACATGCATTTTGTGCTACGAGCGTCGTAGGTATCATTTTAATTATTCCACATCCAAATGAGAACACGATATGTTACTTAGTTAATTGATCCAAATAGAGAAGTTTGCTTATTTTTCTGGTGCGTTTACAGGAGTTACCATATAAGCTGACTACAAATGACATAAGAGTGCCACATTTTCGTTCCAAACGTTTTCACCTGAGGTGCAAGATATGTGAGACAGGTGTTATACCCTCACACTTTGAGAAACATGTGATAACTCCAATTCCAAAGAAAGCAGGTGTACTGGTGCGAAAATTACAAAACAGTCCGTTGAATAAGTCATGGTTGTAAATGTTTAACACGAATTATTTGCAGAAGAATGGATATATAGTTGAAGCAAACCTTGGGGAAGAACACTTTGGATTTAGGAGAAATGTAGGAATAAGGGGGCAATACTCACGACTTATCTTAGAAGATAGTTCATACATCTAAATCTATATAGATACACTGCTAATCACATTTAAGTGCCTGGCGGAGGGTTCATTAACCACTTTCATAACCTTTCTCTACCGTTCCAATCTCTAATAGCGCGCGGGAGAAAAGAACACCTAAATCGTTTTCGATCTGATTTCTCTTATTATATTGGGATGGTCATGTCTCCCTTTGTAGGTGGGTGCTAACAAAATATTTTCACATTCAGAAGTATAAGGAGGGGAAAAAACCTACATTTCTAACATTTGTAGATTTGGGAGAAGGCTTTTGACTATGTTGATTCGAAAACAATATTTCTAATTCTGAAGTCAGCAGGGGTAAAATATAGGGAACGGAAGGTTATTTACAACATGTACAAGAACCAGACAGCAGTTATTGGAGTCGAAGGGGTATAGCCTTTCTCCGATGTTCTTCCGTTTGTACATTAAGTTGTGAAGGAAGGCAAGAAGAAATTTGGAAAAAGAATTAAAATTCAGGGTGAATAAATAAAAACATTACGTTTTTCTCATGACACTATAATATTGTCAAACACAGGAAAGGGTCTGGAAGAGTAATTGAATTGAATAGACATTGTGTTGAAAGGAGCGAATCAGATGAACAATAACAAGAGCAAAACAAAGCTGCTGTAAGGCAGCCCAAGAAAATCAGATGATGCTGAGGGAATTAGATGAGGTAACGAAACAATAAAGGTGGTAGATGACTTTTGTTACTTGGGCAGTAAAATAATATGCGTTTGTCTCAATACAGAGTATAAAAATACAGAATGGCAACGGGAAGAAAAGCGTTTTTGAAAAAGAAAAATCTACTGACATCAATTGTTAATTGAAAGGTAAGGAAGACGTTTCTGAAGGCATTTGTGTGAAGTGTTGCCTTGTACGGGAATGAAACATAGACGAAGAATAATTTACCATGAAGAGGCAATAGGCTTTTCAGATGTTGTGGTACAGAAGAGTGCTGAGGATTAGGTGGACCGATCGTATAACTAATGAGGTACTGAACAGAATGGGGTTGAAAGACGAGATCGATTGGTAGGACACATTCTTAGACATCAAGGAATCGTGAATTTTACATTGGGGGGGGGGGGGGGGAGGGCTGTGTGAGGGTAAAAATCGCAGTGGGATAAAAATGTCCAAACGTTTGTGAAGCTTCAGGGATTTAACTACGGGGTCATCTGTCCCTAAACTTACAAACTACTTATGAACTACCTTATACTAAAGACAACACAGATATCCATAACCGAGGGGGAATTCGAGGTCCCGACGGGGAATGGCCCACCGCATCGGAACATAGCGCCTCAATGCGCTCGGCCGCTCCACCGCGGCGCAGAGGGATACGATGAGAGGTCTATAGTAAGCAGATTCAAAAGGATGTGGTTTTCCATTCTTATGAGAAGATGAAGAGTCTTGCTCAGGATAGAGTAGGATGAAGAGCTACATCAAACCATTCTCCGGATAAAAGACCTGCACAGAAATTCATATTTTCGAATGTTAGCGTGAATTTCAACTTTATTATCTTTTAGAAATTTATGATTTTTGGTAAAGTACGTATTTACGAACTTGTGTACCATCCGATGTATGATGCCCCGGCATAAGCCGTCACAGGAAAACTTCTCTTATTATTCCACAACTTAGTCTTCAGACAGTTTAAATTTAGACACTGGCGATATAGTAATATCGACGAAAGTCGCCCGTCATGAAAACCACAGGCCGTCAAATCTGAACTATGTGTTGGATGTGTTGTCCTCCTTAAGTTTCAGTCGCTTAAACTATTTCATACTAGCATGTGAATGCATGACCCAGTTTTATCTGGTCCTCTCTTATTTTCCTGAGGTGCTTTAGTATAGTTCATAGAATCCCTGTATAACGAATTGCGCTGAATGTACGTAACCTGAAAATCACATGAACAGAGCCATTGACATCCGAAACATAGATGCAGGAGACGACTGTGTTTTATTATCATTATTATTGTCATTAATTCCCCATTAAAGACAGCGCTAAAACACACTCTTGACGGGACTTGTTGCGTCTCTTTCATTTTTCTTCCCAAAAACGTCTTCTATATTCACCGTGTTTGTTCTTCCTCTCTTCTGTCCACTTCTTATCTGTTTTCCACCCTCACTGTTTTGGATATTTCCTATGATTTACGTTTTATGACTTTCTCTCTGTATTTTTCGCTGATTGTTATATCTTCTGTTGAAATGTTTACTTTCATGGTTCCATTTATCAAGTTAGTTTTCACTTCATTAGTTATCGCTATGTTAAAATTCTTCTTGGACAGGCTACAGTCCTATCTTACTCCCTTCCCAACCACTACCTTCCTTTCATACCCATCAACTCTAATAAATGCTGTCTGGTTTTTGTAGAAGTTGTATGTAACTTTTCGTTCCCTATATTTTACCATTGATACTTTCAGTATATGAAATGGTATTTCAGTTTACAATATCAAAAGATTTATCCAAATCTACAAAATCTAGTTTCACTTGTTTTAGGAGATATGTCACAATGTATTGCCTCGCGTGTTCCTACCCTTCTCCTAAATCCAAATTTATCTTCGCTGAGGTCGGGTTCTGCCCATAAATAATTCGTGTTAATATTTTGCAACCATGACTCATTAAACTGATAGTTCTGTAATTTTCACACTTATGCATTTGCTCTCTTTGTAACTGGAATTATTACTGGCTCTTGCAAAGATATTGACAGTTAAGAGAGAGTATCACATATTTCAGGGATTCTTGTTTCGACTCAGATCTTTCAGTGCTCTGACAAATTCTTCTCACAGTATCGTATCTCTTGTCTTATTTGCATTTACTTACTCTTCCCTTTCGAAAATACTGCCTTCAATTTCATATTCTTTCTACAGGCCCTCAGTATGTTCCTCCCATCTGTCCGCTTTCCCTTCTTTGCTTAGTACTGCATTTGCAGCTGAGCTCTTGATATTCACGTAGTTGCTTCTCTTGTCTCCAAATTTCTCTCGTATTTTTCCAAAGTTATACATTCTTCTACAGACTTGCATTTGTCCTCTAGCCACTCCTGCTTAGCCAGTCTGCACTTTCTGTCAGTCTCAGTTTCAAGCCCTCTGTACTCCCGTTTGCTAGCTTCACTTAGTCATTCATCTTCTAATGTATTACTTTCCCCGTTTCAGTCAATTCTTGCCTAAAGCTCCTTCTGAAACTCTCAAGAACCTCTGGTTCCTTTGATTTATCAATTTCCGTACTTTTTTTACCTTTTTAATCTACAGTTGATAATAAATAAATTATTGTCAGTCTACATTTGCCGCTGGATATATCTCACAGTTTAAAACCTGGTTTCGAAATCTATGTCTTTCCATTATAAAGTCAATTTGGTACCTTCCAGTGTCTCCTGGGCTCTCCTACGTGTACAACCTTCTTTAATGATAGGTAAACCCATCATTTGTGATGATTAAATTATGCTCTGCGCAAAATTCTAGCAGGCGACTTCCTCTTTCATACTTTTTCCGCAGTCGGTATTCACCTACTATTTTGCCTTCATTTTTTCACCTATCTTCCACTATTGTATTATAATGCATTAATTTGACATTGATAGAAATAGTTCTTTCATTGTAATTGTTCCATGTAAATCTGTATTCTTTTTGTAGATTTGCAATTCTTTCTACACTGGATGTTTAGTTCTGTTTTCTGTCAATTCTTCCAGGTGTTTTCAACTTTCTTCTTGTGGTAACTTTCCGTTCTTTGTTATCTCTGGATGTCTATCTCTGAATTGTGTTCATGTATTGTGTTATTTCATATGAAATTTGTTGTGCTGTTTTGGCTGCAATATCATGTAGTGTCTTTAGAACTTCTTCGGCGTCTTTTGTCGTATTTATTATGATGGCTATATCGTCGGCCAAGGGCTGACATTTTATTTTGACTAATATACTTTTGTTTCTCTCCATCATTACCCCGTCGACTTGTCCGAAATCCTGATTTTCTCTGAGCTAAATAGAATGTGTGACATGCTATCTCCCAGTCTGACTCCTTTCTTGATTTCGATTGGTTCTGAGGTATCCCTCGTGATCTTCATTGTGGATGTTAAATTAGTTAAAGTTTAATGGATTAATTTTCTGAACTTGTTGTCCACTTTCCTTTCTTCCAGGTGTTTCTATTTCTTCGACTCATACGCCTTCTGGAAACCGACAAGTGTTATTTTCGTGTTCTGGACTTCGTTGTTATTATTATTGTTGTTGGTAACCAGATCAGCTCACTGCATGATCTTCCCATCTTGAATCCTCCTTGTAGTTCTCTGATCGGTGTATACATCTGATATTCTAGGTGATTTAGCAGGGCTTTGGATAGAATTTTCTATGTCACTGACAGTAGTGAGGATACTTATCACGAAATTAATTTCTGTCTTTTATTAAATAAACAAAAGTGGTGCTGAATGAGAGTGCACAGTTCGGCACCGAAACGTGAATATCTCGACAAAGGATTTTGAGATCTGGAACAGGACAGAAATGGAAGGTGTGAAGTGGAAAAATAAGTAATGACGTTTTGTGACACGGAGTCAACGAGAAACAACCATTGGAACAAAAAAGGTGATAACAAGAAATTGTCTAAGACCCTGAATGAGAATGGGCTGCATAACAAGTGATCCACTAGAAAAATTGAGATTAGGAAGAATGCTAGAGGAAGAAGATACGCCCTGCTTGAGGATATAAAAAATATTCGGAGGTTCGTTAAGCTCAAGGGACTTAACTTCGGGGTCATCAGTCCCTAAAATTACAAACTACTTATGAACTACCTTATACTAAAGACGACATAAACATCCATGCCCGAGGGGGGATTTGAACTGATCGACCACCGCGGCCGGCTTGAGGATATCAAGATTACACATATGCGGTAACGAAATAAATGGCGGAAAACTGGAAGCTTAGAAGAATGCAGAACATGCATTTAACATGCTGCCTAACGGGCAAATCATCATCATTGTGTTAATATTTCATGGAATAACATTTTATTTCGGTTTCGTAATTTTGAGCTAAAGTATCATCTACAGTCAAGTTGTCTTGGGAAAATCCTTCTTCGAGAATCTCGTTACGAAACATTTTCCGGGCCGTTTTTAGGTCCGTGGAGTTTCATTTCAGGCTTGAGTATCTGCGAAACACATCCGGGCACACGAACTCTGACAGTTAAACAAATCGATCCTTTGAAAACTTGATTCCGCTAGGAATGTCCTGCCGACGCAGCGATTCACCTGAATCAGTTGGCCGATTCTTCTTTTGTGAAACTCGACGGGTGCTGACAATGGCAGGGAGCTCTTTGTTTGCCAGACAATTCCTTTGTTGTAGAGCCGCTAGGCACCCAGGCGTATACACAGCACCGCTCAATGAAAAAGTCAACTCGGCCGTTACAATAAACCGTTTTCATTCCGTATAAATTTGAATTGCAGCAACAACAACTGTCGTTAGAAACTCAATGACAACAAGTTTATTCAATAGCAGTGATAAGCCCTCGTTTCTCGGGTCTACTTAATGCCCTACAGCTACGCAAATAATCACAGCAGCTTACTGTGTATAACTGAAGTTAACTGTTGTAATTTCATGCAAAGTTTATTTGTAAAATGTCAGTTACACGACAGGTATTGAAAGTCGCGGAGAATTTGTGTGTGTGTGTGTGTGTGTGTGTGTGTGTGTGTGTGTGTGTGTGTGTGTGGACTTAGCGGTGGACTCATATATGTTTATATAAGGCAGCTGGCAGCTGATGGGCTGAATAGTTGCATGGAAGCGGTACATACAATCATAATTCACTATCTCAGTGCAGGTAGAATGACAGAATCATCAAGATATCAAAGTCGAAGTACAAATACTACAGTGAATATAACAATCGTTAATTGTCAGGATAGATGATCAAAATAAAAATAATAAACGGAACATTATATAATTAACATACTGAAAAAGAACAGAGAAATTCACGAAAGATCTTCGGAATGCAAACTGATAAAAACCTTCAAAACACCCTTTGTGTTAAGAAATAAGCCATTGCTGACAATCTGAAATGCAACAGTAAGGCGCACAGGAGATATCACAGCCAATTATTTTTCGGGAGATGACACGTTGTCCGAAGAACACATGTCACCCCCATATGAATTGGACTAGGTGATAAAATCACTACTGAGTGTTTCTGTCAGAACCGTTTCTACACACATCGGCAATTAATCACAAACAGGCTCTGAATGTGTTGCTAGGGTGAAGCGAGCCCTGCTGCTTTATACGTCACTAAATTTGATTACTTGTAGCAGCAAGTGGTGTATCCGAGGCCGGTGGCTTTCAAAACATCGGCCAGACACTCATCGGTAACAATATTGTCAATCCAGTCCCGAAGTACCGTATGATTTGAATTTGAACAATGGCCTCGAAAATTTGTAAGAACAACCTCACAAAATTGTGCTTCCTTCCATATTAAATGCAGATTTTGGTCAATAATGAAAATATCCAATTATTCTTAAAATTTTTTTTTTCAAAGCCATTACTGGTTTCAGGCAACCTTGCCCAACTTCAGATGGCTACATTTTATTTAAATAATCATTGTCAGCAGCTTGTCGTCTGCTTCCTTAATGCACTAAAATATTCAGAAGTTTAGTGCCACATATAATTAGTTTCACAGATAAAAAGACATATTTTGGTGCTTGTATATATTTAAGTACGAAATGAAACAGTTTTGTCAGTTATTTGACTTCTGATGGAACTTTTTCTTCTTTTGCCCTTTATCTTTGAAGGAAGGAATATCTATCTCTATAAATGAGTATCTATCCACGTAAATAAAAACATATGTGTAGTGCATGTTTGCTCCTCCAGCTTGTATACTAAGTATTGTGAAGTGCACCACGATAATATATTCCAAGTATATGTGCTTACGGCAATGCGCTAGTATTTATAACACAAAGAAATTCCAGATAAACACCAAAGACAAAGTTTGCCATCCACCAGAATTCAAGTAAGTGAACACACCTGCCTCATTTTATTCTTAAGTAAATACAAGCACATAAATATATACTTTAACCTGTGAAACAAATTGTATGTGGCACTAAACTTCTGAGTTTTCGTGTGCAGGAAAGAAGCAGACGACATGCTACTGACCAAAATAAATACGTAATGAAAATATAGCCATCTGAAGATGGGAGTCTGCACGGCCACTACGGTCGGAGGTTCGAATTCCTCCTCGGGCATGGATATTTGTGCCGTCCTTAGTATAAGTTAGTTCATAAGAGTTAGTTCATAAGTAGTTTGTAAGTTTAGGGACTGATGAGCCCGTAGTTGGATTAAGCTATACAAACATTTGATTCTTGAAGATGGGAAAGGTAGCACGAAACCGGTAATGGCATTGAAATAAAACTATTTTAAAACCATATATCACTGGTTGCGTTACTCCACAACAATTATTAACGGCCGTGGAGATCACAAGATCCAGTATGGATAACATAATCTTAAATCAAGTAGTTTACGAAATCCACGTCTACCGTGGCAATAACCCCTAAATAGCTATTTTAGTTGCTCTGTGCAGGGGTACAGAGACGAGGGACTACCGTCGTAAGAAGGGTAGATCACGAAATGGAAACAAAGGAAATCAATTAAGAAAGCCAGATAAACAAAAGGAATTGAATGGACAAGTTTAGACAGTTTGGCAACGGTGAACAGTTGGTTCGTGACGTTGAGCACTCTGATTGGAGGCAAGCAGCTCCAGCACGTGCCGTCTAGCGAGAAATTTTAATCGGATTATACCCCCTGTATCACGATAATACAAGACGAACTCGTTATACGCCTTCGATGTCCTCTGACAATCCCATATGTTAATAATCTCAAACTGCACAACGATACTGCAAAATGGAGCGGACAAGCGTAGTGTACGGACTCACTAATTATTCTGCTAATCATTCTAAGTGCTCTGTTAAAAATTACTAGCTTGTATGCCCGTACTTTGAACGGTTGTTAAAGAAGGGCCTTTACGTATCATGGCATTTTAGGCTTCCGGACCTCAGTCAGTTTTAAACGTGAACTATATGTAAACGCGGCGTTGTCCGGGTGCTTACTTATCCTGCACTCTCCTTGTCCACCTCCCGTTCCCTCCTGTCTCAGCATCCATCTCTTTCTCCTCTCTGTTCGTTTCCACCTTTCCCTCTCGGCAAAGTTTTTTACAAGGTTACCCTCTGTCATGTACCATACCAACATTTATGTACCCAGTGACCTTCCTCTTAGTTTAAAGGTCATGTGTGCAAGAATTAATCAAGATCGAAGCAAAACTGTGCATTTTGTTAAAGTCCGTAAGTTAAGTACCCTCCATCATGAAACAACCGACATTTTATAGTGACACTGACATTCCTCTTGTCTTTAAGCTCAGTTATGCAAAATTTCATGTATATCGGAAAAAACTATAGATTTGTATGCAATAAAAACAGGGTCAAATTGCTCTCAAATTTTCCAGTTTTAATTCACTCAACCCTTGTTTCTAGAATTACGAAAAAAATTTTCAAATGTTTGTAGAACTTATGGGACTTAACTACGGGGTCATCAGTCCCTAAGCTTACAAACTACTTATGAACTAGCTAAGGCTAAGGACGGCACAAATATCCATGCCCGAGGGGGGGATTCGAACCCCCGACCGTAGTGGCCGTGCAGACCATGACTGGAGCGCCTCAGTCCCCTCGGCCACCGCGGCCGGCTGAGAATAACGAAAACAACCCAAAAAGATCTGTGAAATCGGTCGAGCTGTTCTCAAGTTATGGCGCGGCCAAGGTATTTAGGGATACTTTTTATGTTGCAAGATACCCTCCCGCATGCACCTTACGAAACTTTAGGTAGACGCTGTAGGCTCTTGTAGGTCAAGTGTACAAAATTTCGCGAAGATCGGAATGCAACTGTAGACTTCGTTAGCCTGTAGTAAAAGTATCCTCCCTGTACACCTTGATTCTGTCCTATCGCAAAATACTTCCTTAGCTGACGTCTTCTAGCCATAAATTGCATACCGGCAAAATTTCAGCTTCACAGGTGCATTAGTTTTAGAGAATTCGTGTTTAGTCAGTGAGTGAGTGAGTGTGTGACCGACCTTCCGTTTTTATGTATATACAATACCTCCTGAATTATGAGTCCTACAAAAAATTATTTACCAGATTCGTACAGTGAAATATTAGACAACTGACTACGAAATGTGTTGTTAATGGAGTTGGTAGATTAGATTAGATTAGATTATTTATTTGTTCCGTAGATCCAAATTGAGGGGATCCTCGTGGATGTGGAACATGTCAAGAAACAAAATTTACAAGTAGTAAAGACGTAGCAACTTACAGCCTCATACTTATTAAGGGCGAATTTTCATGCATTTCATTGTCTTTCATGTCATAGCACCTGAACTACATATCGTAATACGAGATTATTTCGAAGGTACATCCAGTGGTGTATATGTAAAATGGCTGCAAAATCCGTCGCGAACAGAGATAGTAAGGAAGACGCAATAAATCAAAACGTCATGCTGATGAGGCGGTTTTCATGATCCTAATTGTTTATGACTCCATACTATGACAAAATTTTGAACGTACGTTCAGTGGTATGTGTGTATACTGTCTGTGAGATTTCTCACGAATACAATTAATAGTGTACGAGTAATAAATTATAGCGTCATGCCAAACGCCGTATTGTTTTGCATGAACACCGATAATGTAGTAAGTGAGAAACTTTTTTCCTCTCATCGTTTTGCTTTGATTGTCGGCGAGAAAAAGTTTCCCAAAGGTTTGAAATTGTGTTTAAAGTTTGTTGCTAGTTGCTAAGTGCTCTCCTTCTCAAATAGTGGACTGATAAATTCACAGTATCACGTACCGCAAGACGGGGAAATTTTTATTGCTTATGACGTCATACCTCCTGAACTATCGGTCCTATCGGAAAATCGTTTCTCAGCTGACGTCTACTACCCATAAACTACACTCCTGCCAAATTTTAGCTTCATAGGTGAAGTAGTGTTTGAGATTTCGTGTTTAGTCAGTGAGTGAGTGAATGAGTGAGTGTATGAATGAGTGTCCTTTCGCTTTTATATAAATAGATATATGGTTCACCTTTCTTACAATATTTGCTATATTTTCTCATTGATTTATCTTACAAAGTTTGACGGATTCCTTTTAGTACTCACTTCCAACTTTTCATTATTTAGGGTCAACTGCCAAGTTTCGTGCCACAGAGACATTTTATGTGTCGTTTTGCAGTTGGTTTTGAACTTTTGATGAGTTTACTAGACGATAAATGGACACATCATCTACAAACAACCTAAATGGACTGCTCAGGTCTTCTGCCAGATAAAAGTGTGACATGGTACTTTACATAAGCTATTTTTAAAATTTTCTGTACATCTACTGGATTTACCCTACGTAGGGGACGGCTCCTTGATTCGAACAGTTCACAATATATCAACTGAAAGAACACTTACTGTAATTACAAGAAAAGACATTAGCTGCCGAAAAGTACCAAATAATGTCGTACCATAGATATCCGTCCTCACTTGCCTTAAAGAGAGATAGGAAGTAGCTAAAGATAATAGCAGATGCTGCACTGCGAGAAGATTTAGACACAGAATTGCAAGACGTAAGTCGTAAAAAGTTTCCAGGAATAGACGACATTTCGTCAAAGCTATTGAAGTCTCAGGGAGAGCCAGCCATGAGAAAATTATCTCTCCTGGCGGGTGCGGGGTTAGAACAAGTCCGAAGTATTCCTGTCAGTCGTAAGGGGCAACTATAAGGAGTTAACAACCTTTTGGCCGTAAAGTTGCGATCCCCTATCGCGTTTGACCTTCCGTTTTTTGGAAATTTTACATAAGTGTGGACCATTTGGGGAAGGACACCTTATTTGGTGCTCTTAGACCTTCTGCGCCTATTGTGCGAGGCAATGACGATAACAGCGTTGTTTTCATTCTCCCTGGTGCGGGAATACAGATTAAGCTGCGAGTGCTACGGGATGAATGTAGTTGACTCATAAGTGCAGTCAGTGTGGCATATTGAAGTTTGGGTCGGTCCTGGAGTCGTGTTCGGGTAGCCTAGTGGTTAAATCGACCGCTCGTGAAAAGCGGGAAACTCGGGTTCCAGTCCCGGCCCGGCACAAATTTTCATATGTCACAATTTGGTAGAACATCTATACCTAACACAGTGTCGCTAATAGAAATTCACTATTGCGAAAAAAAAATATTGATAAATATATAAACACTGTAAATCGTAAACATACAGTAATTGGAGGTGAAGAGCCTTGCATCAAACCAACCATTGGATGAATAATACTTGAGTGAACAATATTATTTGTTAAGAATGTAATTACCTGCCAAGATCACCTTTTGAATATTTTATTTCATCTAAAATAAAATGTTCAACAAGCGATCTTGGTGTATAATAATATTCTTAACACATAATTATTACTTTAAAGGAGGCAGCGACCAGATTCAGGGTGGTAATTTTTATTTCCTACAGGTTTCGAGTAATTGTTTCTCTTCTTTAGGTGTATAATTGTGTCCTATATGTTCGAACTAAACAACATGTCAGATCTGAATATGAAGCTCTCTGTTCTGAGGAAGACCAACTTCATCATAACAGCTATCATATTATACAGGACAAAGTCTTGAAGATCGATTAAACCAACAATCAGAAATAACATCCTCCACACATTCGGTGTCAATGGTTGAGGTTCAACAACGGACAATATTCGAATATTGGCATACTGAACGCAGGAGTACTGAGGGATTGTCTGGCTTGAAAGTTTGCGTGTAAAATAGGTAGGCATACAGCTCAACGAAGCCATACACGTTGTTAGTGTGTCAATACGGCCTACCACACATAAGGGCTATCTATTTTGAGGCATACTCCACCTTCTAATATCACACGAAAGGTCAAGCTACTACGTAAATTCCATAAAATTGTTGACAACTTCGACCTCCCAGTATCGACCAACCTATTGCATCCGGAACAAAAATGGTTTATATTAACCTCCCCTCCTCCTTTAACAGACGTCCTTCACTCTCATTGAAACTGTTAGTGCCGTCAAAGAATAGGAATGCTGCTAGCAACTAAACCGCCCTACACAATGTGTAAAAAGGCCCAACATGCAGGAAAAACCCCTGAACAAGGGAGGGAAAATCAAATGTTTGTAAATGTATGGGACTTCTTCGGTTATTAGTCCCTAGGCTTACAAGCTACTTAAACTAAATTAAACTAACCTCAGGACAACACACACACACACACACACACACACACATATACTCATGCCTGAGGGAAGATTGGAACCTCCGGCGGCGATCAACCGCGCGCTCCGCAGAAAGGCGCCTTAGATCGATCGGCCACTCCATAGCGTCTGGACAAGCTACGAGCAATTTAGACTACCCTGAAACGTATTCATTCGGTCTGTGGGAGATGTACTAACGCTCTTCACAAATGATTAACATCACAATCTTGTGAATGTGGTGCGAACAACAGGCAGTCGCTCTTGTGGTACCAAAATGTCGGCCTCACCCCTACAATGTCCAGACCTTGATATTCCTCTATATCTGCTGTTGTTTTAATTATAAGAGATATAGTACGATAGGAAGCTGAGCTGATATATTGACATGTAGTAAAGCAGTAATCTTTAGTAATCTTTGTAATGTGCAGCAAGCAAACTGTTCGAGAAAATCATTGTATTTCATGCAATAGACAGACTTTTATTTCTTTTTAGAGGAGTAAAATTCCTATGTAAAAAATGTACTATTTGAAATTAAATCGTTTTCAAATGTTCCGCTTCAAGGTAAGCACTCAGCGGGGAGAATGGCCCATGACATGTGTCTTGTATAGGCGCTCAAAGTGGCGACTATGCTGTTCGCCGCAGAAAGTTTATGTGGGATACTTACTTCACGACAAACGGCACAAAAACAGGGTGATCGTTTGTGGAGAACGGACCTTGTTCTTATTTTCAAAGTCTTATTTTTCGCAACCAATGTTAGACGATAAGTGTTATGTTATGGACTGACGCGAATTTGATCGGTTCCCGCAATGTACAGTAGAAAATTTGAAAATGGTTCCATTTTCAAAATCATTGTACATTCAAAGAGATAGTTTATATGTACATAACTTTCTCAGACTTCTTGCCGCGTCAATTCTTTGATAAAATCTCAAGCTTTCGAAGATATCCTCCATCTTCTTCGTCAGGAGCCGCTGACTGACAGTGCTGGTGCTCTGGTGACGTTAATATCTCATGGACGGTTTATGATTGGTCAGCTTCTGATTGGTCGGCCGCTACGTAACGCTGACACAGATTCCGTCTACGTCTGCACTGGTGGCGCCACCCCCCCCCCCCTCCCGTAGTATCTAAGACGTTGCGTGAAATGTCTCTGCTGCATTTCTGTATCGAGCGCTCGTTTATAAAGCACTGCTAAGATTATACCCGCTATCACGTTTGAAGTTGTTCTTACACATTCTTATTTCTACAGCCTCTTTGATTATAGAGTCCCAGTATGTGGAGGCCTGGAACAAAATTTTTGTGTCGCCGTGAAAGACTTCGTACTCAGATTGTTTACCTGCTGTCTCGTCTATAACCGTAGATGACTGTAATAGGAATTGCGAAACACGCTGCACAGGTTATAGTGAACAAGTAACTTTTCGTCTGAAGCTATCGATTACTTCCAGATTCAATGTTAGCAGTCGACCTTAGATCTGCCAAAATAGTAAATAGCTCTATAGAATTACAATAGGTGGACAAAATAATATGAAGACTACATCTTCCCGCATGTTGGCACCATTGCGTAGGCTGAAACAATGAGGGGGTTGGGTTGTTTGGCTGGGACAGGGGGACTGAACTGCTAAGGTTGTCAGTTCCCCGGTGGGGAGGGGAAGGAGGGAGGATAGGAAAGGATAGGAGGGAGAAAGGAAAGGAAATGCAGTCCGGGAAGTAAAGAAGGATGGAAGACTGCATTAGTTCGGGGCCCCGTGCACGCCACGCACTTTCTCACGAAAGAACCGTGGCCGCAATACATAACTGAGGTACGAATTCGTGGACGCTACTTCGCATTGCAGTATATTAGACGTATTCTACTCAACACCGCCTAGAAGACGAGGCCTGACAACTTGCGGTGCCTACGTCACACCTAGAGGCAGCGGACGCAAGCCGATTGGCCAGCCGCAACGAGGCGGGAGGCCCCAGCAGGCAGCCAATCAACTGGCAGCCGCCGCCTCTTTGTGTGACGTAGGCACGGTCAGTTGTCAGGCCTTGTCTTCTAGGCGGTGTTGATTCTACTGCGATTGTTAACTCGAATTACCGGCGAAATGTGTGATCGCCCAGACTTCGAAATAAGATAACTCGAAGGTGTGCAATTAGTATATCTGATTAAAACGGGTGCGCTATTTAACGTTGCACTGGCTACAGTATCCTTGGCACTGACAGCGTACATAAAACTAGGTGGAATTCGCGCAAGAACTCGTGGCCCGTGCGTAGAAACGCATAGTCGAGTTGTGCGCAGGCCTAGTCCAATCCTTTGTTTCTAGGGACGGGCAGCTCCGTTGTACGTTACCTGCTGGGTCGTACATTCGTCTGTCAGTCGGCTAATAACTGCGCCCCTCCAAAACAAAGGAATGGAGTCGCCCAGCGGCCAAGTTGAGAAGGTAGGGGTCTCGACTTCGTGCACGAGCTATAACATATCATTGGCGAAAGGAAATAATGGGCAAAACCCGAAATTTATGAGCGACCATCATTGTGAACTATTGTTGGCAGACAACATAAAACTTTAAACAAAAGCGTCTGCAATACTAAACACTCATTGCTGTTTCGACAGCAACAGTAGGACTGAAACTTGACATTCATGGAAGGGCTGTAGATGCTAAACCCTTAATAACTTGAGGTAACACAAAGCTGTGAAGGAAATAATACGATGACCATAAAACCTGGAAAATTGATAATTTCACGTTTTTGGTATGGTCGGGTTAATCATCGTTTACATTGTTTACTTTTTATGATTCGAAAACCCCAAAAGAATCTTACGATATGACATGACAGCTTCCTTTAGTAAAATATGGGCTGTATATCGTGGTATTCAATAATTCATTATCCTTAGTGGTACGATGAATGTGAATGAATATATCGTCCTCTTTGACAGCAAACTGCTTACTATGACTGACATATTGCAAACAAACACTGGGAAATACCCAAATGATGATTCCCTCACAAACAGGCCAAAAATTTCAAGCGAGATTTTTTACAGCATAGAAAATTGTCAGAGATCTCCCCATGACAACAAAAAGCACCATGTCACATTGTAATTGAACCGTTGTGTGGAGTTTGAGAGCAAACAATGAGGACCAAATTTGAAATAATTGGTTGATGTTTTGGTACAAAATTGGATAACATTCTGTTGGGAACAACACTACTCAAAATCAGGTGAGATGTCATACACAACACACACATGGTAACGTATTTTATTGATATATAGGGTAGAACTGTAATCTGTGTGTGAAACAGTACGATATTTTGTCGTCTCAACTTTATTTGAGGTTTACATGGCGTTTACGCAGAGAGAGGCAGCATAGGGCTACCGTAACAGTGAATAAGTCAGTGTCATTGCCATCTAATATGGTGTGTTATCACAGTTGCACATCTGCGTGGCATGGACAGTTTGAGGTTATCAATCAGCTCTTGAAGTATATTTGGCCGTTTGACTGCAATATCTAGGTCTGCAACCGTCGTGCGAATTGCTGGTCTACCTGCAATGCGTCTGCCAACTGCATCCCAGACATATGACCAGAATTTCTTAGGCTTCTATAGCAAAATACGTGACAGGGTTACGTTGTGGTAACTATTGTAAGCTTCTCCATCTGACCATCTAGTCTTTAAAGGATCGTAAGTGGCGCGGCATACATGGCTGGGACGCAGGCCCTGCGGAAGCCGGTAAGGGTCGTGCCCGACGCCTCGTCCATTCTCGTCAGGGCAGCGATGTCGTCACTACGGACAGCCGCCCGCGGACCGCGCTGATGGTGGGGCAGCGGCGAGAACAAACGGCCCAAACACCCTCCCCGCTGGCGCGCTGTCAGCCGCGCTAATAAATCGATTACCGCCGCTACTAGACTCTCTGCAGGCGCCCAAACTTACAGCCGAGGTCGCGCCCTCAGCTGACGTCACCGGGCGTGTCTGGCCGTCACTGGGCGCCGCCTCACTCTGCTTTTGTCTCACATTTAACTTTTGTTCAAACGTTCAAATGTTTGTTGAGCTGAATTGCTTAGGAAGATGTATTGCGTCTTGTCCTCACTGACTTGCAAGCCTGCTTTACTGGCAATCTGGCAGTACGAGCTTGCCATTCTTCTCAGCTCTTCTCTACTGCTGCTGATTAGGATTACATCATCCCCTTAGTCACTGACGTGTTGTCTAAGGGTGTTCCAATGGGGCCAATTTTCATGAATTCCCGGTCTACTTCTTCTAGTACAAGGTTGAATAATATAGGGGAGAGTGCAGCTCCCTGTCTGAGGCCAGTTCTAACTTCAAACTGTTCTGATAGACCAGAACTTGTCCGCACTTTACAGAGTGTCTCTTCTAGATACATTGCTACCAAGCGGATTATTTTAGATGAAAACAGGAATTCTTTGAGTACTTTTTTCCTTACTGAAATGGTGTTTGATGTGACAATGGGTTGTGGACCTATTAGTATCGACAGACATGGTATGACAGCAGAAGTGGCTATGGACTGTTTTGGTAATACTGTATAGAGACACAGAGGACATGAGACTAGGAGCAGGTGATTGGTTGCAAGAGGCTCGCAACCGGGAGCGATGGAGGAGGAGTGTAGAGCAGGCATATGGTCACTAAGGCCCAAGCCACGGATAAGTAAAGTAAGTAAGGGACATAATTGCGGTGTCATCAGTCCCTCAACTTACAAACTACTTATGAACGACCTTATACTAAAGACGACACAGATATCCATGCCCAAGGGGGGGATTCAAACCCCCGACCGTAGCTGCTGTGGAGACTGTGAATGGCGAGCCGCAGACCGCTCAGCCACTGCGGCAGCCTATTTAATTTTCATATACGACTAGCTGAAAACGGTGTTGCCAGATACTCAGAACATTACAATGAACGAGCAAAGGATTAAAGTTTTTGGGGCAAGACCACTAAAGAAGCGCATCCGATGGTGCCGACTACGGGTATACTCTGTCGCTCAAGCAGACCCCAAAATTTGGGTGGATATGTGCTCGGCATACCCCACTGAAAATGTTTCTATTATTTTTTCTTTACGTTATATTTCTTCTCTGTAATTATAATCGACACTCTCATTCCATTGATGGTCGGTTGAATTTTGTAATACACCACAGCAAAAAGATTATCTTAAAACAAACAGCTAATAGAATTCGTAGGAATTAAAATCCACGTTGACATATGAGTGTAGTGGCCGTTTTCTAAATACAATTTTTTTACGACTTTACAGCGTCATTTTCAATGAAATAAACCGCAATTTGCGATCATTTATGGCTTTCACTGTGCTAGGTTTAGATGTAAAACCAATGTGCGGCGAATGAAAATTTGTGCGTGGGATCTCCTGCTTACTAGGCAGACGCGTTGACCACTCCGCCACCGACGACACAGTGACCAACCCGACTGCAGAGGACTCTTCCCTGCACGTTGTAATAGGAAAGGGACAGTGTGGCGAATGGATATTTGGGTGTGGCAGGAGACGTGCAGTAAAGAGACCTCTGCAGTTTTCACAACAGAGGCACATCACTATCTGATATTCATGACTCTGAAGACGAAAACTCTGAAAATAATTGTAGTAATAACTACAACGGGAAAAATAAGTTCAAATGGTGGCCTAACCCATCCAATATTTCTAGAACGTGAAATTTAAATTAATGGCTGTTAGTTTGTTTACTGTATATTAAAAAATTACGTTTCTTTTCTCCTTTCAGAGATTAAAATTATCCTAAATTAACTCCAGAAAAAAATACTATTACCTGTGTTTTCGGAATTGAAAAAATGTAGACTTTTTGAGAAAGAAATACCTGTCGGAGGAGGGAAGCTGCAAGCCGGCGTCAACCCCCTCCCCCCCCCCCTTGGAAACGCTGGTACGTCTTATGGGGATCAAGCACTGTATATGAAGTGCGTAAAGTGCGTAGTAGTAGTTCGCAAATTTTCGAGGAGGCCCGGAAAGTATATCCGACAATCCCCATAGTAGACGACCAGCGACAGCCGTCACTGAGGAAAAATTAACAAAGTTAAGACATTAATCAGGAACGAACGTCCATTAACTTTGCGCGTTATATTGGATGAAACTCCGACTTTACGCCTTATCCTCAACCGCATTTATCACTGCTAAGATTAGAGCACTGTGACTACACGCTGTAACAACCTTTATATTGGGCTACGTACATTTCTGTTTTAGAAGTTTGGCTCGGTGTTATCTTAGCATCTAACTGTACATGTCTGCTTTCATGCCGTAGCAACTACCTTAGTTGCAGATATAATTTTTTTCCTGTGGTCCTGTAGTTAAAAACACTCTATGCATAGGCTGAAGCTTGCGAAACAAGTAAGAATTATTAAATAAAATAACTGGTTTATTAATAAAAAGGATTTCATTCTAAAGCTTGTAAATGATGTACACGAAATCAGAGATTTAGCTGAATCAATGAAATTGATCCTTATTAGAAGTGATCAGCGAAATTATTAATCAGAAATAGAATAAAATGGTTAAATAGTTGCATTGTCCGCGATAAGAAATTGTTAGCACTTTCTCCCAACTAAGTAATCATAACTTTAAGCAACATAGAAACGTTATATTTCATGAGCATTCAACATGAAATTGTCAGCAGTTCAAAATAGTTATAAATATCCCAAACACCATTTCTACACTCGTAAGTTCTTGTATAAAACCATAAATACATATTAGCTGCACCGGCGTACACTTGTTGTCGCCGAATTTAGAGTTCCAAGAAGCGGCCGTTCGCTGTGCAATTCTTAACACTGCACCAGGTGGAATCCCTCCTATCATCCAAGGTCCTTCTTCTGCCAAGAGTAGACCTGGAGTTCTTTCTCCGCGTACCCTTTGCTCACCTGCTTTCTCCCAAACACACACTCCCCACCAGTTCTGTCGCTTGGCGGCTTCCTCACTGGCCAATCGCCATCCTTTTCAAAATCGTATACATCTTAACATGAGATATTCATTTAAGTAAAAACTAATCACCTGAAACCACTTCCTTGCTATTATAATATTATTTAAATACAAAAATTTTCTGGTAATTTATATTACATAAAGTCTGATACCACCCCCATGAACCACAGACATTGCCGAGGTGGCGTGGCTTGTGTGCCTCAACAATACAGATAGCCGTACTATAGGTGCAACCACAGCTGAGGGTATCTGTGGAGAGGCCAGTCAAACATGTGGTTCCTGAAGAGGGGCAGCAGCCTTTTCAGTAGTTACCGTGATAATCAATACACAACCAATCTGCAATAGTAGGAAGTTATTTAAAACCAGCAAATTGATCCAACAATAGTATAGGTAGGCTAACAGTGTCCCGTCGAGAAAGGTGTTGATCTGTTGTGGCTTCTGGAGGACTCTTCAATGCGTCGGGTATCATCGGCGAATACTAACTGCCGCTGGAGGCTGGGTGGCCGTCTTAAAAGGGCTTGCAGGCGAAGCGTGATGACGGCAGTGGAGCATGGTAGAGATTCGCTTCCGACGGACGGAATTTCGGAATTTCGGAAAAACTCTTCTTGAATTACGCCGACAGAGTAAGATCAAATTTTAAGTTTCTATCATCAGTGATTTGGGCTGGGCGATGATGAGTCAGTCAGTCAGGCAATCAGTCTGTCAGTCAATCGGGACATTGCCTTTTATATAAAGAGACTGGACAGCTCACATTTTATGTGAAGTTTATTTAAGTACTTTGCAGGAAAGCAGTGCTTTCAGTGAGTGTTATGTTGTCCACTGCTGAAATCTAGTAGACAGCGTGGTGCATTGCTACACAGGAAATCCGAGTTCGATTCCCGTACCGGTCGGAAGTATTCTCCTCTCGGGTTCTGGGTGTAATGTAATACCATTGACACGCAAGTCACCGAAGTGGCATCAGCTAAAAAGACTTGCAAAAGGCAGTTGGGATCTAACGTCCATAAATGCCACACGGACATCATCATGATCATTAGTATTATAGTACTTCTCATGCCGAGGAAGTGGGAAGTGTTGCAACCTGATGAACCAGTCCATAACTTACTGAGTTGTTCATGACATAACGAGTATTATATTATTAAGCTTCCATTCGGAACTGATATTCAACATGAACATCAGTACCAGGTATCACATATGTGAACTACGTTTACTGTTTCATAGTAGCAAAGAACCTATAGGCTACATACCATCCTGATCAACCTCTTTCCACGTGTGTACTGTCTCATTTCCTGATGGATTGCTGGCCGGAGACTATCTTAAGTATACATCTTCCCACTGTCTCTCTGTGAGATCTTTGGGTGACAAATCAGTGGACTTGTGAGGTCAGTCAAGGATTCTCACATTCCTGAATGCGATTTGTAATGAGCTTCAACTTTCTTGCCACATACTGTCGAATATTCAGCCTCATTTCAACAATTACCAAATCAATCATATATAAGATGCGTTTCCATGAACGGTCTTAGGAAAGATAGGAAACAAGAGTTACAAACAAAATACCTTTACTGGTCTTCAAATTTATCGGCATCGGCAACAATACACTTCTGACATCGGCTGTACAGCTGATGGGAACTGTCAGCAAACGCTTCTTGTGGAATGGCTCGATGCACTGAGGTCACGCGTTATTGGATTTCCGCAACCTTTGCGAAGCTTAAACCTTTCAGGGCTATCAATCTCAAACACAGCCGTCGATCGTCCGCAAGCATCCGCCGCACTCGTTCGATGTTCTCTGGGGCTGCGATTGTGGACGATCGACCCGAATGAGGTTCATCCTCAACACTTTTCCTTCTTTCTTGAACGCGATTAATCCACTCACACAAGTTTTACTCACTGCTTCAATACTACACACTTGCACTAACATCCCATTGGTCTCCGTCGCCGTTTTTCCTAATTTTAAACCAAACGAGATGTTAATGCACTGTTCCATTGGTCCATTTTGCGCTCCATGATGCAATGACACGAGTTCTCACGCCACAGAAATTTCCAGACAGAATGTAGTTAGATCCAAAAGCATCAGGGTTTAGTGAGGTACGTTCCTCCAAAGTATCTGCTGCCTCTTACGTGGCGTCAGCGGTGAACTGCCAATACGTACTCGAGATCTCAAAGTGGATTTCGGATGGTAGGGATACACCCTTTCCCTGTTGACATTTGCGTATTCGTCAGAACCAGTCGAACAACTCTGCAACGCTCTCGTGGTGCAGACATTCTACAACAGCCAATTACTGTTCTGTTTGTCGCAATGTTGTCCTGAGTCTTCCTCTTCGCCACTCATTCTGCAGTCATTCCGCTTGAGCTAGCTGTTTTGTTGTTGGGTCTGATGCCGTTCCATCAACTGCCGTGCGAAGTAGAGAACATGACGTATCTGAATCAAGGAAGGCTGTTATGTCTTAAAATGGAAGCAACGTGACAGATTGTACGGAAATTCAGCAACGAAAATATCCACAGAGATTATGTGACGACAGCTGTAGAACCGTGGACTAAAATTTTAAATGGCGACAAGTGTTACCGCTTCCCCTGATGTAGCAACAGAATCCTGACGACAATGATGGTGGGAAAATTACTTCTTTTTTTGTTAGGCAGTGTATTTGCCTTTGTTGCCTGAGAGAGTCCTTCCAAAGTAAGATTACCAAATTAGAAACAGATCTGGTAGTAAGAGTGTACGCGAAGGAACTTGCCCCCCTTCTTGCTGGGGTGTACCGTAGGTTTCTAGAAGAGCTTAGCGTTCTGAAAGATTGGAAAATGGCGCAGGTCATCCCCGTTTTTAAGAAGGAACGTCGAACAGATGTGCAGAACTATATGCCTATATCTCTAACGTCTGTCAGTTGTAGAATTTGGAATATGTATTATGTTCGAGTATAATGAAATTTCTGGAGACTAGTAATCTGCTCTGTAGGAATCAGCACGGCTTTCGAAAAAGGCGATTGTGTGAAACCCAGCTCGCGCTATTCGTCCACGAGACTCAGAGGGCCATAGACACGGGTTCTCATGTAGATGCTGTATTTCTTGACTTCCGCAAGGCGTTTGATACAGTTCCCCACAGACGTTTAATGAATAAAGTAAGAGCATATGGTCTATCAGACCAATCAGACCAATTGAGTGATTGGATTGAGGAGTTCCTAGATATCAGAATGCAGCATGTCATTCTCAATGGAGAGAAGTGATGTCAGGTGTGCCACAGGTGAGTGTCGTGGATCCGTTGCTGTTCACGATGTATATAAATGACCTTGCGGATAACATCGTAAGTTCACTGAGGATTTTTGTGGATGATGCTGTAGTAGGTAGAGAGGTTGTAACGCCGCGGTGGAGTAGCCGAGCGGTCTAAAGCGTCTCGCTGCGGAGCGCGCGGTTGCTCGCCGTGGAGGTTCGAGTCCTCCCTGGGGCATGGGTGTGTGTGTTTGTCCTTAGGTTAGTTTACCTAGGTTTAAGTAGTTTGTAAGCTACGGACTGATGACCACGCTGTTTGGTCCGATAGATTTACAAACATTTGAACAAACATTTTAGAGGTTGTAACAATGGAATATTGTACTGAAATTCAGGAGTATCTGCATCGAATTGACGTATGGTGCAGGAAATGGAAACTGAATCTCAATGTAGACAAGTGTAATGTGCTGCGAATACATAGAAAGAAAGATCCTGTATCATTTAGCTACACTATAGTAGGTCAGCAACTGGAAGCAGTTAATTCCATAAATTATCTGGGAGTAGGCTTCAGGAGTGATTTCAAATGGAACGACCGTATAAATCAATCGTCGGTAGAGCAGATGCCAGACTTATATTCATTGGAAGAATCCTAAGGAAATGCAGTCCGAAAACAATGGAAGTAGGTTACAGTACAATTGTTCGCCCACAGCTTGAATACTGCTCACCGGCGTGGGATCGGTACCAGGTGGAGTTGATAGAGAAAGTAGAAAAGATCCAACGGAGAGCAGCGCGCTTCCTTACAGGATCATTTGGTAATCGGGAAAGTGTTACGGAAATGATCGATAAACTCCAGTGGAAGACTCTGCAGGAGAGACACTCTGTCACTCGGTACGGGCTTTTGTAGAAGTTTCGAGAACATACCTTTACCGAGGAATCTAGCAGTATACTGCTCCTAGCAGTATATCTCGCGTAGAGATAATGAAGATAAAATCAGAGAGATTAGAGCCCACATAGAGGCATACCGACAATCTTTCTTTCTGCGAACACTACCTGACTGGAATAGGAAGGACAACCGATAGTGGTACTCAAGGTACCCTCCACCACACACCATCGGGTTGCTTGCGGAGTATGGATGCAGATGTAGATGCAGATGTAGAAGGGGAGCAGACACTGACGTGACTCTCACTGTTAGGCTAACACCACCATTGGTCCTCTCGGTCTCCGGAAGGACACAGGCGCTGCTCCCCATTCCACCCCACCCCCAGCCCTCGCCGCCTGCCAGGAAGTGGCCGGACTGCGCTCTTGTTGCCCTGCGCGGTAATCGCCTTAGGAAGCTCTCTCCGGGTCACCAGCCTGAGTGCTCCTCCAGCCCCCAGCTAGTCTGAAAGGACGCATAAACAGCTGACTGCAGGCACTGCCGCCTCCAGGCATCTCAGGCGCTAGTCTGTCCAAGGGCCAAACCGGGCAGTTCCCAGCCGAGCGGTCTGCGGCATGCCAGTCACGGTCTGCATGGCCACTGCGGTCGGGGGTTCGAATCCCCTCTTGCGCGTCGGTGTTTGAGCGTCTTTATTATAAGCTACACTCCTGTAAAATGAGAAAAGAACACCATGGATTCGTCAGACCAGCAGAGCGAAATTTTATTGACACATTGTTGAGGATGTACACAACACACGATTACGCACTCAGAACCGTACGCACGTCAGTAGAGTCACAAGAGCGTGCACAATTTCGACGCTCTAGTATAGTGTATGCCCTCCTTTTGCAGCAATGCAGGGTGCAACGTTCGCTTGAAGACGATTGTGGAGGAGCCGAATGAAGTCTTACGGCCTTGCAATTTCCATCTGATGCCTCAGTTGGACCAGATCTCTTGCCGGTCATGTTGACGGCGCCAAGATGACGTTTCATCCGGCCCTAGACTTGCTATATGGGGGACAGATCTGGGGATAATGATGGGCAGGGTAGTTGGCGTATATATAAAAGAGCACGTTGACTTGTACGGGATACGTGTAGACGTGCATTGTCGTGTTGGAAAAACACATCGCCTTGTTCAAACAACTTACGGGTATGCTGCCGGGTGACGTCGTCGACAACCGCCGATATTTCGGCAGGAGAACACCCTGCCATTCTCAAGGCACAACTGCACTTAAGGAAGCAATGTGCAAGCGTATTTAATACCTCGGTTTGCAAAGTGTAAACAAGGAAGATAACACACACAGTACAAGTCACAGCAGAGTCAACAACCAAAGGTGACCAAACATCAAAAATATCGATAGTGACTTAATCAACAGGTGAGGCAACATTAATTTTATCCCTCTGTTTTTTGACGAGAGAGAGTGCCGGATTCCAAGCAGAATTTAAACAAAAACCACCATCTCTGTTTATAAGGTCGCTTGCTAGTTTAATTTCAACAGCTTCCTTAATAACACTATCCCAATAGGTGGAGGTGCATGCCAGGATCTCCGTGTTGTTGTATTCCATAGGATGACCGGTGTCAAGACAGTGTTCTGCAACAGCGGATTTGTTGGGCTGTTGTAAGAGCGTGTAACGTTTATGTTCAATACACCGGTCTTCCACAGTCCTGATTGTCTGACCAATATATGACATGCCACAACTGCAAGGAATACGATGTACACCTGCCTTACGCAAACCAAGATCGTCCTTTACGGACCCCAACAGGGCCTTTATCTTGGAAGGTGGTCGAAAAACACATTTCACATCATATTTCCGTAAAATACGACCAATCTTGTTGGAAATACTTCCTGCGTAGGGCAAAAAGGCCATAGATTTAGAACACTGTCTTGACACCGGTCATCCTATGGAATACAACAACACGGAGATCCTGGCATGCACCTCCACCTATTGGGATAGTGTTATTAAGGAAGCTGTTGAAATTAAACTAGCAAGCGACCTTATAAACAGAGATGGTGGTTTTTGTTTAAATTCTGCTTGGAATCCGGCACTCTCTCTCTCGTCAAAAAACAGAGGGATAAAATTAATGTTGCCTCACCTGTTGATTAAGTCACTATCGATATTTTTGATGTTTGGTCACCTTTGGTTGTTGACTCTGCTGTGACTTGTACTGTGTGTGTTATCTTCCTTGTTTACACTTTGCAAACCGAGGTATTAAATACGCTTGCACATTGCTTCCTTAAGTGCAGTTGTGCCTTGAGAATGGCAGGGTGTTCTCCTGCCGAAATATCGGCGGTTGTCGACGACGTCACCCGGCAGCATACCCGTAAGTTGTTTGAACATTCCTTACGCCGGGAAAAGTTAAAGTCTCACATCGCCTTGTTGGTGCATGAACGGTGGCAAGACGGGTAGAATGATGGTTTTAATGTACCGTGTGCTGTTAAATTTTCCCACAACGATCACCAGAGAGAGAACGGCCAGTATAGGATATGGCTCCCCACACCATGATGCCTGGTGTCGGCCCCATTTGCGTCTGTCGGGTACACTCCAGATTTTCGCACTCCCCTGCATGACATCAAACAGGCATACGACCATAATTGGCACCGAAGCAGCGAAGACTCTCATCACTGAAGACGAAACGTCTCCATTTGTCCCTTCATAAGCGCTTACCATGACACAATTAGAGGCGGGCAGAACGAAGTTGGGGCGTGAGCGGAGCACACTAACAACACACATGATCGTGCATCATTGTGAGGGAAGCGATATTCTACACTCGCCATTCTCCTCTAGTGATCGTCTAGAGAACACTGATTAGCGCACGGTAGACTGAAACCATGATTTAACCCATCTTGCTACCACTCCTGCACCAACAAGGAAATATGCTTTTCCAACAGGACAAGGCAGATCCACATGTATTCCATTTCACCCAACGTACTCTTCCATGTGTACGTCAACTACCCTGTCCAGCACGATCCCCAGATGTCTCCCCCATTGAGCATGTTTGGGACCGCATGACACGTCATGTTGGGCGGTTTGCATGAGCGGCACGAGATCTGGCCCAACTGAGGCTCCAGGTGGAAACTGCATGGAAGGCCATTACACATAACCACATTCGGAACCTCTACGATCGCTTCCATAAAAGAATTACAGCTTGCATTGCTGCAAAAGGAGAGTACATACGGTAATAACGCCAACACTGCGGACGCTCTGGTGACTGTACTCACGTGCGTACGGCTCTGCCTGTGTGATCGTGTGTTGTATACAACCTCAAAAATATGTCATTAACAGTTCCCTATCCTGGGTTGACGAATTCATGGTGGTCTTTTTTTCATTTTCCAGGAGTGTAGTTCATAAGTAGTTTGTAAGTTCAGAGACTGATGACCCCGTAGTTAAGTCCCATAAGCTCTACAAACATTTGATTTAGTGCATTTCCCGTTCGTATTTTTGCATGAGTACACTCGAACACAACATACTGCTCACCATTAAAATTGCACACCATTCAGGTGGACTACAATGAACGACAAACTGATATGAATAGAAATACACATTTGACTGTCCAAATGAGTGACATATACTAGTGATGTCATCCGCATTCTTTATAGTATATAATGAGGTGACGAAAATATCATGCGATAACTCCGAATATTTTGTCGGATATCCTGTTCGCCAGCGGAGAGTAGTATGTCGATGTGGCATGGACTCCACAAGTCTTTGAAAGCACTACGCGTGAATACTTAGACACTCTGCGCCTATACCCATCCATAATTAGGAAATCGTTGCTAGTGTAGGATTTTGTGCACAACTTGCCCTGTTGATCGTATCTCATAAATACTATGGGATTCTTAACGGATAGTTTGGGTGACCAAACCAGTGACTGCAATAGACCAGAATGTTGTGCAAAGCAGTAGTGAACATCCCCGAGCTGAACACAAGAGGCGTTGTAATCCAAACCAGATCCATCCATTTTTTTTTAACCTCAGAACATCATCTCCATGAAGGGGTGCAAATTGTATCAAAGCAGCCAAACATAAGCATTTCCATAACACAAGCATTCGGTTCAGTTGTACTAGAAGACTCACTTAATTCCATGTAAAAATAGCCCACACTATTAGTCAGCACCAGCAGTACACTGCCTAGTTGAAAGTTTGGAATGACGGGCTCGTTGAATCTGCGACACACTCTAACGCCAGCATCAGCTATTACCAACTGAAGTCAGACCTGCAGATCAGAGGATGTCTGAGATCTATACCACTTGATAAAGTTTGATAAGTTTATCTTCACTTAACAGAAAGCCTCAATGAACCACCATCGAACTTCAAACTGATGGCGCTGTAGTTATAGCCCCCTCAGTAAGCCTCCCTCCAGGTCACGAGGAACACTGGTCAACATGGAACAAGCTTACAGGCTGGAAGAGCAAAGACCAACACGAGAAGATGGGGATTTCTCTGGGACTCGACGCTATGTGAATGTATCAGATTGAAAACTTTCCAGTAGCTGTAATTTGTTATCTTTTTATTACTATAGCAACAGGTTTCGGTGATCCATTGCCACCATCGTCAGGCGCCCATTATGTACCTGTTGTAAGACGTAGTACATTCAAACGGGGTGGCTGTTACTCCTGGTATCCATAATTTTTGTGTCCTTTCATTAAGGTATGAAACGACAACGCACTAAGTACTCAAAATGCATCAGTAATAAAAAGCAGTAAAGCACATCTGCTGGAATTTTTTTCAATCTGACAGGTTCTCCTTGCCCCTACAATACGGACCAAAATAAACTATACGAATGTGGCGAAGAAACGACAATGAACCATATGTGTGTGTGTGTGTGTGTGTGGGTGGGTGGGTGGCGTCTGATCCTTCGGACATGTCCGAAAGAACAAGCAACACACACACACACATATATATACAGGGTGAACACGCAAAACTTGCACCGCAAATATTGCGGAAACGAAAAGTGCGATTGATGTGCGATTTTCACAGAATGGATTGGTAGTCAAGTACTCGTATTGTTAGCCAATAAACAGATTGTAAAAATACCTAGAAAGTGTATTTTTATGGAAGCTTACAATTTTTCAAATGGAACAATTGTTGTTTTTGTCATGCACTGGTATTTTTGATACCATCTGTGTACAAAGAATTTTAATGTCATTTTTATCTCGTTTAGTTTGGCAGCTACAACTATTCATAGTTTTGGGGGCGAAGGATACGACAACGTAGCAGACTGGCTGATGGCTGATGGACCGTGCCCCAGGGGCTAGCCACTCGGCCAGTCACATACGCTATCGCAGCTTCCGCCCCCGAAACTTTGAACGGTTGTAGCTGCAATAAAAGCAATAAAAATGTCATTCAAAATTCTTTGTACACAGCTGGTGTCACAAATTCCAGTGCATGATAGAAAGAACCACTTTTCTATTTAAAAATTGTATGTTTGCATAAAAAATACACTTTCTATGTAATATTACAATAATTTTGTAGGCTAACACTTTGCGGTGCAAGTGTTAGGTGATTCATCCTGTGTAACATAAAATACACCGAAGACGAACAATGATCCTTTCGTCAGTGCGGATTCAGTTTATATAAACTAATAGTAGTGGGTAGCGTTGAGAATCTGTACGAGGCGCGTCCAGAAAGTAAGTTCCATTTCAATTTATCTCCGCTGCAGCGCTGCGATTGCAGTTTCGCACATGCGCTGTAGACGATGTGTATCAAGAAGAAGAACGTGCGCCATTTAGAGATCGCTGTCAGTTACGTACGCTATGTTGTACTTGTTTGAAATATCGGCGTTGATTGAAAATCCCACCGCTTGTGAAATCAGGTAGGTGATTCGGTTTCTGAATGCGAGGAAAGTGAACCCACGTGAAATTTATCGGCAAATTTGTGATGTTTACGGACCAAATGCGATGAGTGATTCGATGGTGAGAAGATGGGTCCGACAGTTCAATGGCAGGCTTAGTGATGTGCATGATGAAGAAAGATGTGGGCGTCCACCTTGGGTTACAGAAGAACTGGTTCACGCGATTTTCATCTGTTGTTACATCTCAAGTCTTTCCTTGGCGGTCATCACTTTACCAATGACGACGAGCTGAAAAAAATTGTTTCCAACTGGTTGAAGACACAGGCGGCAGATTTCTATGAAGAAGGTATACAAAACCTGGTGCCACGCTATGACAAATGCCTGCAAAATTTTGGCAGTTATGTGGAAAAGTAGTTTAAGAGCTGTAGAATTTTTTGCCATAAGAATTTGTTCTGTATCTGTGTACAATTTCATTTTATTACCAAACGGAACTTACTTTCTGGACGCGCCTCGTATTTGGTGGGAGACGTAACTGAGTAATTCCGTGAAGGTGTGGTCATCACTGTATGTAGGGGTCAGCAAACATCCTAGGACGCAGGAGACCCGGATTCGAATTCATCCATTCACAGTTAATGTCATACATTCTTTGAATATGAACAAATTTTGTCCAACTAGCTGCTCTCCCCAAAATGTGATTGCCGCTATCAGGTAGGCACATGAAGTGGCCGAATTGTGATTTCGGCATATTTAATTACATTTATTTAGGCAATAATGATTTCTTGCTTGCCCCCAAAAATGATAATGTTTATAGCGCCAGTGTTTGGATTTTTATTTCCCTTTGTATTTGTACTACCTTGTTTTCTTGTTTCATATATACACTACTAGACATTAAAATTGCTACACCAAGAAGAAATGCGATGATAAACGAGTATTTATTGGACAAATATATTATACTAGAACTGACAAGTGATTACATTTTCACGCAATTTGGGTGCATAGATCCACCTCTGGCCGTCATAACGGCCTTGATACGCCTGGGCATTGAGTGAAACAGAGTTTGGATGGCGTGTACAGGTACAGATGCCCATGCAGCTTCAACACGATCCCACAGTTCATCAATAGTAGTGACTGGCGTATTGTAACGAGCCAGTTGCTCGGCACCATTGACCAGACGTTTTCCGTTGTTGAGGGAACTAGAGAATGTACTGGCCAGGGCAGCAGTCAAACATATTCCGTATCCAGAAACGCCCGTACAGGACCTGCAACATGCGGTCGTGCATTATCCAGCTGAAATGTAGGGTTTCACAGGGATCGAATGAAGAGTAGAGTCACGGGTCGTAACACATCTGAAATGTAACAGCCACTGTTCACAGTGCCGTCGATGCGAACAAGAGATGACATAGACGGTAAATAATGGCACCCCATACCATCACGCCGGGTGATACGCCAGTATGGCGATGACGAATACACGCTTCCAATGTGCGTTCACCGCGATGTCGCCAAACACGGATGCGACCACCATGATGATGTAAACAGAACATGGATTTCCTCCGAACAATTGACGTTTTGCCATGCGTGCACCTAGGTTCGTCGTTGAGTGTACCATCACAGGCACTCCTGCCTGTGATGCAGCGTCAAGGGTAATAGCAGCTATGGTCTACGAGCTGATAGTCCATGCTGCTGCAAACGTCGTCGAACTGTTCGTACAGATGGTTGTTGTCTTGCAAACGTCCCCATCTATTGACTCAAGGATCGAGACGTGGCTGCACGATCCGTTACAGTCATGCGGATAAGAAATCAAAATGTTCAAATGTTTGTAGAGTCTATGGGACTTAACTGCGGGGTCATCAGTCCCTAAACTTACAAACTATTTATGAACTAGCTAGTACGAAGGACGGCACAAATATCCATGTCCAAGGGGGGGGGATTAGAACCCCTAACCGCAGTGGCCGTGCAGACCGTGACTGAAGCGCCTCAGTCCCCACGGCCACCGCGGCTGGCTGCGGATAAGATACCTGACATCTCGACTGCAAGTGATACGAGGCTGTTGGGATCCATCAGGGTGTTCCGTATTGCCCTCCTTAACCCACCGATTCCATATTCTGCTGACAGTCATTAGATCGCGACCAACGCGAGCAGCAATGTCGCGGTATGATAAACTGAAATCGCGACAGGCTAAATCTGACCTTTATCAATGTCGGAAACATGATAGAACGCGTTTCTCCTCCTTACACGAGGCATCACAACAACGTTTCACCAGGCAATGCCGGCCAACTGCTGTTTGTCAGCACGTTGTAGGTGTTGCCACCTGCACGAACCTTGTGTGAATGCTCTGAAAAGCTAATCATTTGCATATCACTGCATCTTCTTCCTGTCGGTTAAATTCCGCATCTGTAGCGCGTCATCTTCGTGGTGTAGCAATTTTAATGCACAGGAGTTTATAATTCAATAAATAAAAGGTCATATATATACTGGTTGGTTGTTTGATGGTAAGAAGGGACCAGACAGCTAGGTCATCAGTCCCGACATATACAGGGTGAATGTAAATTCGCGCACTCGAGCTTCGCAGCGCGATTCCTCACATGCTAGCAATAAAAAAAGTGTCACAAAATTTTGACCTGCCCATATTCCCGGCAGTAAATGGACGTCGAAGATTGAGATGCATGTGTGTCCCATATGTCAGTGTGGCTCAGAATTACACTCTACACCAACAAACTTCTAGGAGATGTGAGAGGTGTCTTGAGGAACAAAGTGAGCATAGAAATCCATGCCCGGAAACGATATCCAATGACGCTACAGAGCAACGAAGTTGCTGGAGGGGATGTCTAGCGGCAGGAGCTGGTGCCTGTAACTTGGACTCTCCGTAGCGTCGTTGAATGGCGTATGCGGGCATGGGTTTCGATTCTCATTTTGTTCCTCAAGACACCTCCCCCATTCCCTACAACTCTGTTGGTGTAGTAGTGTAATTCTGAAACACACTGACGTATGGGACACACACCCATCTCAGTCTTCGACGTTCATTCACTGCCGGAAATATGGGCAGGTTGGAATTTAGTGATAGCCTTTTTTTTTTATTGCTTTCATGTCAGGAATCTCGCTGCGAAGCCCGAGTCCTCGAATTTAGATTCACCCTGTATACTGTGATTGGTAAAAACCTTTCACATCAAGCACCATGTTTCAATACATTTCTCATTTACTGCTGAGACAATCATGTAATCCAGTCAGCTTAAGTAAATTCCTGAATGCTGACGGTGCTTTGACAACTTTGAACGGTGAAGCAAATGCGGCTGTAGGGGAAAGCATCAGGGGTAAGGAACAGAATGAAACATTGTACATCCAACGAATACCCATTATCTCCGACAGATCTACCTTTTAGCTTCAAGAGACTGTAGTTTCCAATGAGTCTTCCATTTTCTGTTACGATTAATAATCACAGGGCAATCTATTAGATACTGCGTTGTGTTTTTGATATCTCCATGTTTCTACATGGACAACTTTATGTAGCTTGCTCAAGGGTGGGCTCACCAAAGGATTTATTTATACTAGTTCCTCGACAAGTAACTAGCAGTAATGTTTATAATCAAGTTTCGAGTTAAATTAATGTATGTATGCAACATATCATTGCATCTTGATGTTTTGATACTGCAGATTTTTGTTTCCTTTGACATTATGCAAGACAGCCTTATTTCTTATATATTCTCCCAAAATATAACATGTTTTTAGAAAAAGACAGATGGACAGAGAGAGACAAAGGATAGGAGTTATGACTCAAGGCTGGAATAAATAAATACCCAGGATGATAAATTATAAATAGGCCAATATGTTTCCTACGTGGTACTTACATGGACACCACATACCTTTTTCTTCTGAAACAAATGGAAAGATACCGGGGCACGTCTTGGGCAGGGTGAACAAATTTTTTAGAAAAAAAATTGGCAAGTATATGTACAAAGGTTCGCCATTCCTGGATGTTATCATGGTGACAAGTGTTACCGCTTCCCTTTGCGTGGCATCAGATTTCTGACGACACTCAGACCGCATCCAGTGACAACACTGCAAATGTACGACATCGTCTTTTCAGGGGATTCCTGGTGCTGCACACAGAATCGTGGCGTCCATATTCACTGATTAGCAGAACGTTATGACCACCTAGGTAGTAATCACTGTGTCTGCCTTGAGCAGGGATAACACCGGCAAACGTCTTGCATTGGAAAAAAATGACGCCTTGATAGATCGCTGGAGGAACTTGGGTCAACATTGTTACACACGTCACTTTATTCAATTATTTAATTGTATGGTCATTTTTATAAAATATACAATTATACATAACAAGGTAAAAATCAAACTTTAACGTTTAGTCATTCAGTTAAACCGGGTGTGAGAGCGAACCCAACGTCAGGAATTCCAGGGTATGATGAAGAGGACAGCGTTGGAGCAGATGTTCCATTTTCGGTTCTTCCAGGTTACACTCACACTCTGTTGAACTGATCCAGCCCCACTTGTGCCTGAAATAATTGCAGAAACCATGTTCAATCCTCGATCTGTTGATGCAGCACTAGAAGTTCATCGGCAGGTCGAAACAGTTTGGCTTCTTTGTGGGATCAAGATGGTAGGCATTTTTACCCAATGTTTTCCTTGACCACTCATGTCTGCAGCTTTCATTTAGATCAGATCCATCAGAAATCAGTTGCCCCGCATTGGCACTTACTGGTTTTCTTGATTGCAGTCGCAGCTATGATGGATGGCAGAATTCTTGGTGCAAAGCTTCCCTTAGTAGAATTCCCTAATTCCCGTACATTCCGGAGAGAAGGCCAATGAGTTGTGATGCCACGTTCAATCACATCCCATCTGATGTGACCGAATGGGCACAGATATGGCGAGTGGGTGATACTGGGGTGGGTGGGCAACACATCAAATGCAACGCGCTATTGAGTTCCTCGAACTACTCCTGAACTTGTGAGATTGTAACGTTCCTGTATGTTGCACATTCCTTACATCCCAGGTATGCATTCAGCATTGCCAACATTACCGATACATCCTGAGCAGCGTTAAGTAAACGTCTACCACCGGTAACGTAATTTGTAATATACTCGTATTCTGTTTAAACTACTATGATTCAAATAGATGTACCATGACACTTGAATGTTTATTTAAAGGACCTATTAACCTTTGGTATCTCGCTATTTAATGTTGAGCTTTGATACTTTCGTAAATAACAATCACAATTGCTAAGGATACATTACACACAGTTACGAAATATGCTGTTCACATAAGTTAATTTACCAATGTACATACAACAACATTACAAGCTGTAACTATTGCACAACATTATTACATATTTACCTTGTTTTTAAATAAATTAGGGGTTACCATGTTTCATATATCACTGGATCCTATATTATGGTTTTGTCACTCATTTGACCTATCTGTCTGATAATACGGAATTATTGCAGAAATTAATGAAACCACTACGACGCTAATCAATTGTGTACTTAGTGAAATTCAAATCACAAATTGAAACACACTAAAATTACGAGTCTAAATAACATATTGTCAAAACGTATATATCTACACTTCTAAATCACCAATATAATTAATAAACTGAGTAAGTTTAATACGTATATTTATAGAGTCATAACATTACTTTTATTTTGCGTATTCTGTTAATGCAAATCTTAAGAAACACGTAGACACGTTGATCTTAAGACTTTTCATATACTTTGGCCTACTTATAGAATAAATGTATCGTTTAATTAAGGACTGCAAAAGCTGGGTCGTACATATACTTTACCATATTTACTATATTTTTGTTTATTCACAAAACTGCTAAGGGACCTAATCGTATATCACGAGAATAAATTTATTACGCTTTAGGAATTTGTGTATGCAATTTTCTGGCTCATCAAATTAAAATGTGTAGAACTTCCAAGCAAAGTGAATGTGCTCATATTGCTTTAGTCCTATGAGCCCAGCACCACAACTTCGGAGCGCTGAGGAGGAGTTTAGGAGATGCCCAATTAAAGTAGAAACACAATATGTTCAAGACGGTTTTTTTTCTTTTTTTGTCAATGCTTCGTTTTAGAATTATGTAGCTGTCTTACAAAAACAGTAAATCAAGGTGCGAAATTTACGGTCGCCAGATCGCCATTGGCAACCTAAAATTGGCAGCTGGCGATCTGAGCTTGCATATAAATTTATTTTTTGAAAACTCTAGAACTGGGTTCAGAATTTTACAAGTCTGAAGAGGTAAGCGGTCCTTATATTGATGAATAAGTCAGGGCTACATTTCCAGGTAGTTACATCAGTATTTATAATTTTTTCATGTCCTTTTTCAGTATTACTTCAAATAACAGATTTCATTAAGCACAACTTTTGTTTTGATATCACGGCTAATGTACCTTCTCCGTACACTTTAGGTTTGTTCAGGTAGTTGTCAGCGGGTTCACGATCATGTGCAGAGCTGTGTATAAGCTGCGCCTGCCTTCTCCTGTTTCTGTCTACTTCAGGAGTGGCTGTTTCTTCTATAAGCAATAACAGAAAGCAATCTCATTAACAGACCCTTGTCGGATTTTTTTCTGAGTCGTACAGGCTGCCAGATTCGCGAATACGCAGAGCTGTTTGTGTTGGAGTGGGGTAGTCTCCTGTGATTCGTGTTTTTACTTGCGGCGAATTCTTAAGTCTTGAAGGCTGTTGCAGTTCCCGCCTTCTACTATTTCATAGTCAAGTGTTAAGGTAAGTATTTTATTTTATCCTATAAAACATTTTTTCACATCATCAGCGATTCATTCGCGAGCATTCAACCAGAAATGGCTCGGAAAACGTATTAGCAGAACAAGTAACGAACACTAAAGATTAAAAACAGCGTACAGGACTTGGCTGAAGACAGATACACTGGACGATTTGCTGGTAATATGTTTGAAAGACGCTTCTCTGTCTGAGTTTGAGTCAAAGGTGTCACTGATAAGAGATACTACTCCGCGAAAAGACAACGCAACACAAAACTGAAGTGCTAGACCGCTAGACTTTGCTACTGATATGTATGTTTCTGTTAAACCATTTAATATGTCTAAACATGTTGTTCGAACAGTGACAGGGGGGAGGAAAGGGAATTATTTCATATTCAGGTAAAGGGGATGTGGCGACAAAGGTTGTTGGTCTGGCTGGTAGCTTCAGAACTTTAAATTGCGCATCCTGCAAAGAATTGTTTCTGTTACGACACGTATTTTCAGATCTTAAAGGAGCACAAGTTTTACATTTTCAGCTATCTCTGCTCCATTTTTTCACCTAACTAGTGTGTCTGTGTATTTCTTGCCCACATTTGGTGAAAAAGCTTTACATCTTGACAACACAATATATATATATATATATATATATATATATATATATATATATATATATATATATATACTAGCTTAAACCCGCGGCTCCGCTCGCGTGTTGGTTGATTATGATAATAAGCTGTCTTTCAGTAGTGTGCTATGAGGTTTTGGCTTTGAAGGATGAAATTAAATACAATACCTTCTTTAGAAACAAACATTTTTAATCAACATTATCGGGAAAGTAAGTAGTGTAGATCAAATCACACGTAAAATGCACTCGTTTCGAAGAATCTAATCACGAAATTCAACAATTATTGTAATAATATCACAGATCGATCACTTGATGTAATGTGTGAAATGTCAAACCGTTTTTTAAAACAAGTGTATTAAAAGAAATTTCTTTTTTACTGCTTTATTTATTTATTCTTATATTTCCTTATTCGTACGCTTATCCTTGCAGAGAAAGAGCTGAAGACATTGTAGCATGCACAGACTAAAGATATGGTCTGTGGCATCACTTTTCGCCTTATGTAACCTCCTTGCTATAGAGTCGTAAACGTCGTCGCTGGCCTTCAGTCCGAATTTTTTTATAATTTGACGACTTTCAACCACCATATCTTCCACCCCCTTACAGCAATCGAGATGGAACTGCTATGGTGTACAACCGGAGACTTCGGACAACAATTACACACAGACCTTTCATTTGCGTTCTGCAGTTTCCGCTGCAGAGCGAAATATTAATACACACACATACACCGATAACTTTCCATCCCAATATACTCTACCCTTTTATCATTATTAACCATCAAACAACAATGCAACCAATAAAACCATTTTGAAAGAGTAATTATTGTTCTGCATTTCGCGTTATATTCTTCAAATTACTAAATATCTATCAGATCGCCATAAAACCATTCCTAAAACCTTCCCCGGGTAGACATTAGTAACTGTACAAAATTTTAGCTCTTTATGTCTTGTGGCAGGTGATAAACGTACACCAAACAGACTTTCACATATATAGATATACGAGCGTAAACCCGCGGCTCCGCTCGCGTGTTGGTTGATTATGATAGATAAGCTATCTTTCAGTAGTGTGCTATGAGACATACAATACCTTCTATTAAAAGTAGATGTACTGTTGTAATATGTGAAAAGTAACGCAATTCACATTTATCTACGAAGTTTAAATAACAATTAAATTAATTACTTCACTTATTTTTTGAGGAAATGTCGCTAATAAAGCGGAACTGAAAATATTCCAATCAGATTGCAGAAGTCTATGCTCTTACCGTTTATCAGGAAAGTAGGTAGTGTAGATCAAATCACACGTAAAAAAGCACTCGCTTCTAAGAATCCACTGACGAAATTCAACAATAATGATTGTAATAATATCACAGATCGATCACTTGATTTAATGCGCGAAACGTCAAATCGATTTTTTAAGAGATGTATTAAAAGAAATTTCTTTTTTACTGCTTTATTTATTTATTCTTATATTTATTTATTTGTATGCTTATCCTTAAAGAGAAAGAGCCGAAGATTGTAGCACGGATAGACCAAAGATATGGTCTGTGGCATCACGTTTCGCTATATGTAACCTCCTTGCTATAGAGTCGCGAAAGTCATCGCTGGCCTTTTATAATTTGACGACTTTCATGGAACTGCTATGGTGTACAACGGGAGACTTCGGACAACAATTACACACACACCATTCGTTTGCGTTGTTCTGTAGTTTTCGCTGCAGAGCGAAATATTAACACACACACACACACGTAGAATTTTATATACACAGATAAATTTCCATCCCAATATACTCCACCCTTTTATCATTATCAGCCCTCAAACTACAATGCAACCAATAAAACCATTTTCAAAGAGTAATTATTGTTCCGCATTTCGCGTTATATTTTTCAAATTACTAAATATCTATCAGATCGCTATAAAACCGTTCCTAAAACCTTCCTCGGGTATAAATTAGTAACTGTACAAATGTTTAAGTCTCTGCGTCTTGTCGTTCGGACGTGATAAGCGTACACCGAACAGACATTCACATTAATATATATAGATAAATAGCTATCTCTTTATATATATAGTGAATGTCTGTTCGGTGTACGTTTATCACGTCTGAACCACAAGACATAAAGAGATAAAAATTTGTACAGTTACTAATGTCTACCCGGGGAAGGCTTCAGGCACGGTTTTATGGCGATCGGATAGCTATTTATCTATATATATTAATGCGAATGTCTGTTCGGTGTACGCTTATCAGAGACTTTTTATATGATTGCCACTTAATTTAACGTGACACTGTCACCGACGAACAAAAAGTTTAAGTTTTCAATCTTAATAGTGTATGATCTCTCAAAACCAAACTTCAGAGAGAAAAGTCCAAAATCTGCCTTCTAAAATTGATAGGAGCCAACTTTGATATCAAGCAGTTTCCATTCCGGTCTGAAAGAAACCCTGTGTCGAGAAGTTGGCAGAGCCACCGCGCTTCTGGCGACATCCGAGTCCCAGACTTTGTGCAGTTCCTCCCCCTTCGGAAAACGCGTTTCGGCGTTCAGCCCCCTCATCAGCATGAAACACAGATAGAGCGGATGAGCTGGGTGCGGGAGACGTTCCCACCGCGGATCCACTTCGCAGTTACCCAGAACGACCGACTACGCTGCAAGCAGTCGACCTCCTTCTCCTTTATCTTCCACATACGATATTCCACCACCAGCTTCCAGAGTCGTCTCGAAATTTCGAGCCAGTTTGGCAAATCGCTCTTTTCAGACACCTAACTCTACTCCCCCCCTCCCCCTCTCTCTTTCTTTCTTTCTTTCTCCCCTTCTCTTTATCCCTCTCAGATGGCTGATGGAATGATACAATACAGACTCCACTTCTACATAAACATTCCGCTAATCACATTTAAATGAATGGCAGATGGTTTATCGAACCTCTGTTTCTCTACTCTACCGTTCCATTCTCTGATCGCGCGGGAAAAAGGAACACCTAAGTCTTTTCATTTTTGATCTGATGTCTCTTATTTTCTTATGATTATAATGTCTCGTCGTGTAGGTGAGTGCTAACACAACATGTTTGCATTCGGAAGAGAAGTTTGGTGACAGAAATTTCGCAAATAAATCTCGCTGCAACGAATAACGCCTTCCTTTAAAGTTTTCCGCCCCAAATCGTCTTCATTTCTGTGACAGTCGCTTCCGTACATCTCGATAATACTAAAGGAGGTGTCCTTCTCTGAACTTTCTCGGTGACCTCTTTCAGTCCCACTTGCTGGGGATCCCATAATGCGCAGCAATACTCCAAAATAGGACGCACAAGTGTTCAAATGTTTGTTAAGCTTAAGGGACTTAACTACGGGGTCATCAGTCCCTAAACTTACAAACTACTTATGAACTACCTACAACTAAGGACGGCACAAATATCCATGCCCGAGGGGGGACTCGAACCCCCGACCGTAGTGGCCGTGCAGACCGTGACTGAAGCGCCTTAGCTCCCTCGGCCACCGCGGCCGGCGCGCATAAGTGTACTTTAGGCAGGTTTGTTAGTAGAACTGTTGCATCTTTTAATGGTTCTGTCAATGAAACCTAGCCTTGGGTTCGCCTTCCTTACAATATTTTCTATGAGTTCTTTCCAATTTTAGCTGTTCGTAATTGTTGTTCCAAGTTATCTCGTTGAACTAATGTTCTTTGGATTTGACTGATTTAACGTGCTAATGAAGTTTAACGGATTTATTTTACTGCTTATAGGGATGATTTCACACTTCTATTTAGGGTGAATTGCCAATTTTTGTACCATTCAGACATCGAAATCATTTCGCAGCTGCTTTTGATTTTCGGGCAACTTTTCTAACCGATAAACGTCAGCATCATCTACGAAAAGTGTGAGAGAGTTGCTCAATTTGTTTCCAAAATCATTTATAAAGGAAATCAATAAAAATAAGGAACGGTAGGAACCCTATGACACTACCCTGTGGAACACCAGATATCACTCCTGTTCTACTCGATGACTTATTGTCAATTAGAGCCTACTGTGTGCTTTCTGACAGGAAATCACGAATCCAATGGCACAACTGTGGCGATATTCCATAAGCAAGCAGTTTGATTAGAAGACTGTATCAAAAACTTTTCGGAGACCTAGAAAACGGAATGTATTTGACATCCCTTGTCGATAGCACTCATCACCTCATGTGAGAAAAGAGATGGAATTTCACAAGAACGATACTTTCTGAATCCGTGTTGACTATGGGTCAATAGAGGTCGTTCTCTTCGAGGTAGTTCATAAAATTTGAGGAAAGTATATGTTCTAAGAGCCTGGTGCAATCCGATGACAATGACATAGGTTTGTAATTCTGAGAATCACTGTTACTCTCTTTCTTGAATATCGGAGTGGCTTGTGCAACATTCCAATCTTCGGTTATGGGTTTTTCGCTGAGCGAACGGTTGTATATGATAGCTAGGTATGGGGTATAGCATCGGCACACACTGAAAGGAAACTAAATGGTATGCAATGGGGACCAGATGACTTATTTTTGTTAAGCGATTGCTTTCATACTTCAGGGGTATCTGCTTCTAAATTAAGCATGTTAACAAAATATAGATCTAGTCGCATCTAATAACGCCTTTCTTTTAATGATTTCCATCCCAATTTCTCTCCTATACCGGGATAATATAAAACGAGCTACTATTCTCTGAACTTTCTCTAAATCGTCTGTCAGTCCCACTTGGTGGGGATCTCATAATGCGCAGCAATACTCTAAAATAGGTGTAGGCAGTTTCTTTAGTAGAACTGTTGCATTTTCTAAGTGTTCTGCTACGAAACGTAGTGTATTGTTCACAATTATTACTCCTAGGTATTTAGATGAATTTACGGCCTGTAGAATTGACTGATTTATCGCGTAAATGAAGTTTAACGAATTTCTTCTAGTGGTCATATGGATGACTTCACCCTTCTCACTATTGAGGGCCAATTGTCACATTTTGCACCATGCTGATATCTAAATCATTTTGCAGCTGCTTTTGATTTTATGGCGACTTTACTAACCTATAAATGACATTATCATCCGCCAACAATCTAAGAGAGCTACTCAGATTGTCTGCTAAATCGATTATAAAAATAAAGAACAATAGGGGCCCCATAACCCTTCCCGTGGAACGCCAGATATTACTTCTACTCGTGACCTTCCGTCAATTACAGCGTACTGTGTCATTTCAGACAGGAAATCACGAATCCAATCGCACAACTGTGGCAATGTTCCATACGCACGAAATTTGATTAGAAGACGCTTGTGAGGTACAGTGTCAAAAACTTTTCGGAAATCTAGAAATATGGAATATATTTGACATCCCTTGTCTGTAGGACTCATCACGTGTGTAAACAGCTGTGTTTTCTGAATTCGTGTTGACTATGGATCAATACGTCGTTCTCTTAGAGGTAGTTCATAATATTTGAGAAAAGTTATATGTTCTAAAATCCTGCTGCAAACCGACGTCAATGATATAGGCCTGTAATTTTGCGGATCACTCCTATTGTCTTTTATGAATATTGGCTTAACCTGTGCAACTTTCCAGTCTTTGGGTACGGAACGTTCGCTAATCGAGCAGTTGTGTAGGTACGGGGCTATTGCAACAAGATATTCTGAAAGGAACCTAATTGGTATGCAACAGGGACCGGGAGAGTTACTTTCATTAAGTGATTTAAGCTGTTTTTATACTGTAGGGGTATCTACTTCTGAATTATGCATGCTGTTAGTTGTTCTTGATACGAATTCTGGAGTATTTGCTTCGTCTTCTTTCGTGAAGGAATTACGGAAAGCCACGTCAAGCAATCCTGCTTCAGCAGAACTGTAATCAGTAGCGTCACCAATACTATCGCATAGTGAAGGTATTGATTGTGTTTTACCGCTATAATACGTTGAATATGACCAGAGTTTCTAGGGATTCTCTACCAATTTACGTGGTAGGGTTTTGTTGTGGAAACTATTATAAGCTTCTCGCATTGAAGTTTGGGCCAAATTTCGGGTTTCTGTAAAAGACTACCAGTATTGAGGATTTTGTGTCCGTTTAAATTTGGCATGCATTTTTCTTTGCTTTTGCAAGAGAGATCTAACCTGTTTTTTGTACCAAGGCGGGTCAGACCCTTCTTTTGTTAATTTGTTTGGCATAAATATGTCAATGGTTGTCGACATTATTTCTTTGAACGTAAGTCACATCTGATCTACACTAACATTGTTAGATTCAAAAGATTGGAGATTCTCTCTCAGGAAAACGTTAATAGAATTTTTATCTGCTATTTTGAGTAGATATATTTTTCGTCTATTTTTTGTAGAAATGGGAAATCCGATATTCATTCTCGCTACGACAACTCTGTGTTCACTAATCTCTGTGTCTGTTTTGCTGCTATTTGTTAACTCCGGATTATTTTTTGCTAAGAGGTCAATTCTCACAACAAATTACTATTCTAGTGGGCTCATGAACTAACTGCTTGAGGTAATTTTCGGTGAATGCGTTCAGTACGATTTCGGACGATGTTTTATGCTTGCCTCCAGTTTCAAACATGTATTTTTTGCCAGCATATAGAGGGTAATTTAAAGTCGCTACCAATTAAAATTGTTTGCTCGTGGAACATTTTTGAAATTTGGTCCAAGCTATCTTTGAACATTTCTGCAATAGTATCATCTGAGTCAGGGAGTCGGTAAAAAGAACCAATTAATTTATTCTTGTATTTATTCCTCAGGTATAATCTCTACCCATACCAAGTCACAAGAACTATCTACTTTAAATACGCTACAAGATAAACCGCTTGTGACAACAATAAATACTATCAATCTATCCTTTTCCCCTTAGTAGAAATGTCAACTGAAATTATCTCCGGTTTTAACCAGCTTTCAGTACCTATAATTATTTGAGACTCTGTGCTTTTTATTAGCGCTTGGAGCCCTGGTGCTTTCCCCACGCAGCTACGACAATTACAACTATTAGACAAATGGTTTTTAGATCTGTGTTCTTCCTATGTCTGATCTGAGCCCTTTGAGATCGAAACCCTTCCTGTGTGTTTCCGAGGCCCTCTATCCTAAGAAACCGCCCAGTCCACGGCACACAGCTTCCCCTACCCTTTTAGCCGCTTCCTGCGTGTAGTGGACTCCTGACCTCTTCAGTGGAACCCTGAACCCCACCACCCGATGGCGCAAGAACCGTCTGAGCCTATGATTCAGACCTTCCATTCGGCATTGTACTAGAGGTCCACAATCTGTCCTGCCAACTATGCTGCAGATGGTGAGCTCTGCTTTCATCTTGCAAGCAAGACTGCCAGTCTTTACCGTTACAGATAGCCGCTCAAAAACTAAGAGGATCTCTTCAGGTCCAAAGCGACACACATTGCTACCGACGTGAGCCACCACCTGCGGTTGGCTGCACCCCGTACCCTTCATGGTATCCGGAAGGACCCGTTCCACATCTGGAATAACACCACCCGGTATGCACACGGATTGCACGTTGGCCTTCTTCCTCTCTTTGGCAGCCATAACCCTTAGTGGCTCCATTACCCGCCTAACTTTGGAGTTCCCAATTATGAGCAAACCCACCCTGTGCGAAAGCCCTTATCTTGCAGGCTGCGCGGTGACATCATGATGAGAGGAGCCTTCTTACCAGAATCCTAAGGTTACCGTAATTACGATGAAAGTCACAAAAATTTTGTTTTTATTCTTTTTGAACTTACACAAATATCTAAATAACTGACCGTAACCAATAGCTCAAATTTAACAACAAATTGTGTAGATATTTATCTAGAAATAACATTTTTCCGGTTTTCTAAAATCATTATCCGTTATCAAGCTACACCCAAAAAACCATTATGTGTGTTGTGCATGCAAAAAGTACAAATCGTGAGCAACGTCATTCCAGCTACATACTTACCATCCGACATTACCTCACTGCCTTTTGGAGATATTTGTTTCGTTGACAAATCCCCTTGTCGCGCTTTCCTCTGACCAAGCGATCTTTCCAGCCGTTGCGATATACTTATGATACTAATTTAAGGAAATTAGTCTGCGAAAAAGTTCCTTTTGGACATCGTACAGTCCGATATCTTCTCTCCATAAATGATTGATTTATTTTGGTTATGCGTCATATCAAATGTTCAAATGTTTGTTAAGCTTATGGGACTTAACTACGGGGTCATCAGTCCCTAAACTTACAAACTACTTATGAACTACTTACGAACTAGGACGGCACAAATATCCATGCCCGAGGGGGGATTCGAACCCCCGACCGTAGCGGCCGTGCTGACCATGACTGGAGCGCCTCAATCACCTCGGCCACCGCGGCCGGCGCGTCATATCATGTATATTAAAGTTTTCAAGCATATAAAGAAATCGTCAAATCTTTACTGATCTGCAGAATTTATCTTCATACTGTAGCAAGGAAGAGAAGGGAATTAGCTGAAAAGTATTCCTGTTAGACCACATAAAAGGCAGATATGTTCCTGTTTAAAACACAGTCCTCATTCCACATCCCTCACGAAAAAGTTTGGCTTGCGAACATATTCGCTCTGCTGAAAGAGAACAACGGAGAGAGACCGCGGAAGAGAGAGGAGAGAGGAGAGAATGACAGTCGGAGGAAACAGAACAGACATTAAAGGGAGGTGATAGACGGCGCCAGTAAGAAAGATAATTCTATAAAGATAGTACTGGGGGCAAAGGAGAACAGAGACAACGGAAATGAAAAATGGAGATGAATGCTGTCCATACATACATAATTTTGTCTAGTTTCCCCCATCCCATATACAGATGTGTTACAGATTCCTGGTGTAGGCGTTGCAAGTCCGAACAAGTCTTCAAGGACATGTGTAGAGAGGATACGATAGTGGCTAAGCAGACAGGCAACAGACTTCGAGAAAGAAAGCGAGCCTCGGTGAAGTGGCCGAACGCTCTAAGGCGCCTTCCTGCAGAGCACGCGTTTGCTCGTCGTCTGAGGATCGAGTCCTCCCTAGAGCATGAGTGTGTTAGTGTTGTCCGTAACGTAACTTACAAGGAAAGTACTCGGGCTCGAACAAACACAAATATGCCAAAATCGTGTGAGAGATAATGGTCCCTTACTGCGCTAGCGATACTCTCTCTCCTGCAAAAGCCGCGGTGGAGTAGCCGAGCGGTCTAATGCGTCTCGCTGCGGAGCGCGCGGTTGCTCGCCGTGGAGGTTCGAGTCCTCCCTGGGACATGGGTGTGTGTGTTTTCCTTAGGTTAGTTTACGTAGGTTGAAGTAGTTTGTAAGCTACGGACTGATGACCACGCAGTTTGGTCCGATAGATTTATAAACATTTGATTTGATTTGATTTGATTTGATTTGATTTGATTTGAGCGCCTACATAATTCCTTCAATACTAGTTTTGCCGTTATTTTAATAGGCCTATACATGAAATTGTCATCTTCGTCTTACTGTGACATTGTAATTATACATTACATTTGTTTCTTTCTCCACACAAAACCACCGCTTATTAAGACCCAAACCATGACAACCACATCGCATTGCACATTCTGATTTCCATGCAAAGTATGAGTCACTTCGCTTCGACGTAGAAATTTTCTGTGGAGAATTATTTGACTCGAATTCGAAATATTTATACATTTATACATTTCGAATAACCCTTTCCTCTACGTTTCCTGATTATTCCCATGGAATATCGTGTCAGACCTTACTTTGATCGGAAGAGTTCAGCAACTCGACGTGTCATGTGTTGAACAAGTTGTCGGAAGTAGGGCAGTGCCGTCTCGATTATGTTCCACGAAGCTTCTGTGGGATCAGTGTCTGGCGTTGTGGGTGGCCAAATATTCCGCTGGAATTGTCGAGCATGCTTGAACAAAATCGAGACCTATTCTGGCCCTGTGACACGGTGCATTCCATCGTTGTTTGGGAACATGAATTCCATGAATTGTTGCAAATGGCGTCCAAGTAGGCGAACACTACCAACCAGTCAATGAGCGGTTAAGTTGGACCAGAGGACACAGACCATTCCATAGAGAATCAGACACCACCATTATGAAAGCACCATCACCTTGCACAGTGTCTTGATGGGCACCGAGCTTGGTGGCGCAATAGTAACACACGGCAATCGCATTCGGGATCACAGTGGTTAAAACCCACTCCGACCATGCTGATTTTCGGTTTTCCGTGATTTCCCCAAATCACTCCAAGCAAATGCCGGGATGGTTCCTTTGAAAGGGCACGGCCAATTTCTTTCCCTATCCTTACCCGAAAACCCTAGCGTAATCTCCATTTCTAATGACCAAGCTGTAGACGGGACGTTAAACCCTAGGCTTCTTTCCTTCCTTCCAGCGTCTTGATGGGAAGTCCACGGCTTCTCCGGTCTGCGCCACACTCGAACTCTATCATCGTTATCAATTGATATCTGAGTGATCTGAACAAGCACGGCTTTTGAAGTCGTCTACAGTCTAAAAGAGTCCTGCTGTCAGTAAATCACCTGAGGTAGGTCGTAAATATGACGAGGGGTCCCGGCGTGTGGTATGTACGGAGTATTCAAAAAGTCTTCCGTAGTGCCGTATGATTTTTAGACGCGCGGGCCGTATGATTGTTCTTCTGCCTGGGTTACTTTCCTTCAACTGGACAATCCCAACATTCCACTGTTTATCCCAGTCAGAGTCAGTAGTATCGTAGGTGTGTTTCGTTACATGTTGACGTGAACGTTTAAGATTAGTTACTTTGTTCGACTATTTCGTTTTTGTCACTCTTAAAATGCTAAACATACAAAAACATATGTTTTTAGAAGAACAAGTTTTCTAAGCTGGCGGTAAATACATGATTTCAGTTCGTAAAACATTTAATTCCGTTTTTCCGAGAGACAACAATCCCACATCGCGATACTGTGCGATATTTGATTAACATATATCGAAGTACAGTTTCCCTGATAGATGCTTCGAGAAGTGGTAGTCCTAGCGCTTTGTCTGAATATAAACTACTCGATGTTTCCGATAAAGTGCCAAGGAGTCGGAAGCAGTCAGTAAGAAATCTCGCCCAGAAATTTGATTTTTTGTCGTAAGAGCCCGCAGAGCTGTAAGGAAAAAATTAGAACTTTTCCCGTACAAAGTGACAATCGTGCAGGAATTGAAAAATACTGATCTTGGCGAGAGACTGTATTATTGTCGATGGTTCAAAAGTTTCATTCAAGAAAATGAAACAGATAGATTCGAGAAACGTTTTTCTCTGATCAGCCGTGGTTTCATTTATCCGGGTACATGAACTCACAAAATTTTCGTATATAGAGTATTGTAAGTCCATTGTGTTTTCATGAGGAGCCTCTTCATTCTGTGAAACTAGGAGTCTGGATTGCAATTTCTAGACGTCGGAGTGTGGATCCCATATTTCGCAACGAAACAACAAACGCACAACGATGCTGCAGAGATACACTGTACCCAGTCATAGGAGAACTTATTTAAATACTGAACGGTTATTTACAACAAGATGGTGCAACTGCGCATAAAGCTCGATGGTGCAACTGCGCATAAAGCTCGCGTTTAAATGTGACTGCCTGCTGATATTTTTGGTGATCGCATAATTTCACTGTGACTCTGGCCTCCATGATTACTTAACCGAACAACATATTACTTTTTCTTCTGCTGTGCAGTAAAAGCAACTGTTTATAAAAACCGTCCTAAAATCCATCGAGGAATTGAAAAGTGCAGTATACACTTTCACTGCTTCTATTAGAGTAGAAATGTTCCAGCTTGTGTTTGGAAACATGATAAGACGAACTGCTTTGTGTATTCAACAACAGGGAGGGCAAATTCAACATTTAACGTGAAAAATTTGTATGTGGTGATTTGGTGTGGCATTTTTGAGCGTTAGACCCCAGCTGGGATCGTGTTCGGCGTGCCTGGTGCGGGTCTTTAGATGACGTCAAAGGGACGACTTGCACGTCGACGATGATGATATGATGAGTACGACTGAACCAGTTCCTTAGCGGAGAAAAATTTCCAACCCGATCTGGAATCGAACCCGCGCTCCTTGCCTGACGATCTACCGCGCTGTCCACTGCACTACGGAGGCGAACAACATATAACATGAATCATTATACACAAAGCAGAGTGTCCGTGTATTTTTGTGTACGTATTACATACAGACGTATTGTTTTGCTCCAATCTTTATGAAATTGTGCATACGTTAGCTTCAATCCATGAGGACGGTCGCTGTAAGTGTAAGGATCACGTACAGCACATAGTTCACGGGATATGACGTCATAAACAATGAGATGCGAGAATAATTGCTGCATTTACCGACGATGTTGCACATTTCCTCCTAAACCACTGGACCGATTTCGACCAAATTTGGTACACATCTTTCTTACCGTGAGGTAACAATTCTCTAATTCTCCAATAGTAATACAACATATGGTTCAGGAAATGAGCGTATGGCTTTCTTGGCCGGAAGATCCCTTGCGGGATTGTTCGGCCGCCTTAGTGTAAGTCTTTTTATTTGATGCCGCGTGGGCGACTTACGTGCCAATGATGATGAGATGATGATGATTAGGACAACACACAACACCCAGTCCCCTGCCGGAAATCGAACCCGAGCCCCCTGCGTGGTAGTCAGCGACGCTGGCACTGAGCTACGGAGGCGGACATGGTTCAGGAGATACAACGTCATAAACAATAGGAGTTGCAAGAAACTGCCACATAATGCCACTAGACTTTATGTATACCGTATATGAGAAGGAGATTACTTAGCAACTTGCAACCAACTTTAAACATAATTTAAACCTTTATTGAACTACTTCCGCTGACAACCATAGCAACATTATGAAAGGAAAAAGTTTCTCGCTTACTACTTTTCCACGGTTCATGAACATTACAATTTATAATTTCTACATTAAAATTGTAGCGGCAGGAATTTTACAGACATTAGTCACACATATAGCTGAATGTACCTTCGAAATTGCAAAAATGTTCACATGTTTGTTACGCTTAAGGGACTTAACTGCAGGGTCATGAGTCCGTAAACTTACAGACTACTTACGAACTACCTTATACTAAAGACGACACAAACATCCATGCCCGAGGGGGGGATTCGAAACCCCGACGGGGAGCGGCCTTGCGCATCGCAGCACAGCTCCTCAATGCGCTTGGTCACTCCACCGCGGCTCGAAATTGCATCATAGTACGACACGTAGTTCATGAGATATGAGCACATAAACAGCAACGTTTATGGAAAACCGCTCTATGACGCATCAAGTTTTAATCTATTACTTCTTTACTACTAACTGTATTCGCAACAGATTTTACAGACATACAGCACTTATACAAATGAATATATATCTGAAAAATAATACAATTATACAACATATAAGTTAATGAGTTCGTACGAATTTTATATGTCATATGTGTTTTGATTACAATCTTTCTTTCTCTGGATACTCCACTAATAATTTTGTACATTATGCAAGACAGCCTTATTTTGTTATATATTCTTCGATAAATATAACTTGTTTTTAGAAGAAAGAGAGAGAGAGAGAGAGAGAGAGAGAGAGAGAGAGAGAGAGAGAGATTGACAGAAAGAGAAGGGGTATTAGAAGTACTAACTCAAGGCCGGCTAGTATTCAATAAATTAATGTCTTGTATTGGACTGAGTTTCGGTATATTCACTGCAGATAACAATGATACGGCACTGCGGAGATACACTTTGAACAACGCGTGTTTGTCAGTGCAGAGTTATAAACGCGGCTGCAGGATTTGCAATGCAAAGCGTGTCACATACTGCGCGGAGGGATTTCTGCCCCAACGAGGGCGCCGCTGATGCCCAGCAGGCATAGCCCGTAAAATCCCAAACTGCGCCGCAATCTCCTAACGGAAAGGTTGTCGAACGTGACGCATTGAATTCTACGGTAACTGCGTTGCTGGTTGTCCGTTGCACTGCCGCTCCCGGTCAGCCGCGGTGGCCGAGGGGTCTGAGGCGCTACAGTCACGGTCTGCACGGCCCCTACGGTCGGGGGTTCGAATACCCCCTCCGGCATGAATATTTGTGCCGTCCTTAGGATAAGCTAGTTGATAAGTAGTTTGTAAGTTTAGGGACTGATGACCCCGTAGTTAAGTCCCATAAGCTATACAAACATTTGAACATTTTTAGCTGCCGGTCATTGGTTGCAGGCCCACTCTGTTGTCCGTGGCGACAGGTGATGCCTGACATTTGTTATTCTTGTAAACGAAGGCTTCCGTGGCCATTGTCATTATTGATAAAACTCTTCTGGGTACTGGACCGCATCGTCAATGTATCAAATGTTTCACCGAAGTTTCGGCCACTATTGCAAGCGACCTTCTTCTGTGTTATTCTTGTCACACTTTTCACTATGTGGACCTCGTAACATTGAATTTTCTATTTCCGAATCGGAATGTCCCATTGGCCTGCCGCATGGAATGGCCGCGTGGTCTAAGGCGTCATACTACGGACTGATCGGCTGTTCCCGACCGAGGTTCGAGTCATCCCTCGGGCAGGTGTGTGTGTGTGTGTGTGTGTGTGTGTGTGTGTGTGTGTGTTGTCCTCAGTGCAAGTTTGATTAATTAGTTTCAAAGTCTAGGGACTGACCACTACTGCAGTTTGCTCTCATATCTCTACAAACAGATTTTTGAGTAATGCAACGCAGTAAGTTGCTCTCGGCAGCGAGTGTTCATCAGAGACGAGTGTATCGTCAGGCGTTCCCCATGGGATTGTGATAGGGCCGCTATTATTTTCTATCTATATAAATGATCTGATGGACAGAGTAACTTGTAATTTGCGGCTATTTGCTGATGCTGCTGTCGTGTATGAGATGGTGTCGTAATTAATTGACTGTAATAGCATACATGATGGCTTGGACAAAATTTCTAGTTGGTTTGAGGAATGACAGCTAGCTCTAAATATAGAAAAACGTACGGTGATGCGCATGAGTAGGGAAAACAATCCCATAATGTTCGAATACAACATTAGTAGTAAGTTCATTGATGCAGTCGCGTCGGTAGAATATCTAGGCTTAACATTGCAGAGCGATATGAATTGGATCGAACATGTTAAGTCCTACGATCTGCAGGAAAGAATTGAAACTTCACAAATTGCCAACGGTTTATTAAACAAAACACAACGTAAAGAAAACAGTCATGTAAGGACAACAAAAACACGTGGCGCTAGGCCAAGGCAAACAACTACAGTACAGAGAAAACTACGCTGAGTGCGGCGGCAGCTGGATCCGGCGTAGGAGCGGCCGGTGGCTGAGTATGCGCTGCCCTCTACACTCCGTCGGTGCGCTCATGAAGCCGGCATCGGCAGAGGGCTACAACCGGTTACTGTGCTGTCATTGGCTGGGCACTGTCACGTGACGGACCGTAATGTAGTGCCGCTGTACGACGCTGTTTCTTCTGCTGTTGGCCGCTGTTTATGTTTACGAGATTACGTGTGAGCTCCTACGAAACGGAGCTCAGTAGCCCGACTTGGCTGCCTGTTGTGTGGGCACTCTATACGATCAGGGGCTGCCACAGCAGAACATGTAAGCACAGGTGTGGATAAGGCGGACAGCTGACTTCGGTTTATTGGGGGAATTTTGGTAAGATGTACTGCACCTGTAAAGGAGACCGCGCATAATACGCTAAGTTCGTTACTGGTAAGTTCGACCAGGGCACGAATGTCACTGGAATCCTCCAGGAACACAAATGGAAATCACTGGGCAAAAGATGACGTTCTTTTCGAGAAATTCTGTTGAGGATATTTAAAGGGTCGGAATTTGAAGCTGACTGCAGAAAGATCTTGCTGCCTTATACTTACATTTCGCGTAAATATCTTAAAGACAAGAGAAATTAGAGCTCGTACATAGGCAAATAGACATTTATCCCCTCTTTCCATTTGGGAGTGGAATAGGAAAGGAAATGCCTAGTGGTGTTACAGTGTACCCTCCGCCACGCACTTTACGGTGCATTGCGAAGTATGTATAGATGTAGAATATATTTTAATTATGACAGCCCTGACAACGCACGGACGTGTTACATCTCCTGTGGGCGAAACTTTCGTCGTCTGACTGTCGAAAATTGTTTTATCAGACCTCTTTCGAAATACTCTCCTGCTTAATTCATAAACTGCTACCAACGCCGTTTTCGCTTCCGGAAGCGGTCTTGACAGGCAAAGTGGTAAACTGCGCGAAGCGCTATCCGCGAATTTTCTTGTATCTCGTCTATCGTTGCTAATGTTCGTCCATACAACGAACTTTCCAGCAAATAAAAAAGTTCGGGGGGGGGGGGTTACTGGGGGCCGGGCGAGGTCTGGAGAGCACGGATGGGACAGCTCAGTGCACCGTTTTTCGTGCAATAGTCTTGCATCAACAGCTATGATTCTGCCAATGGATTGTCGTGGTGCAAGATTCATGACTTGCCTCGCCACACTTCAGGCTGTTTCCATCTCACATTTTCTCCCGAGCGTCGTAACTAGGCTCGAAAGTGTCATCGATTGTCCCCCTGGCACGAATTCGTGATTAATTGATCCTTCGAAATCAAACAACATTGAATGCTATCAGCATGGCTTTGACGTATGACCTGACCTGCCGAGGTTTTTTTTTTTTTTTTTTTTTTTTTTGCTCTTGGAGAACCTGACCCGATCCACTGAGAAGTGTGGTCTCAACGGAACAGACTCACGACTCATCAGCGGCTACCATTCTCTTAAGGAACATCTCGTTTTCATTTCCTCGATCTAAGAGCTCTTCGCTGATTGCGAGGCGATCGTCGTTTTCGTCCAGACCAATGAGCCGTGCTTGGAGACCATACAATGTTTTCTATGATGCTGTTAGGATTTCATGACATAATCTAGTTGAAATGTTACATTCGTCTGGAATCTCTCGGACAGTCAGTCTTCAATTGGTAAATACAATTTCGTTGACGTACCTAACCTGAGTGTCGACGGTAGACGTCAAACGTGGTCCTAAACGGTCGAGTTTAACTTCTGTCCGCCTACACAGCATGACTTAATGGAATACGGCTTATGCTGTGGTGGCTCCTTGCTGTGTATAGTGCCCGCACAACAGGCAGCTGAGGCGGGCAGGTTAGTTTCCTTCCTAGGCGCTCACACAAACAGTAAACAATAACAACGACAGACTTCCTACGAGACGGCGCTATACTTTACGAGAAGACATGTGACAGTGCCTAGCCAATCAATAGCAGAGTCAGCTGGTGTAGCCCTCTGCCGATGCCGGTTTCATAAGCGCACCGACGGAGTGTGGCCAGTCAGTGCATACCCAGCTATGACAGGTACCGGCAGCTGCTACTCCTTCATCAGCACTAAGCGTAGATCTTAGGTTGGTGTTGTAGTGTTGGATTTATTGTGGCCTAGCCCCACTAGAAAATAGTTGTTTTTTTTGTGAGTCTTTACACCATTTGTACTTGTTTCGTTGTCCCGCAGCTATTACTTGTCTTGTGATTGCTGTCTGTTTTTGCTTGTTGTACGCACAGAAGGCTTTTGTGTTAATAAACTGTATATCATTTTTATTATTTGTTGTATGGTATGCCGTTGCCTTTCTCCGACCTTCGGTCTGGCTTACCCAACCAGTTATAGGGGGACCTACAGTTTAACGTGGGTTCCGATCCACGGTGCTACTCGCTATTTTTCATATGAGCAATACTGCCAGAGGTGAAAGAAGTGGAAAGTGAAAATCCCAGGACCTGGCGGGGATCGATCCAGTGACCTTTGTTGTTTAACTGATTGGATAATCCAGTGTGACCTTTGTATTTTATTGAAATTGACTCCTGCTGTTTTCAGGCAGATTTATTTTATTTAATGTATGTGACTAATCTGTTTTAATACATTTTTATCTGTGATGTTGGTCCAGGACCAAAACTAGTCGACTTTCAGGATTTAATAAACAGATGATGGTTAAAGCAGCATTTCATTAGCTACAACTTAAGCACTCATCCGCGCAGCTTCCCTACATTTAGTGCACCGGAACAAAACTGAACAACTATGAAAGATACAACAATGAAACTTCTGGCAGTTACTCATTCAACACAGTCGTGTGTAGGGATGTCAAAAACATTTCGCTCCAACACTCGATTGGCGCGAAATTATGAATTTTTTTTTTTTTTTTTTTTTTTTTTTTTTTTTTTTTTTTTTTTTTTTTTTTTTTTTTTTTTTTTTAAATAGACGTCGTATATCGCTATCAAATGAATTTTATCACTTCATTGTATTATCGAGGGAAAGAGATTTTAGCAGACAGAGTGCCAGATAGGAAGAACAAAGTTAGAACGCGTAGACAGGTTAAGGTAATTAGGATGCCTTTTTTCACAGAATGGTGTCTAGTGAAAGAACTGAAGATGTAGCGAAGATAATACAGTGTGCACTCTTTTGAAGGAACGAAGTCGATAGCAAGACTAAGTTAGCAGTTCGCCATGAAATTTTCAAACGTTCGAATGTTTGTAAATCTATGGAACCAAACTGCAGCGTTCCTCAGTCCCTAGGCTTACAAACTACGTAAAGAAGTGAAACGTTTTCGATCACCTATCACAACTGTGAATTTATGATAATAACAGGGATGTAGTTTTAAATTATCATAGCCCTGTTCTGATACTAAAACAAGCATATACATGTAAAGACGGAACGACTCTGTTGTGTATTTGACTGGTTCTCCGTATGGTGGAGTCCTGATGAGTAACCACAACACCTCTGACGTGCCTTTACCCAAGACGTATCCACTCTAATAGGCTTCATTCTTTCAGCTGTCTGTGTAGCAAGCTGTTCACATTAGTTTTCGGTACACTGCGTGCAGCTATCAGTGGTTTTGTGTATCTGATAAGATACATACGACATCACCTCCAAATGGGACGGAAGCAGAAGATTGGAATTGAAAAACATGCTGTAATTTTAGCTCTGCATCACGGAGGCTATTGTAGTTGCACAATAGTAACAAACGTTGACATAACCCAATCTACGTTGGTGTATACACTGCAGCGGTTCAAGCAAACCAGTGCCAATGGAAGTGTTTCGCTATCTGGAAGGCCCCGTGTAACATCATACAGGGAAGATCATATATGTACAGAGTAAACGTCAGAGGACTCGTACGGCACCTGAAATTCGCGAGGAGGTCAATAATATGCGAGCTGCTGTAATCTTTGTCTCAACAGCGCAACGCCGTCTTGGTGCATAACGGCCAAAAACATCTATATCTACATGGGATACTCTGCAAATCACATGTAAGTGCCTGGCAGAGGGTTCATCGAACCATTGTTATACTATTTATCTCCCATTCCATTCTCGAATAGCGCGCGGGAAGAAATAACACCTGAATCTCTCCGTTCGAGATCTGATTTCTCGTATTTTATTCTGATGATCATTTCTACCTACGTAAGTGGGAGTCAACAATACATTTTCGCAGTCGGAGGAGAATGTTAGCCATTGGAGTTTCGTAAGTAGCCCACGCCGCAGCGATAAGCGCCGTTGTTGTAATGATTCCCATCCCAGATCCTGTATCATTTCCGTAACGCTGTCTCCCCTGTATCGTGACAATACGAAACGAGCTGCTCTTATTTGGACTCTTCCGATGTTCTACGTCAAACCCACCTGATAAGGATCCCACAATGGGCAGCAATACTCCAAAAATGGACGGACAAACGTAGTGTATGCAGTTTCTTTTGTAGTTCTGTTTCATCTTTTAAGGCTTCTGCCAATAAAACGCAGTCTCTGATTCGCCTTTCTACGTGTTCTTTCCAGTTTAAGTCTAAAGTAATAGTAATTCCTAGGTATTTTGTGGAGCTTACGGCCTTCACTTTTGACTGATTTATCTTGTTAACAACGTTTAACGGATTTCTTTTCGTACTCATGTGGACAACTTCACACTTCTCATTATTTAGAGTCTATTGCCACTTTTTACACCATAATGATATGTTATTCAGATCGTTATGCAATTGGTTTTGATCTTCAGATGATTTCACTAGACGGTCAATGACGGCATTATCTGCAAACAACCTAAGAGAGCTACTTAGATTTTCCCCTAAATCGTTTATGTAAATAAGGAACAGCAGAGGACCAATAACACTACCCTTTATTACGGCGCAAAATAAGGTGCAAAGGATGCTATGGGCTCAGCAACATAAACCTGGAGCGTGTAGCAATGCTCCAAGATGTTTTTCACGGATGAATCGAAGTTTGAAGTATTTGTGGTCATCGTCGAATGTTTGTTCGTCTACTTCGTGAAGAACGTATGAAGAGTCAGTGTTTGACACCTACGGTGAAACATGGTGGTGGGTAGATTACGGTGTGGGTATGTTTTGCGGGTGATAAAGTCAGTGATCTCGTGCGAATTAATGGAACATTAGAGAAGGAACGATATCACAAGATACTGATCAGCAATGCAGTTCCATCTGGCAAGAGACTTATTGATCGTGGGTTTGTTTCGCAGAGGGTATATAGAGTGGTTTGTCAATAGAAAAGAGAAATGTGGGGGACTGAAAAATATGATTTGGCCAAGTCATTCACCAATCATAAACCCAATGAACTGTTATGGGATGAACTTTACAGTAAAAGTCGACCACTGTGCGAAATAAGAGCCTTGCTTTAGCACTAAAATTAGTATATGAGGTCCGTGTGAACTATTAGTTACTCCCTGCTATAAAGCCTTGTTCCCTGACCCAAACTCAGAACTGACTCGTTTCAAATTACTACAATAACAGGATGTTGATACTACAGTGGTCAATATTCATAGCAGTTCACACGTTATTACACAGACATTAATAAGCAAGCCACCACAATTGAATTCATCTTAGAAAGGTGGCTAAGAAAACTTTTATTGCGCAACGGAATTTAGATATCAGAAAAAATTGCATCTGAACTAGTTCTCAACACTTGTGAAGAACAATATTAAATAACAGAGGGAAGGTGCTCTAAAACTACAATTTACGGATTATACTGAACTTAAATTTGTTTATTCAGATAGAAAACAAGCAAAATGGGGAAGCAATTTCGTTAATACAATAAAATGCATCTCTTACGTGGATTAATGCATACGGTGTCCAGCCTAAATTATACATGATTTAACGCTACTGGGGGGAAGGAATCACAAACAACTCTCATTCTCTCACACAAACGCAATGCCACAGCGAAACTCTGGTCTGTCGTGCCTGTTTTGAGATGGTGCGTGTGTATAGCATGTTAAATTACATCTGAATTGGACCGCGAGCAAACACGCTAACGGCGACACACGGCTACGTTACATGAACGCACTCCACTGAAGGTGAAGTGGTTGAAAGTCGAATTCATTATACAAAATCACGGTGGATTTTTAAATGGCAGTCTGTTAGAAATCGAGCTAGGTACTGGTTTTATATGAGAAGTGGCGTGAACTCAGCCGACTAGCTGCAAACCTCGGAAGTCGGAACTCGGACCCACGTGGTTCCGAAAACCGATAAAATTGAATAAATTCAGTTTCCGAAAAATAAATTAACTACAGCCTTCAACCCATAGAAATGCTTGGAAATATATAAGGAAGCGAATAAAATACAGCTACACGTGACAGGGGGCGATTACAGAGACGGATGAAGTCCAGTCTCAAAAAACTCGTAAAAGTGAAATAATTACAAAGTCGGAAAAATAAAATTAAGAATTACAGCAAGCTACCCCTAGAAATGTGTAGAATTGCATAAGGAACTTATTGAAGGAAGTTGTACAAGGATCGGAGAGAATTACTGACAGAGGGCGTACTACCAGTCAGAGAAGAAACAGTAACATTAAAATAGGAGGGGAGAGAAGATCGCGAAATATTAGTGGAAATCAGAATGATGCCTGATGGGCATGGAACAAACAAGAGTGGAAGCTGAAGGCTTTGTTCTATGAACCATCACGTGGAACACATATCACTCACGGAAGGAAACAATGAGATTTTTACATGCACTGTATAAAATGAACATATCACCTATTAGAAATCGGGCCCCACAAAGCTAGAGAGTATTAACACAGATTTCATACACCGCCACATGATCTCATATCACGCCATTATCAAACTACAACTAGAATCACACACACCGCGTTTGTCTACTGGAAATCACTGAACTGAAAAACGAGAACACATTTCTGCACACGATCGGAAAAAATCTTCCAAAAAATGATTCTAAGTTCACTAATCTAAGTTAAACGTGCTAGTCAATGAAACGCTACCATCTCCAGAAACAAGAGCACAACCAACCTTACCTCACCAGACGCCTAGGACCGAATGATCAGCCGCGCGGCCACCGGGGCGCGGGAGGGCGCGGGTAGCCACCGGAAGTTGGAAAATCCACGAAAACAGCGGTGGTGGGGGACCGAGAGACTCGCCAACAAGTTCGCAACAAAAGGACGTGGAAACTTCTTTGATAGTATCAGCAGCTATCGATACTGAGCCAGAGAGAACGAAGCAAGGCAATCTGCCACTTCCCACATTCAAACAGCCATAGATTCACGCACACACTTAAAGATAAAACAACTGCACATTCTCACAGGGACAGTGGCGTAGCGGAGAAGCCGTACTTATGCCACATTAATTGATATAATAATAAACTATTAACATAACAAAATAAGAAAAACCTCGAGATATTAACTAATATTCTAACACATTAAATAAAAATTAGTTTCTTTATGCCTCGAAAGACTTCTAAATTTAGTATTTTATTCTTAAAAGTGTTACTGTCTGCTATTTCATATTCTTTGATGTTGCTTCTTTCCATATCTTTTCTTACTTCTGAGATCCATGCCATTGTTGATTTCTTTTTCCAGAAATAAAGTAAATTTTGTTTAGTCAGGCTTTTCTCATTATTCGGAAGAGATGCTCAAATAAGATTAATCTTCAGTTTGCTATTATTTCTGATATTTTCTCTATATTTTCATAAATCTCCTTGTTGCTTCTCATTTTACAACCATCTGCAGTTTGCATCGTATCCATTAGTTTTCTAATAATCCGTCTTTCAATAACCTCTATTGTGTCCAGCTTATAGTTCGTAGTTATGCATTCACTTGCATATAAGCATTCTGGTCTTACTGCAGTGGCATAGTGCTTTAGTATAGGTTTTTTTTTATATCCGTTTCTTATTGGAGATTTTTTTGTCAAGGCATATGCTCTTTCCATTTTACTGACTCATACATTTATTGCAAATTTTCTAGTCCATTTTGCTATATAAGTTCCCTAAGATAATTAAATTGAGTAACTCGCTCTTTTTTATCTAGCTGTGCTTCTATGTATTTTGGTGTGTCTTATGTTTGTCATGAATTTAGTTTTAGCAGCTGAAATTTTGATACCAATTCTATTTGCTATGACTTCCGGGAGATATATTTGAGTTGTTGCTTCAATCAGATGTTCTGAAAGAATTACAAAATCGTCTGCAAATGCCAGGAGGGTTACCTTGATACCAATTTTTTTCCTTCACACAATTATTGGTTGAATCTTGTGATTTTGTGGTTCCAAATTCGATATCCAAACTTTTTTTTTTCTAAAACGCAGATAAACAGTAAAGGTGATAATCCATCTCCTTGGCGAGCGCGTTTCTATTTCAAATGGGTGCGACAGTTTTCCCATACATTTAATTTTAGATGTAGTATTTGTTAGTGATTGACGAATTATGTTTGCTTATTTAGCTCTAACACAAAATTCTCTAATGATTTTATTTATTGCGTCTCTGTCCGCTGAATCAAATGCTTTTTTTAATCAATAAATGATATTATTATAGGATTGTTGGTTATCATTCCGTGGCGAATGATTGCCTTATTAATACGCTTTATATTGCAGCTAGATGAGAAAAATATCACTAAGGTCCCCGTAACGATAAACTCAAAGAAAAACTCGAAATTAACGCCATAGAACCAGATAGAGCGAACAGGGTTCGATGGTGGTGTCATATTACACGCATGGAAGATACTCAGTGGTTCAGCATTAGTTAGTAGGAGTCTAGGTAGATCAAGAAGAAAGTATTTGGATTTGGTCAAGACTGATTTTGCAGTAACAGGCTTAACATCGGATGAGGTATCAATGTTGGTACTGAATAGGGGAACAGGGAGGAGTTTTATAAGTGGTACTATAGTCCAGGCGGAACGCTGAAAGGCATGATCAGTCTTAAATAATAAATATCGGGTGACTGAGCGTTGCTTGGGAATTTTTTTTCTTTTACATAGTGACATTGTTATATAAATATGTTTCAACACTATCTACACAGGAATTGCAACCGTTAGTTCAGTGGATATTTTTGTCCATACATTCCTAGATAATTCAAAGTGCACAGGCTGGCTACAAAAGCAGAAACTGTTTCAGTCGTTAGTGTAGCCGAAGAAAACGGTATCTAACATGTATTGTAAAAATGCGAAACGTAATACAAAATTTTAATTCCCAAGGTTAGAGTAATATCAGAGGTATACGAAATAACAACGTATAACGTATATTTTGGAAAATAGTTTTGTTTCAGGAATGACGTCGCTACACGTAAATAAGCGAATCCAGATCTACTTGCAAAAATCAGATGCAAATCGCTACAACCGTTTCCGAGATGTACGAAATATAGCCTTTGTGTGAGATGAGGAATACCGATATTCGCAAGGCAGGCTTTTTTCCAGATGGTATATTGTTAGTAAATACGTTAGGAGATACATACCGATTAAAGATCTAAAGCTTTCAATTTTACTACATATAAACTATTTATATAAATGACAAAAACATGAGTGTAATTCATCATTTTAATACAAACAAATTGCTACATCACAGTACATATTTTCATGTTATATATCAATATGAATGTATTTCAACATATTCATTTTTATCCTTCCATACTATGTTGCGGGTGTTTCGATGATTTAGCGTGTTCGAGGCTAACATATCTTCTAGGATCCAAGAAACACGAAATTAATTTTTGACACACACACATGATAATATATATATATATATATATATATATATATATATATATATATATATATATATATAAGGTCTCGTTTTTACGAAAAATACTAGTATATAAGTGAATTTCAAAAGGAAAAACCAGTGTAAATACATATTTTCATCCCGAAAAACACAACATTTTTGGATATATATATATAATTTTGTAATACCGCGTTTTGACAAAAAATACACCTATGTAGGTGAACTTCAAAAGGAAAACTCTGTGTAAATACAAAATTTCAACGAAATCGTTAGAGCCGTTTCCGAGACAGCTAAAATATATATACAGGGTCAGCCATAAATGAGGAAAAATATTTCGTGCAAATTGTCACATATTGAGCATAAATTGGTTTATCGCATGTTCCTATGACAATGGAATTGAATGGTAAAAATCTGGAAATAAGAAGTGAACATTTGGGTGTTACTGTGCAGCGACATTAGCCAAGGGGACAGATCGGCAACAGGCCATAAGTTCTTTACCCATGCCAATTAGCCACGATACATAATACCGGCCAGCGGAAACGGTGCGAGATAGGTGTGAGCGCTGTCATTGCTCGCAGTGTCACGCAAACCGTGGCTTGACCTCGCCTTCTCGTGAGCGGCTAGACTACCTACAACACTCGCATGTTGTGCCCTGTTGAGGATCTGTCCCCGTGGCCAACATCATCGCACAGTAAAACCCAAAATCCAGATTTCCAGATATTTACTATTCAATTGCATCGTAATTTATTGACATAGGAACATGCGGAAAACGAATTTATGTTTGTAGCTCAGTTGATTCCAAAGAAAGCAGGTGTAGACAGGTGTGAAAACTACAGAACCATTAGTTTAATAAGTCATGGTTGCAAAGTATTAACACGAATTATTTACAGTAGGATGGAAAAGCTGGTAGAAGCCGACCTCGGATAAGATCAGTTTGGGTTCAGAAGAAATGTAGGAACACGGGAGGCAGTACTCACTTTACGGTTTATCCTAGAAGATAGATTAAGAAAAGGCAAACCTACATTTCTAGCTTTTGTAGATTTGGAGAAGGCTTTTGACAATGTTGATTGGAATAAACTCTTTCAAGTTCTGAAGCACGCAGGAGTAAAATATAGGGAGCGTAAGGTTATTTACAACTTGTACAAAAACCAGACAGGGGTTGTCAGAGTTGAAGGGCATGAAAGGGATGCAGTGGTTGGAAAGGGAGTAAGACAGGGTTGTAGCCTCTCTGCAATGTTGTTCAATCTGTACATTGAGCAAGCTATAAAGGAACCCAAGGAGAAATTTGGAGAAGGAATTAAAGTTCAGGGGGAAGAATTAAAAACATTGCGTTTTGCCGACGACATAGTAATTCTGTCAGATACAGCAAAGGACCTGGAAGAGCAATTGAACGGAATGGACAGTGTGCTGAAAGGTGCATATAAGATGAACATTAACAAGAGCAAAACTAGGGTAATCAGGTGATGCTGAAGGAATTAGATTAGGTAACGAAGCAATAAAGGAGGTAGATGAGTTTTGTTATTTGGGCAGTAAAATAACAAATGATGATCGCGGTACAGAGGATATAAAATGCAGAATGGCAATGGGTAGAAAAGCGTTCTTGAAAAAGAGAAATTTGTTAACATCGAATATTGATTTAAGCCTAAGGAAGTCCTTTCTGAAGGCATTTGTATGGAGTGTTGCCTTGTATGGGAGTGAAACATGGACGATAAACAGTGCGGACAGGAAGAGGATTGAGGCTTTTGAAATTTGGTGCTACAGAAGAATGCTGAAGATTAGGTGGGTGGATCGCGTAACTAATGAGGAGGCACTGAACAGAATCGGGGAGAAAAGAAAGTTCTGGCATACCTTGACTAAAAGAAGGGATAGATTGGTAGGACTCATTCTTAGACATCAAGGAATTGGGAATTTAGCGTTGGAGAAAAGTGTGTGGGGTAAAATCCGCAGAGGAAGACCAAGAAATGGATACAGTAAGCAGATTCAGACAGATGTAGGTTGTCGTTCTTATGTGGAGATGAAGAGGCTTGCTCAGGTATAGGGTATAGTGGAGAGCTGCATCAAACCAGTCTCCGGACTGAAGACCACAACAACAGCAGCTCAGTGTGTGACAATTTGCACGAAATATTTTTCCTCATTTATATAGAAGAATTTCTCATTTAAAGATATAAGATAATGATAATATATTGTTGTGATTTCCTTCGAACCTTCTTTAAGGCAGTCCTTCACAAGACGTTTTCGCTGGATGGAGACTGCTGACGTATTTCCACAGCATTATTGCCACCCCTACCGTCTTGCGTCCCGTCCAACCCCTCTCTCACCCTGCCTCTTCCAGCGTGACTAAAGAGACGCGAGCAGACTCGTGCAGTGGTAGTGGCGGCTCTGCTCGCGCTGTTGTTGTTTGCGCTGCCTGCTGCCTGCTCGCCCTGCTGCTTTAATTGCCGCGGCGCCGCCCGCGCGTCATGAGGCGTCGCGACGCCACCGCCCCTGCCGTACCGCCGCGACGCCTGCCCGCCGGGCGTCCGCGGCGCCCTCGCCGAGGCGGCGCTGGCTGGCGAAATCCCGGCCCGCAATATGTGACGCGCTTTCCATTGCAAATCCTGCAGCCGCGTTTATAACTCTTCACCGGCAAATACGTGCCCCCCCCCCCCCTCACCGCCCACCACTCATATGGTGACGGCTGCGCATAACCGGGTCGCCACAGGGATTGGCTCGCCGCCACCTTTCTCAGGCGCGCGATCAATGTCGCTGTTACATTCGACATTCGGCCCAACATTAGTACACAATTCTTTCTGCTTAGGTATTTAAAATTATTGATTTAATTTTTTCAGGGAACCCGCCACTACCCGAACCGAAACTAAGTTTATTGTGCGGTATCGCTCCCTGTATATCTAGTAAAGCCAACCAATACCCTTCAACAGTGTAAGGAGTCCCTTTACCAGTTCTTTATTAGACACAATTTCTTCGGGTCTGGTTGTCCCAAATGTTCTGTGCCTTTTACTCTCCAATGCAATGCATTCGAAGATTAGACGTGATGCAGTACCATCACCGTCATCACAGATCCTATATTTAGGGTCCTCTTCTGTTATTCCCATTGTATGTAGATGTTTTTTGCAATTCCCATGGCCTGTCAGCAACCCAACCATGAGTCTAATCTCTCTCCTGTTCAGACCCAGGATTGCAGAGCTTCTTTGAAAACATGGCTTTGGCATCATTACCTTGCCATGTTTTTGTTGATGGACTTTGGTCCAATATTCTACGTGCTGTCTTCTGAGCCAGGTACGTAGCTCCAATTTCATCATTGCCTTGGTGATTGTCAGGACAGGTTCCGGTCCAATAAATGAAGTTTCTGCCCCCATCCTGGCTAATCTGTCGGCATGTTCGTTGCCACTGATCCCCGAGTGGCCAGAGACCCACAATAGGTTTACTCTATTGCTTTCCCCTAGCTACACCAGAACCCTGTGACATTCTGCAACAATTTTAAAATTTACTAAGAAAATATTTTGGTAAAGAGATCCTATTTTAAAGCTTTATTTTTTTACATTTTTTCTAGCAGCAGTGTAATGTGCTACGAATACACAGAAAGAACGATCCTTTATGATTTAGCTACACTGTAGCATGTCAGAAACTCGAATCAGTTAATTCCATAAATTATCTAGGAGTAGGCATTAGGAGGGATTTAAAATGGAAGGACCATATAACATCAACCGTCGGTAAAGCAGATGCCAGACTTAGATTCATTGGAAGAATTCTAAGGAAATGCAGTCCGAAAACAAAGGAAGTAGGTTGCAGTACACTTGTTCGCCCACAGCTTGAATACTGCTCACCAGTGTGGGATCCGTACCAGGTGGCGTCGATATAGGAAGTAGAAAAGATCCAACGGAGAGCAGCGCGATTCGTTACAGGATCATTTGGTAATCGTGAAAGCGTTACGGAGATGATCGCTAACTCCAGTGGAAGACTCTGCAGGAGAGACGCTATGTCGCTCGGTACGGGCTTTTGTCGAAGTTTCGAGAACATACCTTTACTGAGGAGTCTAGCAGTATATTGGTCCCTCCTACGTATATCTCTCGAAGAGATCATGAGGATAAAATCAGAGAGATTAGAGCCCAGGCACACCGACAATCCTTCTTTCCGCGAACAATACGTGACTGGAATATGAGGGAAAATAGATAGTGGTAATCAAGGTACCCTCCGTCACAGACCATCGGGTGGCTTGCGGAGTATTGTCGTAGATGTAGATACAGATATTTACTTCGTTATTCTGGAAAATTACGAATTAAATAAACTGCATCTAACAGTGGCTATAGCGAAATAGCTTATAAAGATTCTAGAGAAAACTCTTCCCTAAAACTTGCGACACTACTACCACAGTCTACTATATACAGTCACGATACTCACTGCTGTAAAAGTTCTAACCAACTAACAGTTGCTGCGACACTAGCGCTCCTAGCGGTGGGCAAGCCGCCGAAGTAGTGATGCTTGTTTGAAATGCTTTTGTACGTAATCAATGAAATACTTACTATAATTTTTGCGTTACAAGCATTATTAAAAATATCGAGAGACAAATATGATACGGAAATTAATATAAAAACAGCCTAATTTAAATGATTCGGTGGTATAAAGAACAACTCTGGCTTGAACAGTTACTTACGAATATGTGTATATTCATGCAAACATAAAGATGTAATAAAGTTCTATACGGTCTGTTCTTACTATTACAGGCAGTTTTTGACGTGTATCAATTCGGTTTGGATATTTTTACATGTCACTCGTCTTTAAGTGTAATTACTTTAGCTTTAAAAAACCAATGTTTTGATGATTCTCGCCGTTTCTGGTTCAGATGTAGCTACAATTGAGGAACTGTATTCTTCTTTGTTGATAAACAGTTCGGTTGCTTTTATCGTTATATTGCCACATATGTGACTTTTTTCAGCTACAGCTGTGATGGTTGATTTGGTACGTTAAATACCGTATTTATTGCAGTCTATATACGTTTCCTATGTTCCACCCTCACCGATTTTACTGGAATTGTAATGAAGAATACTTAGAAATTGACGTCTCTCTGCTAATGGGCATGTCTCCTGGTGTTTCCTAAGCATTTTTATGTTTAATAGAAAATTAAATTATTCATTTAAAACCTGTATGTTACAGGATAATTGTAAATTAACTGTCCTGTAATTTACCGTGTCGTACCTAAGAAAGACAAATGGGGAGCTATTTTTAAATTATTACCTATTTATAAGGCACTACATAAGTTCCCTAATGTAAAAAGTATGCAGAAGTCAACCTAAACGATACTATTTGCACTAATCAACTATCATATTGAGAGACATAGCTTGCCGACCGCTTGGAGCGCTGCTATCGCAGCGTATGACAAAAATCTGTGGGAGTGTCGTGACTCTATATGTTAGACTGGTACTACCGAGCGTGGGTTCTGAACTAAAACTGCGAGAGAGCAGCGGATTTACATTGTGAGGCTCTGAAGACTTACATAATTCGTCGGCTTACTTTAAACTAGTAACTGTTTAGAAGAGGAACAATACCGGGTGATCAAAAAGTCAGTGTAAATTTGAAAACTTAATAAATCACGAAATAATGTAGATAGAGGGGTAAAAATTGACACAGATGCTTGAAATGACATGGGGTTTTATTAGAACAAAAATAAGTATTAGTAGACGCGTGAAAGATCTCTTACGCGCGTCGTTTAGTGATGATAGTGTGCTAAGCAGCCGCTTTCGTCATGCTTGGTCTCCCAGGTCCCCAGACCTCAGTCCGTACGATTATTGGTTTTGGGGTTACCTGAAGTCGCAAGTGTATCGTGAACGACCAACACCTCTAGCGATGCTGAAAGACAACGTCCGACGCCAAGGCCTCACCATAACTCCGGACATTATTCCTCGACTACAGCTATTGTTGAGGAATGATGGTGAACATATTGAGCATATCCTGTAAAGAACATCATCTTTGCTCTGTCTTAATTTGTTATGCTAATTATTGCTTTTATGATCAGATGAACCGCCATCTGTCGGACATTTTTAGTACTTTTTTTCGGTTCTAATAAAACCCCATGTCATTTCAAACATGTGTGTCGATTTTACCTCTCTATCTACATTATTCCATGATTTATTAAATTTTCAAATTTATACTGACTTCTTGATTAGCCGGTATATGTTGTATACGGCTGTAATAACTACAGACATCAAAGCACTACGAAATCTTTCTTCAAGTTCCAGAAAAATAGAATATTTAACTATGACAGCTTAAGCTGGCTACCGTTAGATCGACACAGATCGTTTGATTGTGCTTATTAAGCGTTCTTTTAAGCGTTCATTAACCTTATTTTTTAACATTTGTTTATTGATGCTGCCAATGGATTATTCGAAAGAGATGAGCTGCTTGGATAAAATTAAGAAAAGACCAGGGCATTTCAATTAAAAAGCCTTTAATCCCAGAGCACCTTGTGCAGAAACGTTTTAGAAATCAGAATCTCTTGTAATTTGTCCCTTGCGTATAGTTCATTTAAAAAAGAAAAAAAAGTGGGTAATTTAATACATCAGCATATGTATAATGGTAAGTTTTATTTCAATGCCTTTTCGAAGAGTAGTCTAGATTAAACTTTAAACACACCATCACAATACCTTAACTGCAACGTTTTCGGATTTAAGCATAAGTTATATTTTATGAAGCATAATGCTAAACAGTTTTTTTTTTAAATTAATGTCTTATGTTTTCATTGTCATTTTCAGTATTTGTCTTCGTTCCGTGCCCTCCTTCGGCTCCCTAAATCCTCGTGGAAAGTGCTTACATGTGTAGGCATAAAACTTGTTATCTATTATGTAACTTTCAGTTCGAATCCTATCCAAATAAACTGTACAGATTATAAAGGGCATTACTTGTCCGTCTATCCAACTGCCATACACTGCGATCAGTTTTCTCCAAACAAGTTCCGTTGTATTGAATATAAAGCATTTTCAGTGCTCTGAAATGAGAGTTACTTGATTTATTTTCAAAGATCAAAAACAGTTCCTTACAAGTTTTGCAAAAAGTAGATTCCTTTAACCTCCTTCGAAAACTTTTTCCTGATTTTCGCCTCTCATAAAGATGCACTGACGTGTTGCATTAGGAATGCTTATTTTTTTCAATCATGCACTTCAAATAAATTATAGTCTAACATAATATCTTAAAAAAACATAACCAATGTAAACTTTCCAAAGAAATTTTGGTACGCAGCGAAACAAAATTCGGAATGACAGACGTCAAGGCAAGTATAGTATACAACCGGAACCAACAGATGGCATTGCTAGCGGTGTCGCTTGACAACCACATGTCAATGCTACGGAGATTCCACTCTTATGTTTATAAGCTATTTGCTGTATCCCTAAACTAACTGACAACATACTACACAAAAAACAAAGAAGATAGGTCCAACACAATTTTTATGCCCCCTCAGAAGCCACAACAAACACCAATTGCTGTGCAATCCAAATTTTAGGAAAGTTTTCCCACCAACTAGCCAAAACACACAAATATTACAAAATTCCATTTTATATAAGAGACACAACAGCTCATATCTTTTTAAACAACAAAGATAATTTATTAAGCAACAAAGGCGTTTATTAAATCACATGCAATGACTGGAACAAACTGTACATTGGGCAGGCGACAGGGTTATAGAAACTTGGTAAATTGAACGTGAGCGTAGCTGGAGATTCCAAAAGTATGAATCTACGTTTTCAACATACATACTGGAGGCAGTACGCGGATATCAAATCAATACAGAATTTCTACATATAACCAACAGTGGTAAAAAACTTAACTTGCTAGAAGCACTGCAAATCAACAAACATCTAGGCAAAAATCCTTATATGGTTCTAAATGACCTAAAACAACTGGCAAAATCCCCACTATTAAGCTTAACATAGTGTAATTCAAACAGGTACTTACCACAGAACATATTAACCATCACACTTTCATTTTATTAATATTGTATACCATAGACAATAGAAATACTGCTACACTATTATATAGAGTAACTATGCCTACCATCTTCATACAAAAAAAATACCTAATGTAAAAACGATATAAAATTGTAAAACGATAATGAAGTGTATTTAAGTATACCATATTTCAATGAAACGCGGTATGTAAACCATAGTGTCTGATGCACAACAATTGTAAGAAGTGTTAATTTTGACACTTCAAAACACAGGTCACGACCCAACAAAAATGCATAACATTGATTGTCAAATAATATTAGATGTTTTAGGTAGCTTAAGTAATGTATATAATTGTGGCGTTTCTTAAAACAAATGTTAGTTTATTTAACACTATCTCTAAAGTGAGAAGAAAGTGAAAACTTTCAACGTGTGTCGTATCGTAAGACCTTGTGTTTATGCACATCTTTGCGTAAAATGTTTGAAAATCAAAGTACTAGCGTTTCTTTTCGACGCTAATCAGTTGTTTCTTGATGATGCCGTAATAAGCCGAAAACTAGTTTGAAGTGAATAAAAAAGTAGAACAAGACCAATTTTTTAACCCGAAATATGGAATTGTTCTTCCAAGACGTGACTGAAGTATCCGTACAGAGAATTGTAAAACGTACATATCTGTTTTTCGCCCAATACATCTACATCTATATCCGTACTCCGCAAGCCACCTCAAGGCGAGTGGTGAAGGGTAGTTTTGTGTACCATTGTCCAAACATTATCAAACGTTTGTAAAGCTATGAGACCAAACTGCAGTGGTCATCAACCCCTAGATCCCTAGACTCACAAACTACTTAAACTAACTTGTTATAAGGACAACACACGCGAAGGAGGACTCGAACCTCCGACGGGGAGCAGACGCGCATTCCGCAGCAAGGCGCCTTAGAGTGCATTGTCACTTCCTCCTGCTATCCCTTTCGCTTATGATTCGTGGACAAACCGATCAAAGACCCAGGCGTGTGCCTTCCATTTGAAGTCTAAGGAAGCCAAGAGGATACTACAAATTAAATGGGATGATTTCTCTATCGAACACACAGCCCAGCCAAAGTATCTTGGTGTAATACTCGACCGGTCTCTAACATACAAGTCTCATTGTCAAAAGACCGGACAAAAGACGGTGACCAAGAATCAACTTCTGAAGAAGCTGATAGGAGGTAAATGGGGAACTAGCCCCCAAGTGATCAGAACAACTACTGAATCAGTGTGTTTTTCCACAGCTGAGTACGCATTCCGAGTGTGGAAGAGATATGCACACGCAAAAGAGGTGAAAATCGCCCTCAATGAAACATGTAGACCTATGACTGGCATTTTGAAGGCAACGCAACTGGGACAACTCTATAAAGCGACTGGTTGTGGAGCACCTGCAACTCGACGACTTGCTGTAGAACATACTGAACGATTCAGGCAAGCATTCGATGATAGACACCCTCTCTTTTAAGCACCAGAGCCACTGAGGCGGCTGAAATCCCAAAGATGTTTTCTGAGGTCTGTCCCCATGAAACCAACAGATAAATATCCACTAACTGAGAAACCACCACCAGGCTATCACTTGGACTGGAGAAGCTGGAAGTCTCTAAACCGTCTCAGAACAGGAGTCGCCCCTTTAAAGACGAACCTAGTGTAATGGGGAATCATCGACGAAAGTGACGACAGATGTAACTGTGGGGAGAGACAGAATATGGAACATCTCCTGACGTGCAAGAACTGCCGACGGACCTGCTGCCTTGATGATTTATGGAACGCTAGAGACAACGCCCTGGACGTGGCCCGATACTGGGCTGATGTGCTATGACATGGATTCGGACACGAAAAAAAAAGTAAGTAACGATTGCCGGTATGCCTCTGTGTGGGTCTTAATCTTTGTAAATTTATCTTTGTCGTCGTTTCGCGAAATATACGTAGGAGTACGTAATATAATCGTTGAATGTTCCAGAAATGTAAATTTCGACAGAAGCAGTACCAGAATGTATAACGTCTCTCTTGCGGCGTCTGCCACTGGAGTTTCTCATGTGACGCTACCGCACTTACTAAACGATCCCATAAAGAGGCGCGCTGGTCTCCGTTCAAGCTTCCCTTTGTCTTCTATTAACCCGACCTGGTGCGGATCCCAAACTCAAGAGCAATACTCATATGCTGGTGTACGAGTGTTTTGTAACCTACTTCCTTTGTTGGCCGTCAACACTTACTGAGGCTTCTTCCAATGAGTCTGGCATCTGCCTTACCCACGATTAATTTTGTATGGTCGTTCTACTTCAAATCATTCCTTACGTCTAATCACAGACATTTTACTGAAGTATCTACCTTCAGTGTTTGTCCCTGCTAATGCGTAGTTATATAATAAAGGATGTTAGTTTCTATGTAAACGCAGCACTTCACGTAGGTTTTGGTTGAGGGTAAATTGACATTTCCTGCACCGCGCATCGATACGCTCCATTTTGCTACCCTTTTCCAGTGTTTGTAACACTTTAATCCACATATGTCTAGATAAATACTTTCCAAAGTAAATGCTTGTTTTATAATGTATATATGTGTTAATAATTATGTATTTGTATATTTCGTAATAATGTTATGTTTTTTCGTGAGTAATTTTGCTGTAAAGAAAATTGCAATTGCACTATATACGTCGTTAGGAAAAGAAGGGATAATATCTTTGTCAAAGATTTCCATTGTGTGGAGTGTGGTCTTTGACGAGAAATTGAGCGCGGGAGTGCGCCAAGAGAGAGAAAGAGTCGTGTGCTGTCGCTTGAAGTGAGAGAAGGGACAACCAAGGAGCGGAGACGAGCATTGCCATGTCTCAGGTTACCAGGCCTATGTTGGCGGAGGAGTACGTTATGGCACATCTATCCAGTGATGAGTGAGGGCAGATGTCACAGGCTTCCATCTCATCAAGAGCCTGCCCTATAACTGCTCATTGAATGGAAGTGTGCCCGTACCTTCAACTTCAGCATTGTCGACGACGGCGGGTCCTGCTTCTCAACAACGGGGATGTACTGTAAAACCGCTCCAATATTTTCTGCCACACAAAAGTTCGCGTCGAAAAGAAACGCTAGTACTTTGATTTTCAAACATTTTACTCAAAGATGTACACAAACACAAGGTCTTACGATACGACACTCGTTGAAAGTTTTCACTTTCTTCTCACTTTAGAGATAGTATTCAATAAACTTGGTTATTCTCATTTTTTTAACATTTGTTTTAAGAAACGCCACAATTATATACATTACTTAAGCTACCTTAAGGTAGTTTGTCAGGCGTTTACCCAGAACTGTTATGTCTAGTGATTGAAATAAAAACGATCTTTTGAAGTTAAGCAGACGTTCATTATCCCAAATCATATTTACCTGTGTAGGGTCCTCTCCTGTCCAGTGAAGTGAAATCCGAGTGTCGTTGCTAAAACAAAAGAGTTATTTCAAGTGCCAAGCCAGTAAAACTTAATTTTTCAAAGTTCATTTTCGTTGTGTAATCTAATTAATTTGGTGATGCAATAATAGACTAAAATTTAATGAAAGATTAACAATATAGCTTTCTCGTTACTGGAGGCTGGCCCTTATGAAAACTTAAAGATAAAACTTAAAATTACTAGTATTAATTTTGTAATGTTTTGTACTGTTTTTGATTGTGTGTTCTCCTGATGGTTGGTTCGTATTTCGGCGTTGTTCATATGCAGAGATTCCATTGCACTGGCTTTGACGAATTGTTTGGGAGTTCAGTATTAAGTGCAAGTTAATCAAAGTTATTTCAAATGTTTTCCTGATAACAAGGTAAAATGATACAGGTGAGTAAGTGTCAGTCTGAAGTGACGTCAGTTGTTGGGTGCATTACTTACGTCCAATCAATCAGTCAAAAGATTTACTACTGAATAGGTCTATTTTCAAAATTAAATTTAATTTCATTTTATTTAAAGTCAGCAAATCACACTTCATTATTTCGTAGAAAGATTACTGTGGAACTTGTATGTCACAACCTTTTGTTTTGTCACACCAAACAAAGCGGTTAGTAGTTCATTAATTTCATGTTCCCCAGATAGTGCCCTACTGGAATGGCGACCGTATTTAAGTGTTTCTACATTTATTGCATTATCAATATTTGTTTAGTTATTGTGTGCTCTTTCAACTGGTTCATATCAACAGAGAGTAGAGTAGGAGGAACGGATTATTGTTAGGATAATTCGTTGTGGCAACTCTCCCTTACTATCGATCTTTTTTAAGCGCAATAAATCGGAAAAGATAGCCCGATCCAAATCCTTTGTAGGCAACACTGATCACGGTTCTTTAACATCATCATCCGCAAGAAACCTCATATTTTCTTTAGTATCAATAACTTCAGGAAATGGGGAAAATTGAGTTTGTTGTTGAAAAGTAAGTCTCTCCCTTATTCTTTCTTCTTTCACTTCGTCGTCTTCTTCTTCTTCTTCAGCTTGGCCCAGATCACGTGTCGCTGTTTCTGATTTTGCCTTCCATTTCTCTAAGTTCCACGTGTCCTCCCGCTCAATCGCTTCTCACTCGGTCTTCAGTGACGCAGTCCATCCATCTTCTCTTTGGTCTGCCTCTTCTTCTCTTGCCCTCCACTTGCAACTCCATTGTTCTCTGCAACAGGTGTCCCCCATCCCTGCTTATCACGTGCCCGTACCATTGTAGTCTTCGTTCCTGGGCTTTCTTTCATGCCTCCACTACACTTGTCTGTTCTCGAATAAGATCATTTATTTTGTCCATCCTCGTTTTTCGCATCATCCACCTCAGCATACGCATCTCGACCGCGTTTAATTTCTTCTCCGGGAGTTTCTTTAACGGCCAGATCTCATTACCATACAGCATCGGTGGCCTAACCACCGCTTTAAAAAATTTCCTTTTGTCTTTGGTTTTATTCTTTTGTCGCAGAGCACACCGGTCACCTTTTCCAGTTCGTCCATACATCCTCGATCCTGTGGCTTAACTCCTTATCTAAATCTCATTTACTGGTTATATAGGAACTCAGATACTTGAATTCTCCAACTCTCTCCAACAGATCATTTGCAACCTAATTTCTCCATCTCTTCTATCTCCACGAAACCAGAGGTATTCAGTCTTCTTCCTGCTCAGTCCTCCCTCCATCTCTCCTATATTCTTTCAACCTTCACTTTGCTCTCCTCCACAATCACCACGTCATCTGCAAATTACCCGACCATAAGTCCAGGTCTTGCACTACTTCCGTCAACACATCCCTCACTATATTGAACAGATATAAACTTAGTGCTGACCTAGTCACTTACTTTAGAGCACGCACCGTCATACATGTCCTTGATCAGTCGAACCTACTTTTCTGGCACACCCCCGCTCTCAGGCTTCTCCATAGTACGGTACTGTATCATACGCCTTCTTTAGGTCTATGAACACTAGGTGTAGGTTTTTTTGTCGCTCCCCATACTTTTCCAGAAGTTGTCTCAGGATAAAGTCTGCATCCATCGTTCCTCTGCCTTGCATGAACCCAAACTGCTTATCCGATATTTTTGGTTCTTCCCTGATCCTCTTATCCATAATCTTCTCCCAGATCTTCGTCGTATGGAACGTTAGTTTAATTCCCCTGTAGTTCCTGCACTTTTGAATATCTCATTTTCCTTTCCATTACCGTCTCTCTGTTACCACAGATGACGACTAACTGAATTCGGTGGGAATAAAAGTGTAATAAACTCTCGAAGTAAAATGTTGTGACATTACAGGTACAGGGGGGAGCTGATTGTTTCCATCTGAAAGGCGGGTATTGTCAGGCTATTGGGTTTCCCAGATTGCAACTGAAATTCCAGATTGCAACTGAAATACAATACAGCCACACACAATATTCTAAAAAAATCATATAAAATCAGGGAATGATCGTATGGCAAATAGAATTATATGAATGGTTTCAGGAGACTTGGGTGAATCAAATGCTGTAATTACAATTTCAATATCCCTTACAGATAAAAACCCGATAAATTTCAGTACTTTAATAATAGTATTATAAGATTTATATTTACAATTATTGATATGTAGTGTTCATCAGCAACTGTTTAAGAAGCAAATAGGCAACATTGCACCATGCTACCTATCTTAAAAGACGCACCGCGTTACTTCCGTATTCTTTCAATAAACTTTGGTTTACTCTCTTGCACTGCTTTTCGTTGAGTAACACAAAACATGAACCCAGCAATCGATAGTGCAAGGATGGAAATCATGGGAGTGAGCCTTAACCATTTTTTTTATTATTTTTCATTTGAATTAATTAATTGTAGACTGACACGTTAGATGTGTAAATGAGTCTATTTCCTCCCTATGGCTCCAGGCGCAAAAACGAGCCCCCGCAAGCCCAGGGTGCGGCTGTGTGCGGCAGCGACAAACCGTGTTAGGGGTGGCGGCGCTCGGTAACCTGGTTACCGCGGGGCCGGCCTTCACACCGCCTGCGGCGAGACAGCCGCCGGTCCGCGGGGTGTGGCCGCTCTGGCCAAGTTTCTTAATAACACCCTTATTGCTCAAGTTTGAGGCGGCGCAGTCTTCGGCCGACAGGTACGCATCTTGCTTAAGGTATTAATCTTCAGCTACGCACTTCTCCTTTCCAAATCGATAGCGATCGTAACGGATCGTGTCTGGGAAACTTCTGTGTAGCTGTTTCTAAGGCGTGAGATTTAGCTGAAAAGGAGTTCGCGCAGTAATCGAAAAGCTTGCTGATCCGCGACGCTGCCAAGTCTCTAATATATATAAACACCAGCTGAAAACCCGGCTTTGGCCGGATATTTATTTATTTATACCTGCCATTTTTTAGGTATATATTCATTTGTATAAGGGCTGTATGTCTGTAAAAGCTCTTGGGAATACAATTAGTAGTAAAGAAGTAATAGATTAAAAGTTTTTGCGTGATGGGTGGTTTTCCATGCACGTTACTGTTTATGTGCTCATATCCCATGCCGGCCGCGGTGGCCGAGGGGATTGAGGCGCTCCAGTCACGGTCTGCACGGCCACTACGGTCGGGGGTTCGAATCCCTCCTCGGGCATGGATATTTGTGCCGTCCTTAGTCGTAGCTAGTTCATAAGTAGTTTGTAATTTTAGGGACTGATGACCCCGTAGTTAAGTCCCATAAGTTCTACAAACATTTGAACATTTTATTTCATATCTCAACAACTACGTGTCGTACTGTGATACACTTTAGAAGGTACACTTAACTATATGCGTGTATACCGTCTGTAAAATTCCTGCGGCTACAATTTGTAGTGTAGAAATTATAAATTGTAATGTCATACCGAAAGCCGTAATTTTAGTCCATGAATAGCGAAACGTTACTGTTTATGTGATCATATGTGACGAATTACGTGTCGTACTGTGGTACAATTTAGAAGCTACATTCAGCTATATATGCGTATACCGTCTGTAAAATTTCCTGTCGCCACAATTTGTAGTGTTCAAATTATAAATTGTAACGTCATACCCAGAGCCGTAGTTTTACTCCATAAACAGCGGAGCGAGAAACTTTCTTTCTATTTCATCATTTTACTATCGTTGCCAGAGAGAAAAAGTGTAATAAAGGTTTGAAATTATGTTTAAAGTGTGTTGCAAGTTGCTAAGTACTGTCATTCTCATACAGTGTATTTCGAAAGTCTCGCCGCATTATATGGCATTTTTGTGATTTCTGTTGGTTATGACGTAAGATCTTATGAACCATGTGCCGTATGTGATGCTTAACCATGCCGAAATTGTTACCTCACAGTAAGGAATGTGTGTACCAAATTTGGTCGAGATCGGTCCAATGGTTTAGGAGAAAATGGGCAGCATTATCGCAAAATGTAGCAGTTTTTCGCACATCTCATTGTTTATGACGTCATATCTCGTGAACTATATATTGTATGTGATTCTTACACTTACGGCAACCGTCCTCATGGATTGAAACTTAAGTGTACAAAATTTCATAAAGATTGGAACAAAACTGTAGATCTGTATGCAACACGTACAAACATACGGACACTCTGCTTTATATATTAGATTAACGTTTATTTGTTTGTCTTTCTGTTCGTATTTTACACATGGCCACACCGTATATCCGATTTCGTTAAAATTTTGTCATCTCATTGCGTGCACTCGCGCTATTGTTACAGGTATACTAAAATTAACTTAGTGTGGTGCATGGCGGAGGGTGCTTTACACTTAATTCGTTTCTTAAGTCTTCACCCTGAAATGGCTGAACAGATATAAATGAAATTTGTAACAGAGGTACCGTTTATCCTGATTAAGACATGGGCTACCTTTCAAAAATGTTCAAATGTTTGTACAGCTTATGGGACTCAACTACGGGATCACCAGTCCCTAAACTTACAAACTACTTATCAACTACTTACGAACTACTTACGAAATAGGACGGCACAAATACCCATGCCCGAGGGGGGATTCGAACCCCCGACCGTAGTGGCCGTGTAGACGGTGACTGGAACGCCTCAGTCTCCTCGGCCATCGCGGCCGGCGGGCTACCTTTCGTAAGCCACCATATCGTGCGTGGCAGAGGGTTAATATGTTTGCCACTCCTTCATGTTGAAAGGGATGGACAGATTTAATTCAAATTTGCAGTGGAGGTAGTTTATATCAAGCATTAATACGTGGGTTACCTTTCGGAAGCCATCATACAGTGCGTGACGGAGGGTACCTTACAGTGAGTTAATACTTTAGTTTCTCTTCGCGCTCCAACAGCTGGACGGATTTGAATGAAATTTGGAATTCAAATAGCTTATACCCTGAATTAACGCATGAGGTACCTTTTGGAAGCCACTGTTCATTGACCGTTGCATGGCGGAGGGTACATTACAGTGGGTTAACATATTTGTTATTCATCACGCTGAAACGGTTGGACGGAATTGAATGAAATGTGAAATGTAGATATCGTATACGGCGAATTAATACATGGGCTACCATTCGTAAGCCTCTTTAGGTGCATGGCGGAGGGTACGTTACAATAAACATTGAAATTGTTTCACTGGTCATCATAAAAGTCAATACGTAAATGTATGTTTTCATGAAGGAGATTTTTATACTCTGCATGCCATGAAACTTGGCGCTTATATTTATGTTTTCATGTATAGAATGGAGAGGAGTAAGTGGAGGAGAAGACTGACAGGAGAGGAAGGAGACGCACAGGGAGAGGGTAGAGGAGGAGAATGAGAGAGGTGAGAAGTGACAGACAGCTGAAGGAGATGAACAGTAATTTCTTCTGCAGTAGCAACACGCCGGGTACCAGCTAGTTAAAATATAAATTGCTGTCCTTTGTCGCGCTAAAACTCAGAGGCAGCTTGACCTATTTCATTAATTGGTTGTGTTCCTTTTAATAAAGGGGTGGTTTTTTAAAAAGGAAAGAACTCATAGGAACAAATGAAAACTCTAAAAAATTGAAATTCTAATTTTGTATGGGCGTTACCACTAAGAATTATATTCGTATTTCATGGGCTTCCATATCGTTCATGCAACTGCGACGATATCTTGGACATTTGACAAACAAAAGCAGAGGAACGGCACTGTACCCATAATAATTCCTGCGGTGCTTGGCGGAGGTTACTTTAGTTAGAGACTACGACGAAATCTACAGTTCTATTGCGAAATTGAAGAAATTTTCCACACATGACCTTCAAACAGTAGGAACATCACTGTCTATGTAAGATTTCAAACAGTGCATGGTGAAGGATACCATATGACACACATCGGTACCAGTTTAAAGTTTTATTTAGATATTGATGAAATTTGCACACTTCATCTTTCAAAACAATAGCGACATCACGATATATATATATATATATATATATATATATATATATATATATATATATATTGTAGCAGCTATCTTGCTCACCCAAAATATCTCTGGAACAACAACAGCTTTCACCGGTATCAATGCAAGGTTGCGGCTCATGAATGTACATATTTTTAAACATTCTAAAACGAAAGCATATGTGTTTTTAACAAAAACTTTTTTTTATTGGACGCCCTATATTATTTCTCTAGCAATCTGTAGCATGACAAATCACATAAACAATGGCGTTGATTGCATCGCAACACGCCAGTTACTTCCCGAGATATTGCGAAGCCAAGTTGACGCTTGAAGTATATGAAGATCGCAGCTAAAATATTTTATCCAGCCTGCTATTCCTACGTCGCCGAGGCCTCTTCTTTGTTTTTATTTATTTATTTATTTCATCAGATTGTCTTCCATAAAGAAGGATTTTTTTTTCGTCCACGACTGTTTTTATGATATCGTTATTATTGGTCTTTGCTGCAAAACACCCATTTGGCTTTATTTATTTACTTATTTTTCGGCGTCTCCTTCCAATCCTTCATCAAAAATGTTCAAATGTTTGTAGAACTTATGGGACTTAACTACGGGGTCATCAGTCCCTAAGCTTGCAAAATACTTATGAACTAGCTAAGACTAAGGACGGCACAAATATCCATGCCCGAGGGGGGATTCGAACCCCCGACCGTAGTGGTCGTGCAGACAGCGACTGGAGCGCCTCAGTCCCCTCGGCCACCGCGGCCGGCACTCCTTCATCCCTTCCTAATACACGCTTAACTTATAAACTCTAGAGTAAAACAACGAAAAATGATTGTACTCTGCATCGAAAAGTGAATCAAAATAAGAATTATATAAGGAAACCTAAAGATATAGGAGGACCTCTACCTACAAGAACAAAAGGAAACAAATCCAGAGAGGGATGACAAATAGACTAAAACTAAACTAAAACATTCCTCTAATATGTTTCAGAAGCACCATACCACTTCTACGTCTAATACAGAAGAAGCACAATAGAAAGTCATAAACCCAATGTCGCAAGGAATGATAACCCTTTTTTTGTTTTTATCGGTTGTTTGTAACTCTGCAGATTGGCTGCCGTATTTGAATGACACATTGCGCCTTTTCTCGTATTTTTTCTGGGTCGCAAAATAAAAACTGTATCGTGATGTCAGTGCTTTTACGATTATGTGAAGCAAGAATAGCGTTTGACAAAGTTGCTCACTACTTCCCAATCAGGGGCCACAGGCCACACTTACATACCTCCTCCTAAGCTATTTGGTACCATTGGAGAGGAATTGAGGAAACTTGAGACCATAACCTTACCATCACAATAACAAGAGGCACTTGAGACTCCGTGGTACCTGTAAGGTTCTGGGCAAGAACTGGGAAGTGTACTATTTCAAGACCACTGCTAGAAGCTACCATTCAAATTTTATGAACGCAGAGTTCTTATTTATAAGAAAACTGAGAAAGGTATAGCCATTTTCGAAGTCAAAACAACGTACTCTTCTTCTCCAATCGTTTTTGAAGAGGAGAAAGAGAAACACATAGTTTCGAGCACGTTGATCGATAATGTGTAGTAACACCTAGCACCCATATGAGTGTCAAGAAAGCCGACGACGTGAAGAAACTAATGGGTTCTTTGATACATCGTCAGAAGAAGCCCAAGAGTGGCATGGAATTCTTGTGATTACAATGACGATGACAATAAAAGAACCGTTTTTTAAAAGTATTACTTCTTCAGTAGATTATAGAAATAATAATACTAGGCCCTACTATTGTTGGAAAGTATTTGATCAGTAGATGGTTAAATCTGGACGAAATTAATGATTTTCATGATTTTTATCTACAACTGGAAGATGATAGAAAAGCTGTTGCCCCCAATATTATGTATCTAGAGGTTCTATTGCCAATAAAAATTTTATAAGTAAGCAGTAATGTATACTGTTCATTCAATTTAATAAAACGTGTTTTCTGAAATTTTTGATTTTTGAGTTTTGTGAAAAGGCACCGATATTGCTTGTCTGATTATCTCCTAATATTAAATAATCACATTTACGTTCTTTTTGCCACGCAATTATACGACGATTTTGTATCTAATTGTTGATAAGTGATAATCCAAAGAACAAGGCCTTTAATACGTGAAACTTTTATTTGAAAGAGAATTTCTTTTCTACTTTCGACTGGTTACAAAAATGCAAAATTTCCTTGTTTTGTAATATCCACGAAAATCTACTCCATTTTTTAAATTTTTTTTTTAAATTTATAAGGAATGCAGTCAGTCATCTTGGTTATTTGGTTGAAGTGCTTTTTATTTGGTCTCTTTTGAGAAACATACTGCGTAGTACCTCTACGCATTGAGAAATTAAGGGGGATTCCCGAAAGAGTCACAGCGAAGTCGCCCTTGCTGTGCGGACATTGTGACGTAGAGGTTTTAGGGTTGGATTGGGTTATCAGTCCCCCGGTGGGGAGGGGAAGGAGTGAGGATAGGAAAGGATGGAAGGGAGAAGGGAAATGCAGTCTGGGAAGTAAAGAAGGAAGGAAAACTGCATTAGCTCGGGACCCCGTGCTCGCCACGCATGTACTCACGAAAGAACCGTGACCCCTGGGAGGAGAGGTTTCAGGTGGGGGTGGCTTCATAAGTAGTTGTGTACACCACCGATGGAGGTCAAGGCGTAACTACCTCTTTTTATAACAGCGCCTACCTCCGCAAGCAACTGCACTGCAGGCGTTGCCGAATGCTTCCTGTATTCCGTTTAGCTGCGATGTGCGAGGCCGTTCCCCGTCGGGGGTTAGAATTCCCCCTCGGACATGGATGTTTGTGCCGTCTTTAGTATAAGGTACTTCATAAGTAGTTTGGAAGTTTAGGGACTGATGACCCCGTAGTTAAGTCCCTTAAGCTCTACAGACATTTGAACATTTGATTTTATTCCGTTTTAATTGTTTGGTGCGCCGCTCATTGTTTCGTTTTCTGTTTCTGAATTGAGTGGATAGAATAACATTGTATTTTATTTTATTAATTTACTTATTTATTTATTTGTGTTTTTACGTTTGCGACTGGTGAACTGCGTCATTGTTTCACAGTGTACACGGTACCGGTTTCTTATCTTGTGTTGAATTCACGTGAAATGATCGCTGTGCGTAAGTGAGGAGCCTAGAAAAAAGCGGATTGGTGAACTGCGTTATTTACATTTAACAGTGCACTTGGTAGTGTTTCTTTTATGTTTTTTATGTCTAGTGTTGTGTTAAATGATCAGTGACAATGAGCTAGGAATAAAACCAAGTACTCTCAAACTTACAGACCAGAATGAGAACAATCCAGGTTTGTTAACGAAAAGTAAAAACGGGGATACGTTTGCATATTTCAAGTCGTGTGACATAGACATACGCTCCTTGCAGAAAGACTACTGAATAATGTGCATCACGGTTCGCTGTAAATAACCTCTTTGCTATTATAGTGACAAAAGACATCGTTGTCTTCAGTTCGAATTTTATATAAGCTGACGACTTTCAACTACTATATCTTCCACTTTCTTGTAGCTATCGACACGAAATTGCTATGGTGCATAACGGGAGACTTTGTACTACAACAAGAGTGAGATCGTTCGTCTCCACTTTGTAGTTTTTGCTGAAGGGTAAAATATTGACACCCACACGTACACTTCCAACTCCTATATTTTCTACCGCCTTATCGTTAACAATCGTCGACCTCCATAGTGCACAATGGGACACTGATACAACTACCACATACAAACACCATTCGTTTACGATGTGTAGTTTTGGCTGCAGTCTGAAATGTAGGCACAAACACCTCAAATTATGTATATATTAAGATAAGATGAATTACCAACAGCCGTAATTTTGCGTATTTTACTTAGTAACCTGTTTCGGTAGTCATTAGCACCACCAGCAGGATTCTTAAAGAATAGAGGTGGTCCATCCAATCGTTATTTATACGTGGAGGGCCTGAATACAATATGAAATACCAATCTGATGCACCACCTCGATCTTTTAGTGCCTGCTGATGGTGGTAACGAGGCATCGAAACAGGTTGTTAAAGTAAGCAAAATTACATCTTTTGGCAAATCATTTCCTACAATTCATCGACCATCCTTTGTCCCACTATTCCACGTTGACATGGTGTAATCACAGAAAAAAATTATTTCTTTAACATGATAGATTAGCTGTAATTAAATAATAAAGGCAAAGCAACCAGAAGTCTGTAGATCGGTTTGAACACCACAGTGCTTTACTAGGCATGGTCCTGTTTGGAGGTGGTTTGCCATTGCCTTCCTCCCACCTTCAAACTGAGTTACCCAGTCAGTTATAGGGGACCTACATTTTAACGTGGGTTGCGAAGCACGGTTTTACTCGGTATGTTTCACATTATCAACACTTCTAGAGGTGAAGGAAGTGGAAAGTGAGAGATAAAAATCCTAGGACCTTGCGGATCGAACCCGCGACATTTCGATTTATAGTCTTCCACTGTGCTTTGGAAATAATATTTAGGTTAAATGTCAGGGTAAGTTGAAAAATACTGGATTTTTTATTTTAGTCGTCAACTTTGAGATCTCTAAAGCATTGTCATTCGAAATTCTACTTTTTCTCCTTTTTGCGATTCGCGTCTCCTTTCCGTGGAAGACAGCTTTTTATGTTGTAATTCTGTAAGCTGAAAAATGCCTTAAGTGCTGCCAGCCCGCCCCATCAGAGGAATGAAATATCGATAAAGAAAAAGAAAAGACTTAACTACGGTGATTATCATTCCATAGACTTATAAACTATTTAAACTACCTTAAAATATCATAAGCTAAGAGAAGACAAACACTCATGACCAAAGGATAACCTCCGACGGCGAGAAACCGCGCGCTCCTTAGCAAGGCGCCTTAGAACGCTCGGCGATTTATTCATATTACAATTCGTGTAACATATATTCCGAGGATGCCAGTTGAAATAACATTGCAAAACTCTCGCCAACAGATCCGACTAATCAATTTACTTACTACTTACATACTTACTCCTTGGCGATACAGTCCATGTAGGGCCTTGATCTCTCTGATGATCGTAGCCCAATCCTGACGATTTTCTGCTCGTTTCCACCATCTACTATCTTTTTCAAATCGTTTTCTACGCCCTCCAACCATCGCCTCCGAGGTATCCCTTTGCTTCTTTTGACACCTGGATTTCCTGTGTAAACCTTTTTGGCAGTTCGATCTTCCTACATTCTCTCTACATGTCCCAGCCATCTCAATCTGTTACACTTAATTTCAGTCACCAAGTCAGGATTTCCGTACAGTTCTCCCGATTCCTTGTTTCTCCTTATCCTTCACTGCCCCGACTCAAACACGGTTCCTAAAATCTTTCTTAATACTTTCCTCTCCCATCTTCTCAAAAGCTCTTCTTCTGCTACAGTGTTCGTCCATGTTTCTGAGCCATACATTAGCATAGGTTTTATGACTGTTCGATAGACTGTCACCTTCCATTTTCTGCTCAGGCTACGTGACTGAAGGATCTTCATCAGGGCCCAGTAAGCTCTATTTCCTGCAGCAATTTTTGATTTTATTTCTTCTTTTATTCTGTTATCCTCCGTAACCAGCACTCCCAGATATTGCAACTCCTCATACCTCTCATAATTTCCTCTGTTCAACTTAATATATTTCTTTAGAAACAGTATTTTTTCTGGAAGCAAAGAGATACTGTATTTTGGTGCTGTTTACTTTAACTCCCAATTGTTCTGCCTCCTTTTCCAGTTTGCCAAATCCTTTTTCCGGTTCTTTCAAGCTTCTAGCGAGTATACGGACATCATCGACATAAGCTGGATTTTGGTGCATGCGTTTAAACAGAGTGCCATCTTTATTATCAATCTCCACCCTTCGCATTACTCTAACACTATGTTGAAGAGTAGGATAGTACTTCACCCTGTCTTAGCACTTGGTTGACTTCAAATTCGTTAGAAAGTTTTCCTTTACTTTTACCTAGCATTTTGTGCTGGTGAGGGTCATTTGCACCAGTCTGATTAATTTACTTGGGAATTCCGCCTCCATTAAGGTGTCGTATAACTTTTCCTTTTAACACTATCATAGGCAGGCTTGTTTAAAGTCTACAAAAAGCTGGTGTACATCCACATTATATTCGTGACACTTTTCCATGATTTGCTTTATAATTAATGAATTTGATGAGTAGCAAAAGCTTAACAGTTTCAACACAATTTAGCTTAAGCAATTCAGTGTTGCAGTCTGCTCCTCCGTTCACCGAAACGAGAGATGTACTGTAAACACTGAAACACGTGACCAAGGATGTACAAAACAGGGTCGCTCGCTCAATTTCGCTGCATCCGTTTCAGGTGTAAGGTCGTTATGTTATATAGCAATGCTATTAGAAGCCAAACGTTTAAAGTTAATTTCTTTTAATACTTTATAAAAAGTTATTTTCTCGGAAAATTTCCGAAATCTGCATCTTTGCTTACCACAACCAGCACCTTGTCAAGTGCTGGATATATATATATATATATATATATATATATATATATATATATATATATATATATATATATATATATATTTTTTTTTTTTTTTTTTTTTTTTTTTTTTGCAGTGCTCAAAGACTGCGAGTCTTTTTACTGACTGTTTTCATAACAATATCAGTCACTGACAGTTCTGCAAACAACGGTTGCGTTTTATACACAATAGGAACCATGTGATTCTCTAAAGAAGTTTATTACTTCTTCCTTGAACGCTTCTTGAGTAGACTCAAATACAAGGATGACATAATGAGGTTACTCCTACGTGAAAAATAGACACACAGAATGCTGATCGTTTTCGTTTTTTGTAAACGTTACTCTTTAGCAACTGGTCGTTTAAGATGAAGATGAGAGTTAACACCTATTATCATTGTTATATAACAACACACACAACAATCTTACACCTGAAACGGATGCAGCGAAATTGAGCGAGCGTCCCTGTTTTGTTCACCCCTGATCACGCGCCTCACTGTGTTTACAGTTCGACTCTCGTTTCGGTGAACGGAATATAGTTGTAAAACAGTTTCACCAAGTCTACACGCAACCCTTTCAAATCGATGCTCTTCTAGGTTTGGTGCGGTTAAAAATCATAGTTTCGCTTAATAGTGTTGTAAGCGATAGCACTGCCTGCTTCGTGCAGTTGCGTATGTATGCGTTAACGTGACAAGCGGCTAGACGGAGAGCCTCTAGAAGGAACAGTGGCTATCTGCAGTGCCTGCACCACCAGTCATTTCCCGCCCACGACGCCTCAACAGAGCGAGCGGTTGTGAGGCGGAGGGCAAGCAAGCCTCCAGGAGTTGTGCTCCCGGCCTCCCTCCCTCGTGTCTTCTCGTAGACACCGGCGGCGACTGAGCGCAGATAGCGAGGCGCCGCGGCAATAATGACTACTTTTAATGAACGCTTCACGGTCTTCAAAGATCTAATTAAGATTAGCCGGGCGCCTCGCAAGTTTGCGTCCGCAGCGCAGGGCTGGGAAGATAAACAGCGCTGTCGGCGGCGTCACACGGCCTCAGCGCGCTGCGAGCTGCGAGCTGCGAGCTGGGCAAACGGCGCGCCAGCCCACGCACCAGCTGATAGCATCTCACGGCGCTGCGGAACACCTCCACTGGCCAGAGGAATTATAAAAGGGGTGTCACTTGTTGAAGCATATCTGGGAAAGGGCGCAGAGAAACAAAAACGAGGAGCCAGTGGCATTTGGTTATGAAAATAGTATCTCGAAAAATGTTCAAATGTTTTTAAGCTTAAGGGACTTAACTGCGAGGTCCAGTGGCGTCCCAGGGGGGAGTGGAGGTGTCGAGCTGCAGCCCCCTTCCCCCCCGCGCTGCCCCTCCTCGAACCCCCACAGACCTTGCTGCAGCCCCTCCCTCCATACTTTTGTTGAACCCCTCCAGACCATGCTGCAACCCCCCCCCTCCCTTTTTTTTTTTTTTTTTTTTAGAAGTGACGTCAGCTCGGATCGACCTCAGCCTCCACCAGACCACGCTCCTGGATATGCCACTGGCTACTTATGAACTACCTTATACTAAAAACGACACAAACACCCATGCCCGAGGGAGGGGGATTCGAACCCCCGACGGGGAACGGCCTCGCGCATCGGAGCATAGCGCCTGAATGCGCTTGGCCGTCGCGGCAATAGTATCTCGTTAACAGTAGCAGTCAAATAGCGATTCACCACCCGCCGGGCGAAGTGGCTTAGTGGTAACAGCTGCGGTGCCAGTGGGCGTCCAGGCTACACACTTCCGTAAATGCTCCCCCTGGCGAAATCATGCGAGCATTCTATTCGATGACTACTACAATTCGACGGGACAGCGTATCTTGCAATTCTCTTCGACTTAGTGCCAGGGTTCCACGCCTGGTCAATAACATTCATCGTGAGTCCTAGAATGCAACTAGATCATTTGCACGTAGTAATAGCTTCAGATCCAAAGCGTTTTTGCCTTACGTGGGTGATCTTCGAAGATTAGCCACAGCTGCGCGGGGATGGCTGCATTCCATGGCCCTATGTGAGGGATTGCGCGGCCTCTCCTACCGGAGATCCGAATCGTCTCTCGGGCACGGATGTGTGTGTTGTCAGCGCTAGTTTAAGCAATGTATAAGTCTACAAACCGATGACGTTAGCACTTTAGTCCCTTAGGTTTACAAACTTCATTTGAAAACAATTTATTTTGTCCGTCACAGTTGCACAATTTTGGAGTTAGTGACTAGTTTCGGACTCAATCATCCATTATCAAACCGTTGGCCTTTTTCCAACCGTGATAATACAATGCATGAAGCAAATGGCTGATAAAATCTTATAGATTATCCACTGTTAATACATGTCAGTAATTCCGTTAAAATTTAATATCAGTTAAAATAGGAGATGGATCCACGGGCCTCCAACGTGTACAGTACACGCCTCTCAGAAGAAAAATCTAAGACGTAGAGTACCCAGGCCACCCAGGTTGTATGGTTTGCCAAAGGTGCATAAGGATGGGATCCCACTAAGACCGTGTCAGTGCCATTGGCTCACCCACTTATCGGTTGGCCAAACACTTAACAAAATTATCGTCACCAATAGTCGTCCACTGCTTTCATGATATTACCAACTCGAAAATGTTTGTTGACATCATAAAGCAGATGAGGATAGGCCATAATGACATAATGGTCAGCCTGTATGTGATTTTTACGAAATTAGCAATGGAAGACATTAAAACTGCTGGCTGCTGACATTCCTCCTGAAGTTTTGAAGTTATTTCGGTACACTTTAACGACCACAAATTTTTTGTATGGTGGAAATTATTATGAAATGACTGACGGAACAACCATAGTTTCGCCACTGTCACCAGCCATTGCGAACTTTTTTCATGGAGGATTTTGAAGAACGAGCGTTGAACAGTACTCCCTTTCCTCCATCCTTCTTCTACAGGTATGTTGACGATATATTTTTAATTTGGCCACACGAGAATGAGGCCTTGCAGCAGTTCGTGGATCATTTGAATGGAACACAAGCTAAATAAGATTTACAGTGGAAATAGAGAAGGACGAGAAGCTACCCTTCTTAGACGTGTTGGTTGATCGAAAATCAGATGGACGACTTGGACACACTGTGTACAGAAAGCGGACGCATACAGACTTGTATCTGAATGCCCGTAGCGTTTATCATCCCACTCAGAAGAAAGCTATGCTGAACACCTTGTTACACAAAGTAAGGATTATTTTAGATCAAAACCAACTTAACTCTGAGATCAACCATCTGAAGAAGGTGTTCATAAAGAACGGATATTCCTCCCTTGATATTAGGCCCACACTGTCGAGGAAATCTAGACAGGAAGCGATTTCAGCAAATCAGGAGGACCAACACATCGCGCGGCTTCCATTCTGTAGTGTAACAAGCAGCAAAATCGGAAGAGTACTAAATAGGCAAGGAATCCGACCTGTCTTTCATCCTCCCAAGAAGATGAAAGAAATGATGCCACCCGTCAAAGTCAACCTAGGTCTAAGTGTGCCGGGGGGGGGGGGGGTTCGAATCCCCCCTCGAGCATGGATATTTGTGCCGTCCTAGTTCATAAGTAGTTTGTAAGTTTAGGAACTGATGACCCCGTAGTTAAGTCCCATAGACTATACAAACATTTGAATTTGATTTTAAGAGTGCCGGGAATATACAGCATTCCTTGCGAGTGTGGCAAAAATTATGTGAAACAGTCAATAAGAACTGTTTCCGAACGCTGCGTCGAATATCAGCGTCACCTGAAAAACAGGCATCTGCGGTGGTTGAGCAAAGCCTGTTAAATAAACATCGGATTTTGTTGGAAGAAACGAGAGTACTGGCTCACGCTTCAAACTACTGGGATATTGTCATTAGGGATGTGATTGAATTCACGTTATGCGAAAATAATATCAATAGAGCCTCCGGGTATGAACTCAGCAATGCATGGAAGCGAGCACTGGAGAAGGAGAAGGAACAGAGGTTAGCTCCCAGAACCTTCAGTACTTCCCGCAGATTACCGCATGCTGCGAGAGGCGGCGCTGCTAACAACGCGGAATAGAGGGCGCTAGAAAATTCTAGGTGGTTAGATGGCACCACCCAAGTACGCGCCAGCCAATGAGAAGCCGTCTCCTGGTTATATAAGCGGCAGTCTCCAGTTCACGGCAGTCAGTTTTACCCCTGACGGCGACTATGGAGGAGGATGTAGTCGAAATCTTGGGCTCTCGCCCATATTTCACGCGGCAAGAACACCGAGAATATTTTACGTAAAGCCACGATACGTTCGAAAATATTTCAGAATCCAACGCGGCGGCTTCGGCGGCTATGTTGAATACTTATCGTCTCACTAGATTCCACTGTACTCCCCGCTCAAGGTTCAGCTGGCGTCGACTGCTCCTCGACCACTTCCGGTAGCCCTTATATACATTCTGTGTCGCCATTCCAGTAGTACGTCATCTAACGAGCTTTAGTGATTATCGTAATAATATACAAAACTGTTTAAATAATGATTGAATTGTTGATATTACGCCATCGTTGGATCCGCGCTAAAATTCTAATACCAATACACTCCTGGCCATTAAAACTGCTACACCACGCAGATGACGTGCTACAGACGCGAAATTTAACCGACAGGAAGAAGATGCTGTGATATGCAAATGATTAGCTTTTCAGAGCAATCACACAAGGTTAGCGCCGGTAACGACACCTACAACGTGCTGACATGAGGAAAGTTGCCAACCGATTTCTCATTCACAAACAGCAGTTGACTAGCGTTGCTTGGTGAAACGTTGTGATGCGTCGTGTAAGGAGGAGAAATGCGTACCACCACGTTTCCGACTTTGATAAAGGTCGGATTGTAGCCTATCGCGATTGCGGTTTATCGTATCGCGGCATTGCTGCTCGCGTTGGTCGCGATCCAATGACTGTTAGCGGAGTATGGAATGGGGGGTTCAGGAGGGCTACACGGAACGCCGTGCTGGATCCCAGCGGTGTCGTATCACTAGCAGTCGAGATGACAGGCGTCTTATCCGCATGGCTGTAACGGATCGAGCAGCCACGTCTCGATCCCTGAGTCAACAGATGGGGACGTTTGCAAGTCAACAACCATCTGCACGAACAGTTCGACGATGTTTGCAGCAGCATGGACTACAAGCTCGGAGACCATGGCTGAGGTTGCCCCTGACGCTGCATCACAGACAGGAGCGCCTGCGATGGTGTACGCAAGGACGAACATGGGTGCACGAATGGCAAAACGTCAATTTTTCGTATGAATCCAGGTTCTGTTTATAGTATCATCATGATCTCGTCCGTATTTGGCGACATCGCGGTGAACGCGTATTGGAAGCGTGTATTCGTCATCCTCATTGTGACGTATTGCCCGGCGTGATGGTATGGGGTGCCACTGGTTACACGTCTCGGTCACCTCTTGTTGGTACCGACGGCACTTGTAACAGTGGCCGTTACATTTCAGATGTGTTGGCTCCACCCCTCATTCGATATCTGCGAAACCCTACATTTCAGCAGGGTAATGCTCGACCGCAGCTGCAGGTCCTGTAAGGGCCTTTCTGGATACGCAGCACATTTTCCAGATCTCTCACCAACTGAAAACGTCTTTTCAATGGTGGCCGCGAAACTGGCTCATCGCAATACCCCAGTCACTACTCCTAATGAACTGTGGTATCGTGTTGAAGCTGCGTGGGCATCTGTACCTGAACACGCCATCCAAGCTCTGTTTGACTCAATGCCCAGGCGTATCAAGGCCGTTATTACGGCCAGAGGTGGTTTTTCTGGTTACTGATTTCTCAGGATCTATGCACCCAAATTGCGTGAAAATGTAATTACATGTCAGTTTCAGTATAATATATTTGTCCAATGATTACCCGTTTATCATCTGCATTTCTCGTTGGTTTTGTGTCCCAACTTCGTCGCCGCTTTTGTGTCCCAGCCTCGTCGTAGGTGTCGGTTGCCGAGTGGAATGAGACCGACACAGGAATATAGACAGCCCGCTGGTGCAGGTACGGAGGGGAGCAGCCAGAAACTATAAACACTCGAGTAAATTAGAAAGAGATATATATATTGCACAGAATGTAACAATACTTAACTTTTACATAGTACTGCAGAATGTTGATACATAGTTGTTAGAGGCCTGCCTAGTGCCTGTACGATAGCAAAGTCTTCACTGGTGCCTATCTGATTACGAAGGTCCTAACTGGTTGCTATCTCAGTCCGAAGTGCCGGTGTCTTTCCGTGGTGGCCACGAGCGGGATTGCAGCAGAGGGCGCTCGTGGCTGTCGTCGTGAGAACGCCGCGCCGTGCGTGCATGGCGGCGCGCGGCGAAAGCAGGTGGCGCGCACTTTGTACTTGTGCGACACCACCCCCCTCCCCCCCCCCCAAACCGCCGCGCCGTCGTGGCGTAGGGCTGAGGGCCACGGCGACGGCACTGGGAGGAGGGCCTGGGCGGAGGCGTTACTGGTGGGACGGGCGTCGTAGCTGAGGCTGGGATCGAGACGCCGTCCGCGCCCCGGCATCCGCCTTGCGATCCTCCAGGGAACCCACCGAAACCTGGGGAAGGGCGCACCCCCCCCCCCCCCCCCGCCCAGAGGGAGCAGGTCATCTTCTTCTGAGGTGCGTGGCCCAGGCGGCAGCGGCACGCACGGTCCCGGAGTCCCTCTCGGTGACGCTGTCATCTGCGGCGGCGACAGCGGCGGAGTCGCGTCGATCTCCATCGGGACGATCTCGTAGTCCGGGGACGAACGATGTGGTTGTGCTCCCTGGCGGTGAACTGGGACTGGAATCAAGAAACCCGAGACAGGATCGCGCGGCCTATGCAGACGCAACTGGTTTGCGTGGAGCCGCAGCTCCGACCCTGTGGAAGAACGTACAACATACATATTGCCACCGAGCACGCGCTGAATGATGCCCGGCATCCATAGTTTCTTCTTGTTTCCAGCAAACACCCTGTACAGCACCGGCGTGGAAACCTGAAAACGCGTAGCGCCATACGAACCGACTCGGTGCGTGGGAGGCTGCAGCAGGTGAAGGAGAGTGCGGTGACGGCGGCCGTGTAGCAGCTCGGCAGGAGACGGGCCGTCACGTGGCATGCACCGATACGTAGACAGGAAAATTTGAAGCGCTTGCTGCCTGGAGTGCTGACCTTTCATCTTCTCCATGTGAGACTTGAATGTTCGAACGAAACGTTCTGCTTCACCATTGGACTGAGGGTGAAAAGGTGCGGTGGTGATATGCTGAATGCCATTCACACGACAAAACTGTTGAAATTCCGCACTAACAAACTGAGGTCCATTGTCACTGACGATAGTTTCAGGTAAGCCTTCGATGCAAAACACTGATGTTAAGGCACTGATTGTACTAGAAGCTGTCGTTGAGTTCATGGCAACCACAAAAGGAAACTTGCTGAAAGCGTCTACAACAATTAACCAGCGCGTATTCCAGAAAGGTCCGGCAAAGTCAATGTGTAAACGTTGCCATGGTCTCTTGGGGCGTGGCCAGTCTGAGAAACGTTGCGGAGGAGCCGCCTGATGCTCCGCACAAACTGTACACTGTGATGTCATGCTCTCCATTTGAGCGTCCATACCAACCCAGGTACAATGACGTCTGGCCAGTTGCTTTGTCCTAACAATACCCCAATGTCCTTGATGCAGGAGGCGTAACACTTCTAGTTGCAGGGAACGAGGAACAATCACTCTTGTTTGGTCGTTGTCCGTATGTAACAACAGAACACCCTGACTTAAAGATAATGCATGACGTTGTGCAAAATAACGTCGAACCAGAGGCCGATCAATGTCTTTGGCTCTGGCAGGCCACCCTGAGTGAACAAAACGTGCTACAATACTTAAGTCTGCATCCGCAGCTGTTTCCTGTGCAACCCGACGAGAGTTCAAAGGGAAATCTGCGACAGCGGTAGCATCTCTGGAGTCTATCTGACAACATGCCATTTCCGAAGAATCAAACGACACATCCTGGCCAACCGGAAGTCGGGAAAGTGTGTCCGCGTTGGCGTGTTTAGTGGTAGGTCGGTACAAAATCTCATACTGATAATTAGACAATATCAAGGACCATCTCTGAAGCTTTTGTGCCGTACGTGGCGGAATCGGCTTTGTGGGTGAGAACAACGACGTGAGAGGCTTGTGGTCTGTCAACAAATAGAATTTTCTGCCATAGAGATAATGATGAAACTTTGTGACGCCGTAAATGATTGCTAAGGCCTCCTTTTCTATCTGACTGTAATTATGTTGCGTCGGCGTCAGTAGCTTGGATGCAAAGGCAATAGGACGATCGTGACATCCAATACGATGTGACAGAACGGCACCCAGACCGTACGACGAGGCGTCAACTGCTAACACTACAGGCTTCTGTGGGTCAAAGGGAATCAAACATGCATCACTGAGTAGTGCAGACTTTAGTTTGTCAAAGGCAACCTGACAATCTTTAGACCATACAAAAGGAACATTCTTCCTACGTAAGTGATGCAGTGGAGCTGCAATCTGAGAGGCATTGGGAATAAATCTGAAATAATAGTTCAGCTTTCCCATTACTGCTTGCAATTCATGCACATTCTTAGGAGGAGGCAAGTCTTTGATTGCTCTAAGATGTGACTGTAAGGGATGAATTCCTTGGGCATTAATCACATGGCCTAGGTACTCTATTTCAGTTTGAAAAAACGAACACTTTGCTTTATTGCAACGTAGACCTGCTGCAGTCAACACTTTGAAAAGGCACTCCAGGTTTGCTAAATGTTCTTCAAATGTACGTCCGGATACCACAATATCATCTAAATAGTTCGAACAAGACGGTACAGAAACTGTCAGCTGTTCCAAAAAGCGCTGAAAAATAGCGGGTGCGGAAGAACTGCCAAAGGGTAGGCGTTGAAATTGAAAAAGGCCCATGTGAGTATTAATGACGAAAAATTTTTTTGACTCGTCATCAAGTGTAATCTGTAAGTATGCCTCTGCTAAATCAATCTTGGAAAAGAAGCGAGACTGTCCTAATTTGTCCATCAGTTCCTCAGGTCTGGGCAGGGGATAAGTGTCGACAATTGTTTGACTGTTCACTGTAGATTTGAAGTCCGCACAGAGACGAAGTTTTCCTGTCGGCTTGGGTATAATTACTATAGGCGAGGCCCACTGACTCGCAGAAACAGGAGAAATCACCCCACTATCTTGCCAACGTTTACGTTCTTCGGCAACTGTATCACGCAATGCGATAGGCACTGGTCTAGCTTTACGAAATTTTGGAACTGCAGATTCTTTTAAAGTTACATGTGCCACGAAGTCTTTTGCACAACCTAGTTCCGGCGAAAACAAGTCACTATATTTGTCACACAATGCATTGATTTTATCCTGAGGCACTATTGACGAAATTTGAAGCACATCTCTTTGAATTGATAAACCAAATAAGTCGAATGCATCTAGTCCAAAAATGTTCTGTGTCGATTTGGCCTGAAGAACTACAAAAGCAACTGTTTTTGTTACACCTTGAAAAGAGGCGGACAGGCTACATGTTCCTAGCACGGGAATATTTTCACCTGTATAAGCTGTTAACACTTGCTGTGGCGGCGACAATTTTGGCGAACCCAGAAGTTCATAAGTATCTTTATTTATTAATGTAACAGCGGAACCAGTATCAAGCTGAAATTGCACAGTCTCATTTTCTATGGAGAGATTTACAAAAAGTTTGTGCTTCTGGCGCACGACAGGTGCGCGAATGTGGGCAACGTCTGCTACGGTTTGTGTGCTGCGTATGCGCGGGCCGCGTAGTGAAGGAAGCGGCTCAGACTCGGCACGCAGGGGATTAACAACACTGTCACTAGATGACACTACCGCCGGATCGGCGTCCGCGCAATGCGAGGCTACTGCACTAAAATTACTTTCAGTATCTACAACAAGTCGACTGTCACTAGCTACACAGTACTGGGCACTATTACAAGGAGCAGTTGCAGAAGGCACTATTTTCACTACAGGAATGCACTGTTCATAGTCATTTTGCTTGTCCCGAACCCTTTTCCGTTGCACTGTTTTACGCGCTCGTCGGCGCTTGCTACGTGGTGCACTATATAGTTTTGCAGTAGGCGCAGAAAATTTGTCTTGCATTTTAGAATCAAGCAAAGCACTGTTCAACTCCACTGCGTCTATGATATTGACTGTATGAACTGTTCTCGCACCTTGGGAAGCAATATTCCTAATGGCACCGTTCCTGGAATGTTTGTTTTGCATACACACTGACTGTATGTGTCCCTATTTGCCACATTGATAACAGGTTGCGTTGCGACTTGGGCACTGTGCACGCTTATGGCGAGACACGCACTGAGGGCAAGACTTACATACATTTTTCTGAAATGAGCGTTGGCGCCCGTTATGCAAATTACTGTGTCTAACACTACGGGGCGACCTTTGCGTCGCACTTTTACTCTGGCTACTGTTCACTGTCTGTTCAGCACGGCCGATAGAGGAATAAGAATCACTAGTGCTACACTGAGAACTACGGCTAGGAAAGCGTCCGTTACGGCGCACTGAATTTACACTATGGCTTTGCATTTCTACATCTGCTAAGTCAAAAGTATCATGCGCTTCTATAAGCTGCAGTACACTGTCTAATGAGGGGTCAGACTGTTTCAGAATTGCTGCTCTAATTCTGGGGTCCTGAATATTCTGTGTAATCGCATCCCTCAACATCACGTCACTATACGAAAGTTCACAAGAGCAAGTAAATTTACATTGGCGGGTTAAGCTCTTCAGTTCCGTAATCCACTCTTGGTGTGACTGCTGCGGTAATTTTTTAAGTCTGAAAAATCGGTATCGTGCAGCGGCTACAAGAACTTTTCTCTCATAATGAGCATTCAGTGCATCTACAATTTGTTCAAAGTCTACATCACGAGGAGAGGCGTGAGGGAAAAGTTTTTGCAATAATACGAAGGTCCAGGTGCTCACAATCGATAAGAAAAGGTTCTTCACTCTCTGACCTGTAATTTGATGAGCCGCGACGAGTTCTTGAAACTGTGCGAAGTAGTCGCTCCATTCTTCCTCACGTTCGTTGTACTGGCGGAACGTCGGAAGGCCGGCCGCGGTGGCCGAGGTGACTGAGGCGCTCCAGTCACGGTCAGCACGGCCGCTACGGTCGGGAGTTCGAATCCCCCCTCGGGCATGGATATTTGTGCCGTCCTAGTTCGTAAGTAGTTCATAAGTAGTTTGTAAGTTTAGGGACTGATGACCCCGTAGTTAAGTCCCATAAGCTTAACACACATTTGAACATTTGAACGTCGGAAGCGGTGCGGCGGCAGGTGTGGGCTGCTGATGCGACGGCTGTTGTTGAGTTGTCAACTGCGCCACCGCCTGGAGAAGTTGTGTTATTTGCGCCGTCTGTAACTGAATAATTTCCATTAAGTTTGGGTTCGGGGTAGTGGCCATGCTGACCGATTAGGCGCCGCGTATACAAGTAACTTATAACAAAACACAAATGCAATATGAAAGAGGACACTCTGCAACAAAAAAGTCAACATAACACATAACTGAATATATTCCCCCAAAAATCTTATAATAAGGGTGGGTGGGCGGGTGCAATTTCTACGTGCTCGACTGCTGCTGTCTGGCTGCTGCAAGCGGGCTGGTCCAAGGTTCTATCACTCCTCGTCGCCACTTTTGTGTCCCAACTTCGTCGCCGCTTTTGTGTACCAGCCTCGTCGTAGGTGTCGGTGGCCGAGTGGAATAAGACCGACACAGGAATAAAGATAGCCCGCTGGTGCAGGTACGGAGGGGAGCAGCCAGAAACTATAAACACTCGAGTAAATTAGAAAGAGATATATATATATTGCACAGAATGTAACAATACTTAACTTTTACATAGTACTGCAGAATGTTGATACATAGTTGTTAGAGGCCTGCCTAGTGCCTGTACGATAGCAAAGTCTTCACTGGTGCCTATCTGATTACGAAGGTCCTAACTGGTTGCTATCTCAGTCCGAAGTGCCGGTGTCTTTCCGTGGTGGCCACGAGCGGGGTTGCAGCAGAGGTCGCTCGTGGCTGTCGTCGTGAGAACGCCGCGCCGTGCGTGCATGGCGGCGCGCGGCGAAAGCAGGTGGCGCGCACTTTGTACTTGTGCGACACCACAGTTGGGTTAGTAATTTTAATAGCCAATAATGTACTTTAACTTATCCCAAGAACATCACACACACACACACACACACACACACACACGCCATACCCGAGACTGAGAAATCAAACCTCCGAAGGCGAACGACCGCGCACACCGCAGCAAGGCGCCTTAGCGCGCACGACTATTCCACCGCGGCTTGCAATATTATCCTGGCGACATATTCCTAACAGGAAATAATAGCTCAAAGAACTCTTCGTATTATTTCAATTTCGAGGCATTTATTTCAGAAGATCGACCTATAACTGCAAACATTTTCCACAACTACTATGACTTCAAGAATGTTCCAAAGAACTGACTAAAAACCAACTCCTTTGTCGCTACAGTTCTCATGTATACAATGGGTACAATAGCAGACATTATTGAACAATACAATTGAAATGTTTGTTACAATCACAAATTAACAAAGTAAGATAACTTATATCAATAAATACTTTTGTTATAAAAGGTCGATAACTTATATATCAGAACTTTTAGTGCTTTTGTGAGTGGCCACAAGAAGACTTAACCAACAATACCCGTTACAATAACTAATTAAACTCATTACAGAGATTATGAAAAATGTTTCTGAAGTGTAGGCAGATTTTATTTACAAAGTGTTACATAATCATCGAATTACTCATTTACAGAAGTTTAGGATTATATAATGCCATGGTTTCACCAGTAACTGGTTTCCATGATAATACCAATTAATTATGTCAACCTGATGTGCAATTCTCAGGTAAGTCTCAAAACCTGTTCTTATTACGAAATTGTTATTATATTTCTCAAAGAGCACACGTTTTATACATTTCCACAACGTTCTAGTTCAATCATGAATTTTATACAATCGTCATTTAGAACTGTCAGTCCTTTCTGCTTAACTACATGTATTATCTGTTTAATGTTTCACAGTCATTATAGCTTGCCTCTTAGTCTTGTAAAAGATATCGATATGACGTCACTCTTCACGTTGTATGATAAAGCGTGATAAACCCCAGTACTTGTCACTCAATTGTATAGATCATTTCATGCATATTGCGCACTGATCAGATCACACAGTTTTACGACTTTTCCCTATAAATCAAGTAGTAAAGTTCCTAGAGCGATTTTATCGCGTACCTCTGTAGTCTTTTTAGTGTCATTGACAACTTGTATAATGCTTCTGGAGATCGTGGCATCGAGTTGTCTAATATACGCTGGGAGGGTATCATTATACGTCACTTGGCAGTGGAACATAATGCGGAAGCTGCATCCGTCAAAAATGCAAATTTTCGTAAAGCTATTGGGCCTAACTGTGGTGGTCATTGATCCATAGCCTAATAAACTACTTAAACTAACTTATCTGAAAGACACCACACACACCCACGACCGAGGGATGACTTGAACCTCCGACGAGAAGCAATCGCCCACTCCGCAGAAAGGCGCCTTAGCGAGCATGGCCATTTCCACACGGCGCTACATTCGTGCGTCCGTTTTGCATACCACTGTATAAGTAGAACAGAAACTGGGTAACTTCTCAACAGATGGTTACTCAGAAGGTGCCATTGTCACTTGTTATGTATATTTGATACCTGGAGGTTTGCAGAGTACATGGATTGACAAGACGTCTTGATAGCTGCTAGTGGTAATGGAACTAGTTTCTGCACACAAAGTTTTCACTTACTTTAATCTCCCATCTACAGTTGTGAAAAGAAATTGCGTATGTGTGCAACATAGTAATCAGGCTAAAGTTTTAATTCTGTTTCGTTAACTTTAGAACGTTATTTCAGATCCATCAAAACAAACTCAATGAATCCCTTACTTTTATTCTGGCATACACACTCTGGGTGATCTTAGTATGATATATCAGTGTTAATAGAACTGCCGTCATTTCAGTTAGCTATCTGACATTACGTGATCTCTGTTACGTATTAAGCAGTAACAACTTATATGTGGAATTTAAGAAAGTGACATAATCCTTCGGATTTAGTACTGGTCAAGACTACAAATTTCTGTTATCATATACCCAGAAACTGAGGCATCTCCGCATTTTCAAGGGGTGGACTCTACTTCCTCGCCACAATGGATCACGGGCGTTCATTGTTCGAGGCGGCGTGGTACCAGGGTTTCTCCGTTCATCTAACCTGGGCACTTGTATTGCCTAAGGGGACATTAATGTCACTGATGTATTTCGAAGATGATGTGCTGACGTTAAAAGTGCATGTGACCAAATAATGCGTCGCAGTCTGAATGGAGTCACTGAACACACCGATTTACACGCAGATAAAAAGACTTTCATAAGGATTAAGATCTGTGAAGTCGATAAGATTTTTAGACTATTAATGCAATATAATCAGCCCTATACAAAATTGTTAGACACTTTCTATAACCTTTAATTTTTCAACTTATGTAATTAAAAACAATTATATAGCATTCATGTATTTAAGTGATGTATGACTGCAGATTGGTAATGAAAATATTGATTTCACTCACAAATTCATATAACTCACAAGTGGCATAGTTATATTTTTCACAAATGTTAAATTGTAGGATCGCTGTGGCCTTGAATGTAATAAACAATTGGTTTGACTGCTACCTGATAATAGGTCATCAACATAATTTGCAGTTCACGCTGCTTCCTCAAATAATTGTCTGTTTTATTTCTGCAAAACATGAAATATCGCGACCGTTGTTCTGTTATCAAGGGAATTAATAGCATTCTAAAATTGCCAGCAAACTCCTAAGAAGCGAGAAATGTCAAGTCCCTGTGGGTCCTCTTAAGCATTGCTCATTCTTAATTACCTCTCATAAGGCAGGAAAAGAAAAATTTTATCTTAATGACCAAACTTTCTTTGCACATTACAGACGCGTTTATTGCGCGTTTTTCGTCTGCGGCTATTTAAAATACGGTAGTGCCCAGAAGAGACATTATGACAGAAACTGTGACGCCTGATGTCCTATTAAAAACTGTATCTATCTACTGCCTGCAGTGCAGTCTCATCCCGTTAAATGGTAATGAAGTTTTAAGCGCAGTTATTTAAGTGCGTAAATAGCAATCCACCAACATTCGTCGGAAAAAGCACCAAGTTTTTTCTAACAAATACGATGAAAATAAATCTGAAATTTTATTTTTATATGCAGATTGTAATGTTGGAAAAATTAAACGGTTTATTTTTAGAAATTACTGTTTTTATGAGTAATTTACCGTAATATTTTAAGTAGGACATACAGATATCGAAAGTGATATGCGCATATGCGTAAAACCCATTTAAATCCAAACATTTTCTCAACGAATCGAAAATGCCCGCAGCAGCATCGGAGTGGAAAATGTGTTTTCTTTCCGTAATGTAAATTACTCACTTGTCTTCGTATTTTTGTTAGCAGTGACCAGCGTAGAAGGGAGACCAGTCCACTGTATATCTTCGCCATAATACCAGGAGATAGAACCTAAATCGGAGGGAAACCGTAACGTTTGTACGTTAGCAGTCAGATGGCCATTAATACATTTACTGTTATTAATATAAAGCCACGGCAAAATATATGAGCCTTTAGAATCGTACTGATAATACGGACAAATCTATACCAATATGCAGCCGTTCCCTCATTTTCATGCAGCCTATTACGTGCAGTTTGATTCGAAAAACGGCATCTTGTGGCTATGCGGGAATTATTATTTAGCACGGTGGCGTTCCTCTGAAAATTCCTCCGAGCTGAAAATATTAAGTGCCGGCTGTCAGCTGTTGGACGGCAAGTCATCCAAAGTACCGGTAACGCTACCTCCTCCATGTCCGAGTAACAACGCAGTAATTCACTCAGAGACGTCTAGAAACTTCCCTAGTTGAGAGTCCCTCTTGACATAAAGTAACAATGCGCATATCATGAAACTTCGTAATTGATATTCTAGGCATGGCAGCGGATATTTTCCCAAGGGACCTACAGCTCTTTTTAGTCATTGCCTTACTTCCAGCCAGTTCCAATGGGACGATGAATTTTACGAGTAAGTCGACGGCGTCGCAATGGGTAACCCAATAGGTCCTGCAATTGCAAATTTTTATATCGAGAAATTTGAACAATCAGTTCTGGAAAAAACAAATCAGAAACCTTCTAGATGGTATCGGTTTGTCGATGATACATTTGTGGTTTGGGGCCATGGTAAAAAAGCTTTGGAAGAATTCCTTGATTATCTGAATAGCATAAATTCAAAAATCCAATTTACCATGGAAACAGAAAATGACAACAGGTTATCCTTCTTGGATGTTTTAGTTATCAGACGAACCGACGGAAAGTTCGAACACAAAGTTCTTAGAAAATTGACACATAGTGACAGATATCTGTACAAAAATTCCAGTCATCACCCACAACAAAAGAGAGGTGTGATTAAAAGTCTTGTAGACAGAACCAAAATAATTTGCACACCAAAACATCTGGACGATGAGCTACAACATCTGAAGCAGGCCTTTAAGAAGAATGGTTGTTCAGAGAAGGAAATAAAGAGAATTTTACGACCAATTAACAATAGGCCGAAGGACAAGGAAACAACACAACGATGGAGCAACACGGTTTCTCTCACCTTTGTTAATAAGGTAACGAATCACATTGGGAAGATTCTACGAAAACGTAACATCAGACCGGTTTTCAAACCGACAAAGAAGATATACCAAACCCTCAGATCCGAGAAAGATAAAGGTTCTCTTTCACCAGCAAGTGGGGTTTACAAAATTCCATGCAACTGTGGTAAAGTCTACGTCGGAACAACTAGGAGAAGTGTAAACACACGTCTAAAGGAGCACAAAGGTCTATGCAGACTTGAAAAAACCGACAAATCGGCTGTGGCGGAACACTGCTTACAATCGGGAAATCATATAGTAAAATTTTCTGAGACGGAAATTTTATCTTCCATAACGAATTATTATCCAAGGTTGTATAGCGAAGCGATTGAAATATATAGACATAATGATAATTTCAGTCGAAAAGAAGAGACCATGAAACTCAACGATATATGGACTGTGGCTCTGCAGAATCGATGATTGTTTTTATCTTTGACATGGTTCGATAGTATAGTTTTATCTTTGACAAGAATCATCTCTGCTTATCGCGTGGATCCTAGCCACGCCCCCTTTTAGATGGTATTTATGAAGTTCTCAGACCCCCAACCCGTCAGTCAGCAAGACTCAACAGACGGACAACCTCCGAAGAAACCCGACGCAGCATCGGACGAAACGTTAGGAAGCAGCAAGATTCCAAGAATAACCCAGAAGATATAATACCTACAATGGCAAAACTACAGTCAACACAATCAGTGTATTTCGGCTGTGGATAATTTCCTAGGACCCATGTACATCGAAGGAAACGGCATTGCGATCGAAGTATATCAAACGTTCGATTCTTGCTCCGCATTCGATATGACAAACGCGAAGCGGTTGAATTAAATTTTATTTTTGATTGCGTTGAATTTGTGATATTTTCTTGTACTTTTCCGACTCACTTTGTGGTTGCCATTTTAAATACCGAAAGAATGGTATACATCTAACGTGCAATTGTAAATCGATTTAGCGTTTCTGAACCGGAGATTCGGGTGCTACGCGCCCCAACTTACTTGAAAAACAAAACATACAACTTTGAACTTGGCTGATTAACAGCAACCGTAATCCAATTTTTTAACATTTTTTTTTATATCGGCCAACCAGTTGCGTAATTTTTAGGTACTTGACCTACGTTTCGTTGTCCCTAGGGACAACTTGATCAGAAGAATAAAAACAGTCACATGAAACACATGACGTCTTCTGTTGAACTTGTCCCTTTTGGCGACGAAACCTATGTCAAGTACCTAAAAATTACGCAACCGGTGAGCTGATATAAAAAAAATGTTTTAAAAAATCTTTTGACCCAAACCTAACCTTCTTAAGGCTACGTTCTTTTAGAGAAATTCTGTTGAGGAAATTTAGAGGGCCGGAATTTGAGTGCTGAGTGTAGTTCAAATGTCTGTAAATCTATCGGACCAAACTGCGTGGTCATCAGTCCGTATCTTACAAAGTACTTAAACCTAGGTAAACTAACCTAAGGACAAACACACACACCCATGCCCCAGGGAGGACTCGAACCTCCACGGCGAGCAACGGCGCGCTCTGCAGCGACACGCTTTAGGCCGCTCGCCTACTCCTCCCGGCCGAGTGTAGTTCGATTTTCCTGCCGTCTACTTACATTTCGCGTAAGGATCACAAAGAGAAATTAGGGCTCGTACAGGGGCATATAGGCTTTCTTTTTTTTTTTTCGTTTTATTTGGGAGTGGAATAGGAAAGGAAATGCCTAGTAGTGGTACATCTTGCGGTGGATTGTGGAGTATGTATCTAGCTGTAGATGAGTAAATGTAGAAGAATATCACAAACACCCATGCCCGAGGAAGGACTCGAACCCCCGACAGCGAACGGCCGGGCGCACTGCAGCTGGACGGCTATTCTGCCGTGGCGGTAACTTTATATATTGTTTTAAATGTGTTTATTTCCGTCAACAGTTGCAATGTTTCGATCACTTCGATCATCTTCAGATCTATAAAATCAAAAGTAAAATAGAAATGTACAATTTGATAAACTTACTAAGGGTTAATTCAACACTAGTTAATTTATACATAAATGGAGATTTTTTTTCTGTACCTTATAGTTGTGTCCGCGACTCGTCTGGCTGAGTACTAATTGGGACTGAGTTTTACAGTTTGATGTAGGCACTTATAATTTGGTTGCAGGTGGTGGTGCCGGCCGCGGTGGCCGAGGGGACTGAGGCGCTTCAGTCACGGTCTGCACGGCCACTACGGTCGGGGTTTCGAATCCCCCCTCGGGCATGGATATTTGTGCTGTCCTTAGTTAGTTCATAAGTAGTTTGTAAGTTTAGGGACTGAAGACCCCGTAGTTAAGTCCCATAAGTTCTACAAACATTTGAACATTTTGCAGGTGGTGGTGGGGAGGGAACGAGTAGGTGCGGAAAGGGGGGGGGAGGCATTGGAGGGGATGGCTTGAGCCCTAATAATTGTTTGTTATATAAATATTTTCCTAAAAATGGGGTTCTTGAATATATCGCGACATAAAAGTTATAAAACTGTACGTGATATAAGTATAAAAATAGGGTAAGATAATTAAAACACGCATTCGGTGTTTTAAAACATTGAAGGTGTAAAACAGGGATGTATAAAATTACAAATGTCATACTTTAAAATTTTTAAACGTCATTTTGTTAAAATTATCATTAAAATGTTAAAATTTATATAAAACAGCATGGTACGGGCGTTAATTACCTCTGTTGCTACTTGAGTTTGTAAACGCTCCTCAACATCATCAAGAAAATATATTTATACACACCGCTGAAAAATCTGTCTACTACGTAAACTGGTCTGTCTCACTGTGTTTTAATCACACATTTTAATTTACTACGGTACCACGTATTCCCCTTTCCTTTCGCCGACGGGCCGGCATTATCGCTGACAGAACAGCGTGAATTCTGTAAACACACCGATATGTGTCACGGTCGCTAGGGCTGCGGAGACGACGTACGTGGAATGCGTGCAAACGACAGGCCAATTCCAAAGCTTGCCTGCTGTCTGCGTGCACTAAGCAGTGCAGTTAGTTGCGCTTGCCGTGAACGCTTCGGAAACGTATTGGCATTCCGAGGGGGCGACTGAGCAAGCAGACAGGGCATTACATTACGACAAGCGGTGTCTCTACGGTCACATTTGTCGTCGTAGCTACACAGACCATTTCGCTGCCTGCCGCATGCAGTGATGGGGGGAGGGAACGCTCACTGCACTAAAGTCCTGTGAAGTTGGCACCCCTTTTTTGGAAAATGTACATTTTTTTCAGAGTTCTAGACAGATATACAACAGTTCTGGAGTTCTCTGTACAAAATTTAAATAGTTCTGCAAAATTTCGCCGAAAAAATACGAAAAATTACCACAAAATTTAGTTTTTTCAAAATAATTTTTTGCCTAATTGTACAAACATAGTTCTGATCACAATTCTAAATAGCTCTCAAAGAGTTCTACAGGAAATCCCAATGACTTTTTTCTGTGCAGATTATACTTCATGAGATAATTGCAATAATGGGGAATCCATTTACACGCTACTGTGAAGTTGGCACCCCTTTTCTCAAAAATGTGCATTTTTTTCAGAGTTCTAGGCAGATATGCAATAGTTCTGGAGTTCTCTGTACAAAACTGAAATAGTTCTGCACTAAAATTTACATTTTTGAAAAAAGGGGTGCCAACTTCACAGCTCTCCCACTATTCAGAATTGCGATATTTCACGAAATTCTGCAGAACTATTTAAATTTTGTACAGAGAACTCTAGAACTATTGCATATCTGTCTAGAACTCTAAAAAAATTACATTTTTGAAAAAAGGGGTGCCAACTTCACACGACTCTGGCGCAATTTTGTGTAGTTTATGTCCCTCATTTACGCAATTAGCTCATGAACTATTATCTGGGCAAAAAAATATCATTAGGATTTTCTGCAGAACTCTTTGAGAGCTATTTAGAGTTGTGATCAGAACTATGTTTACGCTTATAGGCAAATAATTATTTGGAAAAAACTAAAATTTGTTATAATTTTTTGCAATTTTTTTGCGAATTAGTGCAGAACTATTTAAATTTTGTACAGAGAACTCCAGAACTATTGCATATCTGCCTAGAACTCTGAAAAAAATGCTCATTTTTGAGAAAAGGGGTGCCAACTTCACAGGACTCTGCACTAAGGCGTCAGTCCAAACTCTGCAGATTGTTCCACAGGTGAAAGGATAGACAGTAATCAGAACTTCCTCATAAAGCAAACAGCTAGGTTTCGATAGCGTATACAACAAATGCGTTTCATTCTATAAGGTTCCAGTCAGGTGGTAAAGCTTATATATGCTGTATATGTGACATACAAAAGTCTGTCTCTCTGAACTACTGTAACAAGCTCACGGTATATTCCTATTCCATAAAATTTCGAATTTCCATATACGAGGGTTGGAGCGTAAAAGTGGCACACTGCTGTGAAGACACTATGCAATCGAATCTACTACTGTCGCTGATAGCTCACGTTGTTGATATACCTACCTTACCTCTCAGCAAATGGAATCGCCTGTCCCACGACACCGGCGTGCGCACAATCGTGCAGCACGATAGTGGCATCAAGGTCTTCAAGATGCCTGTGGGGGAATCGGCATTGCCGTACAGAACAGTGGCACGTTGGGTAAGACCCTTCAACGAAAGTCGGCAAACTGTGGCAGACATGCCTCGGCAGGTCATCCTAGCGTCTCTGATGAAGAAATGCATTCTGTTGCCGCACTACTGGATAGTGATGGACGCCAGGCGATTCGTCGCCGCGGTGGAGTAGCCGAGCGGTCTAAAGCGCCTCGGTGCGGAGCGCGCGGTTGCTCGCCGTGGAGGTTCGAGTCCTCTCTGTGGCATGGGTGTGTGTGTTGTCCTTAGGTTAGTTTACCTAGGTTTAAGTAGTTTGTAAGCTACGGACTGATGACCACGCAGTTTGGTCCGATAGATTTACAAACATTTGAACATTTCACGAAACCGCATCAGCGAAAACAACTGTCCTTTGCATACTGAAGGCATATGAAAAATTCCATCACGATGTGTTCCGCATATTGATGGAAATGCAGAAATGCATGCGTTACGACGCTGCTCAGACGCACTCGGAGCACTATGAGCGCGAAGGAGAGGCTTTCTTACGCTGTATCGTCACATTGGATGAAACATCGGCCACATCGTACGAGCCAAAACAGAAACGCCAATCCAACGAATGGCGTCATTATGGGTCGCCCGCGAAAGTCGACAGTGCGTCAGAGTCCCAGTATGGTGAAGGTTATGGTGATTCTCGTGTACGACAGTTGCGTTATCCTAACACATTCGTTCCCCACGGCAGACCGTCAATGTACACAATTACTGTTAGTTTTTGGAGCATCACCAGCGACCAGCTTTGCGAAAGAAGGGGCAACACTTTCTGCCCAAATCACACATCATTTTGCACGACAATGCTCTGGCACATACAGCGCAAGCTCTGGCTGCTCTATTCGGTCGATGGGACTGGAGAAGTACTGTACCATCCACCATACTCCCCGAACGTAAGGCCTTGTGAGATTTGATTCCAAGGAACCGCTTCGTGGTATTCGCTTCAGAACTGTTCCAGAGATTTGATAGGCAGCAGACCGCTCCATTCGCACCATCAACGGAACAGGCTCTGATAACGGTATACTATGCCTTCCACATCGCTAACAATGGGTTCTACACAACGCTTGTGACTATTTTGAAGGACAGTAACAAGCTACAAACATGTACCGCTTGTAAATAAATACTTCTCACTATTTAAGTTCCAACCCTCGTATTTTACAGCTTCAAACGTGCAATTATCATAATAATGACTCAACGACTTTGACATTAAGCATATAATGGACAAAAGTTTAGAAATGGAAAACTGTGTTTAGAACTTGGTGGGTACCTCCAAATCTCAAAAGTTGATTTCTTTTATAACATGTATTTTAATACAGGTATTTACAAGTGGTCGGGGGGCCTAATTTTGTTTTGCCGCCGCCCCGGGCCTCCGACAGCCTTAGTGCCCCGCTGCTCCCCTGTATCGCGATAATACGAAACGAGCTGCCTTTTCCTGGACCTATTCTATGTCCACCATCAGTCTCAACTCGTCAGAATGCCATAGCGCACAGCAGTATTTCAAAACATGACGGGCAAGTTCATTGTAGGCAGTTTCTTTAGTAGAATTATCAAACAGTGGATGACTATAGGGTAACTTAAGTTTCATTATAGACAAAACTAGTTGATGATGCGTCTCATGTTTATGTCTCCATGTTGTTGTTGTTGTGCTCTTCAGTCCGGAGAGTGATGCAGCTCTCCAGAATACCCTATCCTGAGGAAGCATCTTCAATTCCTCATAAGAACGGCAACCTACATCTATCTGAATGTGCTTACTGTATCCATCTCTTGGTCTTCCTCTGCGGTTTTAACCCCAAACACTTTCCTCCAATGCTAAATTCACGATTCCTTGATGTCTAAGAATGTGTCTTACCAATCGATCCCTTCTTTTAATCAAGGTATGCCAGAAATTCCTTTCCTCCCTAATTCTGTTCAGTACCTCCTCATAAGTTACGCGATCCACCCACCTAATCTTCAGCATTCGTCTGTAGCACCACATTTCGAAAGCCTATATCCTCTTCCTGTCCGCACTGTTTATCGTCCATGTTTCACTCCCATACAAGGCTACACTCCACACAAATGCCTTCAGAAAGGACTTCCTTACACTTAAATCAATATTCGATGTTAACTAATTTCTCTTTTTCAAGAAAGCTTTTCTACCACTGCCATTCTGCATTTTATATCCTCTGTACTGCGACCATCATTTGTTACTTTACTGCTCAAATAACAAAACTCATCTACCTCCTTTATTGTTTCATTACCTAATCTAAATCCTTCAGCATCACCTGATTTTCTTAGACTGTACACCATTACCCTAGTTTTGCTCTTGTTAATGTTCATCTTATATGCACCTTTCAGCACCCTGTCCATTCCGTTCAGCTGCTCTTCCAGGTCCTTTGCTGCCTCTGACAGAATTACTATGTCGTCGGCAAAACGCAATGTTTTTAATTCTTCGCCCTGAACTTTAATTCCTTCTCCAAATTTCTCCTTGCTTTGCTTTATAGCTTGCTCAATGTACAAATTGAATAACATTGGAGAAAGGCTACAACCCTGTCTTACTCCCTTCCCAACCTCTGCATCCCTTTCATGCCCTTCAACTCTTGACAACTGCTGTCTGGTTTTTGTACAAGTTGTAAATATCATTACCCTCCCTGTATTTTACTCATATTTGCTTCAGAACTTGAAAGAGTTTATTCCAATCAACATTGTCAAAAGCCTTCTCCAAATCTACAAAAGCTAGAAATGTAGGTTTGCCTTTCCTACATTTCTCCTGACCCAAACTGATCTCCCCCCCCCCCCCCCCAAGGTCAGCTTCTACCAGCTTTTCCATTGTCTTCATATATATATAATATGTCGGACTACAAATAATTTTGTAGTAGGTTCAATTGATATATCGGTATGTGAATAATGTGTGCGAAATATAATACAGTAATGAATTATAACGTCCTACGTGTGGCTAAAGTTAAATAAAGCAGTTTTATGCAAAATTTAGTTTCTGACGCTTCTGAGTACCTATTACGACATATCTTCTGCTATACAGTGATATTTTGTTGGTATATACGGTCATATATAGAGATTCTACGTGCAGTCTGTCGTGAATACACATAGCAGGCTCGTTAAAAAAAAAGTCATTGCAAATACTGAAGTTTGACCACATGAAAAAATGGAATTGTATACAGGTTAAAACAATCACAAAAAGTTCAAATGCTTATAAATCTATGGGACTTAGCACGTTCGCTGCGGTCACCAGTGCGGGCTGCTAACGCTCTAGACGGACGCCTGTAAGCGCACGAGCGCTGAGAGCTGAAATCAGACCCCTGCAAAACCTGTAATATTGAAAGCGAATATAACGTATGGACATGAGGTGGTGTTAGATATAGAAATACAAGTACCCTTTAGCTGCATGCCGATTATGTGATAAATGCTGCAATTTGTCTGAAGTTCATAAGCATCATATGCATTTATTACAAACAATTCTAACAACGCCTCTGATATACTGATTTCATTGAAAACTAGAAAGAAAATGAAATTCCAACAAGCGATAAATCCCCTTCATTGAGAAAGAATTAGTCTGAAAACACCAAAAGGTAAATCAAATGGAGAAAAAGAAAGAGGTCAGATCTGCAATTTGGTGCTATAGAAACCCAGTCCCATATAACAAAATAATAAGTTCGCAAGGTGATGTTCTTATAGCAAACCAAAAAAATGTTCAAATGTTTGTAGAGCTTATGGGACTTAACTACGATATCATCAGTCCCTAAACTTACAAACTACCTATGAACTAGCTAATACTAAGGACGGCACAAACATCCATGCCCGAGGGGGGATTCGAACCCCCGACCGTAGTGGCCGTGCAGACTGACTGGCGCGCCGCAGAGCGCTCGGTCACCGCGGCCAGCTATAGCAAACCACTAAAGACGAAAACACACGACTGCAAACGGAAACGTTACATGATATTTATTGGTAGGTTGTACTAACACGAGTGCACAGTCAAACAAACTAAACTACTCAGCTAGCGAACGCGCCGCTTATAAGCGATACCCGTTCTGTCGTGTTGGTCGTGGAAACGCTTACAAGCGTCAGTCGCACCGAACGTGTTAACTACTGCGGGTATGGGTCCCTAGTCTTACAAAGTAAACTAACTTAAACATACGGGCAACACACACACACACACACACACACACACACACACACACACACACACACACACACACGCACACATGCCCGAGGGAGGACTCGAACCTCCGACGCAGAGCAACCGCGCGCTCCACAGCAAGGCGTCTAAGAGCGCTCAGCCACTCCAGCGGGATCAGTTGTGATATCTACGTTCTCAAGTATTGTCATCGGTAGATTGAACTAAAATGGTTCGACGTCTTTCTGTCGGTTCTACGGTGTGGAAACAACAACATTACAACAACCGAGATAGTGGTAATAACAGTAAGTTTCTGCAGAGGGGTTTGGTATTGTCTTTACCAAACGAATTAAACAAGTTGTTGGGATCAGATAGTGTATTGAACAGGTGGTGCAATGCAACACCAAAGTGACTTATCCGAAACTATGGCGTGGAGAGCCGTAGCAAGGTTGGATGCGGGACAGACACAGAGGACCTATTGGCGTTTCCAATAGTGTATTTTTCAGGACTTCAGACAACAGTAACCGTCAAAATAAAGCAAGGCCAAAGTAATCCATGGGTGACACCACCAAGAAATAGTCGTTATCTCAAAAAGTTCAAATGTCAAATGTTTGTAAGTCTATCGGACCAAACTGCGTGGTCATCAGTCTGTAGATTAGAAACTACTTAAACTAAGTTAAACTAACCTACAGGACAAAACACACACACCCATGCCCCAGGGAGGACTCGAACCTCCGACGGCGAGCAACCGCGCGCTCCGCAGCGAAGCGCTTTAGACCGCTCGGCTACTCCACCGCGGCGCCGTTATCTCGGGTTAATTGTTTTCAATAGTGTATTAGGACGTTTCCTGGTTTAATGGGCTACGAGGCGCATGCAGAAAATGAGTTTTCATATTCAGAGGAAAAAATCATACTTATAAGACAATTTTTATTGGGAACAAATGCAGTCTGTTTCAGCTAATTTTCGACATAGTGACCAAAAGAATTTTGTTACTTGTTATATCGTGGGATGAACTGTTGTTTTCCTGTATCGTAGAAGTCTACAATCTGGAAATGGAACCAGCATGTGCCAATCCTATTCAGCTCTTCGTCTTTGTGAAAACGCTGGTCGGAGAACGGGAATTACTTGAGTTGAGAGAAAAGACGGAAATCTACTGGAGGAAGAGCAGGACTGTATGAGTAAACTGCGCCCAGAAGGTGCACAGTACTGTTTTTCCGAAGTTCGTCTCATGTGGTCTGGAGACTTGACCTTAACGCAAAGACCGGCTACTAGAGCTCAACCTCTGAATATTAACGAAGTTACCGAAGTGCTACGAAGCCGACGCATCGGGATCGGGCGAAAACTATCCCTGGAACAAGCCTTCTTGCTGTGTTTATTTGATTATTTTCTTTTTCAGGCGTTGTAATTTCAAAGCTATGGCATACTGAAGAATTATCAAATGCACGTCGTTCTTAGTACGATTAATTGTAATGTGATGTCTAAAAATGCTAGAACAGCTGTAAGCACCTGCCGTGCATGGTAGGAGAATTTGTGGTGGGTTACTCAGTTGTCCGCCGTAACGTAGTGGGCAACACATTACATTTTTAAGTAAATATTCTTGGGCGCTGCTTCGCGACACAGAACCGACATTTTTAAATACGTTCCAATGAATTGCAAACCTGGTTTTCTGAAGCATATGCACATAAACTGGGGAGATACTGTAACAATGACTTGTAAATGAAGTGATGATACTAATATTTTTGTGTGTAGATTAGGTATGTAGTAAACTTATGTGGAATTCAGTATTACCACACTTATTTTGTTGTTATATTAGCTGTAAAAGAAAACGTGATCACTATTTGAAACAGAATATTTGCACTTTATTTTAGCACAGAACGAAATAACATGAACAAAGTTATAACTGAACTACAGAAATGCAATTGAATCTACATTTAAAACGTCCATAGCAACCACGCCAAAAGTAATCATTTTACTAGATGCAATACTTCTAAGTGGTCACTTTGTACAGATTCCATGAATATATCCCGAAAATCAAAATTTTCTTTATTTCAATGACGCGTTTCGTCGTTTTGAGGCATCATCAGGTAATCTGAAGGCAAAAAACACTTATTATGTGATGCATACTACATATATCTACAAGAATTTTAACAGTTATGAAAAAATTGTAATAAATCAGGGGGTGGGGATTACAATTACCGTATATGGCCTAGTTCTAAGCTGTACGAACCATAACTGTAGTTTATCTTAATATACATAAAAATTGAGGTGTTAGTGCCTATATTTTACTCTGCAGCCAAAACTACACATCGCAAACGAATAGTGTTTGTATGTAGTAGTAGGTATCAGTCTCCCATTGTGCACTATGGTGGTAGAGGGATGATAACAATAAAGGGATGGAAGGTATGGGAATTGAAAGTTACCGATTTATATAAAATTCTACGTGTGGGTGTCAATATTTTGCTCTTGAACAAAAACTACACAATGAAAACGAACGACCTCTCTGTGTTGTCGTAGTACAAACACTCCGATTGTACGCCATAGCAGTTCCGTGTCGATAGCTATAAGAGGGTAGAAGATATAGTGGTTGAAAGTCTTCAGCTTATATAAAATTGGAACTGAAGACCAGCAGTGACTTTGACACTATAACAGCAAAGAGGTTATAAACAGCGAAAAGTGATGTACATTCTTCAGTTGTTTTTTCTGCAACAAGCGTACGAATAAAGAAAAATAATTGCGTATTGCAGTTTTAAAAGTTAAACTACCAAGAAAGATGCCTAAGCGTAAGAAATAAATTTCGCGTTCTCGATTCGTTCCTAAAAGACAGAAAACGGCGCTTAAAGGTGAACCTACAGACGATAGAAACTGAAAATTTGTAGACGTTGTTTATCTTACACTATAGGCATGAAAGGTTTTTTGAAAATACGTTGCTATTCAGGCAATTTTGAAGCAAGAAATACTAAATTTAGGGTTTAGATTCTTTATTGGAATTTAAAAAGCACGTGTTTCGATATTTTTGGAAATTCAACCATTAAGAGGATGAAATAAAGTAAAAATCATTTAAGGGTGCTACTAAGACTATTTTGATGTTAGAAATGCGAAAATTTGAATTTGGAGCCATGGTTACAATTTAAAAAAAAAATGTGTTTCGCGATGTTTAGAATTCTGCCAGAAATGGTACAATGGGGGGAAGTGGCAAGTTGTAACAAAATACTTAATTAGGAAGGCATTTTTAAGCTAAATCTATGAAAATTTATATTTAAAAGTAGAAACAACCAAAGCATACCATCCAGTCTACGTGTGCGAAGCCGCGTGAATTAAGCTAGTAGAAAATAAAAGAGAATAAACTTACGTAAACGATATATGGAGTGCTATCTGTCATCATTGCAAAATAAAGTATTTAGGATGGAAACCTATCGTCATAATCGCCTAAAATTTAGTCCTAAAATGGGAGAATGCTGGAACATGTGAAGTGATATACCAAGCAGCTAAATAAAAATGCGCGACATCGTGACAAAAATGGAGTAACTTACGTTAGGCAAAGGCTTCCGACCTCGTTACGGGCCAAAACAGACATTAAACCGTTCGCGCAAATGGTTTAGTGACCATCATGGTGAGTAAATGGCGTTGTTCATCGGCGTAGTTAAGAGCACCAATGGCATAATTGTAAGGTCATGAATACAGTGAAAAAGACATGAAATTAAAATCGTGCAAAAGCAACTACGGAGCAGCTGCGAGATCGCAAGCTACTCTAACCGTGAGCAGATATTTTTGTACGATTGCATATGAAATAAACATTGTGTAGCCATAAAATAGTAAAATAATAGTCAAAACTTGTGTAAATTCAAATGTTCAAATGTTTGTTATGCTTATGGGACTTAACTACGGGGTCATCAGTCCCTAAACTTACAAACTACTTATCAACTACCTTATACTAAGGACAGCACAAATATCCATGCCCGAGGGGAGATTCGAACCCCCGACCGTAGTGATCGTGCAGACCGTGACTGAAGCGCCTCAGTCCCCTCGGCCACCGCGACCGGCAAAACTTGTGTATAAAATAGTAATTACACGTCCTTAATTCTCCTACCTAAGTTGCATAGACACCATATTATAATTAATTGTACTAGTAGCGATACGTTCTTGATAATTCTTTAATGCGCCATTGAATACTCAAAGCAATATGGCGTATGCCAGGGAGAATTTTCACCAGATCCTGAAGTGTCGGCTTCGTAGCTGTTCGGTAACCTCCGTTAATATTCGTAGTTGGAGCTCTAGTAGCGGGGAGTGTGTGTAAGTTCAAGTGACTGGAGCTGCTCACGAACATGCGAGGTGAGTGGGGATCCGTGTTTGCCTTTCCAGCGCCTCTGCCTGTCACAGCCAATAACGCCACAGGAGACGCTACCAACTAGGCGTGAGAGTATCGCGTTCTTGCTGACACGTAGTGGCTACAATAAAATTGCCCCATTTTGTAGCAGACAAGAGACGCTGCCCACCTCCAAAGTACGAAACTCCACGAAGCAGCACAACAACTTTAAACACGTCGACTGAATGTGTGGTCGTGTTCCAATTTTGAGTTATTCATTAACCTAAAGTGTTTCTGCACCATTAATATTGCCTATTAGTACGTTAACCAACCACTTTTATTTTGTGTATTAATGATCAATGCCCCATGTAATATTATATATATATATATATATATATATATATATATATATATATATATATATATATATATATATATCCACCTGTGTGATTGAACTTGTGTGTTCATGTGAATGTGGAAGGTTGTTTTAATATTTATTCACTGCCGCGCAATGGCTTAAGTCGCAGCCTCGCACTTTAGGGGCTCGTTTACTTAAGAACGCATATCTTCGTTTGTCGTCTGCGCTGGCGTCTGCTGGATGGCCAGAGACAAGCTTACTTAGCAAGATGGAGAGGTGGCCGTGTCCTTAGTGTGGTGCCAACCTAATCTTGGACGGGAGAGGTGACAAAAGACCTCTCTGGGAGCCGTTGAAGAAGGTATTGTCTTCTTCAGGTACAGAGGGTTGGTAGACACTATGCTCTGAACGCGCTCTGTATGGGTTTTTAGAGCAATCTACATCCGGTGTGTGGTGGGGAAGGTTTTGGCGTGGCCTTAGGGCATCACTCTTGCTGCGACCGTGGAATTAATTACCGAGTGATAAAAAAGTCAGTATAAATTTGAAAACTTAATAAATCACGGAATAATGTAGATACAGAGGTAGAAATTGTCACACATGCTTGGAATGACATGGGGTTTTATTAGAACAAAAAACAAAACAAAGTTCAAAAAGTGTCTGACTGAAGGCGCTGGACTGCAAAACGTCAGAGACTGCACATGAAAATCATGTGTAAAAGGAGCTGTAATGAGAGAGAGAATCAGATGCACCAGCAGTCGCAGCATGATGACGATACCTGATAAGGCGATTTTAGTGAAGCTGTATTATCAGAATGGGGAATGTGCTAGTTCAGCGTTACGGTACTATCGTCGTAGGAAGGGGATTCGAACGGGTAAAGGTCCGTTGACAAATGCAGCTGTGGCGAGAATGATTTCGAAGTTCGAAGCCACGTGTTGTTCAGACGATTGACCCCGTAGTTGCCGACCGATCAAAAGGCGTAATGCTGCTGAGACAGTTCAGGAAGAAATGGACACTGTAGCGGGTTCGTCTATGCACGGGGAAGTCAGCGCTCGTGCAGTCGCACGTCGCACCGGCATTCCATACACTACTGTTTGGTTGGCACTTAGACCAACCTTCCTATGCTATCCTTACAAAATCCATCGGCATCGTGAACTGTTATCCGTCGATTTAGTGAAGCGGAGGGCATTTGCGGTGTGGCCGTTTCAAAAGATGGCGGAAGACGACGATTGGTTGAGTAACGTGTTGTGGACCGACGAAGCTCATTTCACGCTCCGAGGGTCTGTCAACGCCCACAACTGCAGAATTTGGGCTACCGAAAATCCTAGAACTGTCGTGAAAACTCCATTGCACGGCGAAAAAGTCACGGTATGGGTTTGATTTACTACATCTACCGATATGTGGCCTTTTTTCTTCGAGGAACTGCGTGATTCTGGTTTAGTAACTGCTACCGTGACAGGTGAGAGGTATGCCGATATGTGATAGAACCGCATCATCCCCAGCCTGGCTGATAAACACCTGCTGGAACGTACGATTTTTATGCAGGATGGCGCTCCACTCTATATTGCTAGACGCGTGAAAGATCTCTTGCGCGCGTCGTTTGGTGATGATCGTATGCTCAGCCGCCACTTTCGTCATGCTTGGCCTCCCAGGTCCCCAAACCTCAGTCCGTGCGATTATTGGCTTTGGGGTTACCTGAAGTCGCAAGCGTATCGTGATCGACCGACATCTCTAGGGATGCTGAAAGACAACATCCGACACCAATGCCTTACCATATCTTCTGACATTCTTTACAGTGCTGTTCACAACATTATTCCTCGACTACAGCTATTGTTAAGGAATGATGGTGAACATATTGAGCATTTCCTGTAAAGAACATCATGTTTGCTTTGTCTTAATTTGTTATGCTAATTATTGTTTTTCTGATCAGATGAAGCGCCATCTGTCGGACATTTTTGAACCTTTTTTTCGTTCTAATAAATCCCCATGTCATTCCAAGCATGTGTGTCAATTCTTACCTCTCTATCTACATTATTCCGTGTTTTATTAAGTTTTCAAATTTATACTGACTTTTTGAACATCCGGTACTTTGTCGAATCATGCTGAGGGAAAAGCATGCTGTTAGAACTTTGCTTTCTCTGTTATCAGGCAGTCTTGGTTTTTCACTGATAGCGTTCTTGACTAATTATTTCGCTATGCGAGGCGGAGTGTTTCCTAATTTACAGTACTCGAGTAATTCAGTGTAAATTTAGTAATTGCATTTTCATTCCGGTGATGATTTTGTGTCTGGTTTTTCTCAAGTTAGAATACATGTGTGTGGCCTTCATCCTTTGTGTAAACTTAGTATGTTTAAATTTTCTTGTTGCTTTTTAACTAACATTTTCGCGTCATGTCTGTATCTGCAAGTATGCTAAATATTTTTTAGATTTTTTAGTTTGATTCCATCTTTCCTGTCTTGTATGACCGATTGCATCACATGCTTTTGTAGTGGTCATTACTTCGGCCTTCAGCCATTCCTTTATTAACGCTAGCTTTCTTCTATATGAATTCTCATGTGAGCTTTACTTGCTTATTCTAAATTAATTTCTTTCGTAAATTTTGTGCAATTTCTTGTGGTCACACACCATGTGGTATTTAAGAATAGTATGCCACTGCCTCCCCAAACATGAGTTGGTTTAGTGCCTAGTGATTTTAAATTTGTGCTTCAAGACACCCACCATCTCGTCAAACACGCCGCCGCCTCTTTGTTTGTCACTGCTATGAACTGTCCCTGCATGGGTAATGTACCACAAGCGTGTCTGGCTTTGAATGAATGAATGTGCATTCATCTATCCATTGTGTGTCTGCGATTTTCCTCCTACATTATCTCCATATTTATAAAGGCCAGAAATTTTTTTATTATGAGCAGTTACTTTATTATTTAATTCACTATTATACAAGGTGTGTGCTTAATTTGATCTTCCTACATTTATTTGCTTGTTATTTTATTGAATAGATGACAATTTAAAGTATCAAACCTCTGTTTATAATTCCATACTCCCCAACCCATGTTTAATTATCTATTCATTTTTTTAACATTGATTTTGTGTTTGTTAAAACGTTGGCTGCTCCCTTAAGGAGTGAGCAGTTAGATACATTTCTGTTACGCAAATGCTGTGGCTACTCACAAGGTAATTTAGAGCAGCAGTGAGCGCTTTAACTTGCATTTGCAGATCTCAACTGCCCGAGAGCTTGGTTGGAAAGCCTAACAGGCGACTTTCAAACTTAAAAAACAAAACCTTTTTTTTCGATGTGTAATGTTGCTTGTAAGAGAAACAAATTAACAAGATATATAGACATATCTAAGGAAGGAAATTATTGGTAATTCAGTGGCGTGAGTGTTTGATTACATTTTCGATCAACAGGGTTTTACCCTCTGCTTGAAGTAATTATAATAGCCTAAAACACCTAATAATGCTTGTTAGTCATGAAAATGTAGATGCGGGATTTCAATAAAGTGGTCAAAACAAAGTGAAAGATAACAATGTGCCCACTCCACTAAAGCAAGTTTTTACCTTAAAATTCTGGGGCGTAAGTATAAGACTACGCAGCAATATGCTCGGCGAAGGTTCTGAGAGTGACATGCCTATATGTAGTAAGTGTGGCATTTTATATTGGACTGCGTGAATACTAAGGGGATAAGAACATGCTCCCTTGGAGAGGTGTTCACATTATTTTCTTTCATTTTCTTATAAGTGCTTCGTCTACATCCAGCATTTGAACTTTGAATGATTTTATAAGCACTGTAGTATGAGTAGGCTGTGTGTGTTTTGCGCTATTATAATCACATCACGTAGAAGGGTTTCTCTGAAAATGTAATCTTACACTGACGTCATTCAATTACGTATAATTTCCCTAGTTAGTTTGTTCCTCTCTATTAAAATGTCGGTTATGGCAGAGTCAACATTATTCACGAAAATGAAACAGACCATAGACTCCAAAATGTTTTATTATTATTATTTAAATTTAATTTTATTTATTTGTTTGTTTAATTATTTTTTACATTGAAAAAGTCAATAAATCCAGCAACACTTAACTACACACACGTATGAAAAATTCATTACACAAATTGATACTTACATGAATAATATTTAATGATGGCAACTATATTGGCACAACAGCATTATATTAACATTGTTTTAATAATTTTTGCAATATAATAAAGTAATTACAGTAAAGTTGACGCAGTAAAGAAAGAAATCTTTCACTTTGTGGTCCTGCTGACTATAAAATAACGCAAAAAATGTTGTAACTTTATTTATTTATTTATCTCCTAAATAAAATCTCAGTTACGACCACACAAGCTCATAGGTGTAGAATATTCTCTGAATGTGTGCAGTGCTGCTAGGGCAAGAAATAAGGCTTTTCACAAAAGTAATAAATCCTGTTGGTAAATTCCCTTTTTTCCTGTTTTCAGTTACATTACCTTCCACCACTTATTTAGAAGGAACTGTGTAATAACTGCCTCAGGAAACATAGTGCCAGTAAAATAGTCTGAATCGGCTTTTCTGAATGACAGAACAGTTGTAATCCACTCTGTATGCACTAATGTACGTTTCCTTGACCCTTTTTTCTGTTCCAATTACGGTACATGCAACTGCAGGACACAGTAATTAATTTACGACGGAAATTTTGAAGGGAATTTGAGACAATATGTGATGACGCTGTCATATCCTCTTTTGCGCTACATGAAAGCTCTTTCTCAAAGAAAGTTTGATAGTGTGATATCGGGCTAAGGAGTCCACTCTTTACCACCAGAAAGAAGTACAGGACCTTGCCTCCACCTTCCGTGCTTCGAATTAATTTATTGAGTTTTAAGTTGGCTTTCTTCTGCGCGTGTAAAAAGATAAAATTTAAAAAAAAGGAAAGATGTGAAAGAGTAATGAACTCAGGGCCTCCAGATTCATAAGTGTTCATGAAAGATACTGATTAAGACACAATGACAAATGAGTATCTTTAACGTAGGAAGATTGTTTCTAAAAATTACTGTTACTTTTCGTAATACACATATAGACAAATAACGAATATGAAGTTGGCACCTCCTCACTTTCAAATACAGAAGAGACAACAATGATTTTCAAAACTGAAATGAATGTTCCACCTGAACATAAAATGACTTATTTTTACTTTTTCGTGTCAGAATCCGATATTATAGCTTTTCAGCCCAGAAACGGGCTACGTTGACAGCTTCATTGTTAGCGATCATTGAGGCTGCATGGGCACAGCTCGCATGTAGTCAAATGTGTCACATTTTGTATTTCCCCACAGTCGCAAAGAACGTCATCGCTTGCTATTGTACCCCACTTCGCTTTGTTTGACTTGACAGGGGCAACGTCGGTACGCATGCGATTTAGCATGCGCCAGGTTTTCCTTTCTAGCTCCATTCCTTGCGAGGACTCCTTGTTGGAGAGGGTAGATTTCTCAGGGTTCTATGTTGACAGATCTCATGAAATGTCTCTTGGACTTGAATCGGCTGGATCCATGAGGTTCCTCGAGCTGGTATAAGGGGTGTCTGTCATCAAACTTTTGTTTGAACCTTTCCAGATATTGGGCACTGTCTTTTCGATCCTCCAGAGATGCGACGCCCGCTGCTTTGTAAAACAATGGTAATGGAGCAGCCGTCATGCAGTCGGTAATTATTCGGCCGGTGACTTCTTTTGCATGTGTGGATCTATCCCACACTGGATAGGCATATTCTGCAGCTGAGAAACACAAAGCCTCACCTGTTGTCTCTTAGAACTTTCGCGTTTGCTCCGCACGTGCTCCCTGCTAACATTTTTTTTAGAATGTTGTTTCTGGTAGTAACCTTCTGCCTGGTGTTTTGGCAGTGGTATTTATATGTAAGGGAACGATCAAGGGTAATTTCCAGGTACGTAGGTTTGTCTGTATGCTCTCATACCTGCCCTTCCCAAGTTACTTTTTTTAACTTTTTGTTTGCCAAACCGGTGTTTAGATGGAAGGCAGTTACCTGAGTTTTGCTAGGGTTTGGTTTAAGTAAGTTGTGCTTGTAGTAGTTCTACATCATTTTCAGGGCTTCATCTAGTTTAATTTCAAGCTTTTCATGTGTTCTGCCTTGTACGGCGATACCAAGATCATCAGCATGTATAAAATGTCCTGCTTTTGGGTGTATTGGTTGATCGTTGGTATATATGTTAAAGAGAGAAGGGGCAAGTACACTTCCGTGGGGTAATCCATTTCTCTGAACTCTCCACCTGCTCTTTTTGCCATTAAGTACAACATAGTGACGTCTGTTACATAGCAATGACTCGATTATGTTGGTAAGATTGTGATCCATTATTGTGTTGTGTACTTTGGTAAGGAAAGTATTATGATTGATGGTATCGCGCGCGGCGGTGAGGTCGATCAGGGCCACCCCAGTCATTTCTCTCCGCTCAAAGCCGTCCTCTATAAATTCAGTGATGTTCAGTTTATAACTTGTACAAGATATTCCTGGCCTGAAGGCCGCTTGTTGGGAAATAAGTTTCGGATCTAGATGGTCCTAGATACAATTCAGCATACGTTCAATACAATTCGTATAGATGACACAGCAAGGATATCGGACGATAGCTACTAGGCAGTTCTGGGTCTTTGCCTGGCTTGAGAAGAGCAATTACTTTTGACCTGCGCCATAGTTTTGGAATTTGACAAGTATTTTTACAGTTATTGTACAGCTTTTGTCTTAGGTACGAAGCGTTTGATTTGTTCTGTTAGCATATCATCCATCCCAGGTGATTGTCCATTTTTCATACTATCTGTCCCCTTTTCAGGTTCTTCGGTAGTGAATGGGTTCATAAGTAAATCTGTTTCTATTTCCGGTCTTCGTATGATTTTTGAGGCTTTGCATTTATTCGTTTTGCCATTTACAAGGAGTTGATGAGCAACCTGATCTGGTCTCACTGCACACGGTTGTTTGATATCTGTGGCGTCACCGTTGAGTTTCTTTGTTGTATCCCAGGCCTGCTTACTGATGTCACCCTGTAGAATGTCCCACCGGTTTTAGCTACTGAGGAACAGGCTCCTCAACCCAGAAGAGCAGAGGCACCATCCGTCGATGCCTTGGCAGAAGCAACAGTGGATGCCGTTTCAATATTGAAACAAAAGCCCAATGTCCCCATCAGTACCACTCCTTACTTCCTACATCGATGAGACAGTCCTCTTCCTCTTGCACAAGGCGAGAGGCGATCGGCCACCTCCACCACAACCCCTCCTTAACATTCCTACTGAACTGATCCTCAGACTCTTTCTCCCTTCCCTCACCGTTACCCTCGCCAACATTTACATCAGAAGCACCGCACCCCTCCCATATGACTTCCTATACCATATAGATGGCTCCTTCACGACCTGTGTGCCTAGCGCCGACCTTTACCTTTCTTACCATCCACCTGGTGAACTCCAGCTATGGCGTCAGATTGTCACCAATGACATCTCCCAAACTCCTTGGACATCTTACAGTGGACGTTCTTGACCCAATAGACAGTTACCACACCCCCGTCCTACTTACCAGGACAACCACCCCAATCCTATCTACGCTCCCATCCTTCATCCCTCCTAAGTTCGTACATGACTACTCCCCTGCCGACTGGGATGCCTACAAGCCACCCCATTTCCCTCCTCACCCCACCCTCCTTACTTCGTTAGACCGTTGCTGGCGCAGTCCAGGGCCACATCCCCACCAAAGCCATCTATCCCCACATTCCCACTCTCCCTCCATAGGCCATCCTTCTCCTACGTGAGTCCTGCCACCTCTACTGCTCCTTCTCCGGACCTGTGACCGGGATACATTCACATGCCAATGGCAACTCCACCGCCACATCCGAGATCTTTTGGCCGTGCAAAAACGCTGGGACTGGCGTCATACATGCGCCCATCTTAATGCTCCCTCCCAACTCCTCCAAGTACTGGCAGACATACTGCAGTACTAGTAGGCCTACTGGCAATCACTCCCAACGCCAGTAAGGCCAAACATTTCCGCTTCCTACATTTCTGAAATCTTTTCCATGCCTGACAAACCCTGCTTTGACTAATCCCTCTTCCCCAATGTCCATGAGCATACAGACACCTCCACTCCCTGCTCACCCCAGCTTCCAGGACTTGCAGCACATTCCTCCCATAGAATTAAACATGTCAATCACCACCACCAACACCCAAGCTACATTACATACTAAATGCAACACTGCTGCTGGCTATGAATAGTTAACCTACAGGTACCTTTAGGCCTGTCCCCTCTCCTTCCACGCCGCCATCACGTCACGTTACAACGTAAGCCTGCACACCAGCTTCTACCCCGACATGTGGAATACATCCCACATCCTGCTCTTTCCCCAACCCAACAAACCCCATCCCAGTCCTCATCCTACCATGCCTTAGGTCTCACCAAGTTCAGCAAGATCTTCATCCTCTTTCGCCGTATTCAACAGCTACTCCCCATTTCCCAATATGGCATCGGATCTTTCTGCTCTGCTGATGACTAGCTCCTTTTCCTCATCTCCGACCAACTTAAATCCCATGCTCTGCCATCTTTGCCTCCCTTGATATCGAGACTGTGTATGGCATTCCATCTCCTATTTCAAACTCCAGTTCTATGCCCTTCTTGTTAACTATGACCACCTCATTGCTTCCTTCCTCACCCATCGGTCCTTCGATGTCACTGTCTGCAACTCCATCTCCTCTTTGATTTACCCCATGCCAGGATTCCACGAGGCTCTGTCCTCTCCCTCCTCTCCCCCTCCGCTACCTCATCTAATCTGCAGACATGTCCCAACCCCAGCCTCCTGTTCACATCCTGAAATATTCTGACGACACCGTCTTCCTAGCCCTAACACCTCCCTTGCTTTCTCCCAGCACTTGCTCTAGTCTCAATTCACTGAGTGTGCTGCATGGTGTAACAGGTGGCTCCTCTCTGTCAATCCTGATAAATCCAAGGCAATCATCATAAGTCATACCACCCCTCCTTTTGGCTTTATCATTTTTACCTTACCCTCCATGCACCACACCTCACCCTCAACTACTTTGGTATCATCCTCAATTAGTACCTCTCCTGAACTCCCCACCTCTACACAGTCCAAGAGAAAGCTATGTCCTGCATCAACCTGCTCAAACTCCTTTCCGGGCGGACACGTGGACTCAACTCATCCACCATTCTCTACATCTACAGCTCCATCATGTATCCTGTCCTTTGCAGCTTTCATCCCACCTGGGTTTCCACTCCCCCAACCGACTAAAAATCCCTTCAAATCCTCGAATGCTTCAGCTACCGCATCCGACTTCCTTTTCCCACATGGATCCTGTACGACCTCATCCCGCTCCCCTACCTCCTGCCGTTTCTCGAACACATCCAGCTCCTCTACATCACCTGCAAACTAGAATCCTGCCATCCACTGGGCTATCTCATCCTCACCAATCCCTGGCCTCTGCCATGCCTTCACCGCTGCATTCTCCTTCGCTCCATTTATAAACTCTCCACATCCTTTCCCAAGGTTAGTTCCATCTCCTCCCTCTCCCAGTTGATGCCTTGCATCTCGACATCTGTCCCTCCTACCAAACTTAACTCTTTCCCCATGGATGCAACGTCCCCTCTCTTCCTCGCCTCCTCTTCCCTTGTACTGTTTGGCTCTCCCCTCCCCCCTCTCCTCCTACCCCTGGAGACTCTACACTACTTCTCTACCGCCTCCTACTCCATTCCTTCACCTCCTCCCGCATTTCCTAATCCTCCCACCTCCCCCCCCTCCGTGGGATCCTCAGTATAGTCGAGTTTTAATCAAGTCTGTTTGTGTTCAGTGCGTTAGTGTGTTTTATCAGTGGATCCACTCCTGCAAAAACAGCTGGCGCATACGTTATTTTAAACAGTGTCTCAGTTTGTGTCATGTCTAGTGCATTGTTCTTAAATGTGTTTTTAACGCCACTGTAACACAGATTTTAACCATAGTACATGATTTCTTCGTCTCCATTGTAATATGTTTCACCATAAATTTATTTTTGTTCATATTTTTAATACTCCGTATTTTAAGACATGTACTAAACTTTTAACATTTCCATTATGTTTTATCGTATAGTGAAGAGCAGCGTAAAGGGCTGCTACCAGTCTACCCTATGTATTACATGGGTGTTGAAATTACAATAAAGAAAAAAATTGCAGTTTCATAAAGCAATGACAGAAGACGGATCCAGTAGAATTTCATTGAAACAATTACGTCTCGCTCTCTGTTGAGTCACGAAATAACCAACCTTGAAGTGGGAAGAGGCTATTCCCTTTTTGTTCTTACATAGTATTTGATTTATTTGTTTATGGGGAGAATTTCTATATACATCAAACTATTAAAGATGTGACATGCACCACCTCCTGACTGCCAAACACCGCTGGAACTGGCGTCAGACAGTTTCATGGCTTAATGCCCACCTCCCCATCCTCTCGCCCTGATATTGGAAGCCTTCCACCGCCTGACTGGCTCGAAACCAGTACCCACCTAACCTCTCCCTTACCTCGACCAGTCCCTGCCTGATAACGCCAGTAAGTCTAATCATTTTGCTTCCTTCCTCTCTGACTTCTATTCCTGATAATCCTGTGATTATTCCCTATTCAAGGACCCCTGAAAAAACGGACATATCCGCCCCATCCGTAGCTCCTAGCTTCCAGACCTGCACTAAATCCCTCCCCTCTGACCTTAACACCCTCATCGCATATACATTTAATACTACGCACCAAACGCACAGCTCCCAGCCATGGCCTCATCACTTACCACCACCTCTAGGAATACCACCTCCCCATCCTCACCACCTTGGCTACCCTCTATAACACAATTATTTACACTAGCTTCTACACAAGCTTGTGGTAGACGTCCCATGTCATCATGTTCCTCAAACCAAAGCAAGCTCCATTTGACACCTCTTCCTAACAGCCCATATGTCTTCAGCCTAGCATTCAGCAAGGTCTTTGCGTCTATCCGTTGCTGACGCATCATCTCCGTATTCACCACATTCTCCCCAACACCCAGTGTGACTTTCGCCCATCCTTCTCCTACATTGACCAACTCCTCGAAGTCACCCAACTCCTCTACCTCCAGTTAAATTTCTGTCATGCCACCACGTTTGTCACTTTAGACCTGGAAAGGGCTGACCTATGCACTTCCCATCCACATTGTCTGGGCCATTGCCTTGTTTTCAATCGTCCACCCTACATCTCCATCCCATCTCTTCTGTCTCTCCACTGGCATGCTTAAATGATCCATCCTTTCTGCCCTAGTATACCTCCTCTACACCTCCGACATGCCTAAGCCTGCCCCTCCCATTCACCTTTTCAAATACATTGATGACACCGCCTTCCTTACCTTGTCTCCCACCCTCGCTCGTTCCAATCGTCTCCTCCAGCAACACCTTGAACTTTTTGGCATTTGGTGTAACCAGTGGCTCCTTTCTATCAAATCCTGCTAATACTTAAGCGATCACTCTAGGTCGAACCACCCTCTCCTTCCCTCTCTGACTGACTAAAGATCATACCGTCTCCTGGACACTCCACTGCTCCATCCAAAATAAAGCTCACTCATTGGCCGAACTCTGGGTCTACACCCTTCCACAAAAATCCTTCATCTACCACATCCTTTGCGTAGCCCATCCTGCATCCTGCCTAGATATACACCCCTCCCACCCACACCTTGTGCTTATATAAATCCCTAGAGATCCTAGAACGCCATGCACTTGGCCTCACCTTCCATATCCCCCTTTATCACCCATTCCCTACGCAGATCCTCAAAGACCTAGTCCCCTTCCCCCACCTTGTCCTCTTCATTGACCTCCATCTCCACTACCTCTCCCGCAAATTAAACCCATCCAATCCACTCGTCCATCCCCTCCTCACAGATCCTGGTCCATTACCACACCTCCCTCATTGTATTCCTTCCCCCCCCTCCCCCCCGCTCCACCTGTCCACCTCTGTATTTTCTCCTGTGGCTACTTCTGTACCCTCCACCTACCGGATGATGCCCTCTGCCCCGAATTTTATCCTTCCTACCTTGCTTCCTCTTCCTATTCCTTCTAGTGGAACCCATCCCTCCTGTCTCTCCTACCCACTCCTTCCTCCAACCATGCCTCGAGCATCCCTCCGTTCTCCCGCCCCTCCTGGCTTCCTGGGGACGGCTGAAGGAAGCAGTGTGTTGTGAGCTTCAAAATTGGTTACGCTTGTTTCGGGCGGAGAAAACACTGAGCTAAAACGGTTAATAAGTCACATCAAGAGAATGGACCGTGGGGGCCGAATCATGGATCTCCAAACGCAAGGCTCCAAAAAGGTCTATACCCAATAGATTTATTGCCCCAGGCGTGTTAACCACCAAGATAAGTGCCTGAATGGAGCGGTTGCCGTACAGGACCGGCGATGTGAACTGTACCTGAAAACGTACCACATCATTGCCGTAGGAAGGTAACTGCAAATCAACCGGCCTGAGAGAGGGGGTGCCTACCCGTTCGTACGAGCGCCAATCAATGATGATAGCCAATGACCCGGTATCTATCTGCAGTCGGAGGGGCATCCCTGCAGTGGAGACTATGAGAGAAGGGCACTTAGTGTTGGGGGCAAAAACTGCTCTCAGGTAAGCAACCTCTGGAAAATTATCGTCGCCAGGCGCGATGTCACTGTCTAGGTGCTTAACCTGAGCATAGTCTACCGCCATTTTGGATGACTGACAGACGTCGGCCTTGTGAGCAGTTTTACTGCAGGCGGAACATTTAGCCCGCCGAAAAGGACACTCCTGCCGGGTGTGTAACACGAAACACTGGCTACAGGAGGGAAGCTGCTGATACCTGCGCTTGGGGGCATGGGCCGAGTATGTCATAAGCGAGTTCGGTCGTGCGGGGGTACTGACTAGTCAAAAGCGCGGATGTTTTGCAAACATGAGTCTTAGGAAGTGTCCTTCAATTTCAGCAGGTCTGAATGTAGAGCATCATCTGGAGAATGAACCAGGATCATGTCCCGCACTAAACTAGCAGCATACGATCTTTGGCAATTCGGGTTAACGCACACAAAACGACAGTCCCTGGAGAGGTAAACTGACGATCCACTCCCTATAAGATTGTCCAGCTAATTTTTGCCAGTTGAAAAACTTATGGCGGGCAGCCGCGACGTGAATTTGCGTTCCGTTCCCGGATTGCGGTGTTGCACCAACTAGTAGATCTCTGGACCAGCATACGAGAACAAGAATGCGCGCTGCTGCTCGCTACTGGCGATGCCATGAACCAAGAAGCATTGCTCCAGTCGAGCGACGTAGTTCGCCCATGGCTCCAGCTGCTAGCGATCGAACGCTGGGGCCGCTGGACGGGCTTTCTTGACCATGGTGCCGATGCGGGAGATCCGGCTGGAGACGTCCGTCGGCGTCACGGCCAGAGCGGTCACCCTCTCAGTCCACGCCACGAAGGCCTGCTGCATATGTTGTAGGGTGCACATTATCTGGGACATCACATCAACTTCCTCAGTCATCTTGCACGTAGTAACACTGAAAAAGAAACTACCTACGGTGGTTGTCGCACAAGATAGGCACACGCAAAAACAAAAACAAAAATCCCCGTCGGCGCTGATGAATCTACTGTAAGAATATCACTCGTGTAATGCTCCAGAACCGTTTATTAGAATATGAACAAAAAAATCAGTACTCAAAACTTCCTGGCAGATTAAAATTGTGTGCCGAAACCGGGACTCGAACCTCGAGATTCGACAGAAGCTCTCCTGCAAAGTTTGGAAAGTAGGAGGCGAGGTATGGGCGGAAGTAAAGTTGTGAGACGGCATCGTGAGTCGTGTCGGGATAGCTCTGTCGGTAGAGCGCTTGCCGGCGAAAGGCAAAGGTCCCAGGTTCGAGTCCCGGTTCCGGCACACAATTTTAATCTGCCAGGAAGTTTCAGTAGAGTGAAAGTTTCATTCTGGAAGTCAGTACTCCTCTGACGGTACGCTAAGGTTACACAAGAACAAAAACACACAAAATGAAAAGTCCATTGGTTTACAGTTCCGATAAGTTGCAATTCCAGTTCCTCAATCCCGGACGTCGTTTTGGCGACCTACAGTTCGTCCGTCCCCACAGTCGGCGGTGGTGCTGCGGAACCCGGTGGCGTCGTTGGCGGCGGAGGCGACGCCGGAGGGCGGAGGCGTGGCAGGTCCCTTGGCTGGCGTTCGAAACGCGGGGCGAGGCGGTGCTCGTCCTTAAATATGCACGCGGAAGGATATTTTCCTGCCCTAACTCTGCGACGGCGGACGGGAGTAGGTCCCGTTTTACTTCGCCATCTGGGCGTGCTGCTAGCGCCGCCTGCGCACTCTTAGAGGCCCGTGGATTGCTCGCCTAGCTGCCCGGCAACCCGCGACGCCTTTGTGTTGTGCGTGTTGCCGCAATCATAGGCGGACAGGACAATTCTCTTGATGGTTAAAATTCATGTTGGTGGCAAGCTTTGTTACTCTTTTAGATAAGTGTCGTTTAAATTGTGTGCTTCCTATTAATATTTAATAAACATTGTATGCTCGAAATACTGAATGCAAGGAAACCCAACCCAGGCCTTCTTAATTTCACATTTGGCTATTCTTATGCATGTACTGGTCATACTACGGAAAATTAATGACCACCTAAAATTCAGTCTATCATCAATATATATTACATTGTCATTTGATTGAAACTACCAACTATTACATTAACAAAACATATGTGTGTCATACCTTCAACTAGACTACAGGATATTGGAAGTGTATCGGAATCAGTGAGTGTCACTTTGGTAATGTCACTTGTGGGCTGCATGTAACATTACAACAAACAGGCAGAATTTTTTATAGGTACCTCGGCGCCGCTCGGGAAGTTATTTGTTCTATACTCTCGTAGTCAGTTCCCTCCCTCTCCATTCTCTACATCGATCTTTTCCTCTTCCATCTCTCTGTTGATTTTCACCCCTCCCCCCGCCCTCTCGTCCCATTTCCATTTCTGACACTCTCTCTCCTTCCCTCCATCCTACCGGTTAATCTTATCCCCCACCCCACCTATCTACTAAAACTGATATATATGTCAAATTCCGTGGTAATCAGTGAACATTAGTTTATTGCGATGAATCATTTGTCATGCATTAAACGGTGGCTTGCGGATTTTAAAAACAAATCGAAAAAGATACCGTCATTGGCTAACATTCAAGGTAACGGGTAAAATGAAGTCCGTTGTAATGCACGCCGTCCCATTTACCTAATGCACATTATGTAGTCACTGATCTCTCTCTTGTGTTGAAAGTTGTCTAAAAAGTCTTCAAAAGTGAAATAAAACTCTAGGTATGTCTCGAAGCCTGTAAGTACCTTCCATTATACAGAATATACAATCTTATTTAAACAGTGCTCTTCCTCTTGGTTTGAAGGTCAAACGTGGAAATGTTCATCAATATTGGAAGAAAACTGACGAATTTGTCGAAGCTTTCATTGTACATAAAGATGACAGCCATCTTCCTCTAATATTAAGGTGAAGTATGCAAAAAGTCATCAAGATTTTGCCAAGTCCATGAGTAAAGTACCCTCCGCCGTGTACCGTACGAAATTTTAAGTAAACAGTGACCTTTCTCTTCTTTTGAGCGCCAAGTGTGCTAAATTTCATCAAAATCGGAACAGAAATATCGATCTGTATGCGAAGAAAAAATTAGTCAAATCCGTCGAGCCGTTCTTATTGCGGAGTGACCAAGGGAAATAGGGATGCAGAGAGAGAGAGGGAGAAAGATTGTGCTAAGAAATTATCTTTCCTTGGGTAGGAATCCCCAGACGTCACATGCTGCAGAGAGTTTGGCACGACAACTTCTTTAACAATGAAGACGGCTGAAGCATGTAACTATAAATGCGAAAAAATGTGACAAGGACGTACGCTCAACATATGGTCAGATTTGTCATACGTTCAAATGATATTTCATGTCAGTCACCTCTTGTTAACTAGACATTTCAGACGGTCGAAATATCTGGAGAATGCATGGGCAAATACAAACGGTACAACTGTTATCTCGCTTACTTCAAAACCGTACTGATTGCGTCACAAATTAATTTCTTATGTAAACTCCTATTTAAGCTGTTGCGCATAAATACTATGCAAATAGCAGTCCAGCTACAGTCGATCATCAAATGACTGCATAACAATTGCATGAATAACTTAAAACCTTTCTAATCGTTTCACAAAGCTTCAAAACATTATTCCATTGTGATTTTCAAGTTATGATCTATCAACACACATAGGAAATTACGATGTTTACTTCCAGTTTTCGTTGAAATAAACCAATATCAGATGTTAAAAATTTAGGTCCTGCTGGGATTCGTACCCAAGTGCTCCTGCTTACTAGACAATCGCGATGAGCACTTCGCCACTTCAATGTTCAAATGTTTGTAAATCTATCGGACCAAACTGCGTGGTCATCAGTCCGTATCTTACAAACTACTTAAACCTAGGTAAACTAACCCAAGGACAAACACACACACCTATGCCCCAGGGAGGACTCGAACCTCCACGGCGAGCAACCGCGCGCTCCGCAGCGAGACGCCTCAGACCGCTCGTCTACTCCACCGCGGCTCGCCACTTCAGACATAGCGATCACCGTGTGTTAACACTTTTCAGTCCAAATTTCATTAATTTGTAAACGGAGCTACTTATTTGCATATTTCTATATCTAATGGTTGGAATAATTTACATTTTTAAAATTTTGTACGTTTTGTTTGTGGTGGGAAATTTGGGTTGACTCTCTGTGGCATCATTGGGAAGGATATGTATCATTTATCGTAACTAACCATCATATGCCAACTGTTTACTGTTGATTTAGACATTTCACAATAATTTTTAAGTTACTTTGTTTTCTTGATATAATACTAATCTTAGACATCAGGCCGCATTACATATTTTGTCAATGTATTGTAGCCTACTGCTCTCTGTTTCCTCGAAATAATGGTAGCCAACCTAACTACAATGAATTTTGGGAAACCCTGCAGTTATAGTTTCTAATCTTTGGAAAAATGGGTGGTCACAGAGGAATGGATAAAGATGACTTTATACTATTATGAAAAAATATTTATTAGGCTTCATTATTTATGTTGTTCCATTCAAAGTAATCCACTTCAAATACTACTAACGCTTCTTCCAATCCTCGAAGCACTTGTCATAAGCACTTTTTAGTACAACCTTGAGTACTTCCAACGATGCAGTTTATATTTCGTCAATCGTTGCAAATCTTGGAGCTTTGATAGGTCTCTTTAGTTTTAGGAACAGGAAAGAGCTTCTGGAGGCCAAATCTGGTGAATATGGTGGTTGAGACAAAATTTTCATTTTGTGTTTGGCCAAAAAGTCATTCACAAGTAACGATGAACGAGCAGGTTCATTGTCATGATGCAAAAGCCATGAACTGTTTTTCCACAATTCCGGACGTATTTGCGTATTGCTTCTTGCAAATGGCGCATAACGTCAATGTAATAGTCCTTGTTATCTGCAGGGCCCACAATGTTAGTGATGTCGTACATCGACATTTTAATAATAACAATTATATAATTTCAACACTATATATTTTTATTTCGTTAGTTACACTATAAGCTTATTTCGACTTAATAGTCATCTTCAGGTGTTATGCCACATTCTGTTATGCTTTCAATATTTTTGTGATGTGATATATTCCATTATTATTTTTTCTTCTTTTTTATATATATATATATATATTGCTCTTTTTCTAAAAAAAAGTTTGGGGGTACTCAGATATTAGATATAATGAAGCGAAAATTACTCATAACTGAATCATGGGATACAACCCGTCGACTTTCACCCATGACATCATCAAGTTGTCAAACTACGAAAAAACGGTATCGTACTCTTCAATTGACGTTATTACACACGTTTTGACCCATAAAACACCACTAAAAGACACAATAGAACAAAAAACATCCACACCTATCAACAACAATAAAAACTACACTAAAAATCTTTTGTAACCTTGTTTGGCTCCAGAAATAGTAAAGATGGGTGGTGTCCCGTGATTCAACTGAATTACTTTTTAATACTGCTGAAAATTTAATTAATAAACTACAATGTACATTACATTAATAGTGGTGGATTTTTTTAAGCTAAATAATTACGTACTCGGGACTTTAAAGTAATACTGTATTGAATTTTTTTATTGGTAACCAAACTTCCCTACAAAGTTGTTTAAATAGGAAGTAAGGTCTAAATATGTTACTTATTCATCTAAAATTGAAAAACTAAAATAAATTTTAACTTATAAAAACGAAATGTACTTCACATGTGTCCCACGTGTGACAATTCCTTGTCCCACCCATGACGCTCTTTCATCGCCATTTTTATAAGTTTAAATGATGTAACATTTCATAATACAGAAAATTGTTTTATCAGTGGGAACTCAATGTTTTCAAAACAACCAAAAAATGCAAAATTCACAACATTCTTGTAAAATTTTGGTGGAAATTTAATGCTATGTCCATTTGCTGTCCCACCAATGACACATTTTTAAAGACTATTATCAGCTCACATTGTAAACTACTGATATTCAGATTTAAGTAGAAGTTAAAACAACTGTTCATGTGATCACCAATCAATTTTTAGTTTGTTTCTGTTTATACTTTTCTTTTTATTACGTTTTGACTGTTGAAAAATTAGGGGACTAGAGAAAAAGGGGCACATGCCACCTGTGGAATCATTTTGTTTCCAGCACAGTGGCATGTGCCCATTCATCGAAAAAGAGAGTATATTATATTTGCTGTTTTTGTAGGACTGACACATTCCCAGTGGAAAAGTGTTTCGTTGTGCCAATGATATGCTATGGTCGGAGATTCGAATCCTCCCTCGGGCATGGGTGTTTGTGTTGTCCTTAGCGTACGTTAGTTTAAGTTAGTCAAGTAATTAGTGTGTAAGTCTAGCAACTGATAACCATGAAGTTTGATCGCATAAGACCTCACAAACATTTGAACATTTTTGCCAATGATACAAGCTACAAAACTAGTTTCTGCAAATAATCAACATTGAATGAAGAACAGGAGGAGGCAATATTTATTGAGCTTTATCGGTGGGGAGATTATAGTAAGCAAAATGCTTATTTATTTGGTTTAGTGCGCCTCATAATGATTGCAACAAAGTGCATTCAAAGAAAAGGAAGGTTCAAACAGTAAATCAGAGGGAGGTTTCTTTCAGGTATTTTATTCTTGACACTCCAGTTACTGAGGTTGAAGTGTGTAGAACTACATTTTTAGCTGTTCATGCCGTTTCTGTTAAACATTTGAGAACTGTCCGTAGCAATTAAGAAAGTGACACTGAGTCATGAATCTACAACACATGTAACTGTACATGAACCTAGACAGGATAGAAGAGGCAAGCATTCTAACACATCTCATGCCATTGAGAACGAGAGAAAAAGTAAGGTTAGAAATCACATTGAAAAGTTTCCAAGGTACACATCACGCAGAATCCGAGCAGGTTCTACATAATATTGGTTTTTAAATTGCCGTCGAGTGATACATGTCGTAATTGTGATTCTGCTAAGGCACATAACAACATCGAATACACAGACATCAAACTACACCTTGAGAAAGCTGAAGCTGCATATAGTGCTCTGAAAAATGAGGCAAAACGGGGTGGTTGGGATTTACTCGTTTTGTGGATGGATTTACAACAACATATACTGTATTTCGACTTTGGACATATAATTTCTGTATTCATCGTTGCAGTGATGAGAAGTGTTTGTGGTCTGATAATGTTGCATCTAGAAGTAGCTAGCTCGTTTTAAAGGCTTTAGACATGGTGAAGGAAGAACGTCATCGGAGGCTCAATATTTATTCTGATTCGTGTGTTGGACAAAATAAAAACTATATTATCCTAGGTCTGTGGTTGTACCTCCTAGATAAAATAAGTTTTTATGTTGTTGAACACAAATTTTCCTCCCTCGTCACACGTTCGATAAATTTCACGGATTTTTGAGTTATTGAGAAACTGAAAAGAAAGACGCAGAGCGTGTACACTCCAGAAAAATAGGTTGAATTTATAAGAAAGAGCAAGCAAACGAACCCATTAATTGTGGTTGAAATGAAGGAAGACGACTTCGTGTCTTTGTCGTCTATAATGAACAGTATCGTGAAACATAAGGTTACTGTTGACAAAAAGCCTGCAAACATCAGAAATACAATGGTGGTTAGATTAGTGAGTGGTGAACATATATATATATATAATATTCATACAAACTGAGAAACCTGTGGGAGTTAGTTTAGAGAAGTATCGTGAACGATTTACAAAGCTTGCAGACTGACAGTTAGGAACTAAGTATCCAAATGGATTTAAAATTAAGGCAGAAAAGTTCAAGGATCTTCAAAGCTTACTGCAATTTGTGCATCCAATATATTCGAGTTTTTATCAGTCATTGATAACTGACGGTAGTGAGGATAAAGTGTAACAGAAAAACATTGATGAGAAGTTTGACTATTACTGACATGCTATGTAATGTGTCTACATATCAAGGATTTCATATTCTGTACTTGAAATTGTAATAAAGTTGCCTAATATTTAATATTATTTGTAAAACACCAACACAACTGTTGGTATCACAGCAGCAGTTCACATTACTATTCCTTAATTCCCATTTCCTGACACAACGTACTCTGGACCCCTCAAATGCAGGCTACTGCAACTGCCCCACCTGGGACAGTAAACTCCCCCTTAACTACAAAACTAGCGGTACATTGTAATTAACATCGCCGCGGCCGAGAGCATTGAGGCGCTACGCTCCGATGCGCGAGGCCGTTCCCCGTCGGAGGTTCGAATCCCCCCTCCGGCATGGATGTTTGTGCTGCCTTCAGTATAAGGTAGTTCATAAGTAGTTTGTAAGTTTAGGGACTGATGACCCCTTATTTGTCCCATAAGCTTTACAAACATTTGAACATTTTAATTAACATCACATAGTATTACAACAGTTTCCAAATGGACATCAGTTCATGACTGCTGTAGTCAGCACGCCTTCTTACTTTACTCTTGGTATCAGTAGGGAGATGTCTGCCTTTCATATACCAAGAGTGTACAAAGCCCATGGGTTGAAACAACTGCAGTGGAGGACAAACCAATTTAACAAACATCAGATTGCTGTCAGTAAAGAGATGGAGTGAAACCCTTGTAGGTGTGATAATGAGGTTTATTTGCGAAAACCCACGTTCACATTCGCTAGTAGAAATGGGTGCCCATTTCACTGCACTGAGAAGAGGAAGGAGAGATGCTGGAATTTTCTTCTCCATCAAATAACCTCTAAATCCTCTAATCCTCACTCTCTCTGGAAGACCAAAACGATAACATAATGTCTTTACACTTGATTCACCATATGTTACTGCAGGGCTTTCAGGCCAAGTCGATGAGTCCAACACTTCTGCACATTCAGAGAAAGCAATATCTTTTGTCTGCAGAAGATTCTCCATTCGCTGTTTCAGGCAATCATAAAACCTGCTGGGATCAAGATGTCAGCTTTTTGCTCTCTTTTCAAGCGTAATTCCTCCGTAGTAAAGCTCTTCTACTGCCTTGAGAGGTTCACAATTCTGGAGCGTCACGTTGCGGATTGCGCGGCCTCCCGCGTCGGAGGCTCGAACCCTCCCTCGGACACAAAAAGTTTAGGATTTTGACATTTATTTGACAGCTCTACAGAGAGTGTGCTGTTTTCGGTCTTGGCTCTACGAGGTGCTTCCATTGGCACATTTGGGCTTTGTTTTCAGCGTCATGGCCGTCAACCTCTGTAAGCTGTACCGCTCTTGGCGGACCGTCGCGCCGTAATCCTTTTTGATCAGACGCTTCGACCACTGGCGCTGCCGCTGCTAGGTCGGCCAGCTGGGCAGGTCCACGGTGCTCTCCCAGGCGGCTGCCGTGAATCAGCCAGGGCAGTCAAACGCCGTAGCGCGGCGCTGTGCAGATCAGTGCTAATGAAGCCGTGGTCCGGCGCGAGTAGAGCCCCGACAGCGCGGCGGCGTGATCGATGGCCGCGGCCGCCACCTGATTAACGCGCTCCCGATTGGCCAGAGCCGCAAACACCGCCGCTGCCTGCGCCGTGTTGTCCGCGTCTTCCGCGGCGCCGCTCGTTACTCAAACGCCCGCCGCGTGGGCTCAGGGGGCTGCGCTGCAACACAATGGCCGCGCGTTTCTCCGCTAGCCAGGTAATTAATGTTTGCGATTCCCACACCACTAATGCTGCAATGCGGTTCACGTCGTATTTGTGATATAACGGCGAATCAGTTCTCCACAGTTTCTAAGAACAGCAGCGTACAGATGCTGAACGCACCTTACTTTGACGTCATTCTACATCTACATAAATACTCTCCAAGGTAGAAGGTTCAATCGCTCGCAAGAAGTGGAACACCTAAATCTTTCCGTTTTCGGTCTGATTTCTCTAATTTTATTACGATGATAATGCCTGCCTGTGTAGGTGGGTGCTAACAAAATATGTTCGCATTCGGAAGAGATCTACTCTCTTCTGCAAGAAGGAAGTCAGTACCAAGACTAATTTACCAGTGCACCGCTCTTTCTTCTTACTTTGTTGTATGGGAGTCAAAGTCGGGTGGATACAGGTTACCATATTCATAAGGTAGAGGTTACAGATATGAAAGTAGCAAGAATGATTGCAGGTATTAATAGATGGGGACGATGGCAGGAGGGTGTCCGTAATGAGGAAATCAAAGAAAAACTTGGAATGAACACCATAGATGAAGCAGTTAGAGCGAAGAGACTTAGATGGTGGAGTCATGTTACACGCATAGGAGAAGCAAGGTTACCTAAGAGACTTATGAGCTCGCAGTGGAGGGTAAGAGGAGTCGAGGTACACCAAGAAGAAAGTACTTAGATTCGGTGCAGAATGATTTTGAAGTAAAAGGCATAACATCAGATGAGGCATCAATGTTAGCATTGAATAGGGGATCATGGAGGAATTTTATTAGAGGTACTATGCTCCAGACTGAACGGTGAAATGCATAATCAGTCTCTAATGATGATGATGATTTGGAAGAGAAAGTTGGTGATAGAAATTTCGCAAATATATCTTGCCTCATACAATAACCCCTTTATTTTAATGATTTCCACCCATCATCGGGCTCTCATGCATCATTTCCAGAGTCCTGCACAGTGCTGGTTTCAGCTCGCCCAGCCCGTGAGTCACAGCCTGGCTCATACGGGTCGCGACCAGTCCGTCACTGCCGAGCGGATGGGCTGACCTTGGCCCAGTGGGCTGGCAGGCTGAGTGCAGCTCGCTCGGCCAGCCCGTCCCACTTCACGCGGCCCACCATTCCTCCAGCCCGTCGTGTCACGCGCTGTCGTTACCAGCCAGCGCTTCGCCCCTGCTGTGTTACGGTCTGGTCGCCCACTGACACGGAGTGATAAGCAACGTAACAAATTGTGCTACTTTTTATGCACAACACTAAACCCACATTATTAATACATCACCTTCGGTTGTTCATTGGTCTCGTAGATCTCGTAGCTCGCCTGCCATTAAAACATCACAAAATTATATTCGGACGTCGGGTTTGTTGCCTTCATAGAAACCATAAATTTGACACTTTTCACTTGATAATGAATTTATTTTTCATTTTTGATGACTGCTTGTTACATAATGACAACAGTAAGACTGCATGACTACACTTAGACTGACTGACAAAGTGATACTAACTCCAAACTGAATGCGTTCGCGCTAATTCGCGCGTATTAATACTTAGTACAATTTCTAGAATCTTCTAGAACACGGAGTTACAATATTTAATATTACATACTTTTTTATGAAACATAAATGAATCTTGCTTTACGTAAAGATACAAAAAATTATGACAAATGCAATAATAAGTTTTTCATATCAAAACAAAACAATACAAAAGATCGTAAGTAAATAACAATTAGTGTAGTGTTAATATATGTTTACATTATTTGAAATTGTTAAATTAAAGCAACTAATCAGTTCTACAATCAGCAAAGTATTATATTATGGTCAATACATTATAGACGACCTCACATATTGCTACTTAACAATTTCATTAACAAACATTATTGTCCATCATTAAACTTGCGACTTTCAATAATTTATTTATTTATTTAGTTCATTAAAAGACACAAGTAATGTTCAAATGTTTGTAGAGTCTATGGGACTTAACTAGGGGGTCATCAGTCCATAAACTTACAAACTACTTATGGAGTAGATAATCCTAAGGACGGCACAAATATCCATGCCCGAGGGGGGATTCGAACCCCCGACCGTAGTGGCCGTGCAGGCCGTGACTGGAGCGCCTCAGTCCCTTCGGCCACCCAAGTAATGAAAGTGATTATGTGACCATCCAGAAGTGCCTTAAATGCTTATATAATACATACGCGTAATATTAGGGCATAATACTACGGTCAAATGTGGTATCGAACAATTCATTTATTCAAACAAGCGAGATTTTGTAGGGTATATACATTACAACATGTACTGTGAGCGACAAATAATGCTATATCTGCACCTGTGCCCTGAAATATGACTGTTGCCATATTGCAATTTTTTTCCGAAATAAGTAGACAAACCTTTGAGAACGTCAGTTATGTACCCAAATAATCCTATATTACGTAATTGAAAGTATATTTTTCGGGAATAAAAAGGTTAAAATATCGCAAACGAAGAGGCGCCGCATCACAGGTAGGGTGCTTCAGCGGCGAGTGGCGCGAGCAGAGAGGGAGGCACCGTGAAGCGAGCAGGCGGGCGGGCAGGCCGACCGGTGGGCCCATGCGCTCGCTGCGTCTGGCCACAGACAAAAATATACAGACGGGAAACCTCTATAAGGGCCCGGTCACACGCTCAGGGGTGCGGGGAGGGAGGGTTACCAACAGTTCCGTAAGATGTCCCGTGATGGCGCTACAGTCAGAAACCCTTTAAACTGGCCAGAGCAGGCGGCAGGTAGCGGCTGTCCCCACCACCACTTCCCCTCAAACGCCGGCACACCGGACACAGTCGTGGCCTCGTGGAAACTAGCTCGAGCTCTCCCCTCAGCCTCCCCTCCACGCTACCCTCTATGTGCGAGAGGCACCCTCAGAAGCGCCTCTTAGTGTCGTTTACCGGTACTGCGCTGGGGAACCATCTGACACCTGCTAGCATCTTATGGAACTACGAGGGCAGTGTAGGGCAGAGGTTTGGGGGAGGGGGGGCGGCTTCTTCTCTGTATATGTTACTCTGTGGTCTGGCTCGGCGGGCTGCCCTCATTCCGGCAGGGTAGACGGGCCAGCCTCCAGCCCGTACGGGCTGGGCGGGCTGAAATAAGCACCGTGCAGAACTCTTTAATCATTTCTGTGACACTCTCTCCCCTATATCATGATAATACAAAACGAGCTGCCCTTCACTGACCTTCATCTAAACAGTCCATCAGCCCCACCAGATGTGGATCCGACGTGCGCAGCAATACTCCAAAATAAGATTCACAAAGAATATTGTAGGCAGTTTCTTCAGTAGAACTGTTGCATCTCCTAATTGTTCTGCCAATGAAACGTAGCCTTTGGTTCGCCTTCCCTACAAAACTTTGTGTTTTTTCCAATTTATGTTCCTCGTAATTATTATTCCTAGCAATTTAGTTAAATTGACGGCCTGTAGTTCTGACTGATTTATCGTGTATATGAAATTTTGAAATTTACTAACGAAATAATCCACTTACAGCCTCGATACCACTCACAACACGGCACTAAGTTTACTTATAACCACCAGTGGCGGCTATTGCTTCAGATTAATGGGGGTTCATTTCTTTCAGTGACGGATCTACGATATTTCCATACTGGAGCCGAAACTCGATAGTGGTGAGCCGCCTCCCCCCACCTCCCCCACACTTGGCGTCCTCTCCAAGGACACAATTTGGCTCACCTCTCCCAGCAGCGGCTGGAGAATGTTGTTATCTTGTTTTAAATTTCGCGATCACTTTCTAAACTCATTTCGAACGATAAACAAGACCACTGTTTCTTATTTACAAGGATGCGACGTAACCAACCTCATTTCACCAACTGCGACGCAACCGCTCGACTTGGATTAGGCCACAAAAGTTTACAGTCCTCCACAGTGTTCTGTATGGAGCATTCAGAGCGTTACCCTGTTATCTCGGTGTTTGGTGTAGCTCCTGGTAACTCAACATTAAGAATCGCAATAATACAGCAACCTCTGCATCATGTCACATACGAGCAGCTGGACTCAATTACGGTGTACGCTACTGATTTCAAATTATGCACAGCAACAGTCGCTACATGCAACAAATCTTCCGAAAGATGAAAACCGATTTTCGTAAACCGTATTTCGCTGTCGTGTTTACATGGTATAGCCTGAATCGGATTTCCTAACCCACTTAAATTGGCGGCTGAAAAACAGCTTATTCAGTTCTTGATTTAGTCAACACAATAGCTGTTTTTCTTTACTTAAATACAGATATTTATGCTCAGTCTAATATTTATACTTTTGTTTCATGTTAGAAATTGTCACGCTGTCAGTATGTGCCGAAAATTCTCAACAAAAATCACATTCTGACAAGCCAAGAACTCTTCAAAATCGGTTGCGTTTACACGGGCACGAAAATCGATTGTGGAACTGGAAAACCGATTTACAGAAGTGGATTTCTAGAATCGATTTTGGAGTGTTTAGATGATCAACCAAAAGCGGAATTGGGAAATCGGTTTACGAAATCCGGTTTTGGCCGTCCATGTCAACAGGGTGACTAGGTAAGTTTGAAAGGTAATTTGCATAATGCAGTAAAACAAGTCTGTTACGATGAAGAGACAAGCTACCTTCACGTAACGTGACACTAACTAGCACCCCCTCCTAACCTTACGCATCCGCAAAGGCTGCTCTCTCACAGTTCTTTTCAAACGGTAAGCAGGAAGTCCCGGGTTCAAATCCAGGCCGCGACACAAATTTTAATTCAAAGTCTTTACTTCAGTTTAATATATTTAGCTATATTTCTTAGAACGAAGACTATAAATGTCGTTGACCCTCAAAATCGCGACACATTCGCAAAAACGCCCAAAGATACGTCGCAAGTATTTGTTACAAAGAAGATTGGATTTTTAAAAAACATTGCTTGCAGTCAGGCTCGAACGCACTACGTTCGACAACGCAGCGCGATGCCTTTCACCACACGGCTTCACTTTCTACCTGGAGAGCAGTGACTATTATTATTCATGATTGGATCTTATGAAGGATTTTACAGTTGATACGTCTAATTGATAGATATAATTTACTAAATATGACTTGTTTTTGATAAAACTTCAATCAGCCGAAAACAAATAAGAAGCGCTGGTGTTGCCTTCATGGAGCATTTGCCCATGCACAAAGTGAGGTGCGCAGTAGCTCCATTGTCTTGCTTCGGGACCATTCGTGCGTGACAGCCAGAGATCGAGTAGCAGGAGAGTATCTACCAGTTCCAACGCCAATGTTAATAGCGGCGTTTCCCCTCGCCCCTGCCGCGGGAGGGCCCATATGCTGCCTCCATGGGGTTCAGAAGAGAATTTGAACCTCAGCCACGCATGCGCATTGCAACGCTGTCGTCACTGCCGCTTATATTGGGCGGCCGCGCTATGACTCTTATACGTTGTCTCAGCGACGGAAAACGTTTCTCATGCGATAATGATACTTTGAATGTGCAAATAAAATGATCTAATAGAAGAACCAAACGAAGAATGATAGTTTAAAAACACTTTTTATTTTGTATGTAAACGAAGGCTTCTGCGGCCATTGTCACTGTCGATAAAATTCTTCGGGTTTTTTGGCCGTATTGTCAGTGTATAAAATCCGACGTTTCGGTCACTATTGGAAGTAGCCCTTTTCAAGTTGTTTGGCTGACTAGCAGGGCAATATGCTATAACAGCATCGGAATTCCTTACTTACGCCTGTTGCTCAATGTAGTTCAGCCGGTCACCGCAGGACGCTGTCTGCGACTGTTGTGGTTTGTTCAATGAGCTTAAATTTCATAGAGTGGCCAATACAGGAATTACATCGCTCTTTGCAGCAACATGTGTAAACTCGGCCGCCATATTTACACTTGAGAAGTGTCTGTCTACCATGAAGTGATGAATGTATTGTATATTTACTATATATTTAGAAGCCGTGTCTAGCCTTTGCTGATGATCTCACCCTTTTAGCCAACAGCATGGAGGAGGCTACTCATCAACTACAGAGCCTCTATAATGTTGCATTAAAAGTTAGCTTGAAAATCAACATACAGCCTTCTTCTACAATCCCACTAGGAAACAATAATATCTGTAAAGTTCCTGCAGTCAAGAACTTGGGAGAATGGATTTCAGCAAGTGAGAGCGAAACCTTGGCCACAGACGCCACGTGCAGTTAGAGAGAGCCTATCATTCCTGTAAGAATATCTACACCTCCAAATACCTATCCAAGAACTTAAAACTGAAGCACTACAACTCGGTAGTAAGATCTTCTGCACTCTGTGCCTCCGAGTGCCGCTTGATGAATCGAAAGGACATACTCAGGAAACTAGAACTTAAAGAGAGGCAGAGCCTGAGGAGAATATTAGGACCAATAAGAGAGGAAGACGGTACTTACAGATTCAGGCACAATAATGAACTGTATGAACACCAGGAAGACATAGTCACATGTATGAGGAAAAGGCGACTGTCCTTCTATGGGCACATGACCCGCCTGAATCACTCAAGGCTCACCAAGAAGATACAGTGACAAACAGGGGAAAGGCGTTCACCTCTGTTAGATCAGAATTAGAGGAACTGCAGATCCCATTACAAATAACATATATAACCGAACGCAATACCGTTAGGCCACCCTACATTGAGTCTTCCCACTATCTCCCACAAGCAAGAAGGAGTACAGGCGCCACCAGACCTAAATGGACGGATGAGAAGAAGCAGGCTCACAGCCAGAAGGTGAAGGCGTACGGGGCCAAGAAAAAGCACAAGACCAGAGCTGTTAGTTAAGACGAGCCTTGTGGTCCCTAGTAGGCCGAAACAAACTGAAATATATATATATATATATATATATATATATATATATATATATATATATATATATTTACTTAGTGTGCAGTGTGTGTACAATTTTTGCTGCATAAATATGCCTAAGCTGTGTTCAGCAGTTAAATGCACAAATCGAACTCATAAAACGGTAAGTACTTCGTGCAAGAACATTAGATCTTTTGCGTTGTTTGATCGCAGTCCATCTAGACTGCACCAAAATTCCTGACTAATGGCACTTAGCTGTCCCAAGATTGAAGCTTCAGATAACCTATCCTGCATTTCTCTTGAAATACACACCATAAAATAATGCTCAGTTTTGTACGTAGCGTTGGTGTGTTTTTGAGATGTTTCTTCTTCTGTTGCACCTGTGGTTGCTGAAACCACACATTTGAGTGTCTACACCGCCTTTTTTTCATTTGTTGTTGACAACACTTGATCGAGCATGGTTGACATGTAAGCTGTACAAAGTGTGGAAGCATTGGTAACAGCCAAAAGTTTTTCGTTTATATATGTCTGTGTTTTTACAACAAATACGTACGTATTTCAGCGTGGCAACAATGAAAGTTATTAATGATACCTTATTTAGGTGTGGAATGCTTTTGTGACAGCTGACCCAGGCGCATTTTTAACTGCAGTATTTTGTTGTCACTTTCTCCTTTGTACTCAGATTTTGCCCACCAAAGTTCACAACCAAACCGTCTGACCAGCAATTTTACGAGTTTGCAGACGTAATGTGTTTAGTTAACACCAGATAAATGAATACTAGACGTTATGAAAGCAGTTGTTATAACACATTAGCAACAGATCCAAATCCGTCATTATGATTGTACGTCATAATTACTGTTCACTGTATGTCTTGCAGCGCATTTAGACGATGTAGTTCTATTTCCACAGGATCACTTTCGTTATTATTACACACCTCGGATAACTGTTACTCTTCGTACTGGAACTGTAATACTGACAGGTTCGTGAGATTTCATCAACAAATTTCTGGTAAATATACTACCAGACTCGTTGAATCGCACGTTCGATAAAGTCTGATGAAACTTGATGCACATCCGTAGTCAATAGTAATTTTTTTTTTTTTTTTTTTTTTTTTTTTTTAACGTAGTACTGTAAAACTGTAAATAGGTAAGATTCTCGAGTGAGTGTGGCATACCAGCTGTCAGCGTATACTTATGTGACGTAAATACGGGGGTCATCAGTCCCTAAACTTACAAACTACTTATTAACTAGCTTATATTAAATATGGCACAAACATCCATGCCCGAGGGGGGATTCGAACCCCCGACGGCGAACGGCCTCGCGCACCGCAGCATAGCGCCTAATGCGAAACGAAAGCTGATTACCGACAGACGAGTGCCGTCATTCTCCTTCACGTCGCAGAAAAAAAGAATGTCGACGTCAGGTTTAATGTTTAGCGTGACGTACTCTCGCGTAAATAAATAAATAAATATTTGCCCTCGGAAACGTTGTATCGCTAAAAGCGGCGCGTAGGCTGCTGCCAACTTGCCTCAGTTAGGACTTTGAAAATTCTGTAAAGGGACTCTGAGGCATAGCCGGCTTCAGCCAATCCGGTGTGAGAGTAGTGATACTTTCTGCAGTTCTATATTGCAGGTCTGTTTGGTTCTAGCTCGCCGTCAAGAAGTACTGCACGTTAAATACTGTTGTTCTTAACACTTTGTCGGTCAATCACTTCAATTAACGGGATATGGAAATTTCTATAGAATGCCGATCACGTCATTTGACTTGATATTCGTCTTCAAGCTTTTAAACACAAAACCTAATTTATTCGTGGGCTAGATCTATACTCATGCTCATAAATTAAAGATAATTGCAGATTGTGGTGCCACACAACGTGGCGCTACACAAAACTGGCGTTAACAGCATAGGCACATAGGGAACACACACTGTAAATCCTCGGTATTGATGCTAAGTTAAGAAAACCGTCCCAAAACACATATGCTACAAAAAGCCACTATTTACATAGCAATATGACTATGGGATATGATCACCATGCACGCGTACACAGGCCACACAACGAGTTGGCATACTCTGGATCAGGTGGTCAAGCAGCTGCTGGGGTATGGCCTCCAATTCTTGCACCAGTGCCTGTCGGAGCTCCTGAAGTGTCCGAGATGTTTGAAGACGCGCAGCGATAAGTTGACCGCTAGCATCACATACGTGCTCGATGGGGTTTAGGTCTGGAGAACAGGCAGGCCACTTCATTCGCCTGATATCTTGTATTTCAAGGTACTCCTCCACGATCGCAGCTCGGAGAAAGGTGGGACCCACTGCACCCCTGAAAAGGCGGACATACTGGTGCAAAATGACGTCCCGGTACACCTGACCTGTTACAGTGCCTCTGTCAAAGACGTGCACGTGTGTACGTGCACCAATCATATTCCCACCACACACCATCAAACCACTACCTCCATACTGGTCCCTTTCAAGGATATTACAGGGTTGTTATCTAGTTCACGCCGGATGAAAACCCGGTGACACTCTCTCTTCAGACTGTATCTGGAACCACTGTTCCAGTGACCATGTACTGTGTTCTTGACACCAGGCTTTACGGACTCTCCTGTGCCTAGGGGTCATCTTGCAGGTCTCTATTCGTATAAACCACGTCTGTGCAATCGTCTGAAGCCTGTGTGTCTGTTCCAGTGGCTACGGCAAGGTCCCGAGCAAGGCTACCTGCTGTACTCCGTGGCCGTTTGCAGGCACTGATGGTGAGATATCGGTCTTCTTGTGGTGTTGTACGCTGTGGACGTCCCGTACCGTAGCGCCTGGACACGTTTCCTGTCTTCTGGAGTCGTTGCCATAATCTTGAGATCACACTCTGAGGAACACGAAGGGGCCGTGCTACGATCTGCTGTATTTAACCAGCCTCCAATGGTCATCAGTTTTTTTTTTTTTTTTTTGTTTTTTTTTTTATTTATTTACTGCTGCCAGCGCCACCGTGCGACGATCACAGGTCAAATGCACCCTGAGGTGACTTAAACCCGCAAACCGCCCACCAAAGCGTTCTTTCACCATGTGTCAACATTATCCTTAATTTATGAGCATGAGTATCTTACATGCCTTACTTGGTAAATCTAGTATCTTCTGAAGCAGCCTACAGATGTTGAAAATTTAGTTTCTAAATCGGCCGACTGGTCACATTCATTTTATGAAACGGGACAGGTAAAAAGTTGTGTCCGCTCACTCAGTCGGTAAATGAATGGACATGGCTTCACACTCTGTTATGCTGGACGTAATTTTGCATGAATTTCAGAAAGATTTTGTTGATAATGACAGCGACGACGAAATCGACAATTCAGATGATGATCCAGTCTCTGTTCAAAAGGAATTACATCAAATTTCTGGTGAGTATTTCGAGTTTGATGATTCTTGGACCGATTGTTTTGTACGTCGTTTTATCGATTATCTGAACAATGATTTTTTTCCTTTGTTTTTACGTTAATAAAATGAACTTAGTAATTCCAAGATGAATGTAGAACCGCAAAATATTCTCCCTGACAGTTCTGAGTGGAGGCCAAGACAGAGGGGCGATCCAGCAACATAACGTAGTGATTCTACAAAGTTGGGGGGGGGGGGGGGGGGACTGATACAGACTGTTTGCGAAGTATAGACGTTTTTAGTTGGTCCCTTGGAATCAGAGGAGTTGTATGTGAATTAGATGCTGTGTGTTCAGTTCTGGATTTCTTTTCGTGTATGCCAGGCAGAAGGTAAGTTAACCAAGTGCAGCTCAGCTTACTCCTACATGTAGAATGTCTGGCATTCTAAGTTATGGAATTGTTTACATGATTGACAGTCAGGGTGTACCCGGAACCAGCTATCGTCTGCTAGGCTACGTAGTTGAATGTGTGTAACATGAGGTACGCCTATGATGTAGCCTATGATGTAGCCTGGCAGACCTATTACCCGTTAAGAGGTTTTCCGTCATAACAAGAAAACCTTGGAAGACTAGAGAAGGAAGCCCCTAACGACCATGTACATTAGTATGTTCAGCACAAATCATTAGGATTGGAATCATGCCGGGCCACTCGTTCAGGGCAAATATAGATACCGCGGCGAAACACCTAAGGCACCAGTAAAAAGTGCATGGGGCTCTCATTTTCGTTGTAAATAGAAGGTGGCTTGAGTAGGCGCGCAGGATGCCTCGCACACATATGAGCGAAGAGCACAGTTAAATCAATGACGAACGAGGGCGTAAGCGTACCGTATGCTTGATTGTTGACTGTCCGAGCGATATCGATTGCCGGACGGGTGAGAGGAGTTTTAAACAGTAGCAGTTGTGGTGTGTGGCTGACAGCTAATTACAGCAGTGGCGCGAACGGAATTGTTATTATTGAAGGTGGTACAACAAATCGAACAGCGAATCATATTGATAAGCCACACTAAACTATCGTGTATTTTTACAGTCAGTGGAAATGTGTATATTTGTTAAAGTGCTCGCTAACGTGTGCCTTGTTGCCGAGAGAAACGATCAACCGCTTCGCGACCGTAATGGGTTTATATATGGATAGGATCTAAATCAAGACTATATGAATAACGTGGAATTTTGATTTCGCAAAATATGAACTTTCGTCGTAACCGTAACATCAAGATTATTGGGCTACAGCGTCAGAATCAATCGCTGTAATTGATATTGGACTGTCGTCGAACATGAACAACATATTGTATCAGAATACAGTGTAATATATGCGTAATACTCAAGATCCTTTTTATTCTGGAACTGGACAGTCAACCATTCGCCTTGTGTACTATTGATTTGCAACAATGTGTGAACTTTCAACCTAACCGTTATTATATTTATTCGCTACATTGCAAGCAAATCTTACTGTATGACTTTTAATATAGTGTTTCAAAACTGAATTAACTTTTATTAGCGAATGACAATCCCTTATCGACGATATTGCATCACGGTGAAGTGCATAGTTTCAAAGTGGAGTGTATTAATGGCTCAGGGAAATAATTATGGGTAGGCACACGGTCAGATCTAAATAAATATCCGCCCACATCTATATCTACATCTACATGAGACACTCTGCAAATCACCACCGTTATACTATTTTATCTCCCATTCCATTCTCGAATAGCGCGGGAAGAATGAACACCTGAATCTCTCCGTTCGGGCTCTGATTTCTCGTATTTTATTCTGATGATCACAATCAGCTAACGAACATAAATGAAACATTTTATAACTATATGTGTCAGGTCGAACTACGCAGACACCACTCTGCAGCGTATAATATGCAGGAAGGACTGGGGCATATACTCGATTTTGCACATGATTCAATGTCTGCAATCACGCTTTATTAACAACAAGTATAATTATAAACAACCTTGCGTGAAACGCATCTTAGACAGGCTCAATGCCTAGACCACGAGTTATCCTAAGAAACAATTAATGACTTGTAGTTGCCGCGGTGGAGTAGCCGAGCGGTCTAAAGCGTCTCGCTGCGGAGCGCGTTGTTGCTCGCCGTGGAGGTTCGAGTCCTCCCTGGGGCATGGGTGTGTGTGTTGTACTTAGGTTAGTTTACCTAGTTTTAAGTAGTTTGTAAGCTACGGACTGATGACCACGCAGTTTGGTCTGATAGATTTACAGACATTTGAACATTTGATTTGTAGTAAACACTAAAAACAATGATTACAGATTAAATACTAATGAGAACGAATCAGGAGTCTCTCCTGAAACCCTAAGTCTAGCACCTTCAATTAAAGATCAATGAAAACATTTAGGGCATTAAATCAACAGTAGGTTGTTAGAGTTTTTATGTAACCCAAGCAGGTGAACGACTGGATGTATGAACAAGCTAAACACACATTGCATTACACATTGATGCAGCCTACAAAAAAACGCTCAAAGGCATTGAGTACCTTTGCACTAAAACATGAAACGTTTATTTACAGAAATGAAAATTAGTTCCAAAATTTCTGACAAGAAGTTCCATTTAAGTCAAAATCTTTAACTTATGTGAAATATTTATTTCTCTACTGAGAATAAAAATGTTCAAATGTTTGTACAGCTTATGGGACTTAACTACGGGGTCATCAATACCTAAACTTACAAACTACTTATGAACTACTTACGAACTAGGACGGCACAAATATCCATGCCCGAGGGGGGATTCGAACCCCCGACCGTAGTGGCCGTGCAGACCGTGACTGAAGCGCCTCAGTCTCCTCGGCCACCGCGACCGGCTACTGAGAATAAGTCTCTCCCTAAAAGCACAATGTTATTTGTTTATTTTTCCCTTTTAAAGTAGAGATTTTTTTGCGGAGGTTTAGTTAGCAGGGCTGATGACTACAGGTAAATTCCGTTCGTGAGAAAAGGATGAACCACAGTGAAAAGACCGAGAAGAACTTGACACATAGCCGCGGTGGAGTAGCCGAGCGGTCTAAAGCGTCTCGCTGCGGAGCGCGCGGTTGCTCGCCATGGAGCTTCGGGTCTTCCCTGGGGCATGGGCCTTAGGTTAGTTTACCTAGGTTTAGGTAGTTTGTAAGCTACGGACTGATGACCACGCAGTTTGGTCGGATAGATTTACAAACATTTTGAACATTTTTTTGATTGACACATAAATGTCAATCACAAATACCGGATTGTGAAGCCGATATGAAACAAACAGTTACGCGTTGCCACGCCGTCTCCACTGCTCTGAAGAATCAACAAGTTACATCCGATGTGCTTCCGGTCAGGCCACAGAAGGGAAAATGCTTGTCAGCCCCGAGCAAATGGTCGCACTCACGTCGGCACACACACTCCTCCGGGCACCGCGCAGATTTCAATCAGTACAGCAACTGCAATTCAACAACTGCCCGCATTAGGAGCAGAAGTTACACCAGGCCGGCACGACTCCGTATTGACAACCCTTGCCCATCCACACGGCCACCCGCCTGCCGTGGGAAGCCGTCACTTGTCAACAGCCCCGAGCTACGTACTCTGCCCCTTTTCCACCGGCCCCTACGGCGCAACTGCCGTCAAAGTCACGTGCCCACTCCGGAGTCCAAAGATGCATACCGAGTCCAAGCAAAGATAAACAGCCAATCGCTGACAGTCGATCAGCGATCCGGCTCAACCACTTCTGAATAGAATTGCAATGATAGATCAGCGTCCTGCTTTGCTTTGGCCAACTGTGAAATAGTGCAGCATATGGTACACTATCAGGGTCACAGTCCGTTGCCTTTTGTTAGGGCATGGGTTTCTCCGCGTCGACCACTTCTGCGCCTCCTTTCACTAACGTCCATAAAACATATCAGACGCCAGTGGTCTGCGAGGCGACGTCACTGGTGACAGGAATGGTCAGATACTGTGTCCGCATGAATTCGAGTTCTGTTTGTATGAAAACGACGGCCGCATTTCGGTTCACCGCTGACAGGGGAACTTTATCAGAGTGAGAGCATGAGACATACAGCGTCAACTCAAGCCCTTATGCTGTGGGGTGCGACCACGAATCACAGTTGATGCCTTTCCAGCGTAATTTGAGCAGGTTGATCGCTCTGACGTGTGTGTGTGTGTGTGTGTGTGTTGTCATTAGCTTAAGTTTGTTTAAGAAGTTTGTAAGTCTAGGAACTAATGACCACTGCAGTTTGGTCCCATACCTAAACAAACATTTGAACCACGTTGACCTACGTCAATGAAATCTTGCGATCCGTAGCCATACCCTTCCTGCACGACATCCGATACACTATTTTTAGCAAGAAAATGCACGGACGTATATTGCTGCTCGAGCCCGTACCTTCTTGGTGTCACATAATGTTAGTCTTTCCCAGTAGATCGCCCAATTTGTGTAGTATGTGTTGAAATGACGGCTGCAGCACGTTGACCCAATGCCTAACACAGCAGATGAACAGCGTACTAGGCAAGAGCAAACATGCTGAACTGAGAAATATGTATTTACTACCTCTAGTCTTTTAACGTGTTCTGTTTTCAGAACATGACTGTATTATATGATGGGGGATCAAAATTTTTCTGTTAAAAACCGATATAACTCAGAATACAAATGCAATGTTCAAATATTTGTAAATCTAATGGACTTAACTTCTGTGGTTTCAAACTACTTAAATTTTGCCGACGACATGACACACCCATCCAAAGGGAGGACTCAAACCTCTGATGGCGAGCTACTGTACACTCCATAGCAATGCACCTTAAAGCAGTCGGCCACCCCACCGAGGCAGATACAGAATCCGTCTGCCAAATAAGCCAAATTTCAGTGAGCATTGAGACAAAGTCATTTGATACCCCACACATCATTTTGGTGAAAATAATGAGAGAAAGCGGTAACTGTACCTTAAAAGTAGGCCACTGTACTAAATAAAAGGTCTATTCTGATAGGAGGTACCAGATGAGAGTTTACTGTAATAAAAAGCTTAATTTAGCAGCAAAATTAGTAAATTAGTGAAAGGTCCGTGTGAACCACCGGCTACTCCCTGCTGCAGAATTTTGTTGCCTGGCCCAAGTTGAGAACTGACGTGGTTCAAGTAAGTAACAGGAAGTTAACGATACAGTGGCCAATATACATAGCAGCTCACACGAAATTACATTCAGACATTAATAAACAAGCCACCACAATTAAAGTTATTTCATAAAGGTGACTAAAGAAAAACATTTATGGAGTAACGGAACTTAAACCTAAAAAATTGCATCTGAGCTTGTTCTCAGCACTGGTGAAAAACAATATTAAATAAAAGGGGAAGGTGATCAAAAACTACAATTTCTAAAAAGGAAAATTATACTGAAATTAACTTGTTCATTCAGGTCAAACGCAAGAAAAATGGGGAACCTATTTTGTTAATACAATAAAAAAGCATCTCATTTACAGGAACTAATACTGACGATGCCCAGTATTGAATTTAACATAACTTCTGCACACAGAACGTAACGCTACTGGTGGAAGGATTTACAAACAACACTCACTCGCTCACACAGAAGCAATGCAACAGCGAAATTCACCAAAATCAGTGTGCTGAAAGGAGGCAGAAGCAGACGCCGCTATCGTAGGCGAAATTCAGCAAACCCGGAGGTACCACACAACACAATATACAATAAAACTGCGAAGATGGCTCTTGTCTGTCGTGCCTGATTTGAGATGGTGCGTGAGTAAAGCAAAGTTAAGTTACATTTAGATTAGACCTTGAGCAAACACGCTAACGGCTACGTTACATGATCGCAATCCACTGAAGGTGAAGTGGTTAAAAATCGGATACATAATCACGGCGGACTCTTAAGTAGCAATCTGAGAGTAAGCTATCTAGGCACTGGTTTTATGAGAAGTGGGGTGAATTCAAGTTACTAGCTGCAAACCCCTGAAGTCGGAGTTCGGACCCACGTGGTTCCAAGTAAATATTATGATGACTCAGTGGCTCGGAAGGTGCATTTCGCAAGCTGCACAACACGACGGGTACTGTGGTGACCGACCAGTGGCGTCGCGTCCTATGTGTTAACTGGTTCAGTGAAACCACGGAAAAAACATCGTCGTGCAAAAAAAGTAAGTAAATAAATAAAATAATAAGTAATATCAAAAACGAAGAATTTCCTGATGTTCTGCAAAACGTATTTATTCGTTACAAACCGACTTTCGACTTCTCAGACCGTCATCGGGTGACAACTGACAACTGACATGTTTTCAAAGGCGTTACAAAGATATTACGATTTACAAAGATGTTATCACAGAAAATTGACTAGTTCACAAGAAAGTGCATTACAACATTTTTATGAGAGTTACTAATATTTGTATAAAATGCGATAAGTATATGTAAAGGATCAGAACTGACATGATTATTTTTGTTGAAAGTTGGAAACTAAAATTTATTTCCTTCGTTGAGAAGGAAAGTTGCAAACTAACAGAAATCATGTCAGTCCTGATCCTTTACATAATACGTATCATATTTTTATATAAATATTGGTAGCTCTCATAAAAATGTTGTAATACAATTTGCTGTGAACTAGTCAATTTTCTGTGATAACATCTTTGTAAATCGTAACATCTTTGAAAACATGATGTTGGCCTGAGAAGCCGAAAGCCGGTTTGTAACGAATAAATAAGTTTTGCAGAACATCAGGAAGTTGTACCCTTTTTGATATTATCATCATGTTCTGTCAAGCACTGATGGAAAGTTCAATTTAAACAATAAGCAAGGCTGTATTTATGGTATGCGATGCCTCTGGGCAGTAATTTATTTATTTGACGCCCCCCCCCCCGGCAACTAGAATTCAAACTGAGCTCTCTACATACGCCACTGCTATCAACACAATGACATGAATTTTGAAATTTATTGCTGTAATCCAAATCTGAATAATGTTGATTCAATTAACATTAAAATAATATCCGAATGAAACTGGTTTCACTGAAGCAGTTAACACATAGCTGGCCGCGGTGGCCGAGGAGACTGAAGTGCGCCAGTCACGGTCTGCACGGCCACTACGGTCGGGGGCTCGAATCCCCCTCGCGCATGGATATTTGTGCCGTCCTTAGTTGTAAGTAGGTCATAAGTAGTTTGTAAGTTTAGGGACTGATGACCCCGTAGTTAAGGTCTACAAACATTTGAACATTTGTGATAACACATAGGACGCGCTGCCACTGGTCACCACAGTAACCGTCGTGTTGTGCAGCTTGCGAAATGCTCGTACCGAGCCACCGAGTCATCATAATATTTACTTGGTCAGACTCAGATAGATCGCGCGTTTCGCAGTCTACACACGGACAGAACGCTCACGATAGTACATTAAGCGTGCTGTGGCCTCGATTGTTCGTCGTGTGACGCTGCTATCTTATGGTCGGCAGTTAGGTGGTCATCTGGCTGATCACTGTATAAACAACAGCAACAGATACTCAACCTCCCGTGTGCTTCCTGCCACCTGCCCTCCCCTTCATGCCCCTTTCCAGCCCCACCCCTCCCTGCCTCCTTGACCCTGATCTCCTGCCCCCTACCACAGACAAATATATACAGACGGGAAACCTCTGTAAGGGCCCGGTCCCACGCTCAGGGGTGCGGGGAGGGAGGGTTACCAGCAGTTCCGTAAGATGTCCCATCATGATGGCACTGTGGTCATAAGTAGCCCTTTAAACTGACCAGAGCGGGCGGCAGGTAGCGGCTGCCCCCACCACCACTTCCCCTCAAACACCGGCACACCAGACACAGCCGTGGCCTTGTGGCCGGTGGCACAAGCTCTCCCCTCAGCCTCCCCTCCATGCTACCCTCTGACGTGTGAGAGGCACCCTCAGAAGTGCCTCACTGTATAAACAACAGTGACAGATGCTCACCCTCCCGTATGCTTCCTGCCCCCTGCCCTCCCCTGCAAGCCCCTTTCCACCCCCCCCCCTGCCTCCTTAACCCTGATCTCCTGCCCCCTATCGAAGACAAATATATACAGACAGGAATCCTCCGTAATGGCTTAGTCCCACGCTCAGGGATGAGAGGCGGGGAATGCTGAAGCAGTAAGATGTCCCATGATGGCGCTGCGGTCAGAAGCAGCCCTTTACACTGGCCAGAGCAGGTGGCAGGTAGCGGCTGCCCCCACCACCACCTCTCCTCAAACGCCGGCACACCAGACACAGCCGTGGCCTCATGGCAGGCGGCACAAGCTCTCCCCTCAGCCTCCCCTCCACGCTACCCTCTGACGTGCAAGAGGCACCCTCAGAAGTGCCTCACTGTATAAACAACAGCGACAGATGCTCACCCCCCTGTATGCTTCCTGCCCCCTGCCCTCCCCTGCATGCACCATTCCACCCCCCTGCCTCCTTGACCCTGATCTCCTGCCCCCTACCACAGACAAATATATACAGACGGGGAACCTCCGTAATGACCCGGTCCCACGCTCATGGGTGCGAGGCGGGGAGTGCTGAAGCAGTTCCGTAAGATGTCCCATGATGGCGCTGCGGTCAGAAGCAGCCCTTTACACTTGCCAGAGCAGGCGGCAGGTAGCGGCTGTCCCCACCACCACCTCCCCTCAAACGCCGGCACACCAGACACAGCCGTAGCCTCGTGGCAGGCGGCACAAGCTCTCCCCTCAGCCTCCCCTCCACGCTACCCTCTGACGTGTGAGAGGCACCCTCAGAAGTGCCTCTAGTGTGGTCTACCGGTACTAAGCCAGGGAACCGCCTGACACCTGCTAGCATCTTACGGAACTACGAAGAGAGCGTATGACAATGGTTTAAGGGGGGCTGCTTCTCTGTATATGTTACTCTATGCCCCTACCCTCTCCCTCTCTTGGCAATGGTCCCAGGCTTTGGGCATATAGATAGTCTCATATTAGGGGCGAGAAGAACAAGCGCGTCTAGGCGCGCAGCAGTTGGCAGCCGTGCGTCGACTCGTCGCAAACGTCCCGGAAACTGCAGACGGCCGCAGGCGCACCCCTAATTGACAATCAGACGCGGCCATCACAGGCCGCCTCCTCAAAAACACTCGTTAATTTCCGGACCGGTCTCCGGCGGCGGGCGGGCGACAACAACAAGGGTGCGCCACCACTGCCACCCCCACCACCCCCGGGAATATTAATGACTGCCTGCGCTGGGAGGGGGGTAGGCGGGCGCACGCGACTGTACGCGCGTTTTTTTATTGTGCCCGCTTCCGGGAAATTTAACTCGATTTAGAGTGGAAAGTTTTCTCCTCGTGCATATTTTCCTGTTCTCGCGGAAAGAATTTCCTGCAAATTTCGCTCGAGCGGAAGTATTTAATTATGGAGTGGTGATACAGATTGTTGGACGCCCACGCATGCGTTGCTAAATCACAAATTGCGTTCCTTTGGACTCGGAATGCTTTCTCACTGTTCTCTCCTCTGTTTTTGCAATAAACAACGGCGGCTGCTGGTGTTATAAACGGCCGTGCTGCAAAAAGTTAACTGATCAATCTAATACGAAAGTTATATATATATGTGTCGTCTGTTCCGGACATGTCACTTTTGATCCTGCTGTTATTATCTATTCATATTCACGGAATGTATGACATTAACTGCGAATGGGTAAATTTGAAAATGTGTACTCATCATCATCATCATTAGAGACTGATTATGCCTTTCAGCGTTCAGTCTGGAGCATAGTACCTCTAATAAAATTCATCCATGATCCCATATTCAATGCTAACATTGATGCCTGGTCTGATGTTATGCCTTTTACTTCAAAATCATTCTGCACCGAATCTAAAAACTTTCTTCTTGGTCTACCTCGACTCTTCTTACCCTCCGCTGCCGAGCACATGAGTCTTTTAGGTAACCTTGCTTATCCCATGCGTGTAACATGTCTCCACGATCTAAGTCTATTCGCTATAACTGCTTCATCTATGGTGTTCATACCCAGTTTTTTCTTGATTTCCTCATTATGGACACGCTCCTGTCATTGTTCCCGTCTATTAAATGTGTACTAAAGTTGAAAATATGTACCGAGCCGGAACTCGAACCCGGGTCTCCTGCTTTTGAGGCAGTTGCGCTGACCTCTACACCACTGGGGACACAGCGATCACCGCCCCTGCACGGAATTACTCAAGTACGCCTCCCATCAGCTACAAATTCTCAACTTTAACCGTGGCTTTCGATAAAACAGGCGCCACATATATGTCACTTATATAAATGTCGATGACAGGCAATGACCCTTTCTTCAGTGCGGAAGTACTCCTAGGCCCTAACTCTTGCGGGAATCAGTTCGAGTTTTTGTGTTTAGGGTAAAGTTGAGAATTTGTATCTGACGGGAGGTGTACTTGAGTAATTCCGTGCAGATGTGGTTATCGCTGTGTTCCCAGTGATGTGGAGATCAGCGCAACTGCCTAGAAAGCAGGATACCCAGGTTCGAGTCCCGGTTGGGTGCACATTTTCCACTTTACCCATTTTCAGAATGAGAAGAAAATATGTGTAAGTCTATTACGTGACACTACTTGGTGAAATCGGCCAAATTAATCTCACATTACCTCAAGAAATAAGTTCATCTAAAGAGTGAACATGCACAGAGTTTCTTCAGAGCATTGGAACACCTGATGAATAGCAGGTCGTTTAATACAGTGAATCCCCACAAATATTCGTGGATTTTATCTTTGTATGTAGTGTTGTAACACTATAGCATACTCCTTTCCCTGATAACCCATTGTTTATTATTGTTTATTTTAATTATTTATTTTAATGATTTGATATGTATCGATTGTCAATTACATTGTAATGACTGATGTCTGTATTCATAATCCTTGACTTAGTAGAAGTAAGTGTTCTGCTAGAAACTGTAAAAACTTAATTATTTTTCTGTGACAATGTTTATTTTCTATTTAAACATACTGCAGTTGTACTATATAAATTGTTCTGTATAAAATATGAAATGATGTGTCCTGGTTCATGTTAGGGCAAATTTAGCAATTACAGTTAAAAGATGGAGTGCAGTACCTAGGAACGGAAAGGTGGCCAGTGCAAGGTAAAAGGTGGCTGGCTGGCTGACTGGCCGGAGACGCTTCTGGAAAGGTGGTAACAGGAAGTTTTGGCGGAGTGGGAATTGTAGTTCAGTGGTAGCCGTGAGCAGTCGAGTATGTTCAAATGTTTGTATAGCTTACGGGACTTAACTACGGAGTCATCAGTCCCTAAACTTACAAACTACTTATGAACTAGCTAACACTAAGGACGGCACAAATATCCATGCCCGAGGGGGGATTCGAACTCCCGACCGAAGTGGCCGTGCAGACCGTGACTGGCGTGCCGCATTCCCCTCAGCCACCTCGGTCGGCAGTCGAGTATGAAACACAGGAGCAGCCAACTACCAAATTAAGCGGAAATACTGGCTTTTGTGGCAAATGTATTGGAGACTAAGAAGAAGCTGTGGAATTGGAGGCTAAATTAATTTGCTGCAAGTTTCCAATAGCCTCGGATGTAAGTACATTGTCTCCGAAGTATTATGGTTTCGTCATGTTGGCTTGTTATACAGTACTTCACGACGAAGAGGAAATGAGTTCACACAGCCGCACCAACTTCTGAAATGTTTCTGGAAGCATATTGTGGCCACTAGATCACCTAATCAGCCACCTACAGTACTGCAAGTAATATATCTTTAGTTTTGTATTCATGCATGAACCAGCAGTTTGTTTAAAGTTGTACAATAGATCGATCCATCTAAAAACTCTGTACCCAACCGTGATTTCCCCAAGTCATGCTACCAAGTAGGTTCCTTTCCTGGTGATACAAATTCCGAGAATCCTGACAATAAATATTACTATTTGCAAAAACTTTCAATGCTGAGATTGTGTGTGTTAAGCAGAACAGTACTAGTATACATTATAATCAGTACAGTAGACAAGTACCAATTATTTAAATAGTGTTCACATAGACAAAACTAACTGAAAGTTTAATATTGACTATATCTTGAAACTTACATTTTCTAAAGTTTCAGTCAGAAAACAAATCTATTTGCATTATCAAAAGTGTTGCTACCGTCGGGTCTTTCATGACATTTCAATAATCAATAGTTTCATTTATTGTCTATAAAATCCAGAATCAAACTAGTTGTCAAATATCTTTTAGAAATACCAAAACATGGAAAAGTACTGTTCTCTGTTTAACAAAGAAACTGCAAGGTAAGGTAAAGTAATGAAAGTGCAGTTAATTTCAATATTATTCTTGTACCCATTTCTTAAAACAATCATAAGATTACCAAATATTCAAAGTATCAGATTTTCTATTGGTGCTTGTTTGTCAGTTTGTTTTTGTGTTAGATTTGAACATACTGTAGTCAGAAGTTTTGAACAGGGCAGCACATTAGCTTGTTTGTTTTATTAAGCAGTGACATTCATATAGGCCTATCTTGGTAATGATTCCAAATTTAAAAGATTAGTGACTGCACCACAGTCTTGTATACATTAGTAATTGTTCAAGTTGTACTGCTATAACCGTTTTCTTTCTTTCTGTCTTGAAGTTTTTGGAAAGCTATTATAACTAATGTAGGCCTAAATTCACTTGATCTGAAATTCCATTTTTGCTAACAATTTATTAATTTCCCTAAACCAGTGTGGCGACAGTTTTTTTTAACATTACAGTTCACTTAATTTGCAGTTTATACTGAACCTAACAGCATTATTTGAAGGGCATTACCTCTCGAAACGAAAAATCCTTAGAGACTAAGTTGAAAAACGATTCCTTGGCACACAACACGGTTAAAACTAAAATGCTGGCGCAGGTTTATTGACATAACAGTGGTGTTTCGCAGTGCATAACGCTCGCATAACTTCGTGTTGTGTAATTGTGAGTGTACTGTAAGAATACCTCTGGGGTGTTACAGTGTGTCCATGTGTTTGTCTGCGTTTTCGTAATGCATACAAATCTACAGTTTTGTTCAGATCTTCGTAAAATTTTGTACACTTGACCTTCAAAAGAAGAGGAAGGTGACGCATTACGTAAAATTTTGTATAGTGTATGGCGGAGAGTGCTTCCCTTATTTTTCGAATTAAGAGGAATATCACCATCTACTTGAGACTTCAAACGATGCATAGCGGAGGGTACCTTGCAATAAACGTAGACACTACTTCACGATCACCATGTAAGTTGACATGGAGGAGGCTATAATCCGAAGAGGTGGAGTAAGAGTACATCTACATCCGTACTCCGCAAGCCACCCGATGGTGTGTGGCGGAGGATACCTTGATTACCACTATCTGTTCTTCCTCCTATTCCAATCACGTATTGTTCGCGGAAAGAAAGATTGTCCGTATGCCTCAGTGTGGACTCTAATCTCTCGGATTTTATCTTCATGATCTCTTCGAGAGATATACGTATGAGGGAGCAATGTGCTGCTAGACTCCTCGGTAAAGGTATGTTCTCGAAACTTCGACAAAAGCCCGTACCGAGCAACAGAGCGTCTCTCCTGCAGAAAAAAAACTGGAGTTTATCGATCATCTCCGAAACGCTTTATCGATTACCAAATGATCCTGTAACGAAGCGCGCTGCTCTCCGTTGGATCTTTTCTACCTCCTCTATCAACCACACCCGGTGAGCAGTATTCAAGCTGTGGGCGAACAAATGCACTGTAACCTACTTCCTTGTTTTAGGACTGCATTTCCTTATGATTCTTCCAATGAATCTAAGTCTGCCATCTGCTTTACCGACGATTGATTTTATATGGTCGTTCCATTTTAAATCACTCCTAATCTCTACTCCCAGATAATTTATGGAATTAACTACTTCCATTTGCTGACCTGCTATAGTGTAGCTAAATGTATTTGCAGCACATTACACTTGTCTGCATTGAGATTCAATTGCCATTCCCTGCACCATGCGTCAATTCGATGCCAATTCTCCTGCATTTCAATACAATTTTCCATTGTTACAACCTATATATAGTAAAGAATCATCCGAAAAAGGCCTCATTGAACTTCCGATATTATCCGCAATGTCATATATATATCGCGAACAGCAACGGAACCACGACACTCCCCTGGGGCACACCTGACATCACTCTTACTTCGGACGACGAGAATGTGATTGGCATAGAAAGCGCAAGATAGGCAGAGAGAGGGGTAGGTGGAGAGGAACAGTGAGAGACGGAGATGAGCACAGAGAGAGAGAGAGAGAGAGTGGGAAGAGGAGGAGGCATCTGAAGGCGGAGCAGCCGCACAGGTCCCCGCGTTTCTAGGGACCCGCGCAAGAGGACTGTAGTCTGTAATTTTGTTTCTAAAACTACTTTTAAATTATGGCGCCACTATGGCCACTGGCGTTCGTCTCAGAATAAGAAAATTATGCCTGAATCTGAGTCGATGGAACCAGAGGTTAAGATAATGATTAGCTATACCTATGGTAATATCCAGTGTCTGCACATACCTATTGCTCAGACGATTCGTGGTTTCTCAGCGCCTCTCCGCGTCCTTTTTAATCATCATTGTGACAAGTAATCAAGCATTGCATTCGTCAGATAGCAGGTGTTCCCCACAGAACAGGCTGTTCCAGCTTCAGCTAAGCTGCGCAGCGCTCCCTGCTCCGCACGTTGTGAACCGTCAGATGGGGCGGCCAGGCACTCGGCACAACACCTTCAGAAAGCTGGCGCGACAGGTTTTTTCGCCCGTCTGCTGTGCATTATATTAGCGCCAAACCCCTCCTCGAATCTGCTATGACATAACAACATTCTATCTACGGGAAATAAGAAATAAAATGATCATTTATCTTTTATTGGCCGGAATATCCCCATCGGGATCCGGCCACTTACCGCAATTACTTTGACTGATGGCACTTCTGTGCCTTGCGTGTCGATGATGATGATGATAGTGATAACACCAGGTCCCCTGCCGGGAATTGAACAGGGGCCTCTTGCAACGGTGGTCAGTGACGCTGCCACCGAGCTACACAGGTATACAGGGAAATAGGAAAATTAATTACATACATTTAATGGTCTTCTGAAACTTATTATTTCAGAAACAGACTCTTGCAACAATGCCCGTCTTTACATGCCATGTTGTCCAAATTCTGTTTTGAAGATATTACTGATGAATTTGCTCTTCAAAAAGTAAGAAAAAGATGTTTTGTGTCAAGTGTGCAAAGCAGAAGACCCGTAGTGTTTATAAATATAGATCCTGTCAAGTGTTTAAAACATGTGTGTATCCTGAACAACACTTCTAAACCTTTTACGATTTTGAATTTTATTAGATTGGAGGGATAGCCAAGTAATTTTTTTATTATTATTATTATTTACGTTTTAGTAATTGCTATACTTATTAAGATTCCTTCTCTGTTAATTATTTTCCAATCGTAACAGTAGGTCTGCTGTAGTATGTGTTTTAATACATTAGTAGAATGTCAGTGACGAAACTTTGAATTCTTTTTAACGTTACGAAGGTATGTAAAGGGAGGGATAGAGATGGGATGATAGGATGCGGTAGAGCCCCACGCGCAAGGAGATAGACAGAAAACGAAGGAAAGAGATGGAGGAGAGAGAGAGAGAGAAGGAAAAGCAGAGAAAGGGGGAGATGGCCAAAGAGAGTGATAGGAAGAGATGAACCAAGATATTGCAGAGACGTATATAAGGCGGGGCAGGGGGCCACACCTACACCACCTAGAGAGAAGGCCGCGGCGCTCTCGTGTGACGTCATGCAAAGTAGGCTGCGCGAGCGTAGCTAACTGGGTAGCCGCTGGGGCACGGCCCATTATGCCGAAGCAGCGAGCCAGTCAGCTATGCGCGCGCAGCCTACACTGCATGACGTCACACGAGAGCGCCGCGGCCTTCTCTCTAGGTGGTGGTGGTCAGACACCCGTACCCCGATTCCTAAATAATAAATATAAAGGGAAAATAATTATTTTTCTATGATTTAATGTCAACAATAAAAAAGCTTGATCTCAGTAAAATAAGAGGGACTTCAACGCAAATCATCCTTCGAACATGAGCAGCAAAACTGATACAAAATATCATTAAAATTACTTATCTCTAACATTAATCTTACCCCCCCACCGCCAAAAAAAAAAAAAAAAAAAAAAAAAAAAAAGTCACCCATACACAGTACTGAGAAAGAGGGTGTGGAACAGTTAGAGCGGGAAGAGGAGGAGATGGTTAGAGTGAGAACAAAAAAATAAATAAAAATAAAAAAGATGGTAGACAGAGAGGGAAAAGGAATGGAGAGATGGACAAGCTGACGACTGAAATAAGTACCCTGGCTATGCCGGGTTTTCAGCTTGTTCAGTTATAAAAACGTAGACGAATATAGTATTTCTTTCTTGGATAAACGTACAACGTACAACTTGCATGTAATATATCTTTATTATAGGTATTCAATGTGTGCCCCACCTGTGACTCGACAAATATCGGTTTCTGTTAAGGCCCAAAACGCATTACGCCTAAGAGAATGAGTTTGTATCTCCAGAGTGGCACGACGATTCTCTGATCCCCAAACTCACACACTGTGTCTGTTTACCTTACCACGCAAGTAGAATGTTGCCTCACCACTAAAAAGCATCTTAGGTGAAAGATGGTTATCAGTTTCTAGTAACTGATGTAGATATGAACACAACTGCCGTAGGCGTGGATACTATTCAGGTTTTAACTTCCACATCAACTGCAGTTTACATGGATGAAAGTGCAAGTGTTTTCGTAACACCTCGTCCCCCGTGCTTGATTTAGGGGGATTTTTAGTTCCTTGCTCGATCTTCGCGCTGAAGTTTCGGGGTTCCTCGCACTTGCAGCGGAAATGTTGGTCGACCAGGGTGTCCTTTCCGTTCGTCACAGACGCATTCTTCCTCGACGAAACCATTTCAGCACTTCAAAATTGACTTTTTAGAAGGAGATTCCAAAATTGCTCCTGAACGCGCGTTGAACAGACACAACATAGGTTGATTTCTAACACAAAGATCCGTTGCTGTTTGGAGGGCGCCATCTTCAGTTTACTGCTCTCTAGCGGAAAGTGGGTAAATGTTACAACCTGTAGGCCAGAAACAAAAAGTATTCACTTACTACACCTTCGAACTCTTTAGGCCTACTTAAACATGTTGAAAAGTGTTTTCAATTTTAATTAAAAAAATTCTGGTATTTCAAGCCACGAAAGGTGGTTTACTGCCCACGAGCTTTCGGCAGAGATCTACTCTGCCACCTTCAAGTGGTTCACTGTCTTGTCGATGCCGCTGTCTTTTGGTAGCGAGACCGCCACTCCCGCATCAACTCCCCAATAACAGATACCCAAGTCGTACTAAGCTGCAATCCACCGTCTACTGAAAGTGTCGTCAGATGTCTATTGCCTCTTTTATTACGCTGTCCCTGAAGCCGTTCGTCCGTTGCAATTCGGTGCTCGTTTTCCAGAACATGTTCAGCTACAGCTGACTTTTCGGGATAAAATAATCGAAAACACCTCTCATTCTCTATGCGTCTCTGTTCATTAGTTAGAATATTCTGGCCGACTTATAACTGAGCATTCTCACACATAATTTTGTATATGCCTGATGTTCTAAGGGCTACATAATCTTTCTCAAGATTCGTTAATTGCCAGATCTTTGCTGAATGTCTGAAGGTTGTGTCAATCTTATGTCAATTCACCAGACGTCTAATATTCCCTGTTATTGAGCTCAAAACGGTAAAACTGGCATATTTGGTATTGTTCTGCTTTTGTGACTTGAATAAAATAGCTTTCGATATTTGTCTGGTGTTAGAACCATATTCCTTGAAAACCGTACGTAAGTGGCTCAGTTCTTTTGTTATGTTTTCAGCAGTTGAGACTACTTCAGCTCTATGTACCAAGGTCCTCAAAACATGTATATTCTGATCCGTGTGGGCTTGCAGTAAATGCAGTGACTTACACAACCATTAGGTTTACGACGGACAAGGACTTCCAGAAACGGCAAGTAACCGTTCGGGATTTTATATGGCTGTGGATATTCTTTATGTGTTCCAAGAATTCTTCTAACTTTTCCTGTCCTGACCAGATGACGACGGTATTGGGATAAAAACAAGTAGGTTTTGCAGGAGCCGGCTCCATGCAATGTCCTAGAAATGCTCCATGACTTTGGCTACATCTGGAGCTAATGGGCATCCCCGTCGCCACGTCGTCCATCTGGCTAAAATATTCTCCTCCGTGTAAGAAATATGAAGAATTCATTACTGTAGGAAGAGGCTGGAACGAGGCATGCGAGACTGAAGATCCAGTCCTGGAACCATGTACAGGCGAAATCATTCACATGTATCGTGGGCCAGTTGGTTGTTTAGATTAGGGGCTCTAAACCGAAACTTACCTGGCACAGGGACTGCAATAAAATTCGTGAGGGCCATTGACAGGTTAAAGTTACTAACGACGACGACACACACACACACACACCGTCAGCTGTAGGATCATCTATTTATTTACATACAGGGTGTTTCAGGAGGAATAGTAAATTTTTTAGAAGATGTAGCATAGACGAATTGCAAATAAAAATTGCCATATAACATGTGTTGAGGTTTTATTGAGTAAAGAGATACAGCTGTTGGTACGTAACCCAAACAAACTTCAAAATGATCAAATGTTTGTTAAGCTTATGGGACTTAACTGCGGGGTCACCAGTCCCTAAACTTACAAACTACTTATGAACTAACTTATACTAAAGACAGCACAAACATCCATACCCGACCGGGTATGAAAACCCCCGACGGAGAACGGCCTCTCGCATCGTAGCATAGCGCCTCAATGCGCTCGGCCTCTCCATCGCGGCGTAGCTAAATCCCCCCCCCCCCTCCCCAATCCCGCACCATCCCAAAGATTTCTTTATTTTTATTATTTTATTAAACAGGTCGTTACCGGAAATTTGATATAGTACACATGTAATAAATCACAACGTAATATAATTTGCTAAGCAGAAGTGAAGGTGACAATGGCTCGCCAACGTGATGCCGCCACTGAAAACGTGTGCTGATGTTACTGTGAGCGGTTTTACTGCCGCCGCAAGCAGCTTTGATGCTGCCGCTATTGGTACTGCTATGCTGAAGTTACAAGACAATTTTTCATATGCGGCGACCCGCTGCTTAGCAGGTCAGCGGCGCCACCGAGTGGAATCTTATAAGCAACAATAGTGTTATTTTAGTTCAATTTGTACACACAGAGTCTCACGTTAATTAAACTGTAAGGATCTTTATCTTTGGCTAGTAACATAGAAGCTGCTTAATTATTTTACGAGCTGATTATATACACTCCATTTCCACCACGTTGCTCCTCTTCCACTTTCAAATTAATCCGAACCTACACATTTCCTGTGCAGTTGTTTTCGTAGTATAATTGTTCAAATTATAAAAAGTGTAAAAATAAGCCATAGATTAAGAAATTCAATGGGCTTTATTGTTTAAAAAACTAGTCCCCCTCACGCAAAAAAATAAATAAATAAATAAATAAACACCTGGCTGCGACACTGCCCCAGTCCATATTAACCTTTGTCTTGTCTTCCTTTTCCTACTGCGAAAAAGATAGGAAAATAAGACCTTGGAAAAATCCTTGGATATTATGGAAGTACTGAATTTAATTGATGAAAGAAGAAATATAAAAATGTACCACTAAATGAAAAAATTGGACAGACGACTAAATATGAGATTTACAGGAAGTGTAAAATGGCTATGCAGGAGTGGCTACAGGACAAATGCAATCTGTAGAAGAATGTACACTACCTAACGGAAAATAAGAGATATTTGGAGAAAAGAAAACCAGCTGCATGAGTAGCAGATGGGAAACTGGTACTAAGCAAATAAGCGATAGCTGAATGGTGGAAAGGATGTAGAGAGGGCTCTGAAAGACAAATGAACTTGAAAGCTGTATTGTAGAAACCGAAGAAAGAGATGAACAAACGGTGCTTTTATAATCCGTAAAGAGCCTAGACCTCACGTAAGGTACAAAAACCAACCGATTTGTCAATTTTTCTACAATGCAGGAAGTAATGTTTAAATTTTAAGTCTGTGCTGTAGGATAGCTGAAGTAAAAAATCAAATGTTTGTATAACTTATGGGACTTAACTACGGGGTCATCAGCCCATAAACTTACAAACTACTTATGAACTAGCTACAACTAAGGACGGCACAAATATCCATGCCTGAGGGGGATTCGAACCCCCGACCGTAGTGGCCGTGCAGATCGTGATTGGAGCGCCTCAGTCCCCTCGGCCACCGCGGCCGGCTAGTGAAGTATGACACTTCTTGTAATAATTATACAAAGGATCAGTTTACCATATCCGTTTACCTTCGCCGGATATCATCCATGCTGTCAATGAGATATTAATCACACACTTCCCACTCCCTACATCTCAGCACTGTATGATGTGTTCCGAAGGCATGTGTCACTCTGTTGACTGGTCTATCAAACTTAGTACTTAAGCTTCGACAACCCATTAGTGCTAATTAATAGGCTATGAACCGCTACTGGCTTCACCCTTCATTTTCACTTCTATTATCACCCAAAGCAAAATGAGACGTCAACACAGTGCTCAAACACTCGCCCCCTCATCTACACGACAAAGGTACATACCTGACACGCTGTGCTTAAACAGCAGGTCGATCGGGCACGGTACCTAGCCATGGTGCAGAGTTCACAGCGTAGCTGTTAAACACTATGCGTATCTGACAACAAGGCTGCAGTGTGTTTTATGTCAATGCATTTTTCCCAATAGTTTTGGGTGATTGTATTCCATCACCAAACTTGAATTTTGAAAAGTGATGAAAAACATTCATCTTTCTCTGCCATTTAGTCTTGTCGCAATACACACTGAAATCGCCAAGTTTATTTCGAGGTCAATTTTACGTTGCTCACTCAAGAATGTTTTATTTTTGCTCCTGCAAGGGAACGAAAATTTATTTCAGAGATATGAAACTCCCTCCCATCACTGAACTCTTCCCTCACACGGTTCAGGTTTTTATTTACATGTATGCACTAGCTGAAAATCCGACGTTGCGCGGGTATTTATTTATCTATTGAAGCCTTGAGTTATCACTTATCCTATCCCGCCTGTCCCTTTATCTCTGTTCATCTCCCTTAAAAAGAAAAAGAAGTTATATTTATGGGAAAATATTAATGAAATAAGGATGTATTGCATAATGTACTAAATAATAAGTGCACTATCCAAACAAACAAAGGTAGTCATCAAGATACAAATGATACGTAACATCAATGCATTCATTTAATTCAAAACTTGATTATAAACAATACTTCTGGTTTCTTTTCCAGGAGCTAGTATAAATAAATTGTTTGGTGAGTCCACCCTTGAGCAAGTGACATAAAGTGGTCCGTGTGACAAACATGAAGATGTGAAAGCCACTCCGCAGTATATATTAGATTGCCCTGTGATTTGTTAATCATAATATAAAATGCAAGTCGCACTGGAAGCTCCAGTCTCTTGAAGTTAAAAGCTAGATCTGACGGAAATAATAGGTATTCGCCCTGCAGTTTCATTTTCAAACCTCTCAGTGGTTATGACGTCGTATCTGCTGATCAATGTGTCGTCCAATGATATAATATTTTAGATCCTTTCAGTGGTATATTTGGATATTGTTTGCGGAATGTGCTGCAAACAGAGTAATATAGACTTAACAAAATGTCAAACACAAAGCAGTACCTATTTACGGATATCACGTTTATGACGTAATATCTCCTGAATTATGTGTCCTAGAAAAACATTATTTATCAGGGTCGTAGAGAGACATATTAGGAAACTGCCTGCGAAATGTGTTGTAAATGGAGTTGGTAGTAAATTACAACTTCGTGCACATTAGGGTGAATTTTTATGTATTTCATTGTCTTTGACATGATAACACCAGAACTATATCTCGTAATGTATGTGACGTCACGAGCCAATTGTTCATATGCAGCGACCCGCTGCTTAGCAGGTAAGCGGCGCCACCGAGTGGAATCTTATGAACAAAAATAGTAATATTTTAGTTCAAATTTACACATACAGTCTCATGTTAATTAAACTGTAAACACGTTTCTCTTTGGCCAGTAACATAGAAGCTGCTTAATTATTTTACTAGCTGATTATATACACTCCATTTCCACCACGTTGCTCCTCTTCCACTTTCAAATTAATGCGAATCTGCTCATTTTATTTCTTGTGCAATTGTTTTCATAGTATAATTGTTTGGATTATAAAAAGTGTAAAAATAAGTCATATATTAATCAATTCAATAGGCTTTAATTTTTTAAGAAAAGTAGCCCTCCCCCACCCAGAACCAAATCCTGGCTGCACCACTGGTCCTCTAGCAGTTTTCCATGATGCGAGTGCTTTTATGGCCCTCCAGTCGGTGTTTTTGAAAGGTAAATAACGAATTCTATTGGTTATACCCCCTAAAGTTGAGGTGCATGGGGTGACCTCGAGGTGTCAGTGGCTTAGTTCCCTCTTAACCCTCTACTAACAACAAATCTCACAGTATGATAGCCCGAATAAGAAATAAACGTAAGAACCATCATGTTCAGTTACATTAAAGACATGGAAATAGCAACAACACTCAGCAGCGGTTAACAGCAGAGTTCCCATGCGCTTTTCCAAAAATTGAACTAAACTCGGTTAACACGAATTGATTAAAAACACAAGGTATTACTGTTACCAGTCACTTAGTTTCATTGTACTCACAATGCGTTTCGAGGGTTTAAACACCCGTCATCAGGTGGAATGACATTAAGTTGAGTACATATAGGTTTATTTCGTAAACAAAGAAGGTGGCTGTGATTTGTTACTTGTAAGTGAGGTTAAGACAATGCAAGAGACCTTTGGTCACTGGAGACAGTGCAACAGGTCAACCTGACCTATATGTACTCAACTTAACCCAGATAGGGCTGACATCCTTCGAGAAGTACGCGAATGGTAGCTTAGTTTTTCATACTTGTAGTTACAAATTCTTTCACAGCCTCCTGTTTCATTTCTTCTAAAGTCCTCCCCCCATTTTAGATAAATTTTAATTTGTATTGTTGATTGCAAAGTGGTAAGATACGCCTGCAAAGCTGAGGTTCATGCGGATGATATTGAAGATTTCCTCGTAGTTTGGTTCATATTTCTTGAACATTCTTTAATTTTTGCGAGATTTATATGTACACATTTCATTTTAAATAGTGTTTTAATAATAATGAGTCATTACATCAATATTCTAAAACATTCATTTTGACGTCCTTGCAGAAAGATGGGCAATATTCCAGAACTAATGGTGTGTTTATGAAAAAAATTACTTTTCCTTTTTTTGTGAAGTCATATGAAGGTAATTCATACATTTTGAAATAAAATTAAAACCAAAAATAATTCCGCGCTATCTGGGTTAATGTCATTTCACCTGATGATGGGGATTTAAACCCTGGAAACACGTTGTGAGTGCAATAAAACTAAGTGACTGGTGACAGTAATACCTTGTGTTTTTAATCAATTTCAAACAACAGTCACAGTAAGCCTTTACTAAAATGTTTTCATTTAAAGAAAACGAACGACACTGCCTAACTGTGCTGACAAATCTGTCAGAAAGAGTGGCCAGCGATGGCGGGCACTCGGTGAAGTGGAGAGACCCTGCACCTCCCCTCCCCCCCACCTCCATTAGCACTGTGCCTACAGCCGCCACGCCCATAAATCAAGCCTCGCCTCGCGTCGCTAGATGTTTTCCTCCCCCCGTCACCGCCAGCCGTCGTGCTATTGATAAGACCCCTCATACATTTACATGTCGTCGCGCACGCTTAAATTTATGGCCGCTCAACCAGCACACCACAGCAAGTTATTTCAAATACCTCGGCTCTGTCCAAAGACGTTTCTGTACTCTAGTATGAATGCAATAATTTTGCCACAAACAGAGGACGTTGAGTGTCATTTCACAAACAAGACAATGACAGGCGTAAAGAAGCAACCACACTATCTACATCTTCATCAATATCCATACAACAACAGTCATTCACGAAGTGAGGCGGAGGGCAGGGGAGACCGGGGCTAGTTGTTACACGGGGCAACTTGTTACTTGACAATAAAAACTTCCGCGCTAGAGCAGTTTACTCGTTGCTACGCCACATGGTAGCACTAAGAGACTCCCTCCTCCCATCCTAACTATATCAGCCGTCAGTTGGTAACAAGGCGCTAGTGACAGAAAACGTGTTTTTCGTGTGCTGGAGTAATTTTTTTACTCTGTGTGAATTTTTTCATAGTTCACAGGAAACTGCTGATTTCATTTTAAATTTTGCAACATACCAGCGTCCAACATTCAGCTACGTAGTAGTATACGTTAAACTCCCAAACAAAAATTTTATATATATTTTTTTTTTCGACAATAAGAGAAAATGGCGTAGCATGGGATCAGTTGTTACAAAGGCGCAGGGGCAAGTTGTTACTGTGTAACAACTTGCCCCAAAGAGTTTTTTGATTCCCTTAATGTAAGCAATTATGTTTATCTACAGGTATAATGCGTAATTATGTTTCTTGTTGCCGGCCGCGGTGGCCAAGGAGACTGAGGTGCTTCAGTCATGGTCTGCACGGCCACTACGGTCGGGGGTTCGAATCCCCCCTCGGGCATGGATATTTGTGCCGTCCTAGTTCGTAAGTAGTTCATAAGTAGTTTGTAAGTTTGGGGACTGATGACCCCGTAGTTAAGTCCCATAAGACTTACAAACATTTGAACATTTTATGATTCTTGGATGAAAACAATACTGGAAACACTATGACCATATATGGCATTCCATGTATAGTTAAACAATCTTTGCTTACCGCTGCTACGGCAAAGAACATCAAGGATATATTTCAAGTGCCTGGAATATGTCAATTTAGCAGAGACATTTTTACAGACGATGAATTTTTGCCCTCTGCCGTGACGGACCGCCCATGCAGGGAAGATGAAACTCTGCTGTGTCTCTTACGAAATAAGTAGGGGTTGGCGTTCCCATCACATCAAACAGTGTGGAATCAAGTCCGACACCTTGCACCTCAACAGTCGGTTCTGCAAAATCCATAGACACACATGTGCCACCTGAAGAACTGAGGCCTTTCTCGAAAGCTCCTGCCCGCAAGAAAACAGTAAGAAGGAATAAACGAGAGAGTGCTATGCTGACTGATTCACTAGTAAAAGCAGCATTGACAGCTGAGGCAAATAGCCAAAAGAAACCAAAAGGAACGAAAAAAATATTTTTTCTTGATTATTATGTAACAACTAACCCCATATAGTGTAACAATATGCCCCACAGTGAGATAGGTTGTTACATCATACAAGTTGGCAAAAAAGTTGATATAGAGCTTAACAATTTGAACTTGAATTTATAATAAATATTTCATTGTGAAGACTAAATAATGGGCTAAATTTTGGCATCTGTCCAATCGACGTACGTATTTTGTGTCGAGGTATACGAGATTCCAAGATTCCAAAAAAAATTGCAACAACTAGCCCCGATCTCCCCTACTTTGCGCACCACTAAAATATTCCCCTTTTCCTATTCCAGTCGCGTATGATACGTGGGGAAAAAGACTGGAGCTATGCCTCCATGTTGGTTCTAATCTCTCCAATTTTATCCTAGTACTCTTTTCGTGATATAAACGTAGGAATAATATATCGTTTTTGCGAGGTATACTTTTGAAAAAGCACTAAATAACTTGCCGTTCAAAAAACATAGGCTCTCGGAACTTAGAAGCCCAGAACTTGATGCAGAAAGCTCTGTTGCGTTGCATGCCACTGGTATGTACCGATTACCTCGGTAGCACTTTCTCGTTTGCGTACTGAACCAGTAAAGATGCTTACTGCTCTCCTCCGGATCTTTTCTATCTCCTCTATCAACCGGTACGGATCATACACTAATGGGCATTATTCAAGTATAGATCGAACGAGTGTTTTGTAAACTACTTCATTTGTTTGAAAACGTAGGCTTCCGCAGCAATTGTCACTATCAATAAAATTCTTCTGGGTGTGATACCGCGTCGTCATTTTGTAAACTGTACCGACGTTTCGGCCACTGTTGCAGGCGGCCTTCATCAGGGTCTGTGTCTGACTGCTGACTGTACGATTGCTTGGTGTTTATATATCAGCGGATGAGGGAGAGGAAGGGGGACGTTGGTTTTCCTTTATTATTGCACGCCATTGGTGGAACGGAGCGTTGCTGATTGGTGTTTTAATGGCTGGTTTTTCATATGATTGGATGTTGTATTCTTCTCCCTTATTGGTCAAAATGGACGTTTCCTATTGGCTTTTGCATTAGAACTTGTTATTAGCGGAATGGACCTGGGAGAACGGACAGCGGTTGTGGCAAAACAACCGTTCTCAACGAGGAGGAAGATTAGAGAGGCTATAGAAATAGCGAAGCGTCCCGCCAATATGAACAGGGAGGATGGCTACAGGCTGCCGGCGTCTTGGCTGCCAGCAGTTGCAACACTACGTGACGGCACCGCGCGCGGAATGACTCGCAGGCCAGTCGTCGTAGACAAAAAAATGGCCTTAGGTCCAAAAAAATTGCAGGAAGCTGCATTTTTTATATGTTGTTAGGACATATTAGAGTAGTATTACACCAAGTTTGCAGCTTCGAAATCCTTTAGCTTAACTTTTAAGAACCAAAAAACCTCGAAATTTTCGGACTTTTTTCTGATATTGGCTTATAACTCGTGAAGAGTGGTTTTTTGAGGAAAAGTCACTCACATCTCTATTAATGTAGAAAAAATATTCTAAAATTTAAGCCCTACCGCAGCTCTGTAAGTCCAATAGTTCCCGAGATACTGGACTTCAAAAATTGACTTATTTTTCCAAAAAGTTCAAATTTTCGATTTTAGTCATCTTTCGGCTAGAATATTGGCTTTAATGATCATCCCACGGGGAAAGTCATACTAAAGAAAGTTATAGAGCAGTTATTTAGCTTTAATCTGAGTACAGAACGAAGTCCATAGTCCCAATAGATTTATAGTTATCTTTAAAATACGAAAAGTCGAAAAATCGGAGTATTCAATAAACTGACCCAGACGAACTTCTGTCCTCTTATCCTATATTTGTTAAAGAAAAAGGAGGAATTACTCATTGACGATGATTATTAACGCATTGTATATAAATTGTAATTTGTGTTAGTTCATACCAATATATTTGTGAAAGTATGTATTGCTGTAAAAACAACGAAAGCCTCTCTGTTTGTGGGTATTGGTCAGACATTAAGGGATTGGGACTTTCGTTCGTAGCGAGGCCTTTTGTTTTGTGAAGGCATCACTGCCTCCCTCCCCCCCCCCCCCCCCGCCCTTACTCAGAGTGGTGACCAAGCGGGTGTTCAGTCCTCCCTCCCAAACTTCTTGTCTCCGAGGTCTTCCTCACTACACCCAGTCTGCCCCTAGAAACGGCTGTATTCGGATCTGTGAAGAAGATTTCAAATAAAAATCGTCTAAGTCTCGATCGCGGTGGTGTTTTAAGTACTTTCTTTTTTACAATATTTCGGAGCTACCCCAGTCGGATGTTTGTTTCATTTGTCGAAAAGTGCTTGGAGAGGGAACAGTGACAGTGAAAAAACGCGGGATCTCCAGCAGTGTCCTTGCGCGCTAGACTGGGCACACGGTGTATATGCTGAATATCTGTGAGGGCTTGGAGTAATTCTGGGATGTCTCCTGCACCAGCATTGAGCAACACGTTGACATGAGATCCTCTCGACCGAAATATTACTTCGACAAATTAAAAATGTGGTTTGAATCCCAATGCACCATTTCCTTGGAATGTTACTTTCAAAAGGAACGACAAGGTACGAAAATTGGCTACAGCTACAGTTAAAGTGCGGAATAAGGTGGTCTATCCTCTCACACTCTTCCAAAGGCTGTGCATTACGAAGAAGTCAAATGTTCAAATTTTTGTACAGCTTAAGGGACTTAACTACGGGATAATCAGTCCCTAAACTTACAAATACTTATGAACTAGCTACAACTAAGGACGGCACAAATATCCATGCCCAAGGGGGGATTCGAACTCCCGACCGTAGTGGCCGTGACGAAAAAGTCAGATCAAGACTTAAGAGAGCACTTTGCCATGGCACTATTTTCGGAGGAGCGTATGCAGAAGGGCACAAAATCCAACTTCTTCAGTGCTTTCACTCCTATCACTGAAAACATCTCCATCACACAAAGTACTTTTGTTGTTGTCGATGGAGGGCATCTTCTACAGACAGTTATCTGGTAACGTGACAACAGTATCCGCGAAATTGTAGCAGCCTACATTTCCTGCACTATCCATCGCTATGGGAGGAATGTGGCTGTGGTGTTCGATGGCTACTCGGAGGAGGGGGCTGGCAGTAGCACAAAAGCAGCTGAGCATCTACGCCGTTATGCAGTACCTGCACGCAGCGAAATTATATTCCAAGATTGTACTCTGATCAAAGTGGCTCAGAGAAAATTTCTTTCCAACGGAAAAAAAACAAGCAGCGCTTGATCAACATTATTCGCGCTGGAATTGAGAGCGAAGGACTAGAGACCAAGCAAACTACCGGCGACGCTGACTGCCTGAACGCCATGACAACGCTGGAGAAGAGCCGACAACATGAACACGTCCTGATAGTTGTGAAGTCAACATCCTTCAATCGAGGACAAATGTCGCTCCCTCCAGGATTAGAGCTGTTTCTCCACGCGTTCACTGGTTGCGGCACGGTATCTGCCATTTTCGGGCAAGGAAAAACAAAAATGATAGGCATAATTGAGAATAATCCCCAGCTGATTGGCGTGGCTGCCACATTTCTTAAGCAACATGCCACTATAGACTCTGCATGCTGGAAATGCTTGATCGCCATATATGGTGGTGGAGAGGACGACAACCTTCAAACTCTCCGCTAAGAACTTTTCCTCAGGTCTGCTGCGAGTGCAAAAGTCCAGCTTGCTCGTCTACCCGCAACCCAAGAAGCACTGGCCTAGCACTCCTACACAACATACCACCAGGTTCGGATTTAGTTGGTTATCGAGAAAGAACCCTCTGACTGGGGTTGAACAACAAACCAGCAAGGGCTAACTCCTATCACCACAATCCAAACCCAGCACCCTCAGCGCTACTGAAGATGTCAAGCAAATGTAGGAAAATGGTGTGGTGACGGGACCTGCACATGCCAAAGAGCAAGGCTCAGGTACTCTGTTCTTTGCCGAATGAGCCAGGGCAAGACATGCCGCAGCACCCGAACGTCTCGGCAGATTCGGAAGAGGAAGGTTAAGAAGTGGACGAACCATCTTCGGTTACAGAGTTCCAACAGACAGAAGAAACAACGGAGTCCTAGCCAGTAAGGAAGAAATCCCGGCATTCTCGTTAAAAAAACACCCTTCACGAGTTATAAGCCAAAATCAGAAAAAAGTCCGAAAATTTCGAGGTTTTTTGGCTCTTAAAAGTTAAGCTAAAGGATTTCGAAGCTGCAAACTTGGTTTAATACTACTCTAATATGTCCTAACAACACATAAAAAATGCAGCTTCCTGCAATTTTTTTGGACCTAAACATACCTGACGACTGGCCTAACAGGCGTGCCGGAGACCACAGCGGCCGCGAACACACAGAGCACCGGCCCGCCGCGCCGCCGTCTGCGCCAGGCGACGTCAACAGCGGCACGCCGCAACCGCCGTCCGTTCTCTCAGGTCCATTCCGCCAATAACAAGTTCTAGTGCAAAAGCCAATAGGAAACGTCCATTTTGACCAATAAGGGAGAAGAATACAACATCCAATCATATGAAAAACCAGCCATTAAAACACCAATCAGCAACGCTCCGTTCCACCAATGGCGTGCAATAATAAAGGAAAACCAACGTCCCCCTTCCTCTCCCTCATCCGCTGATATATAAACACCAAGCGATCGTACAGTCAGCAGTCAGACACAGACCCTGATGAAGGCCGCCTGCAACAGTGGCCGAAACGTCGGTACAGTTTACAAAATGACGACGCGGTATCACACCCAGAAGAATTTTATTGATACTTCATTTGTTGATGAAGCCCTTTTTCTGAGGATTCCTCCTCAGTTTGAAGTCTGGCGTGATTAATTTTATGTGGTCTTTACACGTCAAATCACTCGTAATTCCTACTCCCAGATATTTTATAGAAGCTTCCAGTGACAGTTCTGCAATTGTGTAATTATATAATAAGCGATATATCTATCACAGTACGTGACATTTCTTTACGCTGAGAATCAATTGCCATTCCCAGCATCGATAAACTACGGATCCTCCTGCATTTTGCTACAATTTTCCACTGCTTCGATTTCTCGGTACACCACAACATCCGTGAAAATCATCATGAAGTTAAGCTGGCCGCAGTGGCCGAGCGGTCTGCGGCGCGCCAGTCACAGTCTGCACGGCCGCTAAGGTCGGGGGTTCGAATCCCCTCTCGCGCATGGATGTTTGTGTCGTCTTTAGTATAAGGTAGTTCATAAGTAGTTTGTAAGTTTAGGGACTTATGACCCCGCACTTAAGTCCTTTAAGCTTTACAAACATTTGAGCATTATTGATGTCTCGATGTTGTCTGCGAGGTGATTTCTGTATAATAGATGACCCTTGCGAATATTTCCTTAGTGACAAGTACCTTAAATTGGAAGTAAGTAAATGTAAATACTTATCACAGTATTTCACTATAAAATAAAATAAAAAATATTTTTTTTTTTTAAAGTTCAAATGTTTGTATAGTTTATGGGGCTTAACTACGGGGTCATCAGTCCCTAAACTTACAAACTACTTATGAACTAGCTAACACTAAGGACAACACAAATATCCATGCCCGGGGGGGGGAATTCGAACCCCCGACCGTAGTGGCCGTGTAGATATTTCATTATAGATTTTAATGGTATATACAATATTTTTTACAACCTTCGAGACTTTTTAGCTGTTCGTCGACCCTTGCTAGATTGACAAAAATTGTTGCGAAAAATGGAAGTCTAATGTGCACTCATAGTTTTCTTTTGAATCAATCAATGCAGGAGTATAAAAGCGCAAATGAAAGAGCTTGATCTGCTAAGCGCTCTTAGGCCAAAACCGACTGCGTACCTTAATTAGAACCGAACATATCTTAAAATCGATTAACATATTCACAGCAAGAACAGAAGGATATCGAGTTTGAGAAGGCCTATAAATAAAGGACGGAGAGACCTGAGTGAATTTTGATACTTGATGAGAAATCTGTCTTTAGTTTAGAATAGACTGAAAGAAATCGGCCGGATATAATGCCTAACTTTAATTTTCATAAAAAATATATATCTAATAAATAAAAATAAATGTTTGTGTGTACGTATTTTATGCGTGGCCCTACCGTTCAACCGATTGTGATGAAACATATTGCAGCGTATTACTTGCACTTTCGCGATGGTCTAGGCACCATTAAATGACAGTACGACAAATAGTTCAGGAGATATGACGTAATAAATAATGAAATGCGCGGAAAAGTGCTGCATCATGCGACGTCTGCTTCTAAACCACTGTACCGATTTCAACCAAATTTGGTACACATTTTCCTTACATGTGGTAACAATTGACGTAAGAACTGCTTACGACATATAGTTCAGAAGATATGACGTCATAAACAATTATATTGTTGAAAACCTATGGCATCATGCGACATGCGAATAAGGATGCTTTATTCATCCTAAAATCTTCATGACATTTTGGACACTTGACCTTCAAAACTAGAGGAAGGTCACTGTCACTGTCACATAAAACTATGGATGGTGCATAACGGAGGATACTTTATATATGGACTTCCTTTGATTCAACAGTTGTATTCTGATCCTGATGAAATTTTTTTAATATGATTGAACAATTTCTTTTATCAGTGCAGTATTAATAGATTCAGATTACCTACAATCATTTGAATTAATTAACGTGGCGAAACAGTTCATTTCCAGATTTCGGCGAAGAATCGAATGAAATAAAATTTCTGAAAATTCCAGCAGCTCTCTCTGGAAGTTACATAACACTTTTCAGGGTGATAATCATTAAAGAAACGTTTAAAACACAAATATTGTTCACACCATGTGAATTTTGTGTAAGCAATTTAAAGTAAGGTTTTTTTATTTTTTATTTTTTTTTTAATATGTTTCAGTCGAAAGCATATTTTATTCATATTTTAAATGACGGTTTTTTGGCTGTTGGCTTTGATGCATATGAAGCGTACCGAATCATTGGGGTGAAAACCACCAACAGAAGAAATTTGTTGTTACCAACGTATCGTTTTAATGCGAATTTGAAAATAATATAATATATAAAAATTAGATGTTTGTTTGTGGTTTTGTTCGTATTTTATGCACGGCTACACCGTACATCCGACTGCGATAAAACTTTGTCAACTCCTTGCTTGCACTCGCGCGAAGGTTATAGGCATACTAAAATTAGCATTGTGCATGGCGGAGGGTGCTTTACAATTAATTAATCCGTTTCTTACGGCTTCATAATGAAATGGCTGAACGGATCGGAATGAATTTAGGAACAGAGGTAGCTTCTATCTTGATTAATACTTGGGCTACCTTCCGTAAGCCACCGAATGGTGCGTGGTGGAGGATACCTTACCTTGGCTTAATAGTTTGTTTCTCTTCCCGCTGAAACAGCTGGACGGATTTGAATGACATTTGGAATGTAGATAGCTTATACCCTGAAATAACGCATGAGCTACCTTTAGGAAGCCACCATACGGTTCATGGCAGAGGATACCTTACAGTGTCTTAACAGGTTTGTTAATCTTCATTCCGAAACAACTGGACGGAATTAAATGAAATGTGGAATGAAGAGAGCTTATACCCCGAATTAATACCTGGGCTACGTGTAGTAAATCTCCATAGGTGCATGGCAGAGGGTACGTTACAACAAACATCCAAATTGGTAAAAGTGTTCAAATGTTTTTGTACAGCTTATGGGACTCAACTACGGGGTCATCAGTCCCTAAACTTAAAAACTACTTACGAACTAGCTTACACTAAAAAACGGCACAAACATCCATGCCCTTGGAAGGGATTCGAGCCCCCGACCGCAGCGGCCGTGCAGACGGTGACTGGCACGCCGCAGAGCGCTCGGCCACCGCGGCCGGCTCAAATTGGTATATTATATATATATTAGTTGTATTCTATGCGGTGCTGTACCGTTCATCTGATTGCGGTGAAATTTTGCACGCTTAACCTCCAAAGCAAAGAGGAACATTATCGTCTACCTAAGATTTCATACGCTGCATGGGGGAGGGTACCTTTAAATAGACACCACTTCTCTTATAATTATGAAAGTTAACAGAGTAGCATAATTTTTCACAGATGGAGGAGACAATGGAATGACGAGGTGAAGTAGGAGGTGAAGTAAGAGGTTGGCATAGAAAGAGGGAGCTGGAGATGGGCAGAAAGATAGAGGGGGAAGGGAGGGAAGAGGATAAGGAAGGAAGAAAGCTTAGGGCTTAACGTCCCGTCGACAGCTTGGTCATTAGAGACGGAGCTAACGCTCGGGGTTTTGGGTAAGGATTGGGGAGGAAATTGGCCGTGCCCTTTTGAAAGGAACCATCCCGGCATTTCTCTGGAGTGATTTAGGGAAATCACGGAAAACCTAAATCTGGATGACCGGAGGTGGATTTGAACCACCATCCTCCCTAATAAGAGTCCAGTGCGTTACCACTGCGCCACCTCGATCGGTGGATATAGAAGGTGGATAGGAGAGAAAATGGATGGAGAGATGGACTGAGACTGGAATAAATAAGTACCCGGGTAACGCCGTGTTTTCGGCATAAGAGAGAACGAATACTCCCCTAGAGCCCGTGAGTACTCCCTTTCACGTCGGAATATTTCTCTCCGTTGAGAATGACATGCTGCGTTCTGTTACCTAGAAACTCTTCAATCCAAACTGTTGGTCTGACATTCCTTACGCATGTATTTTGTTCATTAGGAGACACTACAGAACAGTGTAGAATGCATTTTGGAAGGCAAGAAACACAGCTTCTGTCTGGGATCTTCTAACTTCTGATTTCTGGGTCTCGTGAACTTTGGAATCGGAAATATTCCGACACCCATACGTAATTCGAAAACTGCCACATAATAACGGCCATATAATAACAATATTGTCAATAGAGAAGCAGCAGCAGCAGAAGAAGAAGACTGTGTCTCTCTCAGCTTGGTGACGTCCGGCCGTGGCTCATCACTGGATGTCACCTGAGTAACAAAGCAAACCACCGACAGGGAGCGGCCGCGCAATTCGTGGCAAGGCGCCTTAGATAGCACGACCATTACCGCGCAGCTCATAAAAAGTCATTTCATTGTTCCAGAGGGCTTGATCTGTGATAGCTGCATATCGAAATAAACTTTTTCTCGCATTGATGTACTACAATTCAAATTATTGTAAACAGTGCAATCTTTGAAAGAAGAAACTTTCACGTCTCACATAGAATTTCCTCACGTCTGGAATCTGGCATGTAAGTTTGCGGTTTCATCATAGTGATACTAGGTTTCAGAGACTCGTTTATCATTTGGTAACTCATTTTCGACAGCTGTTTTTGAAGAATGCAGATGTCGACAAACAGCACAATACTTGCGTTAAGAAAAAGAAAAAAAAAAGATTTAACACTACATGTGCGCTATTTCACCCCATCTGAAATCTCACTGCATTCACACCGCTACTCCTCAATGCAACTTGACTTCTGTTGTCACTACATGTGCACTATTTCATCCCATCTGAAATCTCACTGCATTCACACCGCTACTCTTCAATGCAACCTGACTTCTGTTGTACCACTTATAATTGCTTCGTGTGGTTCCTGAAGAGGGGCAGCAGCCTTTTCAGTAGTTCCACGGGCAACAGTCTGGAATCTGGATGACTGACTGAGCTTGCTTTGTAACATCAGCTAATGTGGCTTTCCCACACAGCTACTGAGAACGACTGAAAGCAACGGGAAACTACAGCCGTTTCCTGAGGACATGCAGCTCTACTGTATGAATATATGGTGATTGCATCCTCTCGAGTAAAATATTCCGGAAGTCCTCCATTCGGATTTCCGGGGGAGGGGGGGGGGGGGGTACTACTCAGGAGAATGTGGAACATCAGGAAAGACAACACTGGCATTATACGGATCGGAGCGTGGAATTTTAGATCCCTTAATCGGGTAGGGAAGTTAGAAAATTTAAAAGGGGAAAGGATAGGCTGAAGGTAGAGGATTAGTGAAGTTCGGTGGAAAGAGGAACAGGATTTCTGGTCAGGCGAGTATAGGATTACAAATACAAAATCAATTTCGAGTATTACAGTTGTAGGTCTGATAATGAATAAGAAAATAGGAATGCGGGTAAACTGTGCTGTCACCACAGTCTAACATACACAGTCGTGACACTCACTGCTGTGAAAGTTGTTACTAATTGACAGTTGCAACGACACTAGTGCTCTTAGTGGTGGGAAAGGCACCGTAAGAGTAATGTTTATTTGTAATTACTTTTCTACGTAAATAACAAAGTAGTCTCTGCTAATTTGTGCGTTCCAAGCATTAGTAATATATCCAGAGACATTAATAATGTTGAAATAAATGAAAGTCGAAATTCACTGATTTAGTGATATAAACAACCACTTATTCATGAGGCAATATTTAAGAATATGTGTATACGAGGGCTGGAACTTCAATAGTGGTAACACTGCTGTGAAGACACTACGCAATGGAATTTACTATTGTCTCTGATAGCATTTATTACCTCCGAGCAAAAGCACTCGCCTGTCCCACGTCACCGGCGTGCGCAGAATCGAGAGAAACACAGTCACTTGTGAGCGAACGATCTGACGTAAAAGTGTCACTATGTTTTCGAAACAGGAACAACGGAGCTGCAAAAAGATTGAATTTGCCAGAGGTCGTACAGCACGACAGTGTCATCGAGATCTTCAAGAGACGTGCGGGGAATCGGCTTTGCGTACAGAAAAGTGGCACGTTGGGTAAAAGCCTTCAACGAAGGTCGGCAAACTGTGGCAGACATGCATAGGGCAGGTCTTCCTAGCGTCTCTGAAGAAGACGTGCATACTGCTGCAGCACTAGTGTACATTGATAGACGCGTTGGTGAGATGTTTCAAATCAAAACTGTTCCAAAGTTTCGACAGGCAACTTCAACAGAACAGTCTCTGCTAACGGTACGCTACGCCTTCCACATCTCTGACAACGGGTTCCACACAACACTGGTGACTACTTTGAAGGACAGTAAAAGGTGCAAACATATAACGCTTTTATATCGGTTGTGAATAAATAGTTGCCACTATTTAAGTACCAACCCTCGTATCTGCAGCTTGTTCTGCTGAAAGTAAAAGAATAAGAACACACGAGAAACAAATTCATGTTGCATTGTGTTCTTACATGACAGGCACTATCTTTGACGTTTAACAATTCTGTATGGAGCCTTTCGTTTAACCGCATATACTCTTGAGTGTAATTACTTTTGCTTATAAATCGAATGTCTTGAATATTCTTGCCGTTTGTAGTTTAGATGTAGCAATATTATTGTGAATTGGTTTCTGCTTAGTTGGGTAACTGGTTTTCTTCCCGATGTTTTATTGTCACGTTGTGAGATTTCTCCTTCAGCTACAGCTGATTTAGCACATTAAATAACGTAAGTATTGCATTGCACATCAGTTTCTTACGTCCAACACTTACTGATTTGACTGGAATTGTAGTAAAGAAAACTAGACGTCTGAATAGAAAACTGACGTCTTTCTGCAAAAGGTCGCGTCGTCTGTTGTTTATTACTCATTTTTGGTCCTTAATAGAAAATAAAATTCTTCATTAAAAGGCCGTAGTTTACAAAAGAATCTCAACTGTACCGTTTCATACCTTTCTATGGTTCTTAGGCACGAGCGGCACGAGATATAAGCGAACTACGCGACCGCGGGTGGTGCCGAAATATCAAAATCAAAAATGTTCAAATGTTTGTAGAGCTTATGGGACTTAGCTGCGGGGTCATCAGTCCCTATACTTACAAACTACTTATCAACTAACATACTAAAGACCACACATACATCCATGCTTCAGGGAGGATTCGAAATCCAGACGGGGAACGACCTCGTGCATGGAAGCATAGCGCCTCAGTGCGCTCGGCCACTCCGCCGCGGCGCCTAAATATCAAGATAGGGCTGTCCATAGCTTTTGAGCACCTTCAAACCTTTTTGTGTGATGGAGGAGACTTTAAGCCAAGAGCACTTAAATGAACTAGAAACTTTGGCCATTGGAAATGATTTGTTAAATGAAATGGAAACAGATTTGCTATTGAACGACTTTTCTAAATCGAAATCTGGGAAAATCTCGTTTTAGTTGTATATTTCAAAAGTTTGTAACTAATCAATAATAATTTTCAATCTACGTAATGATAATGACCTCTAAATAAATGTTTGATTTTCAGGTATTTTTTTGCGTATCCTTTGACTTTTGACCACAAAACACTTATTTAGTAAAGCTAATAAAGATATTCTGATGAGTACAGGGAGGGGGCCGCCAAAATGTTCTTTGCTTACATTGCGCCACGGTGAAGTGGCGGAGCGCATTGAGGCGTTATGCTCCGATGTGCGAGGCCCCCCTCGGACATGGATGTTTCTGTTGTTTTTAGTATAAGTTAGTTCATAAGTAGTTTATAAGTATAGGGACTTATGGCACCGCAGTTAAGCACCATAAGCTTAACAAAGACGTGAACATTTCATTTGCTTACACTGCGAAAAGACCTAACGCCGGCTCTGTTCTTAGAAAACCTAATAAAGACAAATGTGGAGTTATATTGTAGTTATTATCAGTTTCAATGGCACTAAATACCTTCCCTGTTACGAAAAGTACAATGAATTGAAAGGGTTCTGTCAACACTCATCCGATATCGCATTCAGAAATGTAGCTTGCCAGCCGCAAGGAGCTTTGCTGTCGTGGCGTAATACGAAAGTCAGTGGAAGTGTCGTGACTGTCACGGTACGTTTACACTGCATTTCTATCGACACATGTATATGCGACTTCGGGACATGGATCGCGACTTGTGTGAGCTGACTAATACATGTTTGCACCTGTTGATTTGTATCAGTTCACGATGGCTTCCCACAACGATGTCGGAGACATTTAAAAAAAAAAAAAAAAAAAAAAAAAAAAAAAAAAAAAAAAAAAAAAAAAAAAAAAAAATTTATAGAACTTATGGGACTTAACTACGGGGCCATCAGTCCCTAAACTTACAATTTACTTATGAACTAACTTATACTAAACACGGCACAAACATCCATGCCCGAGGAGGGATTCGAACCCCCGGCGGAGAACGGCCTCTGGTATCGTAGCATAGCGTCTCAATGTGCTCGGCCGCCCCGCCGCGGTGAAGATGTTACATTTTTATGTGTCTGTGCGATTGCTCTTTTGGATATCGAAAGGAAAGAAAGGCGGAGGAAGCGCTGATGGTGACAACAACCTGCTGCTCACGGAGCTTACGCAACGCTCGCTCTATTACTAATTCTAGAAGACAGCGCATATTTCGGCCGCAGTGGCCGAGGGGATTGCGGCGCTTCAGTCACGGTCTGCACGGCCACTACGGTCGAGGGTTCGAATCCCCCCTCGGGCATGGATATTTGTGCCGTCCTTAGTTGTAGCTAGTTCATAAGTAGTTTGTAAGTTTAGGGACTGATGACCCCGTAGTTAAGTCCCATAAGCTATACAAACATTTGAACAGAGCATATTTCAACAATTATGTTAGGATAAGTACGGATGATTCCCATTGTTTTCTGTCTCTCATGACTCTTCTCGTGTCTAGAACCAACGCAAACATTCAAGATTTAATTCCACCAGATGATCAGTTGGCTATGACACTCCGACGTTTGGCCACTGGGGATTCCGTTTCCACGTTCATGTAGAATATCACATTGTAGCCTTGTCAGTAGCCACAGATAAAATCTTGAACGTGCAGGAAACGTCCAGATTTCTGGAGATGAGCAAAAGCTCCGGTGTCTCTCTTACCCCACAGTCGCAGTTTATCTCCGTAGAGTAACCGCATTTCACCAAGTTGTTCAGCTACCTTGAAACTCCAGTTCTCAACTGGTTGAGTGTCCTCTGTACATCATATGGTTGTTCACATAGAATATCAAAAAGCTCAATATGTAATGTTAGTACTCGGGTTTGTGAGGGCACTGTGCAAGTTTTATCCCAAGAAGTGAAGTTAGAATGGATTTTATTAAATTTGTGATAAGAAAATATAATACATTATATCTATACTGCGTTATCTTCTTTTTTTTTTTTCGTTTGAAGTTCACATACAGAGTTGTATTTTTCGTAAAAAGGCGATTTTCCAAAATCATCTATATACATGAAAAAATTAATTTCGTGTTTTTCGGATCACGGAATATATGTTAGCCTTGAAAACTCGGTGAGTAGCACTATGTCCCACTATGTACCTGAAAAAAATTCTGAGCAATGTTCGGTCATCCGATATTTGTTAGGAAGGTGGCACTCATATTTTCCACTATAAATTCCTAAAATGTTTCTAAAAATAGGATATTTTTATGCTTTGAAACGAACTGCATGTCACTAATACAGTATTAAAAATACTGAAGACACTTTCTGCACAAATAAGATATGCAAAAATATTAATGCAGGGATGCAATCCCACGGTTTCAGTGAATTGCACTGTATTTTGTTTCGATCTCGAACTCATTTGTATTTAATGAACAAAAAAATCTACTCTGTACACACAACACAATACACCGATGAACAAAGCAATAGCCTTGTACTGCGCATGTGCAGCTTCTGCTGCTTATCAGAATCAGCGGCAGCCAACGAGAAAGACGCAATGCGTATACATCATGTCGCGTATATCGTGTAAAAACAAGAACGACAGACGGGGGTGTGATCAAGACAGGCCTGTGGCAATGCGATCGCTCGCTGATTGGCTGGCCACTGAGGCATAGCCCACTGTGTCATAGCGGACAGCCAGTCAACTAACGATCGCGTTGACTCAGGCCTTTCTTGATCACGTGCTGTGACGTGCACGCAGCGGCCGCTCTCTCGTTGGCCTCGGCGTATACGCCCCGAAGCTATAAACAAAATGTATGGGCGACATGTGTCCACGGGAAGGTCGGCATACAAGTTCGGTGAACTTGTATGAGGTGATATATCGCGACATGTCGAATTGTTGCGATACATCTATCCAAAGTTGCGATACATGTAGTTGTTCTTGTGGTCTTCAGTCCGCAGACTGGTTTGATGCAGCTCTCCACGCTATTCTTCCCTGTGCAAGCCTCTTCATCTGAGAATATGTAAAGCAACCTACATCCTTTAGAATGCGCTTAATGTATTCGTCCCTCGGTCTTCCTCTACGATTTTTATCCCACACGCTTCCTTTCCTTCTAATGCTAAGTAGACAATTCCTTGATACCTCAGAATGTGTCCAACCAATCTATCCCTTCTCCTGGTCTGGATATGCCAGAAACGCTTATTCTCCCCGATTTGGTTAAGCACCTCCTCATGAGTTACATGATATACCCATCTAATTTTCATCATTCGCCTATAGTACCACATTTCAAAAGCTTCTGTCATATTTTTATCTGAACTCCTTATCGTCCACGTTTCACTGCCATACAATGCTACACTCCAGACAAATGCTTTTAGAAAGGACTTCCTAACATTTAAATTAATATTGGGTGTTAACAAGTTTCGCTTCTTTAGAGACGCTTTTCTTCCCATAGCCATTCTGCATTTTATATCTTCTATACTTCGGCCGTCAGAAGTTATCTTGCTACCCAAATAACAAAATTCATCTACGTCTTTTATGTCTCATTACCTACTCTAATTCCTTCATCATCGCCCGATTTTCTGACATTGCATTCCATTACCTTCGTTGTACTCTTGTTAATGTTCATCTTATACCTTCCCTTTCAAGACACTGTCCAACTCATTCAATTGCTCTTCCAGATCTTTTGCGGTCTCTGACAGAATTACTATGTCATCAGCAAACAGCAATGTTTTTATTTCTTCTCCCTGCACTTGAATGCCCTCTCCAAATTTCTCCATCCATTCCATGTATGCCAGTGTAAACATACCTTCAGCCTGTGCTGCCACCGTGAAACGCAGCGCTAGAAATATGTCTGCGTTAACAATCATCTCGCGACGGCTACGGCTTCTCTCTTCTTTTTGCCCCGTGGTGGCAGCTGCTAGTGTCTCATCTTGGGGAAATTAAACGCCCGGCCGGGATGATTTGTGCTCGCGCTGTATTGACTGCTGGTGGGCGCGCGCGGCGCGCATTTCCATCCTCTCTCAAGTTGTTTGCGAGCCGTGCGGCCGCGCGCGCCCCTAAATCTCCCGGCACTTAATTCCGCGGCCAAATTTATTTTTTGGGGCCTCGTGCCGGCCCATGAATTGCGGCGGCAGCCCTAATGGCGGCGGCACGTCGGCAAACAAGCTCCCCCCCCCCCCCCGCCAGCCAGCTTGACGTCTGCGGATTTGTCTCGCAGAACCCGCTGCAACAGCCGCGGCGCGCCTCTCGTGCTCCAGAAGCTCCTTTCACTTGTTTTTAAAATGTAATTCGCTGCGCAGATCCTCCTAGAAATTAATTTAAGGGGGTGTTTCGGAGAACAAGAGCTTGGATTAGCATTAAATATAAACAACTAGCTGAAAACTCGGCGTATGCCGGGTATTTACTTATTCCTGTCTTCAGTTAGTACTTTCCTCCTTCTGTCCCACTATCACTCCCTCTGTCTCAGCCCACCTCCTCCCTCTCTCTCTCTCTCTCTCTCTCTCTCTCTCTCTCTCTCTCTCTCTTTGTGCATCCCTCCCTCATACCTCCTCCTACGCTCTCCCGGTCCATCGCCTCCTACCCCTGTCTATGAAAAATCGCACTGGTGTGTTTTACGGCCCACATAGATTTTCCTATTATTTTATGAGTTTTATCCATCATTTCGCACAAAAATACTAAAACTATAAATAACAAAAATTCTGGCCGATAAGATTATGACTCTACTATTGTGATAATATGTACGCACTCTTCAGTGTATCTTCTTTTATTTTTAGTGTCAACTTTGTAATTATTTCCGTGAAAAAAATCATGAATTACTCAATTTCATCACTGAATCAAACTGAACACACAAGCATTTAGGCTTCTACTTGAAAACATTTATTTATTACTATTGGACTGTACAGTGAAAATAAGACATGTTCTGTCCATAGCCAGTGCCAATCAACATCGTACTTCTGTTAATTAACTGTCAGAAATGTTATTTATTTCCTTCTAAAGAATGCACGTATGAAGATACTTACATTTCTTCTTGTGTCTTTGATATCTATATTGAATATATTACTTTAAATAATTAATAATATTAATGAAAATTAAAAATTGCAAGAAAAAGGAATACAAATATTTTCTTATAAGTATTTTTTCATATGTATCAGTACAACTCAACATATGATATTCTCCCTGAAGTTATTTTAAGAAAAATCACAAGTTATTCGATATTTCAGTTTAGCTTTGAAATATATACTCTTTTTTTTCTTTAACTTTTACCTCTTTAAGCTATTATTTTAATATCTCCCCCATATTTTCACTATTTTTTCCGTTAAAATATTATCATCTCTCTTGACATGGATTTTTTGTCCTCTTTTTCAAGTTTCTTTGCCTGTACTGGTTTACGTAAAATCAAGTTATAGTGTCAAATTGCCGTTATTTTCGCAAATGTCTCTAAAGCGGTGCGACTTGCGGAAATAACATAACAGAGAAAAGTAGATCATAATTTTCTCCTCTACAAATACGTTTATTCAGTTTACGTCTTAGATAAACGATTAAGGCGTTATTTGCAATTAAATTTCCTGCTGTCAAAAGCCCATCACAAACGGCCTATTTTTTATGTTACTAATCTATTTTGGTCTGAAATATTTCAAAAACGGAGGTTCTGGTTGCTGGCGGCCAAAAATTACGTCTCTATACTTTGGTGTCAATCAGTTGAGCGTTACTATCTAAAAAGTGGGAACACATTACAGAGAGACAGAGTCGTATGGCCATTATTTATGCAAGATATGAAATAAACATAACAGAGAAAATACGTTTATTAAATTTTTGTATCAGATCTACGATTAAGGTTTTATTTTCATTTAAATGTCCAGTTGTCAATGGCGATCGCAAATACCCACTTTTATTGTTATTATTGTAACCTAAAGTGGGCCAAAATTATTGTGATTGGTGAAAAAGTATCGAAAGTAATCTGAACAATGCTCCAAATTGAATAGTTTATAGATAGTGTTGTTGCTATTGTTTTGAAGGTGAAGTGTGTGAAATTTACCCAGATGAGAACAAAACTTTAGAATTCTTACATAGTAATCATTCGTGCAAACTTTCATAAAGCTCGAAATACTTGTGACATAGTCTTCAAGTAAAATACACTCCGCCATGCACCATAGCAATTTTATGTCCATAGTGGCTGCCTCATTTTTTGAAGGTTATGTTAGCAAGGCAAAGGTGACAGGATCTTTGCACCAATGTCCTGGATCAAATTCCAATCCTCTCCACAGTGTCTCATGGAGTGAGAGCATGGGACATTGTTGATGGTTATCCGTCTGTCGCATGGTGCTTTTCGAGAGGAGTAGGATATGTACCGGCACCGGGTTTCGCCTCTTCTTTCTCCCATCACCTCCAACACGAACACGACACTACACTACACACAAACCCATTACAGTTACCTACACTTAACACAGACACTTCAGCACACATTTCTCATACTTCGCCAAGGAAAGGGGCCTGCGGAAATGGAGGATAGGGAAAACCTTTCCAGTTATGTGGTTGAACCTGCCGTGCAGGGTTTCCCAGCCATTCATGGCATATGACTTCATTTTTTTTTCCTGATATATCTTTTGTGCGTGATCCTTAAACACGTAGTGACTGTTTCATATGTTTGAAAGCATGTAAAATTTCATCGAGCTGGAACAAAAATGTAGATTTGTGTGCAACACAAACCCACGAACACATGGACTACACAAAGAGATTGTTTCTAAACACTTTTTGTAGCCTAATCATGGTCCATGTATGCCATAAAATTTCCGAAGCGGGATTGGGTATGCCATTTCAATATTACAGATACAGTTACACACTCAACAATTACGACTGCGTGTTACGCGTTCAAATAGCAAGTAGTCCGTTTTATTATGTTAATTTTAACTCAAAGTATGTAAATTTTGGTTCGTTTTACAGATCCATGTAGCAGTCGAACACTCGTCTCCACTCTCAACGGTGTCACAGAAAAAGTAAAATTAGTCACTTTTCAGATAATGATAACATAGAAAACAAGTCGGTTCCGCTTCTTTTGACGAGCCAGCTACTGTTTGCAGACTGGTCACTAAAGTATTAGCATCTGCCTTTGCGAAACAATTAATATCTCAATAATTATAACTCAAGTCCCTCAGTCCAAACACATACCGTTCAACATCTTTTACTCCTGATTTGTGAATCTTCTCCCGCAAATGTTTTATAGAGATAGTATTTCCTAAGGGCCAATGTTTCTAAATACACAGCAGATACATACCAATGACAATGACAGTAAAATATTAGATATTTACTTAATTTTTTCAAAAATATCTTTGTTGCAAACAAATCTATAGTTTCATTCCGATCTTGATGGAATTTCTCGTACTTGACTTTCAAAACAAGAGTAAGCTAACTGTCAGCGTAAGATTTCGTACGGTGCATGGCGAAGGATAGTATTTACGAACTTTGACACACACATTCAGTATTATTCCGCTCTTAAAAGTAATTTTGCAGACCTGGCCATCAAACCAAGGAGAAATTCGCTGACTACATAAAATTTTCTATGATGGATGGCGGACGATTCTTTACCTAATGGAATTCCACAGAATCTACGTTTTTATTCTGAGCTTGATGAAACTATCATGAACTTATCGTGAAAGTTGTCTCATATACGTATGTTTTCATGAAGAAGGTTTTGAAATGTTTCGTGTGCATCTTTGTACAAATTTCTTTTAACAAACTCCAATGAATAGAGTTAGAGAGGGAGGAGGAGGAGGTCGACAGAGAGAAGGCAAGTAGGTTATTCAGGGAGAGGTGAGAGGAGGGGGAGATTTACCGAGCTATTGAACTTTCAGACGGAAATGGACATATGGAGAAGGGAAGAGGAAAGGACAGAGAGAGGTGTGAGGCGGTTATTGGCATGGGGGGGGGGGGAGAACATATGGATATACGCAGAAAGCGAGACAATCACTCTGTCTCCCTCCCCCCCCCCCTCTCTCTCTCTCTCTCTCTGTCTATCTCTCTCTCTCTCTCTCTCTCTCTCTCTCTCTCACACACACACACACACACACACACACACACACACACTCACTCACTCACTCACACACACACACACACGCACACAGAGAGAGAGAGAGAGAGAGAGAGAGAGAGAGAGAGAGAGAGCGTCCTCGAGACGCGGAAGAGGGAGCAAGGAATTTAATATGTACATGGATTTTTTATTGTATTTCAACGCTCCTGATGGGACAGGCTTGCAGGGGCCTCAGCGCCGCTCTACAGCAGGGTGAGACAAATTTTTACAAGTAGAATTCAAACAAACAATAAAGGTCATAAAACAATGTATTTAAAATCATACAAATGATATTGGAAAACATTATACAAGGCTTGGAGAATAAAAGCATACACAGTCAGAATAAAAAGCGGCCACGGTGGCTAAAGCACATGGCTGGTAAACGTGAGACAAAACAGCCACGAGACGGAGACACTGATTAAAATACATACACAACACTCGTCCTGCCAGAGGTCGGCGGTTGTGTCAGTTTTAAAATAGGGCAAAACACAACACTGACATTAACACCGTAACACTGACCGTGGATTGTTAAAAATCACTAGCACTGAGAAGAGACGAGAGGATGGAGCCCTGGGGCACGCCGGCAGAGGGGTAAAACAATCGTGAGTCGGAATTGTTCACAGTGATTTAGGATGGGCGATTGGAGGAAAAGGAGCGATGACGCAGATAGAATGAATAGGAAAGTTGTAGGTCTGAAGTTTGAAAAGGAGAACAGAATGCCAGACACGGTCGTAAGCCTTCTCAACGTCGGGGAACACGAGGACAGCGGCATGACGGGTATTGAACTGGATGGAGAGGAGGTGGGTGAGGCAGAGGAATTGATCATTGACAGAAAAGGAATGTCGGAAGCTACACTGAGAGTTGGTACTGGCGGAGGTGTTGGGGAATGCGGCGTAAAAGGATGATTTCCAGAACCTTACTGAACACCAAGGTGAGGCTGATGGGGTGGTAGGAGGGGGCGACAGAGGGAGGTTTGTCAGGTTGGGAAACATCAGGATACGGGACGTCTGCCATAGATCGGGGAAAAACCCAATGTAGAGGATAACATTGTAAAGGGATGCAAGGGTGTCATGGAAGGAGGGAGGACAGGCGCGAAGATGCCTGCAGGTTAAGCAGTCGACGGAGGCAGTGTTGCGTTTGGTGCGAATTGTGAGTTGGATGTCAAGGGCGGTAATCAGTGTGTTCACTTCTCAGATGGGAATGTGGTCCAAGTACTGCAACCAAAGGATTACAAAATTTAGCAATGCGTCATCAGCGTTAAAAAAGAAGTGTCTGTGGTGAAGATGCAAGCAAGACAAAGTGAGTTGATGGTGACATAACAAAACAATGAAGATTAAAAACACAAATGTAGAAACATTAAAACGGCCACAGTTGCTAAAATCAGAAACATAGTTTGACGCAAACACAAGTAAGGAGACGTTGATGGCAGTACGTATTGAAATCAACATACAACGCTTGTACTGCCACAAGCGGCTGTTGTGACACGGTAAAAAAGGAAAACACTCACAAACCGGACCACAAACCACACATTAAAATCCACAGCACTTCACTTTGGGGAAGTCACAGGGAAAAGGATGTACGGAAAGTGGGGAAGGCTCAGGATTGAGGATGGGAGAGGGGTGGGAGGGCAGAGCCGCCGGGGGGGGGGGAGGGATGAGGAGGGGCTAGGGGCCACCAAATCTGTGGGGATAGATTAGATCTGGTAGGAGCGGTAGATTTCAGGATCGAGGGCACCATCCGGTAGTGTGAGGCGGCGGGAATTACCATGGAAAAGGATGTGGAGTGTGCAAAGGGGGAGGAGGCAGGAATGCAATGGCGTAGGCATAACAAGAGGCCCAGGATCGGTGAGAAAAGGGTACACTAACAGGTGATGGGAACCTATTTTGCAGGTTGATAAAGGATGAGAAAAAGAATGAGGTGAGGGAAGGTGATGAGAACATATAGGATCTACGTCAGGGATGGAAGATGGGTACAGTAAGTCGGCGTTCTAGAATCGATAGTGATTTGTGGTAGGTTGTGGGGTGGAGACCCTGGTGGGGTGGAAACTACAAAAGATGGGACACATGAAGGATTGGTAGGTGCAGATGATTGTGGTTGGTTTGAGACTCCATGTCCAGCTGGAATGGAGTTTGAGGAGGCAGAGGTTGCTGATGGCTTTTTCACAGACGGTTTTATGGCGTAGAGACCAGGAAAGGGAGCAGTCAAGGGGAAGGCTGAGGTACTGAGGATGGGGGTGTGGCAGATGAGACGATTTTGGAGGGTAAGTTAGAAATCACGGAGGTGGAAGGAGCAAGTGGTGTGATCTGTGATGATTGCCTGGGACTTGTTAGCGTTGACTGAGAGAACCACAGATTACACCAACTGGAGAAATGGCAAAGGTGTGATTGGAGGAGGTGCGGGGAGAAAGATGGCGGCGAGGGGGAGGAAGGCAGTGTCATCAGCAAATTGTAGGAGGTGGATGGGAGGCTGGGGTTGGGGCATTTGGAACAGTAGATGAGGTAGAGGGAAGAGGATGGAGTCTTGAGGCACCTGGGCAGAGAGGTAGAACAAATGGATATGGAGTTGCAGACAGTGACATAGGATGAGCGGTGGAAGAGAAAGGAAACAGTGAAATGGGTGTAATTAATAGTACAGAGTCTGGAGTTTCAATAGTAAGTTTTTTCTGTGTCAAGGGAGACAAAGATGGTGTAGTGATGAGATGGACACAGAGGAGGTGGTGAGGTTAAGGAGCTAGTCGTCGGCTGAGAAGGAAGGTCGAAAGCCACATTGGCAGAGAGGGAGATGGTGTTGACATAGGTGCTGATGGATGCAATGGGACATTATGATTTCCAGGACTTCGCTGAACACCAAGGTGAGGTTGATAGGGTGGTATGGGACACATTCTGATGCACAAGGAAGAAATAGGTGTAGATGATGGCATTATAGAGGGAGGCGATGGCAGTGTGAAAGAAGGGGAGAGGACGGCAGGCTTGAAGGTGATGGTAGGTCAGGCAGTCATGACTGGGAGCAGTGTTGGGTTTTTTATGGAGTGTTAACTGTATGTCTAGAGTTGTGATCAGAATATCTGAATGTGGGACATGGCTCAAGTACTGGAAGCCTGGGGTGTGTAATGGGTCAGAGGTATCGGTTCACTCATGGTCATTGGGAAACAGGGAATAATCAAAACTGAGATTGTCTGGCATGGAAAAGGTTAAGGTTAGGTAAGAAACATAATTTTCCGGCTTTCTGTCATTTTCGGGAAAGGTTGGTCATTGTGAAGGAGAGGGTAGTGAGCGGCAGGATGATTGTAAGGTTTTCTAGTAATTGGTGGAGATGACAGGGAGTGTGGCATTTAAACTGGTGCATGTCTACCGCCAAGCGTTTCTTTGTAGCTAGGAGGTTTCTTATGTGTCTCTGGATTTGCCGATGGCAGAAGAGGGTGTCCTGGTACCAGGTGCTCAAGGAGGAGCGGTAGAGACCATGGAATTTACATAGAAGAAGGATGGCCTGTGGAGGAAGGGTGGACAGCTTTGGTGCATATGTGGTTTTGCACCAGGGTGGCGGTGGGGATCAATAGTGAGGAGTATAGTGGCAGGTCACTGCATATTAGGTCAAGACATTCCACCGTTCCGCACCCAAGGAGGTTTGGGGAATGCCAGGCCAACTTCGGGCGTGGTGCTGGTTTTGTGGTAGGTGGGTTGCGGGAGGAGGACGAAATCACTCTGAAGTGAGATTGTGACAAACTGATGTCAATGCTGGAGTTTGATAGGGGACTGGAAAGATAGGCGGAAACCACATAGGTCATGAAGGATCCATTAGTATGGGATAGGGGAGGGGAACATGGCTCCAGATGTTGACGGTTTGCTTGGGTGATAGTGAGGAAGGGAAGAAACAAGCTGAGGATTATTGTGCAGCGACTGTAGTCCGACAGGGTGGTGATAGTGGTGGCCAGTAGCCACTCAGCCTCAAGCAAGGGGAGGGGGCCGTCTGTGCAGTGGAAGGGTTAAGGAGAGATGCTGATGGGAAAGGGTGTACAGGAAGAGGTTCATGTTGACAAGGAAAGAGCATACATTGTTATACAGGGGGGTGTAGGAGGTGGGGCAGGCGTGTCATGTTGACTGCGGGGGAGGGACGTGTAGATGGGTAAAGGTTGAGGTGTGCTTTGAACGAGGGTAACCTGCCAGGAGAATGTGACATGGGAGCTGTTGAGGAAAAACGCGGCAAAGGTTTTGAGCTGGAAGACAGTGGAGGCAGCAAGGAAAATCTGTTGGAAAGGTGTGGGGACGCTGAAAGGGGTTGGTGTTTTGGAGGACGGTGGTTGCAAAATGGTTGATTACTATGGGAGGGGCCCACAGGGAGTTGTTGGGGTACATGGGCGGTCTATGGGACAGACGCGGACGCTGAATTCAGGGGAGACGGGAACAGGGCGGACTTTGCACTTGCACGAGTATGGAGAATGGGGGCTGCCACACGTGTTACTTGTTGGGGGAAAGGGAGAGGTTGGGGCATTGTTTTTATGAAAGTTTCGGAGTTAATCTTTCCTTTCAACAGACTATTCACCTGTGGCTAACACCACAGGGCGCAGCTAGTGATGCATAAATTTAAGTAAAAGTTTTCTTTTTGACCCACTTTAGGTTAAAAGCGGGGCTTTGAGATAGTCTTTTGAGAGTTCGAAATTTAAATGAAAATAACTGCATAATTGTTCATCTCACACGAAAATTGAATAAAAGAATTTGTAGAGGAGAAAATTCTCTACAACTTTGCAATTATATTTTTAAAAATTATTTTCCTCATATCTAGTTTCGTTTCAGACATATTCCTAAAATAACGTCTATTTGACACTATCTGTCTGTAACGTGTCCCTACTTTTTAGGTCGCGCCGGTCATCCGATCGGCACCAAATTTTACAGACGTAATGTTGGCCGCCAGCAATCAGAACCATCCTCGTTCAAATGTTTCGGACAAAAGAGAGGTTAGTAATATTAAAAATGTACCATTTGTGATGGCCTTTTGAAAGCAGGAAATTAACAGTTCGTCTGAGACAAAAAATGAATAAACGATTCGTAGAGGAGGAAATCTCTACAACTTTGTTCTGTTGTGTTATTTCCATAACTCGCACCGTTTCAGATTTATTTGCAAAAATAACGGCGATTTGACAATGTCACTTGATTTTACATAAACAAGTACAGGCAAAAAAAAAGGAAAGAAAGAAAGAGAGAAAAACCTGAAAAGAGGACAAACTACCACGGCAAGATAGGTGACAATATTTTAACAGAGAAAGACATTAAAGATGTAAGAGAGAGTGAGAGGTGTCTCATTTTTTTTTCTCTCTCTCTAATCAGAAATGTCAATTTCTCCATTAAATCCTCTGTAGGAATAATGATGTATGCTTGAATTAGAATCAATTTCTGCAAACGTCTTTGGTGATGGGAATAAGTATAGCTAGGGCAGTTTGCAGTTCGAATCGCGAGCTATGTGAAAGGCGAGATGGAGCTGCCTACGGGACTTTCGCCCGCGGCTGAAGGACGCCTTGGCGGGCCACCCAGGAGTGTTTACTTCAAAACGCGCTTTCTGAGAACGGCGAGGGGAACGCGCCTTCCCATGGGAACTGAGAATTCTGGCGGTACACCGCTTTTCTCGCGCGAGTACGGCAAGGACGCGTATGAATCGCCAGGCGCAAGTATCCATGCGCGAGGTCCGTTCGGGACAACGCCTATCTTACTGGCTCCCGCGTAAATCTGAACCACTGCAATTGGCCACCAAGACATGAGGGTTGAAATTTTGTAGGAGAGAGAGAGCGTTTTCACGAGTGTGTTCTAACACTTGTGTCTGATAGTTCGACACGGGACTTGGAAGCGTCCAGTTGTGTCGGAGAACGCCACCGACCGTGGCAGCGTGCTGTTGCGTCTAGGGCCGCGGCGGAGGGGCCGAGCGCATTCACGCACTATGAAGCTATGCGTGAGGCCATTCCCCATCGGGGGTTCGAATCCCCCCTCGGGCATAGATGTTTATGCCGTCTTTAGAATAAGGTAGTTTATAAGTAATTTGTAAGTTTAGGGACTGATGACACCGCAGCTGAGTCCCATAAGCTTTACAAACATTTGAACATTTTTCTTTTTTTTAGTTGCGTCTAGGAGGTATTCACGTAGTGTGGAAGTCTAAGGAACTTTATTCAGTTTTTAAGAGAGCACTTCCTGGTGTCTCTATAATGTTAGAGTGCTAGTTAGTATAACGTTCGGAAATTCAGACGAGCCTGTCTTGAGCCCTGGAAACGCACCGGCGTCCAGCAGCTCTGCTTTATTTTGACGAATTCGTTTTCCTCACGCCAAGCTACTTCTCGGTGTCTAAAGCCCACCCTGACACATTCGTTTCATCGTCGGAGCGAACTGGTCTTGGTGTACGACAGAATTGATTGAAATGTTAAAATGTTTGTATAGCTTATGGGACTTAACTACGGGGTCATCAGTCCCTAAACTTACAAACTACTTATGAACTAGCTAACACTAACGACGGCACAAATATCCATGCCCGAGGGGGGATTCGAACCCCCGACCGTAGTGGCCGTGCAGACCGTGACTGGAGCGCTGCAGTCCCCTCGGCCACCGGGGCAAGCACGACAGAATTGGGAGTCCATAATTTGACAATGAGATCCACAACGACTCGTGGCTCTATTAACGTCAATACAGCAGGGCCCCTTCTGGAACTGTACCGGAGTTATTTCTGTTTTCACGGCGGGTTCTTTTCAGTGCCAACACGACGCCTTTCCTGTGATCAACGCCAACACGACGCACAATTCTCGTCCGTCGTCTGCGTATAGTAATGTATTGCAGCAATTACGCCATGAATTCTTTGTCTGTCGTTCTCAGAGTCCAGCAATTTGTAGTGGTAATGATTGTACAAATTCTTAACGTATTATTGGGTTTGCCTGTGTCACTGTTTGATGCAGTAGAATTATTCGTTACTCCCCCCCCCTCCCCACCTCCACCTTTCCCCTACCCCTTAACTTTCCCTCTCGCTGTGCTTTATGCATTTGGCAGTGTAATTGTTTTCTGTCACCATTGTGCAGTTTATTATGAGACTAAATTAAGTTAATGTTATACAATATTTCATTTCAGCCATCCTTTTATTTCTCTTCTTAAACTCAAGTGTATTTTCTTGTCTTTTGGAGGGGAGCGTTAATAAGATAGGCAGGTAGCTAATCAAATATCCGATAAATTCTCTCCTTCATTCAGTGCTTGATAAACTGTCTCACGTTAACGCAGTCAGATAGCATATAAGCTCTCGTCAATTCAGACGATAAACATGTCAGTTTTTCATCAATTTAATTTGATTGTGCTAGTAAAACAACATCCTCCACTACTTAAATAATAAACCTCCTAAAAAAAATAGGTAAAGCAGTTAACAATCTGAAGATTGGTTTGAAGTCCACAGTGCTTTATTACGCATGGTCCTATTTGGAGGTAGTATGCCGTTGCCTTCCTCTGACCTTTCAACAGACTTCCCCAGCCAGTTATAGGGGGACCTACAGTTTAACGTGGGTTCCGAACCACAGTGCTACTAGATATTTTTCACATTCGCAGTATTGCAGAGAGTAAAGAAGTGGAAACTGACAACTGAGAATCCTAGGACCTGGTGGGGATTGAACATGTTCAAATGGAGCGTCACTCCAATGAATTTTATGAATTTTTAAGACTTCCAAGGTTTAAGTAGTCTTCAGCTGCGGAATAATCTTTTTAAAAGCAAAATGAATTTTTTCTTACTGTAGATATTAAGTAATTATTTAGGCTATATTGAGTGCACAAACAATATATACAGATGTAATTAGAAGGCAAAATTCGATTTTTCTCAAGCATTTTAAGCTCACTTTTCGTAAATTGGCAACAGAGCTTTCTCCGGGAAAATTTAAAATTCGTTATTCGCAAAATTTTACTTTTTTGATACAGTTGAAAGTAGAAGCAAAATGAAGTAAGAATGCATGTCCAATACAGACATGACCCCATTCACATGCATATATTAGTATTTTTAAAATATCATTCAGTGTAACTGTGAATGTTCTTAAGTAATTATTTGCTAATATCCAATTTTGTTTCATTTTTTGACTACACGTGGTGCCAGATAGGACTGTATTGCGTACATCTATCTGAAACCCATGTTATTTAATATTGAATCGAGTAAACTGTGATCAACAGTGTTCGATAGTGCTTCCGTGTTGATAAAACTGTCAGTATGCGCGATCAGAACAGACTAGGCAAGTGCATATTTAACTAGTGGTATTGCTGTGACAATTATCCACAGAAATAGTGACGTAAAAGAAATAATAATAATTCATGATCAAATACGTGCAATAAGATTTGGATATATGAACAGTTAATTTGTGTGTATGAGTGCAGAATATGTCAGTGACTTATCGAACTGTATAGCTAGTCGATGCGGATACTTGAGTTACCTGTTACTAACGCCATAAAAGAACTGACGATAGGAAAGGGAAATGAAAATTAAAAAAAGACAGTGCATCCAATGTTATGAATATTAATAAGCAAAGTGACTTCTCTGTTTTCAGGAAGACTTACCATTAAAGGTACTCTAATATTTGTACAATGTTTCTTTCATGTTACTAGTGCATTTCGGCGACATGTTGGACCCTGGGGAAGGGGAGGAGGGTGGGCTGTGTTCCTGCAGAAGACCTAGATCGTCGTCAAAACGTCGCGTCGGCATCCAACGACGAAACTGAAACTTTATGAAGCCACAGATACACACTTTGCACATGTAGTTGTAGGAGCAGAAGTCGCTCAACCTACACCACAACATAAAAATAAAGGACCAAGAGTCCCTGTACTCACATGTAGAATGTTTCTCTTTCAGCTTTTAAATAAATATGAGATGAAATAACTATTACCATGTAACGTTATGTCAAGATTGAATTGTAGTCCAGTGTACCTTGTTTAGTTATAAGTGTGAAATGTTTAAGGTTTCATGTTATTTTGTTATATTCCATATATGAAATAATGTAGATTTCAGATAGGTTGATGGGGTCATGCTCTTAGGAAAACAAAATTTGTTGTAAATGCATAGGGTCTTGGTTGATACTGTTCATATGTATCGCAATGTTGTGTTTGGGTCGAGATGGCGTTTGTCAAAGAAAAACTGAGAATGAACACCATAGATGAAGCAGTTAGAACGAACAAACTGAGATGGTGGGGTCATGTAACACGCATGGGAGAAGCAAGGTTACCTAAGAGACTCATGAGCTCGGCAGAGGGTAAGAGGAGTCGAGATATACCAAGAAGAAACTACTTAGATTCAATGTTAGCATTGAATAGGGGATCATAGAGGAATTTTATTAGTGGTACTATGCTCCAGACTGAACGCTGAAAGGCGTAATCAGTCTCTAATGATGATGATGACGATGGTGATTAGCGTCCTCTGGCGCTCCTCCAGGTTCCACGACTCATCCTGACGAAAAGCTGGGAACCCACCGCTCGGCCGCAGCTCTATGTTTCCCGAACTTATTAGCTTGTATTAGTGCTCCACATAAAATATGGTAGGGGAAATAGCTGATATTTATATGCAACCAGCAGATCATTTTATATATATAAATATCAGCCAATACACCTACCAGACTTTATGTGGAGCATTGTTATAAGCAGTTTTATGTCAATGAGATCAGACGATGACACCATGGAGTGTCGAAACCGGTCGTCTTGAATAAATAAAATAAATAAAAAATTCTGATCTTGTCTTCTATCCTTCAATTTAGGCTGTTAATTATTATCAAAGGTGCTGAAAATACCGTCATCCTATGTGCTGTTGTTGTTGTGTGTCTTCAGTCCGCAGAGTGGTTTCATGCAGCTCTCCACGCTACCCTGTCCTGTGCAAGTCTCTTCATCTGAGAATACGTTCGGCAACCTACATCCTTTTGAAATTGCGTACTATATTCGTCCCTTGGCCTCCCACTACGATTTTTACCACCCACGCTTCCTTCTAATGCTAAGTTGACTATTCCTTGATGTCTCAGAACCCTTCTCTTAGTCAGGATATGCCAGAAACTCCTTTTGTTCCCGATTCGGTTAAGCACCTCCTCATTAGTTACTTGATCTACCTATCTAATTTTCATCATTCGTCTGTAGCACCACATTTCAAAAGCTTCTATCATCTTTTTATCTGAACTCCTTATCGTCCAAGTTTCACTTCCATACAATGCTACACTCCAGACAGATGCTTTCAGAATGGGCTTCCTAACATTTAAATTAATATTCGATATTAAGAAGTTTCGCTTCTTTAGAAACGCTTTTCTTCCCATGAATTTTCTACCTTCTTTACGTCGGCCATCACAAGTTATCTTGCTACCCAAATAACACAATTCATCTACTACTTTTGCTTCTCATTACCTAATCTAATTCCTTCAGCATACCTGATTTTCTGACATTGCATTCCATTCAATTTTACTCTTGTTAATGTTCATCTTATATCTTCCTTTCAAGACACTGTCCATTCTATTTAATTGCTCTTCCAGATCTTTGGCGGTCTCTGACAGAAATGCCATCGGCAAACCGCAATGTTTTTATTTCTTCTACCTGCACTTTAATGCCCTCTCCAAATTTCTCCTTCCATTCCTTCACTGCCTCCTCAATGTACAGATTGAACAACATTGGGGAAAGGCTACAACCCTGTCTTACTCCCTTCCCAACCTCTGCCCCCCTTTCTTGCCCTTCGGCTCTAATAATAGCTGTCTGGTTTTTGTGTAGATTGAATATAACACTTCGCTTCCTATATTTTACCCCTGATAGCTTCAAAATTTGGAAGAGTGTATTCCAGTCGACAGTGTCAAAAGCTTTCTCCAAATCGACAAACGCTAGAAATGTAGGTTTCCCTTTCCTTAGCCTATATTCTAAGATAAGTTGTAATGTGAGTATTGCCCCCCCCGTGTTCCTACATTTCTCCTAAATCCAAACTGATTCCAAAGGTTTTCCATTCGTCTGTAAATAATTCGTGTTAGTATTGTGCAACCATTGTATATTGTGTTTTGTGCTACCTCCGACTTGCTGGATTTCGCCTACGATAGCGACGCCTGCTTCCGCCTATTCTCAGCACGCTGATTTTGGTGAGTTTTGCTGTGGCATTGCGTGTGTGTGTGAGAGAATGAGTGTTGTTTGTCTATCCTTACCCCCAGTAGCGTTAAATCATGTATAATTTAGGCCAGAACCGTCCGCATTAATCCATGTAAGAGATGCATTTTATTTTATTAACAAAATTGGTTCCCCATTTTGCTTGTTTTCTATCTGAATAAACAAGTTTAAGTTCAGCATATTCCGTAAGTTGCCTATAAATCGTAGTTTTATAGCTCCTTCCCTGTTTTATTTAATATTGTTTCACAAGTGCTGAGAACATGCTCAGATGCAATGTTTCTTACGACTAAATTCCGTTGTGCCACAAATGTTTTCTTAGCCACCTTTCTAAGGTAACTTTAATTGTGGCAGCTTGCTTATTAATGTCTGTGTATAATAACGTGTGAGCTTCTATGTACGAGACGCGTCCAGAAAGTAAGTTCCGTTTCAATTTCTCTCCGCTGCAGCGCTGCTATTGCAGTTCCGCACATGCTCTGTAGACTTTGTGTATCAAGGAGAAGAACGTGCACCATTTGGAGATGACTGTCAGTTACGTACGCTTTGTTCTGCTTGTTTGAAATGTCGGCGTTGATTGAAAATCCCGCCGCCTGTGATATCAGGTCGGTAATTCGGTTTTTGAATGCGATGAAAGTGAAACCAAGTGAAATTTATCGGCAAATTTGCGATGTTTACGGACGAAATGCGATGAGTGATTCGATGATGACCACACAATGCAAATGTGTTGAAAAACCTCCTACAGGGATTTCGCTGGGACGTGTTTGATCTTCCGTACAGCTCTGACCTCGCTCCTAGCGACTTTCATCTGTTCTTACATCTCAAGTCTTTCCTTGGCGGTCATCACCTCACCAATGACGACGAGATGAAAGAAACTGTTTCCAACTGGTTGAAGCCACAGGTGGCAGATTTCTATGAAGAAGGTATACAAAACATGGAACCACGCTATGACAAATGCCTGAAAAATTTCGGCAGTTATGTGGAAAAGTAGTTTAAGAATTGTAGAATTTTTTGCAATAAAATTTCTTCTGTATCTGTGTACAATTTCATTTTATTACCATACAGAACTTACTTTCTGGATGCGCCTCGTATATTGGCCGCTGTAGTATTAACTTACTGTTATTGAAGTAATTTGAAACGAGTCAGTTCTCATTTTGGGCCAGGGAACAAGGCTTTATAGCAGGAAGTAACCAGTAGTTCACACGGACCTCATTTACTAACTTTGGTCCTAAGACAAGGATCTTGTTACGTACAGTGGTCGACTTTTAATGTGGAGCACTATTATAAGCAGTCAATGAGATCAGACGTAGACACAATGGAGTGTCGAAAACGGTCGTCTTGAATAAATAAAATAGAAAATTGTGATCTTGGCTTCTATCCTTCCATTTACGCTGTCGATTATTGTCAAAGGTGCTGAAAATACCTGTCATCCTATGGCTTTGTTGTTGTGGTCTTCAGTCCGCAGACTGGTTTGATGCAGCTCTCGACGCTACCCTGACCTGTGCAAGTCTCTTCATCTGAGAATACGTTCAGCAGCCTGCATCGTTTTGAATCTGCTTACTATATTCGTCCCTCGGTCTGCCTCTACGATTTTTACCCCACACGCTTCCTTCTAATGCTAAGCTGACAATTCCTTGATGTCTCAGAACCCTTCTCTTAGTCAGGATATGCCAGAAACTCCTTTTCTCCCCGATTCGGTTAAGCACCTCCTCATTATTTACGTGATCTACCCGTCGAATTTTCATCATTCGTCTGTAGCACCACATTTCAAAAGCTTCTATTATCTTTTTATCTGAACTCCTTATCGCACAAGTTTCACTTCCATACAATGCTACACTCCAGACAAATGCTTGTAGTAAGGTCTTACTAACATTTAAATTAATATTGGATATTAACAAGTTTCGCTTCTTTAGAAACGCTTTTCTTCCCTTGCATTTTATACTTCGGCCATCAGAAGTTATCTCGCTACCCAAATAACTAAATTCATCTACTACTTTTACTGTCTCATTACCTAATCTAATTCCTTCAGCATCGTCTGATTTTCTGACACTACATTCCATTACACTCGTTTTACTCTTGTTAATGTTCATCTTATATCTTCCTTTCAAGACACTGTCCATTCCATTCAATTGCTCTTCCAGATCTTTTGCGGTGTCTGACAGAATTACTATGTCAGCGGCAAACCGCAATGTTTTTATTTCTTCTCCCTGCACTTTAATGCCCTCTCCATACTATGACGCAGGTCAGTTATGAGCAATTCTGCAGGTCAGAGAGTAGTGTCCCCGATCCCTCCGCTGAGTGACTTGCCCTGATCCACGCCCGGCTGCCCCTCGGCCTCGCATCGTTCCACGCTGCCACGCGCGCCGCGTGTGAGCGCGTAATGACCCGTGTCCGACACACACATAAATCGCAGCCACGTTCGCGCCCGCGCCTCCCGTCCTACAGATGTAAAAACAGCCCGCGGACCTGCCTCTCTCCTCAGCCTCCCCCCCTTCCTCCTCCCCACCCCCCTTTTACGACCAGCTCTCCTCCACGAGTCGCATCGCTGCTGCCGAGTCTTTATAAATTGTAATGCGACGTTTTTACTGCTTCGCGGAGCATAAATCGCCCTCCGCGGTTCCGCCGAAATTTGCGCAAGTATCCGAGAGCCCCCCCCCCCCCCCTGAAAAGTCGCCCAGAGTAAGTCACTGCCTCCCCGCTGTCCTTTGTTGCTCTTGTGCGGGTGCATCCGCGATCGGCCGGCGTCGGAAAAAGGGAATAAGGGAAAGGGGGCGATAGCGGGGGCAGGGGGGGGGGACATTTATAAGGGCGAGGGCCGAGGCGCTGGAAAACTCCCGAGTTATTGCAGATCTCGCAGTGATCCGAAACGGCTTGCTGAAGGGCAATTTAACTCTCACGGGGAAGATGGAAGTGTCGGCTGATAAGAGAATGCTGAGCTCCACTTCGGATGACAATATTTTTTTCTGGTTTTTCCAACGGATACAGTGTAGGTCAATATCACGCTTCTGTTTTCCCAGGCCTACTTAGGTATAATGTGAATGTCTGTTCGGTGTACTTTTATCACGTCTGAACCACAAGACATACAGAGCTAATTATTTGTGCAGTTACTATTGCGAGAGTGAATCTCTGGGTGAGGGTTTAAAATGGGGAAAGATTAATTTTTAAAACTTACAACCACCAGCTGCGAACCAAATTCCTAAACATGCAAAAACACTGGAACTGTGATTGCGACTGTTTGACTCGTTTTCTAGGGGATGATATCACACGTTCGCAGCTTTCCTTCCCTGCATATGATTAACAAAAAAATTTATAATAAAGTCAAATTCATGAGAGAAAAGGGTGTACTAACTACTATTTTTGAAAACACGTGAAAGTTCACTTTATGTTGTTTAATTCACAATCTTAGAACCCTGTGGCTGATACGTCTGTACGTCGACACCTTTATCAAATAAAGTTATAGCTCGTGAGCCCCCAGACAAAATGAATATTTGTCGCAAATTGTTTTCACACCATGTGGCTGTCTCAAACACCGTTTATGTTCATGCCTATGCAACGACACGTGTTATATTAACAAATCACAGTCACTTTAATTCAGTGCGAGCACACCTTGTTCCACCGGCTAAATATTCACAACACCCAGTAGCACTTGATTCAACTTGGTACAGTCTACGACGAGCAACCACACGTGGCGATTGCCACAGACAAATCTAAAGTCACCACCTCGAGATCCACATGCCGACTGATGCTGGCCGCCCGGCCAGTTCTCCACGTGCTCCCGACTCCCTCACTTCCTGCCCTCGCGCGCGCGCGCGCGCGCCAAAAGCTCAACTGCCGGAGTTTTTTACCCTACGTCATCAACTTCCCCATGTGAGCTGTTCTAACCGATTTGCCAACGTACAGCGCTCAGCCAATACATTTCTAAAACTTTACTTAAAATCAAAATAATTACACTACACATTAAATAAATTGTCTTCCTAGGTTTTTATATTGGTATAAACATCCTTTGTACTGTTTATCATAATCGTGCAATTTCTTATATCACAGATAAGTGATTTAACTGAATACTTCAAGATAAAATACACAAGATTAATTGAAAATAAAATGAAAAATAGTTAATATATTATTTTTATAAACAAACATTGCCATGCTAGTTGTGTAACTGTCTTGTCTTCGTTGGTAATTTATTACTTTTCATTGTCAATTAAACATATTACGTCAGATGTGACTATATCAGCTAATGTATTGTTTATTTATCAACAGGCTATTTTGTAATGAGGGCCTTAAAGGTTCCTAACTGCATCGTATTACTTCAAATGCCAGTAGTATTAGAATATTTTATTTCACGCTGTGCACTGCACAGCACCTGGCACTCGCCATTGTCCCTCTCTCCCCTCACCGGAAACGAACTGGAAAATCATAAGCTGGAACAAGCCACCAACGTCGGCCTGCTCGCTGTCCTCCCGTCAGCTACAAACACACAGCAAATCTCAACATGGAGAATTTCTACCTATGGTCTAACTATAAATGTCGTCATCCAACTGTGTACATACATTGCTACCATAATTAATAAGATTAAAATTGTGTAACATTTAATGCATTGTCATGGTCAATTTTTGCAATGAACTTCATACTGTTTAATTATCCAATGCTATTAAATTACCAGTATTTCTATTGGGCGGTAATCTTACACTATTACGCACGGTTTTATGGCGATCGGATAGCTATTTATCTATATCTATAAATGTTAATGTCTGTTCGGTGTGCGTTTATCACGTCTGAACCACAAGACATGAAGAGCTAAAAATTTGTACGTTTACCAATATCTACCCGGGGAAGACTTTAGGAACGGTTTTAAGTCGCTCGGAAAGCTATTTATCTATATACGAGGCGCGTCCAGAAAGTAAGTTCCGTTTGGTTATATAAAACGAACGGGTGCAATATTGATTGTACAAAAATCTACAACTGTTAAACTACTTTTCTACATAGCTTCCGAAATTTTTAGGCAATTGTCATAGCATGGCACAAGGTTTGGTGTGCCTTTTTCATAGAATGTTGCCGCCTTTGTATTCAACCATGTGGTAACATCTTTGAGCTCGTCATCATCGTTGAAGCGTTGTCCACCAAGGACAGATTTTAGGTGTAAGAAGAGGATTACTGTCAAAAGATTTTTTTGGTTTTCACGATAATGCCAGACCTCACACACGGAATGTGACCAAACAATTCTTACGGAAATTTCAATGGGATCTGTTTGATCATCCTCCACACAGCTCGGACCTCTCTCCTAGGGACTTTCATCTCTCTTACACCTAAAATCTGTCCTTGGTGTTCAACACTTCAACGATGATAAAGAGCCGTTACCACATGGTTGAATACACAGACGGCAATCTTCTGTGAAGGATGCATGCAAAAACTTGTGGTACGCTATGACAAGTGCCTACAAAATTTCGGCAGTTATGTGGAAAAGTAGTTTAAGAGATGTACAATTTTGTCCAATAAAAACTTCTTATGTATCTGTGTACAATTTCATTTTATTACCAAGCGGAACTTACTTTCTGGACGCGCCTCGTAAATTAATGTGAATGTCTGTTCGGTGTACGCTTATCACGTCTGAACTACAAGACGCAGAGACTTAAATATTTGTACAGTTACTAATTTATACCAGAGGAAGGTTTTAGGGGCGGTTTTATCGCGATCTGATAGATATTTAGTAATCTGAAGAATATAACGCGAAATGCGAAACAATAATTACTCTCTGAAAATTATATTTACTCTTTGAAAATGGTTTTATTTCTTGCATTGTTGCTTCAGGGTTGATAATGATAAAAGGGTGGAGCATATTCCGATGGAAAGTTATCGGTGTATATAAAATTCTACGCGTGTGTGTGTGTGTGTGTGTGTGTGTGTGTGTGTGTGTGTGTTAATATTTCGCTCTGCTACGAAAACTACAGAACGCAAACGAATGGTTTGTGTGTAATTGTTGTCCGAAGTCTCCCGTTGTACACCATAGCAGTTCCATGCCGATAGTTATAAGGAGGTGAAAGATATGGTGGTTGAAAGTCGTCAAATTATAAAAAATTCGGACTGAAGGCCAGTGATGGCGTTTGCGACTCTATATCGAGGAGGTTACATACAGTGAAACGTGATATCACAGACCATATCTTTGGTCTAGGCGTGCTACACTTTACGCTCCAAACAATACCACAAATAACATAGTTTACCAGAATGCCCTACAATGAAATTAAAATGAATTTGGACATTACTCTCACCATACGTGTTGAGATATTCCAACACAGGCTATCAGGAATAATGTATGTATTATTTGTTGTAAATCATTAAGCACTTCAGATTATTTTATTTTTTTATTTGAATGTTGATTAAAAATGTTTGTTTCTAAAGAAGGTATTGTATTTCATTTTATCCTTCAAAACCAGTCTCATAGCACACTACTGAAAGATAGCTTATCTATCATAATCAACCAACACGCGAGCGGAGCCGCAGGTGTAAGCTAGTACCGTATAAACCTGCAATCTAATTATCTCTACAGTCCAAAATTACTTTAAGTTTGGCACACCAGCAGAAGTATGCCGAGGCGCAAAAACTAAACAAACAAATAGAAATAAATTAAATTAAGCTCTTCAAATATTCTATCTACAAAGAGGGTTCCATTTTAGTTTCAGTTTTGGCATAAAGTTTTAAGACGACATGCGTTAGATTGACGAATATGCATTTTTTCACTGAGTTACCGACTTTAAATTTTGTGCATATTGTTACTGAACTTACGTCAACGAAACCGTAAGAATGAATTACTCTACCGAACATCTCTTCACACGATACTGTTTTAGGTAAATTAGGCGCTGCACTGATGACTCAAAACTCCTTCAGTGGCCCATCTCATTGCAGTAAGAGAAAGAGATCGCTGGGTTTATGATTAAAATGATATGTTTAATCATAGACATTTATAATTACTTCAATCATAGCAAAACAATGATGGTTTCCTATCGCAGTGCCTTCAACGTAGTACATATCGTAATACATTTATACTAGTATGCTGCTATAGTACTTTCATTTATTCCTCTACGACCGTTTCCGCGTTGTGCCACTATCAAGCGGTCGGAAAAAAATCATTCTTTTTTACAATTTTTTGAAGGTGGACAGGAGAATAACGTTGAATTCAATAAATTCAATATATACACATTAATTCCTAGAAGCAGCATCTGTATATGAGAGTCTATAGAAATATTTATGTCGGATAATTTTTTTGGCTATCAGTTGACTTTTCCGCTGGTACTTGACATAACACGATGAAATAATATCAAAGGATAACACTCTCAAATATTCTTCAAATAACATTTGTTTATTTCCTTGGTCACTAACTGGTCACTAATCCAACGTAAAGAACTGTAGAGCTGCAGGATATAACATTTTCTACAAAATGTCTGTTGAAATTATTTCCAATTTCATAACAGATATTAGAGTCAACCTAAAGGCCTAGCTATGGGTTCTCCACAAACCCTATAGTATCTGAAATCTTCATGCTCGAATTTTAACAATATTTTATACACGAAGAGCCAATGAATTGCAAAATTTAGTATTGGTTCAGATATGTTGACGATGTACTGTGTTTATAGACTGGTACAAATAGAAAGTTAAAATACTGAAAAATTTAGATTCTGAGGGCTCACTATAAATTTATTGGACCTTAATATAGATACTAGGACAGGCAGGCGTATACTTGGTATTTACAGGAAAACTATAGCCACAGGCACAGCAATCACAACAAATTCCTTACACCTACATAACCATGAACGTGCAGTCTTCTATTGTATGGTCCATCCCCTTGTTTCTGTACCTCTGAAAAAGGGTATATATTGACATGTTCCATGTCCACGAGGATGTCCTCAATGTGGTTCTATGGTACGAACAACAATGTCACATAATCCAATCTAAACAGCACAACATTCTGAGTATGACAGCATATAACATCACCGTGTGTATTCTGAAAGCACGCGTGGTGCACTGATTAGCATCGCAGATCGCTGTGCTTGCGGTCCCCATTTCAAATCCTGACACGGGCAGAAGAACATATATTTCTTTGTTTTTACTATTTCCAGAATGATCTACATGTTTCTTATATTTGATGTACTTGTAAGTCCCAGAAAATTTTTTCTATGTAGAAATAGTGGAGCACTCCAAGCAGGAGTCAGTCTGTACTGAGTGTACGCTTGTGTTCGTAATAAACGTGTTGTAAATGTAAAGTATTGTGATTTATTATCAACTAGCCTTCGAATTCCGCACCAGCTGCAGTTTACAACGTGACACTTTCTTGTGGAGGCTTCAGGTATTCTGCAATACATCTGTGTCATCGTGGCTCCGATTAGGCAGCGTAAGAGCCATCGCTTACATAGACAAGAAACGGAATACGGAGGATATACTGTTACCTCCGTCAGTAGGTCTGTCATCAAAAGAACCATGGACGCCAAAACACCGGTAAGCCAGCTGCATATCAGACACGGGTGACGCTGGACAGGACCTAAATAAAAGGGTGTAAAGATTCGACCGAGTTGCCAAGTATAATAGGTGGAATCACATTATGTGCTTGGCAAACGTATATTTCTCCCTGGACGGGACGGACCAGCAGTGGTTTGAAAATAACGAGGACAAGCTCGTTAGCTGGGAAAGATTCCAGACAGAACTTAAGAAGACGTTTGGGGACCACCAGTGGCAAGACCGTTTATCAAAAGAGAAACTGAAGAAAAGGGTCCAGCGACATGGCGAGCCAACACAGTTGTATATTCACAGTGTGATGGCCATATGTCACGTAATTAACCTGTATATGACGGAGGCCGATAAAGTGTCACACCTGATGAAGGGCATTGCAGAAGACATTCAGCTAAAAGACGTTTCGACGATACAAGAGTTTATCCAACGGTGCCATAAAATTGAAGAAATGCAACAGTGGAGGGTTGGACGAAAGAAGTAAAACAGACTCCAGAATGTAGTTCCAATGCCCGTTGTGGAAGATCAGCGTGATTTTGCGACTCTCATACGACAAATAGTGAGAGAAGAATTACATCAGTTTATGGCAGTGGGGACTGTTGGACCAAGCGAGCACCAGATTATGGCCATGGATGTCAGTCCTGTATGTCATGAGGGAGCCGACGCTGCTGAGGAAGAGGTATTTCATCTACATCTACATAGATACTCTGAAAATCACATTTAAGTGCCTGACAGAGGGTTCATTAACCACTTTCATAACTTTTCTCTACCGTTCCATTCTCTAATAGCGCGCGGGAAGAAAGAACACCTAAATCGTTCCGTTTTCGATCTGATTTCTCTTATTTTATTGGGATGGTCATGTCTCCCTAAGTAGGTGGGTGCTAGCAAAATATTTTCACATTCAGAACTAAAACTCTGTGATTGAAACTTCGCAAACAGATCACGCCGCAATGAACAACGTCTTTCTTTTAATGATTTCCACCCCAATTCTTGCAACATTTCCGTGACGCTTCCTCCCCCTCCCCGTAACGTGATAAAACAAAACGAGCTGCCCTTCTTTGAAACTTCTCAATGTCTTCCGTCAGTCCCACCTGGTGAGGGTCCCACAATTGGCAACAGTACTCCAGGAGAGGACGCACAAGTGTGATGTAGGCAATCTCTTTGGCGAAACTGGTGCATCTTCGAAGCGTTCTGCCAATGAAACGTAACCTTTGGTTCGCCTTCCCCACAATATTTTCTATGTGTTCTCTCCAGTCAAAGTTGTTCGTAATTGTAACTCCTAGGTATTTGGTAGAATCTACGACCTTAAGGTTTGACTGATTTATCGCGTAATTAAAGTTCAGCGGATTTCTTTTAGTGGTCATGTGTATTACTTCACACTTTTCTTTATTTAGTGTCAATTGCCAATTTTCGCACCAAGTAGAAATTTTGTGTAAATCGCTTTGCAGTTGCTTTTGATCCTCTGTTGACTTCACTAACCGATAAACGACAGCATCATCCGCGAACAGTCTAAGGGAGCTATTCAGATTGTCTCCTAAATCGTTTATAAACACGAGGAAGAGTAGGAGACCTATAACGCTTCCCTGTGGAACGCCAGATATCACTTCTGTTTTACTCGATGACTTACCGTCAATTACAACGAACTGTGTTCTTTCGGATAGGAAATCGTGAATCCAATGGCACAATTGGGGAGATATTCCATAAGCACGCAATTTCATAAGAAGCCGCTTGTGGGGTACAGTGTCAAAAGCCTTCCTGAAATCCAGAAATATGGAATCGATTTGAGATACCTTGTCGATGGCACTTAATACTTCATGTGAATAAAGGGCAAGATGTGTTTCGCAAGAGTGATACTTTCTGAATCCGTGTTGACTACTGGTTACTAGGTCGTTGTCTTCGAGGTTTCATTAGCGCCTGTCAGCCACGCCACTCGCGCCCGACTGAAGAATGGCCTCGTCCTACTATGACTTACGCCGCAGTCGCCAAACGGCATCTCAGGAATCGACCGACGCGACCATAACAAACTCCTCCAGCAAGTGTGAAGCCTCGCAGGAGGACAGACATCTGGAGGACAGAAGACAGCACGGCATTTTGTTTTCACTATGGCGTACGATACTGTAGGGAGAGAAGACGAGTATTTGACAATTGTTATGCCGCAAGACGCCAACCATCGGAGCAGTCCTTTCAGCGGCAGTCAACTGCAGATGATTACTGTCGACGAATGGGGTGAAACCCGTCGCCGTCTCCCGGACGTGGTCGCTCTCCAACATGCCGCCGCCGTTCACCGTCGCCTTACAGAGATATCAGCCGCTCGCCTAGCCACCGTGTTCAGGAAAACTAGGCCACACGACCATCTACGGAAGTGAGGCTGCCGCAGATGAAAATCCTTCATGGAAGACAGTCGCTAAGATGTCGGGAAATCTCATTGACGTCATCATCGACGGCCAACCTGTCTGGGCACAAGTCGATTCAGGAGCTTTCTTCTCTGTATTGTCGAATGACTAACGCCGCAAACTAAAGAAAGAAGAGAATGTTCTGTCGTACAAGAGCAATGGTGCTGAAGGTCGCAAATGGAAAATACGTCCAGCCGGCAGGAACATATGTCGCAAGAACAACTATCAACAACAGGACGCAGCCTTCTGAATTTGTCGTTTTAACATAATGTAGCATAATGTAGCCATAACGTCATCCTCGGATGGAACTTCCTTCAGGCATCCCAGGCTGTCATTGACTGTGGGAGATTTAAGCTGCAAATTGAGAAAACCGTCCTGACGAATACAGGTAACATGGACTTCCCTGGGAGGTTATTTGCTATCGAGAATGTTGAGATAACACCATTAACAATGAGACGAGTTCCAGTCAGCAGCCGAAATGACCAGTTGGACGGTGAAGTGCTTGTCGACCGCAATAAGCTAATCAGTATAACAAAGAAAATCTACATACCAGCAGCTATCATAAGCATTACAGGGGGTCGAGGAGAACTTTGGATCACTAATTTTCACGAGCAATCGCAACTCATTCCTAAAGGAATGTGTATTGGAACAGCCGAACCAGTCCAGGACGGTGAGATCAATGTCATTGACGAAGTCTCATGCTCTGCTGTTACTTCCGACAACGCACAGGAGGAAACTATTATGGCATTGCAAATAGGCCCGGTCTGATGCAGGAACAACGTCAGAATGTGTTAACCATACTATACCAAGTTTCAGGTAATTCCCAGGCCAAACAGGAGAAGGGCCAGATGAAACGGCCCACGAGAAGGCACCGTATCAATGCTGGGGATCATCCACCAATTAGCCAGCGTTCGTAGAGAGTGTACCAAATGAAATACGGATAATTCGGGAAGAAGTGGAGAAGATGTTGCATGATGAAATTATTCAACCATAAAAGAGTCCCTGGTCGTCTCCGGTGGTACTCGTAAAGATGAAGGATGGCACGTGGCGTTTCTGTGTCGACTATCGGCAGCTGAACAAAATCACGACGAATGATGTCTACCCATTGCCGCGCATTGACGAAACCTTAGACTGTTTGAAAGGAGCTACATACTTCTCACCATGGACATGCAGACAGGTGACTGGCAAATCGAGGTAGACGAAGCTGATAGGGAGAAGACTGCTATTATTACACCTGACGGCCCCTATGAATTCAAGATCATGCCGTTTGGACTATGTAATGCCCCGGCCACATTCGAACGCATGATGGACAACTTGCTTCGACGTCTTAAATGGACGACGTGTCTTTGTTATCTAGATGACATTGTCGTTTTCTCAAGGACATTTGCGGAAAATCTAAGCCATCTGTCTGTGTTGAAGTATGTTCAGGCAGCAGGACTCCATCTCAACCCAAAGAAGTGCCTCTTCGTCGCCAAAGAAATAAAAATTATAAGGCACCTAGTGAACGAAGATGGTGTGCGACCTGATACAGATAAAGTAAGGGCAGTCATAGCATTTCCAATCCCCAGCACATCCGTGATGTGAGAAATTTCCTCGAACTGTGCTCATACTATCGTCGTTTCATTGAATGTTTTTGTAACAAGGCATGTCCATTCCAAGAACTTCTGCAGGGAGACACCAGGTGTTACTGTGATGAGACAAAAGACCGAGCTTTCCGCTAACTTTAGGCTTTAAATTCCGCACCAGTTCTAGCCTTATTTGACGAGAATGCGCAAACTGAATTTCACACAGACGCTAGTGGTTATGGGATTGGTGTAGTGCTTGTACAGGTTCAGGAAGGTGGTGAAAAGGTGATAGCTTATGCATCAAGAGTACTCTCAAAGTTCGAGACAAACTACTCTACAACTGAAAAAAAATGTCTCGCAGTTATCTGGGCTATCAACAAGTTCCGGCCGTATTTATTCGATAAACCATTCACCGACTTGACATACCACCATTCTTCATGTTTGCTGATCAAGATGGGTACTAAGACTCCAAGTGTACGATGTCACAGTGGTATTAAAAAACGGTCGCAAACAGAAGGGCGCCGACTGCATTTTGAGGAATCCATTAGCCGAACACAGCAGCCTGAATGAAATTTCAGCCCTCACTGAGTTACGTGACATTACAGCTGAACAGAGGGAAAATCCAGCTTTATTACAAACTATAGAGGCCTTGGAGAAAGGAGAACTGACTAAAGGAGAGTTTCAACTTATAAATGGGACATTGTATAAGAATAACTACGATCCACTGGGCCCCAAATGGCTACTGGTTTTTCTAGCTCATCTCCGGCCAACTATTCTCAAGTATTTCCACGATTCTCCAATATCAGGCTATCTGGGATTCGTGAAGACCCTAGGCAGAATCAGACGCAGGTATTACTGGAAAGGTCTCTACCGATCTGTCAAGCAGTATATGAGTCACTGTAAGGATTGCCAGCGACGGAAGAATGTGCCGCAATTACCTTCAGGTCATATGGTTCCACCTGCAGCAGCTCCATTCCACCGGATTGGAAGCGACCTTTTAGGTAGGTTCCCGAAGTCGACAGCTGGTAACCGATTGATAATAGTCCGCACTGACTACCTCACCCGATTCACTGTCACAAAACCAGTGCCGACTGCAGAAGCTCTAGAGATCGCAAAATTCCTAGTAAAAGACATTATTTTGAAGCATGGTGCACCACGTGTGATGATATCTGATCGAGGAAAAGTATTCATGCCAAAACTAGTATCAGTGGTAATGTAACGTTGCGACATTGTCCACCGAATAACAACTGCTTACCATCCTCAGACAAGTGGTCTTACAGAACGTTTTAACAAGACGTTGGCAGATATGCTGTCTATGTACGTCGATGTTGAGCAGAAGGATTAGGATACAATACTGCCAGTCGTGACATTTGCTTATAATACAGCAAGGGAAGACACCACAGGCTTCACGCCGTTTTTCCTCCTCCAAGGCCGTGAAGCTGAGACGACAATGGATACGCTGTTTTCGTTCCAACCCACGATACTCAGGATGACTATGTGAAACAGCTCATCACCAGGGTCAAAGAAGGAAGACAGCTGGCTCGCATACGGACTCTGGACGCCCAGGAGAAGGAACGCCAGCAGCATAACGACAAGTACCGACCTGTTGTGTACAGCCCAGAAGATCTGGTATGGATTTTTACCCCTGTGCGGGAAGTTGGACTATCGGAAAAGTTACTGAAGCGATACTTTGTTCCGTATTGTGTCATACGCCGCCTGTCAGACGTCACATATGAAGTCGAGGATTATGAGCTCTCCTCAAAATGACAAAAAAGAGATATTGTGAAGCCTTACCACAATCCGAAAGAACAGATAGAAACGTCTTCTTGTTCAAGGACTCTTCAGACCGTTATGATAATGCTGAAGCCCCGGTCTTTGTCACCGTAATGAAGGCATGCAAGCGTGGAACTGCCATACATAGGACCCATGACAAGATCCAGAACACTACAGTCGGCTGCGAAGGGAAGTTGACAGTGGGTCGCTGTTTTTTCAGTAAGTGGAGGAATGCCGCGAGTCTTCCGACAGAACGCGTAGTGCAGCGGTTAGCATCGCAGATCGCTGTGCTTATGGTCCCCACTTCAAATCCCGCTACGGGCAGAAGAGAATTTATTTCTTTGTCTTTACTATTTCTAGAATGTTCTACATATTTCTTATGTTTAATATACTTGTAAGTACCACTATGTATAAATAGTGGAGCACTCCAAGCAGGAGTCAGTCTGTACTGGGTGTACCGTTTGTTCGCAATAAACGTGTTGTAACTGTAAAGTGTTGTGCTCTATTACCAACTAGCCTTCGAATTCCCTACCACCTGCAGTTTGCAACGTGACAGATACATACATCATTTGGTCCTATTCAAAAATTCGTCGATGGTGTAGAAGTACATGTAGTAGTAAGTCTTTTAGGCTCCTCTTAAACTGATCTTTAACTGTAGCAAAAAGTTTTACCGTTGCTGGTAAATTTTTGAAAATGTGTTCTCTAAGTAGTGGACCCTTTGTTGAACTAAACTAAGTGCAATGAAGTCCTTGTGTAGATCATTTTTCTTCCTAACACTGTATATGTGTACTGAGCTGATATATTAGTTATGATAGATTTCATTAAGGAATGAATATTGTGAGAGTAGTGGTAATTCCCAACTCTTTGAAGAGGCTTCTGCAGGATGTCTGTGAATTTATTTCACGAATAATACGTATTTCTTGCTTTTGGCGTTTGAAAACGTTTGCTTGATTTCAAGAGATACCCCAAATTATTATACCATATGACATTGAATGAAAGTAAGATAAGTATGTAAGCTTTTTTTATTTTTACCCACGTCTGATAGCACTTAAATTGCAAATATAGATTTGTTACGTCGTTTCTGCAGTTCTGAGGTGTGCTCCTCCCATCTGAATTTATTATCAAGCTGTAATCCCAGGAATTTAATACTGTTATCCTCTTCCACGTCTTCTTCTTCATACTTTATGCAGGTGCTGGATGGAAACCGCTTACATGTTCTGAACTGCGTGTAGTGGGCTTCTTCAAAGTTTAATATCAATGAGTTGGATTTAAACCATTTGTTAATGTGTATGAAAATATCGTTAACAGATATTTCTAGAACTATGCTCGACAAGCTATTTATTGCAATACTTCAAAATCAAATGTTCAAATGTTTTGAAATGAAACAAATAAAATTATTAATCAGCTGAAAATGTATTTTAATCAAGGGCCATTTGTTCTTAAGCCACATTCCCTCGTTTTTCTGACAAGAGAAAAGAGCGTTCCGCTTCATCAGGTGGCGTTGGCTCCATCTGTCTGTGCCTGGCCTCTTATTGGTTACGACGTATCTGTATCGGCTCCCGTGATTGATGTATAATGCATCTACATCTACATCTACATACATACTCCGCAATCCACCGTAAGGTGCGTGGCGGAGGGTACACTGTACCACTACTAGGCACTTCCTTTCCTATTCCACTCCCAAATTGAACGAGGAAAACAGGAATGCCTATATGCCTCCGTACGAGCCCTAATTTCTCTTATCCTGTCTTTGTGATCTTAACGCGAAATGTAAGTAGGCGGCAGCAAGATCGTACTACACTCAGCTTCAAATTCTGGCCCTCTAAATTTCCGCAACAGAATTTCATGAAAAGAACGTCGTCTTTCTTCCAGCTATCCCCAATTGAGTTGCCGGAGCATTTCCGTGACACTCGCGCATTGGTCGAACCTACCGGTAACAAATCTAGCTGCTCGTCTCTGAACCGCCTCAATGTCTTCCTTTAAACTGATCTGCTGCGGGTCCCAAACACTTGAGCAATACTCAAGACGTGGTCGTACAAGCGTTTTATACGCGGTCTCCTTTACAGGTGAAGTACATCTTCCCAAAATTCTCCCAATAAACCGAAGTCGGCTGTCCGCCTTACTCACAACTGTCCTTACATGCTCGTTCCATTTCACATCGCTCTGCAATGTTACGCCTAGATATTTGAACGACGTGACAGCATCAAGAAGCTCACTACTAATGCTGTATTCGAACATTATGGGATTGTTTTTTCTACTCATGCGCATCACCTTACATTTTTCTACATTGAGAGCTAGCTGCCAATCTTCGCACCAACTAGAAATTTTGTCTAACTCATCCTGTATGCTATTACAGTCAGTTACAGACGACACCCTCCCATACACCACAGTATCGTCAACAAACAGCCGCAAATTACAACTTACTCTGTCCATCAGATCATTTATATAGATAGAAAAATAGTAGCGGTTCTGTCACACTCCCCTGGGGCACGCCTAACGATACACTCGTCTCTGATGAACACTCGCCGTCGAGAACAACGTACTGCGTTCTATTACTTAGGAAGTCTTCCAGCCAGTCACAAATCTGTGAACCTATTCCATAAGCAAAGTGAGTATAGCGCTCTTTTTAATGAAATATACCTTGATATGTCTTAAAAATTTATGATGACGGGCTTTCATTTATTTAACAACCCGCCATTTACCCCAGGCGTAAATAATTTCGCCCATTGAAGTTGCGTGATGGGTTTGGAAGCCATTACAGCTGACGAGATATCGTGCAGTGATTGTTGCAAGTTTTATTAATTTTCAAACTACATCATTCCTCTTCAAAATTAACCGGCTTTTAGAACCTGCATTTGTATTTCATTTTGTAAACGTTAAATTTCGAAGTCCGATAATACTCCGCGTAATATTTTTTTCCGCAACTCCGCTTGGACACTGAAGTAAAATTTAACGCGCTGTCCGCTGCACAAACAAACCACGTATCTAGTCCAACCGCATATAACGAAGGTATTTTACTTTAACGAACATTAATTTTTATTACAGCAACCAACAGAATGAGCTGATGTATATTTAAGACATGGTAAAATACGTCTCCCTCTAATAATGTAACTGCCACCAAACCTACCATTCTATTTTCCAAATAATTTAAAGAATCAAAATTAATTCCACTGTTTATTCATAAATTCCGAGCTCTGCAAGTATTTTTACGAAATTTTGACCACCTTGATCTCATTCCTAACTTACGAACTACTTACGAAATTAATTTTCAATTGAAAGTTAACCCTTATGGAAGTTTCATTATAGTTTGTAAATCTATGGGCCCTAACTACACTGGTCATCAGTCCCTAGGCTTACTAACTACTTAAACTAACTTGTGCTAAAGACAACAAATATACCCATGCTCGAGGGAGGACTCGAACCTCCGATGGCGGGCAGCGGCATGGTTCGCAGCTAGGCGCCTTGGAACGCTCGGCCATTCCACCGCGGCCACTGTGGCAATACTTGTAACATTTGGGGAAAAAACTGCTTCTGGCAGTGTAACTGATGAGAGGTCATTAATGTACACAAGAGAAAGCAATAGTCCTAAGATGGAGCCTTGTGGGTCAATACATGTAATTTCTTCCCAATCTGATGATGACTGATGGCTTAATTCACTAGACCCTTGCACTGACACCGTTTCTTTCCTGTTAGTGAGATATGACTTGAATCATTTTGCATCATTGCCGGTGACACACAGAATTCTAATGCCTTTAACAAATTACAGAAAATATCTACTGTATGTAATTTATTATATAATGAATTAAGTACATTCTCACGTTAAGTGTAAATTGCCATCTCGATTTTGGAAACTTTCAGACATCCAAACTTTATTCTGAACAGTATGTTATTTGCGATTAGGTGGTTGAGAAGCTGCTTGAACATTACCTTTTCTAGAATTTTCGAGAATGCTGGTAAAATTGAAATCGGTCTGTAGTTTCATAGTACTTATTTATCCCGTTTGTTGAATAGATGTTCAATATCCGCATATTTTAGCCATTCAGGAAATTTACAGTTATAATAGACTTGGTAGACAAATAACTTAAAATTGTGCTAAACTCATAAGAACAAGCCTTAATTAACTTTGTTGATATTTCATCGTAACTACTAGAATGATTTGTTATTAAAGATTTTATTATGGAAGTTATTTCTTGTGGTGAAGTGTGTTACATATTCATGTAGCTGAAGTTATTTGTAAATCTTAGTTTTAGATATTCAAGTGCATCATATATCTACCGTGATATCTGCTCCTGTTACTCTCTGGTTCTGCCAGTCTCCTCTTTCACTATATCCCATATTGTTTTTATTTTGTTGCCTGACACTGCTATCTTCTTTTTATAATACATTTGTTTAGATGTCTGACTTACTTCTCTTATTATTTTACACTATTACTGATATTTAGCTAAATCATCAGCATTGGAGCTATTCCTTTCTGATAGATACATGTTCCATTTTGTCTAACAGGTAATCTTTTTTCCTTGTGTAATCCATGGTTTTATTATAGACTTCTGTCATTTGAGTTACTTTTAGAGGAAAAAAGTCTTCAAAATGATACTGACGTCTTTGACTCTGAACGGTGCATCTTTGAATTTAGCTGTTGTTGAGAAGATTGATTACATTTTGCAAATACATTTTGTGCTTTAAATCTGTGTAGTAGTTAATCATTTCACTTGGCATTGCTTCTGTCTGAATGAATGTTTCCAATTTTTCTAGTACATTTTTGCACCCTTAGGAATTTTTTGTAATATTTGTAGGGTTCTGTCAACGGTCGTGTGTTTTTCGTTGTTTTATAGAATAGATTCCTTCTGTTGTTCTGCTTATTTAATAATGAATATTCGGAACTCTAAAAATGTAATTTTGTTACATACGTTCTTAGTACAACTTTTTATGATATCATTAGAAAAATTTGCCACTTTACTCTCACCGCTCTCACACATTTTTGAAACAATACTGTCGCCGACGTTGTATAGCGACACATAATTTGTTATTAGGAATTTTTAAGTGGCTTGCTTCTATCATGCTTTGCCTATGAAGTTCTTGTAGGATTCGTAGTTTTGCTCTAGTCTTCAGATGTGAGGCAGCATGATTTCTCTTTACTATTTCTATAATTAGGATCCACGTCGGTTATTATGGGTTGGAAATCCGGTGATAACGTTGTAATATCCCTATATAAAGTCATAACGGTTTTCATGTGTATATCACAAGCTATTTTGTTCTTCACTGTTGTCTTTGATTATCCTAAGTGTAAGATTTGTGTAATATCTTCGAGCGGCGTTGCTGTGTGGTTATATCTTTGGCTTCTGAGACACCAGTACCAGCAGTAGTACGAGTAGTAGTTATTGAGCCGAAGCTGGAGACGGAAGACATATGGACAGTAAATTTATTTATTTATTGTTATTAACATTGTTGCCGCAATTTTGATTCCAGTGTGTTAGTGGCTAAAGGTTTTTGCACTTAGCTTTCAGTATTTGCTTTAAAGTTTAAAGTACGTTTTCTGTAAAATAACCCCACCAACAAATTCAGTCTTATTGTAGCCCTTTCAGCTCAGTGAAAATCATAAATCCGTTGCCGTCTTCTTTATTCTATTTTTTCACGTAGTTAATGTTAATTTAAATTATGTACTGAACTTTTGCCGTGAGGTGAATAACTTTCGAGAGCGGCGTTATCCATGAAGTAAGTGACAAAAAGAGGCAGGGCCAGAGTCAAATAATTTGTCGACAATCATTGCTTTATGTTCCTCTGTAGCGCAAAGTTAATTGTGTTCTGATTTCTAAAAGATATGGCATTTTTTGTAACACGAGGTCTGCTTTATTTCAGATTGAATGTTGGTAACTCATATTGAACATAATTTTGCATACATTCGCATTTTAGAAAGCTTTGAGATACAGAAAAACCATTATTACTTCTGACGGAAACCTTTGAAGTGTCGACCTATTGCCACGGATCGGAAGCTCTGTATGCTGAAACGGTTACATTTCTCTCGAAAACGATTTAAATTCACATTGATAATCTTGTTATTGTGTAAAAACTTCTTTCAAATTTTTGTCTTTTGGCTTCCGTCATTGAAATTTCTGTTACCATTTTTCTGATTGTTTCTTGCAAAACACATTTTCGTAAACTAACACTACTCCGACATTCTATGGTATTTTATTTGTGTCATTTCCGTATTTGCCGGTCTGAGCAAGGGGTAGCGTTCTTGAATGTCAAACCTAACGTTAATTGTGTATCACTTGCTCAATCCCGACTTTACGCACATATTTTAAATTTCTTTACAATATTTTTTTTTCCGCCACGTTGGAATGGCTGTACGGTCTCGGGCGTCACGTTACGAATAGCGCTGCGACTCGGCCATAGAATTACAATAAATTTATATGTCCAACAGCTGAAGGCCTACAGGTAACAGAAAAATTCGCACAACGGATAGAGAAGCAAACATTCCTCATTTTTGGAATGAGATGCACTTCGCAATTAAGACATTTGAGACGGTGGTGTCGTTATCTAGCTTTGTATGTCTACCTTAGTAGATAAAAAGGAAACTTCGTCGTAGATGTTATAGAAAACATTCATCTCTTACTCTGATATAAAGAAATGTCTTTGGTGTGCTACATTAGAAAATTCAATGTCGCGTTAAAGTGTGAGTAGCTAATGTGGATAGGAGATAAGAATTGTATTGTCTGTCCTGATTCTTCAAGAGAACACTTTACCTAGAAAAAAAAATGTCACTGACGTGTTTTACGGCCCACTTTAGATTTGTTGTTTTATAAGTTTTTGCAAACATTTTGGACCAAAATAGTAATCTAAATAATAAAAAATTAATTAATAAGAGTGTGTGAAACACTTTTAGGAAAAAAAAAATTCGGTAGTGGCGGTTTCCGAACCACTGACTTTCATCGTCACAGTCTACCGCAGTGCCCACTACGCTATGGGTAACGACTAGAAGTTGCGTTCCTTATTCTGATAGTATTAATGGCCGTTGTTAACTGATAATAATATGGCATTTATAGACACTAGATTATCATTTACCGCACGAAGAACGACGTGGCTTTGTTAATTCTTCAGTACGCCATTGTTTTGAAATGACAACGTGTACGTTACAATAAGGAAATCATCAACTACGCAACGCAAAATGGCGTATGCCAGAGAGTGTTCTGGGCGAGGAATGTAACGTGATTCTGCGAACTGCTGCTTTTCGTTAATTCAATGGAGGGTGTCAAAACTCCGTTATTTTTGCAAATATCTCTCAAACGATACGAGATATGAAGAAAACATATGGGAACAAAGTTGTAGAGAATTTTCCCTTCTATAAATCCGTTTATTCAATTTTCGCGTCAGATGAAAGGTTTATTTGAAATTAAAATTACATTAGAAACGGCTTTTTTTGTATTACTTATGTATTTCTTGTCCGAAACATTTCAAAAAGCGAGGTTCTAGTCTCTGGTAGACAACAATTATGTCTGTAAAACTTGGTGCCGATCGGTTGAACGATTCAACCTAAAAAGTGGGAACACGTTACAGCCAGACAGACATCGTCAAATCGCCGTTATTTTTGCAAGTATCTCTGAAACGATGCAAGATATGAAAAAAAAAAAAAACATAATAGAGCGAAGTAGTAGAGAATATTTCCCTCTACCAATTAGGTTCTTCAATTTTCGTGTCAGATGAACATTTCATTTGTAATTACAATTACATTACAAACTGCTTTTCTCTTGGTATTACTACCGTATGTTTTGTCCGAAAAATTTGAAAAAGGGAAGTTCTGTTTTCTGGCGGCCTATAATTATGTCTCTAAAATTTGGTGTTAATCGGTTGAACGGTTCGTCTTAAAAACAGGGAAGACGTTACGGACAGACAGATATACCACAATCGCCGTTAATTTTGCAAATATCTCTGAAAAGATACGAGATACGAAAACAACATAAGAGAGCGACGTTGTAGAGAATTTTCTCCTCTACAAATTCCGTTATTCGATTTTCTTGTCAGATGAATGGTTAAGCAGTTATTTTCATTTACATTTCGAGCTTTCAAAAGACGATCGCGAAGGCCCACTTTTAGTGTTACTACCGTAACCTAAAGTGGGCCAATAACATGATACAGTCAGTTACTTTTTTGGCCAATACAGCCATCTAAGATCGGTAACTGACGCAACGTTGTTTCAAAGAGAAACATATTCTACAGTTATTACAATTTTCGAAGTTATGACAGTTTCATTTTCGTATTACTTCAAACAGCAAGTAAACAGAAATTAGGCAAGAACATGTGAGCATTTTTCAGTTATTCCGGGCGCCCCCACAGACCATTAGCCATGTGGAAGCAGCGCTAATTGTGCGGCGGCTGGTGATCTACATAAACACGGCCCTGTCCCGACCAGTGTCAGTGAATAATGCGAATCATCCATTCGCGTTACCTATCTCGTCATCTGCATGAATATGGATGCCCATTAGAGCGCCTGTCTGCAGTATGTTTTGTGGCAGTCGCCATTTATATTAGCCAAGTCGCCATTGAACAAAATTTTAGGATAACGTTGAGTGCAATATCATTCAGATTAACATTAAAATGATACATTTCGATTCTGCATGATTCATGCTTTCCATCCAATGAGCTAAATAAATCGAGCTCAAATATAGGACCCGTTGGGCCACAGACGTACAATTGTACGACAGACAAAACATTCAAACAATAACTTGTGGCTAGCACCAAAAGAATCAGTATTCACGGCGATTTATTAATGGATTTGGGTTACACACAAAATCCAAACACATTTTAAAGCGAAATTTTCCAGATATTGAAATGCTAGACAGCCCCAAATCAATTGGTAAGTGCCGGCCGCGGTGGCCGAGGGGACTAAGGCGCTCCAGTCACGGTCTGCACGGCCACTACAGTCGGGGGTTCGAATCCCCCCTCGGGCATGGATATTTGTGCCTTCCTATTTCGCAAGTAGTTCATAAGTAGTTTGTAAGTTTAGGGACTGATGACCCCGTTGTTAAGTCCCATAGACTATACAAACATTTGAACATTTTGAATTGGTAAGTACTTATTCTTGATTCTTGAACAACGATGACAAAAAAATTATAAATCTCATTTGCGGAGCGCGCAGTTGCGCGTCGTCGGAGGTTCGAGTCCTCCCACCGGCATGGGTGGATGTGTTATAATTAGTGTAAGTTAATTTAATTAACTTTAAGTAGTTTATAAGCCTAGGAACTTATAACCACAGAAGTTAAGTCTCTTAGATTTACAAACAATTGAAAAATGGTCATAGCTTATTGGTTATGAACTGTAGATTAAAACGTAAGAGTCAGCAAAATGGTAGAACATTAAGGAGATGAAATCTGGACAAATTGAAGAAATCAGAGCTGGTTGAGAGTTTCAGAGGAAGCATTAGGCAAGGATTATATGAAACGGGGGAAAGTAATACAGTAGAAGAAGAATTGGTAGCTATGACAGACAGAGTAGTGGATGCCGCAGAGGATCATATAGACAGAGGGATAAGGCCTAATAGGAATCATTTGATAACACAGAAAATACTAAACTTTCTTGATGAAAGGTGAAAATATAAAAATGCATCAAGTGATGCAAGTACAGACGTCTGAAAAATGATGTTTACAGAAAGTGTAGACTGGCAAAGCAGGAGAGGCTTGAGACCGTGTAAGTATGTGTAACGATGGGATAGATAGATACGCCTACAGAAAAATAGAAGAGACATTTGGAAACAAGAAAAGCAGCGGTATGAATATCAAGAACTCCGATGGAAAATCAGTACTAAGCACAGAAGTACTAAGCAAGCTGAAAGGTAGAAAGAAAAAAACTTAAAGGCAGTATTCTAAAAATTGAAGAAGAGGTAGGTGAGATAAAAGATATTACACTGCAAGAAGAATTTTACAGAGCACTAAAAGATTTGAGTAGAAACAAGGCCCCTGGAGTAGACTACGTTCCGTCTGATCTGCTATTATCGTTAGGATGCAAGATTTGTGAAACAGGAAAAATACCCTCAGACTTCAAGAAGAATGCAGTAATTCCAATTCCTAAGAAAGAAAGTGTAGGCAAATGTGAAAATTAAAGAACTCCCAGTTTAACAAATCATGGTTGCAAAATACTAACACGAATTATTTACAGACGAATGGACAAACTGGTGGAATACGACCTTGGGGAAGATCAGGTTGGATTTAGGAGGAATGTAGGAATACGGAAAGTAACACATTACGACTTATCTTAGAAGATGGGTTAAGCAAAGGGAAACCTACGTTTTTAGCATTTATGGATCTGGAATATCTTTTAAGAATGTTGACTGGAATACTATCTTTCAAATTTTGAAGGTAGTAGGGGTAAAATATAGGGAGCGAAGAGTTACATTCAACCTATACAAAAACCAGACAGCAGTTATTAGATTCGAAGAGCATGAAAGGATCGCAGTGGTTGGGAAGGGAGTAAGACAGGGTTGTAGCCTTTCCGCAATAAAGGAATGCAAGGAGAAATTTGTCTACAGTGTAGCATTGTATGGGAGTGAAACGTTGACGATAAGGAGTTCAGACAAAAGATGATAGTAGCTTTTGAAATGTCGTGCTACGGACGAATGTTGAAGATTAGATGGGTAGATCACGTAATTAATGAGGAGGTGCTCAACAGAATTGGGGAGAAAAGGAGTTTCTGGCATATCCTGACTAAGAGAAGAGATAGGTTAGTGGGACACATTCTTAGACATCAAGGGATCGTCAACGTAGTATAAGAAGGAAGTGTGTGGGGTTAAAATCGTAGAGGGAAACCGAGGGACGAATACAGTAAGCAGATTCAAAAGTATGAAAGTTGCCGTTGGTATTCTCAGATGAAGAGGCTTGCACAGGACAGGGTAGCTGCATCAAACCAGACTGCGGACTTAAAACCACAACATTGAAAAATCTTATTTGGTTTCTGGCATTAAAAATCGTACTGAGCGTAGCAACAATACGAACAATGTTGCATGCAGTACGGCGTAGTGCGCTAGAGTAGCCGCGTGGTCTCATGCATCATGCTACAGACTGGGGGGGGGGGGGTGGCGCTTCCACCGGAGGTTCGAGTCTTTCCTCGGGCATGTGTGTATGTGTGTGTGTGTTTGTGTGTGTGTGTCTGAGAGAGAGATAGTTGTACTTAGTGTAAGTTAGTTTAAGTAGTTTGTAAGTCTACGGACTAATGACCATAGCGGTTTGATACAGTAGGTGTACAAACATTTGAACAGTACTGCCTCTTGCTCAGCTTTTCCTGGCTATTTGATATTTAATAATTAATTTGCTTGTATGTAATGTTAGAATATTCTGGAATTTTCTAAGTGTATATAAACACAAGAATTCTGCCTTATTCATTGTTTGTATAATTAGCTGCACACTTTTCCTGAAGATCAGTCCTGTTTCGGCTGTGTTTTGCCGTAATAAACGAGTTTTCATTGTTAAGCACTGTATTCCATCGACGACCTAGCTTACTGCTTTGCCTTGAGTGTGGCTACGCCTTCACGGTACTGCACCGTTGTCGTAGGCTTACATTCATTTCGCACATAGAGAATGTTGCAATTAACTTCTAGTTTTAGAGGCCTTGGGGGTCGGAAAAGCCGGCTTTAGGAGATATGGAAGTAAACTTGTCTAAACATTTGTCTCACATTACTGTTTTCCGGCTTATTTACAACTATGGTTGGCATCATATAAGAAGGCGCTTCCGCTCATAGAAGAGGAGCGTGGAAGGGAGGAACTGCGATCAAGCGGCAACAGTTGAGCCTGAGGTAGAAACATTGCGTAACTCACGGCCAGCCACGCGCCTACAGAGTGAACATTATTGGCTGTCTGTGAGGTAATGGAGGGGGATGCGCAGAACGGCTGAAAACTGGACTGCCTTCCTACGTTACGCCGACGACAACACGCGAACATGTTTACAAGTACTTTTGTGTTTAATAAGATCTGACTGAGTTCTTTATTTATTGCAAGGAAAGAAGGAGGACGAGGCTGACTGCTAGGAAATCATGTTTTAGGTTCCGTTTACTTAGCTTGTCCATGAGATGCCCCGTTGTATCGTATTTACAATATCCCGGGACAGTTATGAATCAACGACAAATGCATTCTTTACACACTGCTATTCAGAGAACTACAGCCAAATACGATGGAGTGGTACGTCACAACTCACTCACATGCACCTATTATATAACCTGCGAGCGATCTCAGTTGCGTATGATCCCCTATGGATACGCAGATGCAATTAGTTCCCAGAATAGTAACTACTTGTCATGTGATTCGAAACATACAATGGACTGTCTTGGGCAGGTATGCCTCCACAACACAACAATTCTGCCTCCTGTTCCACTAGGTAAATACGTATCTATGTTCTCGAGGCTCTCCAATAGCGGACTAAAACCCCATCAATGATCGTTAATGGGAATGATCCCGCCTTGTTCATCAGGCACAGGTGATATATGTAAATATCAAATAATAAATCATTTTGCACGGACGTGGTTGTTTTTTTTTTTTTTTTTTTTTTTTTTTTTTTCAATATATACCAGAAATATTATGGCCGGTATTTGTGGAAGGAGACGTTCCTAAGCCATGGCACAAATTTTAATGCAGTGCCTCTCCTTCTGCTTATCTCTGATATACCCTACTGGCCATTAAAATTGCTACACCAAGAAGAAATGCAGATGATAAACGAGTATTCATTGAACGAATATGCTAGTACTGACATGTGATAACATTTTCACGCGATTTGGGTGCATAGATCCGAAGAAATCAGTACCCAGAACAACCACCTCTGGCCACAATAAAAGCCTTGATACGCCTGGGCATTGAGTCAAATAGAGCTTGGATGGCGTGTATAGGTAGAGATGCCCATGCAGCTTCAACACGGTACCACAGTTCATCAATAATAGTGACTGGCGTATTGTGACGAGTCAGTTGCTCGGGCACATTGACCAGACGTTTACAATTGGTAAGAGATCTGGAGAAGGTGCTGGCGATGGCACCAGTGGAACATTTTCCGTATCCAGAAAGGCATGTACAGGACATGCAACATGCAGTCGTGAATTATTCTGAGCTTCGCAGGGCCGGCCGCGGTGGCCGAGGAGACTGAGGCGCTCCAGTCACGGTCTGCACGGCCACTACGGTCGCGGGTTCGAATCCCCCAACGGGCATGGATATTTGTGCCGTCCTTAGTATAAGATAGATGATAAGTAGTTTGTAAGTTTAGGGACTGATGACCTCGTAGTTAAGTCCCATAAGCTTAACAAACATTTGAACATTTTTTTTTTGGTTTCGCAGGGATCGAATGAAGGGTAGAGCCACGGGTCGTAACACATCTGAAATGTAACGGCCACTGTTCATAGTGTCGTCGATGCGAAAAATAGGTGAACGAGACGTGGCACCCCATACCATCACGCCGAGTGATAAACCAGTATGGTGATGACGAATACACGCTTCCAATGTGCGTTCACCGCGATAATACGGATGCGACCATCTTGATGCTGTAAACAGAACCTGGATTCATCCGAAAAAATGACGTTTTGCCATTCGTGCACCCAGGTTCGTCATTGCGTACACCATCGCAGGCGCTCCTGTCTGCAATGCAGCGTCAAGGGTAACCGCAGCCATGGTCTCCGAGCTCATAGCCCATACTGCTGCAAACGTCGTCGAACTGTTCGTGCAGATGGTTGTTGTCTTGCAAACGTCCCCATCTGTTGACTCAGGGATCGAGTCGTGGCTGCACGATCCGTTACAGCCATGCGGATAAGATACCTATCATCTCGACTGCTAGTGATACGAAGCCGTTGGGATCCAGTATGGCGTTCCGTATTGCCCTCCCGAACCCACCGATTCCATATTCTGCTAACAGTCATTGGATCGCGACCAACGTGAGCAGCAATGTCGCGTTGCGATAAACCGCAATCGCGATAGGCGACAATCCGACATTCATCAAAGTCGGAAACATGATGGTACGCATTTCTCCTCCTTACACGAGGCATCACAACGTTTCACCAGGCAACGCCGGTGAACTGCTGTTTGTGTATGAGAAATAGGTGGGAAACGTGCCTCATTTCAGCACGCTGTAGGTGTCGCTACCGGCGCCAACCTCGCGTGAATGGAAAGCTTTTCATTTGCATATCACAGCATATTCTTCCTGGCGGTTAAATTTCGCATTTGTAGTACGTCATCTTCGTGGTGTAGCAATTTTAATGGCCAGGAGTGTATATCGAGACAAAATATGTCTCTTGATCTGCTGAGTGTTTTTAGGTTAAAAAGAACTGCGTACCTTAATTAGAACCGAAAATATCCTAAAATAAAACGATTAAAATATTTGCCACAGTTTTCTTCCTTCGGGACATCGACAACCGTCAACCTACATTTTAAATAATTAGATCCGCAACAGTTGTTAATTTCAAACTTTTTACTTATTTATGCACTACCCGAGTTTCGAGGCCTATGTCTCAACATCAGGTGCATATGCTAATTACAATAGAATAAAATAGTGATATCTATAGTGTAATAAAATGTCTACCCTACACCTATATTAAAATTATTCAGTACAAAGGGAGTATACGCACTTAGTGAGCCCGTAAAACTGCTACATGTAGGAACATATTACAATAGTGGGTCTCTGCTACAGGCAACAAGCCGGGAGGCACTGTAGGTAATTTGGGTGCGATATAGCCACTCACAAGACAGGGTCTGTATGTAAAACAAAAGATCCATAATTAAGAAGCGAAACATCGAAAAGATAGGACATTTCTGTTGTGGCATAGCAAGCGATGCAGGCAATAGCTAGTTAGATTTTGTAAAAATGACGTAAAGATTAAATTACTGCGGCAAAACTGAATACCGTAACACGGCAGGCACCTCCAGCGTGGTAGCTGCAGACCTTAACCACTGCGCCACGCCGCTTGGTATGAACGTGGCTAACATTGCGCTTCTTGCATCGCGTAGTGAACATTAACATCAATTTTCTCGAAAACCAAGGCCCGCTGCTAAAAACGCGGATAGCCACATATTCATTGTATGTCCCTCTACAACATATCTGAGACCTATCAAAATTCGTTATTTATACTTCCCATGGTTCCCTTGTAAGATTAAAGTTGTAGAACGTAATGAAACCGAGTTGTGATTTAGCTTTGAGTCAAGTGAATAGTCTTCAGCCGATACAACGGCACATTCATAACTGTTATATGGCTCAAGTCACATGACTGATTAACACCATACGTTCCTTTGAGGGAAACTGTTTAAGGCGTTACAACCTCTGAGAACAAAGTTCGTTGTATGATGTCAGAACAGTCGATCGGGCAACACATGCAAACCACAACGCTGCAGTGACCGTTGTTGACAACCTGCCACATACATGGTAGGTTTTCGTACTGTCGATCTATTTATTGCTTCGTAAATTTTATTAGAGCAATATTTGTTCTCAAAATCTATTACGATTTCCTTATTGATGTTTGACAGCTTCTTGACTGACAGCCAACGATATAATATTATATACTAGCTGTAAACCCGGCGTTGCCCGGGTGTTAATTTATCCTACATTCTCGTAGTCTACATCCCCTTGCCCCCTCTCTCTGCATCCACCTCTTTCTCTCCCACCTCTCTGTTCGTTTCCACCTTCCCCTCTCTCGGCAAAGTTTTCTGCAAAGTACCCTCTGTCATGTACAATACAAACATTTATGTACCCAGTGACCTCCCTCTTGGTTTAAAGGTCATGTGAGCAAAAATTCATAAAGATTTGAGCAAAACTATAGATTTCTATGTAATAGAAACGCATAAATGCAAGAGAATTAAGGGAGAATTGCAGATAAAAATAATTATAACATGCAAATCTGTAATGCCATCTTTATTTGATACAAGGTCATGCCTGATGCGACAGTTTTAAAGTATCTACAGCGAGACTGTTGTGAACGGGAGACTTCTTTTTGTTTCATCATTTCGTGTCTGGCGGGGGGGGGGGGGGTTACAAGACGCTTAATAAACGTCCGAAATTACATGAAAACTTTGTTGCAGGTCCCTAACTACACCAATTTTCCAATAATTGGCGCATAAATCTGGGTATTCTTCCGCGGTGGGCTCTCATTATTAATGACGTCATACCCCCTGAGCTATGTGTCGTGCTCTTTTTTTGGGTGAGGATCCTTCGTGGGCGTACGGTGAACGGTTCACCAAAGTTTCATTGTAATCGAATGAATGGTGTATTAACACATAGAGGACATACAGACAAACATTCATTTATATATAAATAGGTGCAGTATTATTATACTATATAATTTACGAAGCAATAAATAGATTGACAGCACGGAAACCTACTATTTATGTGGATGTCACGACCATCTGACATTACCTGAAGATAACAGTAAAGCTTAAATACGTCCTATCGTAGTAGCTAATAATTTTATTTAAAGCAGCATTTGTATTTTTATTACATAATGTCTTTAAATTATGAATTTAAAGTTTTAAGCTTGGCAAGACACCTAAAGAAGCGCATACGATGCTGGTACGTGTTTCTAGGTATAAGCACTGTCCATGAAGTGTGTGTACGAGTGGTTCGCCCGTTTTAGAGGAGGCCGGCAAAGTGTTTCTGACAATCTCAGTAGCGGACGATCGATGACCGCCATCAGTGACGAAAACATTGAGAAAGTGAGGACATTAATCATGAACGATTTACGCAGGGCACGACGCCAGTACGCCCAAGGTTTCTGGTTGTTCGTTCACGTCGACGCTTGCCCACACACAGTCAAAATCGTCAAATAGTTTCTGGCAAAAAAAGGGGATGATGCAACTTGAACATCCACCATTCTCGCCAGATCTCAATTCCTGCAGACTTCTTCCCATTCCCAAGACTGAAACTCGGTTTGAAAGGAAAGAGATTTGACGATATTCCTCACATACAACGAAACGTGACGAGGCTTTTGAACATAATCACAAAGAACGACTTTGTGCAAAGTTTCCGGAACATGTATCGCCGAGCTTAGCGGTACGTAGTTATGGGAGGTGACTGTTTCGATGGACAGTAAGGTAACTATAGTTCATAGTTGATCTACGTTCATGTTACAGGGTTATTCTACGAACGTTATTGTCAGAGGTTTTAGTTTCAAGCATCAAAAGATTTTATAAGAAATTTGTGAGGGTTATCACTAGAAATAATTTTTTCTTGATTTCCAGGCATTCTCTAGGAAAATTCCATGATTCGCAATCACTCCCAATAGCAATGCGAATGTCGTTCAACACAGACCATGCTCGATTGTAGAAAGTAACAAAACTAAAAAGACTGTTCATTGATCACATTGATTTTCCTGAAGGAGTCCTCCTGAAGTGCGATGCAGGAAAAAAAGTAATAAATCAAATTAAATCAATGAACTTTTGCATGCTACAATATCTCTTCCCCCCCTTCTCCCCCCAAAGTGTGATAAAGAGACAGAATGCAATTCACAGTTGTATCGCTTTTGTCATTACTCTTGTTACGATGACACCATTGACAAACCTCTCTCGGTGGTTTCCTTTAAGACGGCACGGCTATTCCAATGGTTCGGATGATGGTTGTAGCAATTTTGATCTTAGTCGTTTTCCTCTGTTTTCGGCATAGTTCGGTTCCCCTCGGGGTTTGACCTCCACAAAAATTTACAGTTACTAGTGTGAGCCATTTGGGGAAGAACTCCGGACCTAGCCCCTATGGCATGGATCCCAATCCTTTCCTTTCCAACTTCATTCCTTGCCACAGCCCCCTCCCATACTAGGTCTCCAGAATGTGTAGCCAGTCCGTATGGGGGGGGGGCGTTATGTACCCTTATGGCAGAGCCCACTGGCGACTTAGGGATCACATTGCTGGTACCTGAGCTGCAACCTCCCCATGCAGACCAAGGAGTAGATACCCATTCTCATGGCATATTAGGGCTCCCAGCAATGGTCATCATGCCAGGTGACCTTTGCTGTGGCTGGGTGTCGCCCATGGGGAGAGCCCCGGATCGGAGTGGGTGGTACCAGGGCGGACGTATCGCATGATGAAACGTGTGAAATTAGATAATGGTCGTGATACGGCCGTCTCAGAAGGCAGGAAGAAGAATAATGCTCCTAGCTATGATAAGAGGAACTTGCCCTCTATATCTACCCCCTGGGAGGAGGGCCAGGCACGTCGGCTTGGGGTGAAACCCTTTCCACGTTACCTGGTCTGCATCAGGATGGATGGAGGGACGTTCACCGCCACCAATCCATTGTTCTTCGTGGAACATATTGAGGAAGTTGAAACGATGAGGAAGATGCACACTGGATCACTGCTAATTAAAACAGTATCTGCTGCCCAGTCTGCACCTTTGTTTGCCTGCGACCATCTCGGCGACGTCCCAGTGTCGATAACCCCTCATCAGTCACTGAATATGGTTCTGGTAGTAATTTTCCATCGTGACCTCCTCCTCCAAACTGATGAGGAACTCCGGTACAACCTCGAACGGCGAGATATTCATTTTGTTCACCGTGTGCAGCGAGGCCCTAAGGATTATCGCGTGGATACCGGCGCATTTATCTTAACCTTCGAGGGGTATACTCTCGCAGATAAGGGAGAGGACATCGGGAAGGTGTTAAGATCACTATTTAAAATATAATGAAAGAGACGCCACGCAGGCAAAGAAACTACAAAGGTCCTGCTCGTAATCTGAACCTACACAAAGGGGATAAGGTGCTAATCAGATTCCATAGACGGTCAAAAGGTAGTAAGTCCTTCATAAAGAAATTCTTTAACATCTACGCAGGTCCTTACAGAGTGAAAAGAATACGTCACGATAATGCAGTTGAGTTTGAACCTATTCGTACACATAGGTCCAAAGGTGTTCACCACATAACAAACGTGAAACTGTGGAAGGAGTAAATAGAACGTCCAAAGGTAAAGAAAATTTCATTTCGTCATGTCCCAAAATGTCGAAAAATAAGATGTAATAGATCCTGTGCCATTCGTGATCTGGTGTGAGCTGTGCCTTGTTAGCGAGTAGAGACTGTCATAAAGGTGAGACAGGAGTAATTGCGAGTTAGGGACGCAGTGATTTTGGGCATCAAGGGAATGCCGTTGATGTTTTCGTTGTGCCTAAGGAGCGATATTGTGTAATCGGTCGCCGAGTCGTGTTTCCCTTCTTGCTGCAGATGCTGCGGGAACAAGGAAGATATGCTGACGTAGGGAGGTAACGAAAATGAGGAACCTAGACGATGAGATATATATACTTAATGGCAGGAGGGCAGCGACTACACAGACACTAATTGACACGATGAAGTACGATGGTGTACAGGGAGTACTATTTGTAATAGTATTGAGGAGTCGTCTAATTTGAACTACCTATTGGACTACAACAAATTATATTGGGAAATAATATCCACAGGCTTACAGTGTGCCAGTAACTAATGTTTTTTTTTGTGAACGCCTTACTGTGTTTATGTTGACAGCTAACTGAGGGGATGACGGACTGATAGACTGGAATGTTGTGGTTCTTTGGAACTGGCCTTTTCTTTCAACTATATAATAACATGATGGGAAGTTAGCGCTGCTCTTTCAAGCAAAGGGCCACCGCATATTCTTTGTGCAGGTACTGGTGTATTAGGAGAGGTAACCATCTGAGGATAGGTATGGTATTTGTGTCTTTATTTATTTATTTTTTCCCTTAATAACAAGCTTAGCCTTGTACCTATATGTAGAAGTGTTTGATGACACCTTCACGGTGGTGGAGAGTTTGTACTTTTTGTCTGAGCATCTTAGTTTCATGCATGTTTATTTGGTTTTGGTGAAACTCAGGAGGTGAGGGAGTAGTGATTAACGTACTACCCTTGATCCTTATCCTTGCACTTCCTATCCAAAGGAAAAATCTGTTGTATCTAAATCTTAGAAATACAAATACGTTTAACTTACTGGAATCCTGTAAACCAGCCAAGATGGTCTAAATTGAATTCTTCTGACAAGCTGAAAAGATGTTTGTGATAAAAAAGACACATCGCGCTTTGTTGGGACACTATCTAAAATATATTTACTCTAAATGGTTTTCCTTATTTCTCAGAAATTTGAACGTATACATATAAAATCATCTCATCGGTTTGTTCTATATCATTTAAAAACATACTGCGATATCGAATTCCACTGTAATTTCAAATCAAGAAGCTATTTATTTCACAGAACTACTTTTTTTTCTTTTTTCCAGAGTAATATTTCAGAGATGAGATTTCGTTAATATGCAGACACTTTCGTTGTAATGCTAAAATCCACTTCTTTTGTCAAAATAATAGAGTTTACACATACGTGAGAATGATAAAAAAAAGGGGGACAGGCATTTGATATAAGTTAGAGTTTACTGAGATCCTCACGGACATTTTGTTCGAGAATTGAGGAAATATGTTTTTTTCAATATTTATTTTGTAAAGACATTTTAGACTAGTTTAGTATTTTTAGTGTGTAATCCTCTGGACTGTTGGTGAAAGTCATCCGAGGATGTCATGTTATCATTGTAGTCTAAAGTAACGTGATGTTAGATTAGAGTTTTATGGAGAGGCCCTCAAAAAATCTTTGTACACTTATTTACGAGGACTCCTTAAGCTTTGTATAAGAGTATCTACACTCTAGTTGTTTAAGTTATTTGTAAATTTTTGTAGTCGTAAGGATATCAGAGAGCGGGATATCTACGGGGTAGTATTCCGTTAATTTGTATGTGTGTTAGAAACAGACGACCGAGGAGGTGGCAGAGTGGGAAACTGCCGTCCGATGGAGGTCGGCGCGGCAACAGGGCTGCGGCCGGGAGTGCCGAGGTCGCACATCACTGGTGAGTTTGCAACTATCGTGATCTGCATAAATATTTCAATCTGACACAACATAGTCTGTCATGGATCAACATTGATGAGTTCATCATGACTACCACACTTCTAAACTGCATTATTGTTCACAGGGATTGGTGAGTTCATCGTGATACAATGACGTGTCCGCCTAACGGCACCCTGTGGCTGACAAAAGGTTCGATCCAGCAGCTGACAGACGGCTCCTTTAAGCGCTAAGAAACAGGTGTTACTGCGCATGCGCAGCTACTATGACGTAAAAACCCTTGTTTGATACTTGCACTGCTAGAACGCTTTTTGCACTGTTTCTGGCTGCAGGCGAAGGTGAGTTTCAAGGAATAATTAAAATACTTTCCTTTCTAATAACGAAGAAGTGTAAACGAGAAATGTCTGATCTCAAGAGGAATTGCAGTGATTTCGAAATAATCGAGGAACACGGTACCAACACACACGGTATCACGTGGTGGCTTCCCCCCCCCCCCTAAACACACACACTAACTCAGACCTTTCTGCGCATGCGCAAATTGGCAGGTTGACTGCGCCAGAAATATTTTTCCGGGTAGCGCCTGGCTGCTTGCGGCCACTGCTGGAACACCAAACAGCCACACTCCAAGTAGCCAGAAGCGGGAGAAGGCGCTGCTGGAACACAATTTCAGCGTTGCGCATGCGCGTCAAGCAGTCTGGCAGCTGCTGGAACGAACCTAAGGCCGAGCGAGGGCGCTGACACCGCGCCACCTAGTTGAATGGGACCCCCTGGCAGCGCCGACGGCGTTACGTCACAGCCGCAAGGTCGCACGGCACGCATCTCTATCTCTCCACGCCCTTACGGCAACCCCCCCCCCTCCCTCCTCGGCCGAGCGCGGGCAGTGACCCTGCAGCGGCGGTATGAATGGAGACCCACCCTCCCATCCTTCTGCAGCGGGCGCGCCATGACGTCACAGCAACGACGTGCTGTGCTGTACGGCGCGATACGTCTCGTAGCAAGCGCTGCGTGTCATTACCGTGTAATCCGTAAGGTCTAGACGGTCAGCTTGATGTGCACCTTGACGGCTTATCCTGTCATGTGCAAGAAAGACACTTCTGTTTGTGAGGATACAGGGTTTTAGGTACGTTTTGGTCGAACGATAGTTATCGTTGGTGTTCAGCGGGAGCTGCTGGCAACAATGCTTAGGTTGGAATGTTCTTTGTTTGTTGGCCGGGGTGCGGCAGTCTCCCGCCTACCGCAGAGCGAGGCGGTAGCATGTCGGCAGTGAGTTCAAAATGTTCAAATGTTTGTATAGCTTATGGGACTTAACTACGGGGTCATCAGTCCCTAAACTTACAAACTACTTATCTACTACCTTATACTAAGGACGGCACAAATATCCATGCCCAAGGGGGGATTCGAACCCCCGACCGCAGGGGCCTTGCAGACCGTGACTGAAGCGCCTCAGTCCCCTCGGCCCCCAGTGAGTTCGTAACCTGCATTTATGGTGGCTAAAGTTTTTGCCCTTCAGTCGTATCGCATATGCAGTTGCGTATTGAAATGTTTCAGTGTGGACTTTTAGACATTCATCGTAGTGGCACGCGGCTACTTAATCAGTGTATTTACAGGAAGAGTTTTTAACATTTGTCGTTCCGTAATAAAGGAAGTTAACAAAGTTTATTGTTATGGATCAACCTAGTAATTGTCCGCATCCCATACCGTCAAATCATTGGAACAATTATTAAATGATTAAGCATAAAATAGAATGTAACGGCAACTTCGCCCATCGAGGATTAGGTGGACGCAGCTGTGACGTTACATGTTGCTTTTCGAGATGACTGCTGGAACACACTAGTTGCCCTGCTACACCAAAATTTGTTATGTACGTTATATTGGACACTTGCATAGCACAAGGAATTATATGTAGAACTTCCAGAACTTTGAATAACACACACACAGACTACACAGACACCAACTTTTGTATCCCATCCTCGTCGCCACTTTTGTGTCCCAGCCTCGTCGCCGCTTTTGTGTCTCGTTTCCGTCGTAGGTGTCGGTGGCCGAGTGGAATGAGACCGACACAGGAATAAAGATAGCACGCTGGTGCAGGTACGGAGAGGAGCAGCCAGAAACTAGAAACACTAGAGTAAATTAGAACGAAATATATGTTGCACAGAATTTATACAATAATTAACTTTTACATAGTACTGCAGAATGTTGATACATAGTTGAGCTAGAGTCCTGCCTAGTGCCTAACTGATAGCCAAGTCTTCTCTGGTGCCTATCGGATTCCGAAGTCTTTACTGGCTCCTAACTCAGTCCCAAGTGAACGATGACGTTCAGTGCTGGCCATGAGCGGAGTTGTAGCAGAGGGCGCTCGTGGCTGTCGTCGTAAGAACGCCGCGCCGTGCGTGCATGGCGGCGCGCGGCGAAAGCAGGTGGCGCGCACTTTGTACTTGTGCGACACCACACCAACACAAACAAAAAACAGCTGATACACTCAGAGATACAAGGAACACAAACAAAAGACAGACGAAAAGCTACAGTTAGCAACACTAAACTTTGTAAACAAACGTTTAAAAACGCGTACACAGTGAAGTGGTGATACAAGGGTTTTCATCAAGACAGAAAATACCATATCCAACTGAAAACCTCACAAACATCTCCATGAAGCCGCACATGGAATAACACAGAAAACCGTAAGTAGGGCCAAAAACTGGATAATTAAATTAACTTTGCAAAAGCCGGTGCAACTGAAAACCTCACAAACATCTCCATGAAGCCACACATGGAATAACACAGAAAACCGTAAGTAGGGCCAAAAACTGGATAATTAAATTAACTTTGCAAAAGCCGGTGCTACTGAAGTTGTTTCTTACCTAGTAGATCCGAACTTCAGAAATTGTAACAAGACTGTTAACTGTCATACTGTGAAAAATACCTGTAATATACTGTGAAAAATACCTGTAATATTATGACTGTACTACAATATTATACAAAAATAACATGTATTACAGGCCACGGATGATGCTTCATAAACAAAGAAGCGAAACGCGAATGGCACACAAAAAAAGCCTTTCATTTAGTTGCTAAAGACGGTAGTACACCGCCACCAGTAGTCATTGTATCACGATAAACTCACCAATCCCTGTGAACAATAATGTAGTTTAGAAGTGTGGTAGTCATGATGAACTCATCAATTTTGATCCTTGACAGACTATGTCGTGTCAGACTGAAATACTTTTTGTAGATCACGATAGTTGCAAACTCATCAGTAATGTGCGACCTCGATTTTTGCTTTAGTCATGATAGACTCATGCAGAATGGCGTTGATCCATGACTATCAGCCTTTGTTTTGTTTTGTATGGGTAATTGCCGATGTGCAGTGGACTATTCGAATTACGAACATGACAAAACTAGTTGGGGCAGGGGTTACTTATGATCGACAGTTCTGCTGAAATGAACTCGCATTATTTACCCACTTACCGGTTGCTGAACTGAACTTGGGATTAGTCGATCCTGTATGTTGCTTAGTCGTGCAATCCAGGACACTAAGTGGCCAGGGGTGGACATTCGAAATGTAGGAAGAGGAATATATAACACCACAGCTAAAGAAAAAGCATGTGACACTGTGTTGCTAGGAAAAATGTTAATCGTGTGGGGAGAAGTGGCAAATGTTATTTTGGGGGAAATTCTGTGTTTTTTGTGGTTTCAGGATCTAACAGACTTGTTTATTTGCTCTGTACTTAGAGCTATTCTGTTTTCTTAAGATTCTAAGTTGTATTGTCTTTGTAACAAATTTACCTAGTGTAATGTTTATGTCTTTATTTCATTAGCATTAGTATCCTTGTCTTTCTTATTTGTGTTTTCTTGACATGGACAATCTGTGATTGCAATGTTGATCTTGTCATCCTTTGCTGATGTGATAGAAATGTCAAGAGTTTTTTGTTTTGTTTTGGTGATTAAGTTAGCAGTTTTGAGATCTAATGTTTTCATTGATAAAATAGTGGGGAGTCAGTAATATGAGCTACCTTACATGAGCTGGACAACAATTTTTGCCACTCATTATTTTCGTATTTACAGCTAGTTTTAAGTTTAATAATTTCTCAATTAAGAAAATCTTTCCCATTATTGGAGCGAATGATCAAATTAATAATGATATATTATCTGCCGGCCGCGGTGGCCGAGGGGACTAAGGCGCTCCAGTCACGGTCCACACGGCCACTACGGTCGGGGGTTCTAATCCCCCCTCGGGCATGGACATTTGTGTCGTCCTAGTTCGTAAGTAGTTCATAAGTAGTTTGTAAGTTTAGTGACTGATGACCCCGTAGTTAAGTCCCATAGACTATACAAACATTTGATTGATATATTATCTAGATGTATAGTTTACTTTATTGATAGACCAATTAATTGTTTATTATGTATGTCTCTTTAGACTCTCATCACGACCAATTTTAATATCATAGTTGATTTTATTAAGTGAACTGCTCTTGTCTTGATAACAATTTCACAGTCCTGAACTTTAAATGATAATTTGCATCTATTTATTATATGTTTTAAGTTACATATTTGGTGCTTGGATAGATCACTTAATTTTGTGTTATAGTTCACTTGGCCGGCCGCGGTGGCCGAGGGGACTGAGGCGCTCTAGTCTCGGTCTGCACAGACATTACGGTCGGGGGTTCGAATCCCCCCTCGGGCATGGATATTTGTGCCGTCCTTAGTCTTAGCTAGTTCATAAGTAGTTTGTAAGCTTAGGGACTGATGACCCCGTAGTTAAGTCCCATAAGTTCTACAAACATTTGAACATTTGAGTTCACTTGTTTCTATTGTGCGATCATTTTCTCTATGACACCCTAGTATCTAAATAGCGCGCTGAATTGTGCCAATTTACTCTTCTTATTTGTATTTATATGACGTACTTGAATATTGTGGGATGGATGCAGATTAGATTGATATTACTTGCACTTTAATAAATGAATGTATGAAGGAGAATAAGAATGGGGTAACGTGGGGTCTAATGGTCTCCTCTACGTTCCTCCCATAAAGAAAATGTCTAGGAATGCCTATTCCAAGGCAATGACAGTCGGTACGTCATTTTCAGATTTAGCAGGCAGGGGGTTATGAAGCGGTACTGCAGTACGCTCCATTTAAGCCCTATGGTCCTAATGACAGTTTTGTGGAGAATAATTACGAACTGTAACGCTGATTAACTTCTCTGGCCAGTTAGATCTGGTAATACGTTATTTGTTTTATTTACAATTTGTCAAACTTCCTTTTTCCTCTAGTCCCCCACCATGAAAAAGAGTGATTGTGAATGTTTTCTGAGTAGATTATTTTCCGTAATTACTAACCAAAGATAGTTTCGAGGTGGTGTAGTTGCGAAATCTTTGGCTTAGGTGAGACAAAGAGGGAGGTTGGCAGTGGCTTTCTCGGGTGTCGCTTGTCTTGAGGGGGAGGCAGGGACCGGCCAATGGCAGATATCTTCCTCGCGTTTGAAAAAACAGTGGTTCGTTGGGCTCAGGAGACGCCATGTTTGGCACTGTTAGCTTCGAGGCCCGAGAGGACGGACGTCCTGTTATCAACTGCTGTTAATGTGGTAAGCAAGTAGGTAAAAAATGTGTCTTATTATACTGACTCCGACTAGCAACGCAATAGTTGAAGCAGATTTGTGTTAATATGGCAGAAAGTTAGCGATTTTGGTTGTTTTTTGGTCAATTAGATTAACTAAAATAGTTTGACATTAACGTTAACGGTCGGGACTTAGTATCCGCTTGCTACCTCGCGCTTGCTACCTTTCGCTACGTTAGCTTGTTTGATTTAGTAAAGCCTTTGGAAAACTCTCATTTTAAAGTTTGTGCGGAGAAAATAGTGTGAGAATTTATGGAGTTTTTATTTTGCAATGGGACTTAGACAAGTTTTCGCGCCATTACACAATAGGCCCATAGTCTGGCCATTTCAAAGTAATAACGCACCTTCAGTGGTCGATAGCAGCTACGGGAACAAGCACGATCTCATTTTCTACCGCGGGTTGTCCGGTATTTCATGGATTTTGGAATTTTCTGTAATCAGACCTAAAGCAGAATGAGCCGCGGAGGCCACGTGGCGGAGCTTGGTGGCAATTGAGCAGAGTGGGGTGGAGTGGCGTCTTATCGTACAGTGTAATTATAGGAACACATGAAATTTCTAATAATTTTTTTCTTTTTTTTTCTGGGGGGTACTTAATTTTCTGGAAATCGCGCAGCCATGTGTTGGGATTCTGTAAGATTTGAGCAGTAGATAGTCTAGATACCGTTGCGTGTCTCACGTCTTGCATTAAAATCAGCAATTAATAACGGTCACCCTCTTTGCTGATCCAGTTTTTTTTTTTCTTTAATTTCCTTTGCTAGCTAAAAAAATGGAGTGGTTAGTGTATGCAGTGTGAACGTGGTTGTTGAGCGAGAGCGTCCGTGAAAAGGGATATCCTTACGAGTCCATTAAATCCTTTCTTATCTCTCGTTTTCCATACAGTGTGGCGTGAAACATGTTGAAAATTTATATGTTTAGGAGACCAGCAAGTGTATGTGTTAATTAATCTTAGAGCCTGTGGCTCAAAATGTTTGTCTGCTCGGCAACGAGTGTTCACATTCCATTTTTTGTTCCTTTGCACATTTAATTTGTCTAAAGTTATGCCTTTATTTGAATACTATCAGAAAAATAAAAATCTTGTCTTGAGATAGCCGGACTTTACTATGAAATGATTTTCCTCCACCCATTTAAATCTAACAAAGAAGCTGCAATCCTAATAACATTAATCAATACAGTAACTAATATCCGATGAGCGATTAGGATGCAAGTAAAGGCTAAATTCTGGGCAGTTGTCAGAGTTCACCCCAACTCTGTATCGAAGGTTGTGACAGTTGATTAAATACCCGGGGTATCGTTATCCGTTGCGCAATTTAGTCAAGAACAAATTTTTTTGTTTGTTTTGTTTTAGGCCTTTGATTAATCTATAAATGTGAATGTCTGTTCGGTGTACGTTTATCATGTCTGAACCACAAGACATAAACAGTTAAAAATTTGTGAAGTTACTAATGTCTACTCAGGAAAGGCTTTAGGCACGGTTTTATGGCGATCAGATATCTATTTATCTATATATATTAATGTGAATGTCTGTTCATTGTACGCTTATCACGTCCGAACGACAAGACGCAGAGACTTAAATATTTGTAGAGTTACTAATTTATACCTGAGGAAGGTAATTTGAAGAATATAACGCGAAATGCGGAACAATAATTACTCCTTGAAAATTATATTTACTCTGTGAAAATGGTTTTATTGGTTGCATTGTGCCGGCCGCGGTGGCCGAGAGGACTGAGGCGCTCCAGTCACGGTCTGCACGGTCACTACGGTCGGGGGTTCGAATCCCCCCTCGGGTATGGATATTTGTGCCGTCCTTAGTGTTAGCTAGTTCATAAGTAGTTTGTAAGCTTAGGGACTGATGACCCCGTAGTTAAGTCCCTTAAGTTCAACAAACATTTGAATATTTTTTGGGTTGCATTGTTGCTTGAGGGTTGATAATGATAAAGGGTGAAGTATATTGGGATGGAAAGTTGTCGGTGTGTGTGTTAATATTTCGCTCTGCAGCGAAAACTACAGAACGAAAACGAATGGTGTGTGTGTAATTGTCGTCCGAAGTCTCCCGTTGAACACCATAACACTTCAATGCCGATAGCTATAAGGAGGTGGAAGATATGGTGGTTGAAAGTCGTCAAATTATAAAAAAAATCCGGGCTGAAGGCCAGCGATGAGGTTTGCGACTCTAAAGCAAGGAGGTTACATACAGCGAAACGTGATGCCACAGACCATATCTTTGGTCTATGCTTGCTATAATGTCTTCAGCTCTTTCTCTGTTAGGATAAGCGTAGGAATAAGGAAGTATAAGAATAAATAAATCAGTAAAATGAAATTAATATGAATTTGGATGTTAGTCTCACCATACGTGCTGAGATATTGCAACACAGGCTATAAGGAATAATGTCCGTATTATTTATTGTAAATCAATAAGCACTTCACATATATATTTTTTTTTTTACTTGAATGTTGATTAAAAATGTTTCTTTCTAAAGAAGTTATTGTATTTCGTTTCATCCTTCAAAACCAGTCTCATAGCACACTACTGAAAGATAGCTTATCTATCATAATCAACCAACACCCGAGCGAAGCTGCGGGTTTAAGCTAATATATAAAGAAACTCGGCAGTCAGCTGTCACAGCATTCGGTCAGAGCATGAACCATTTACTTTTATTAGCAAAGCCCATAATAGTCAGCATTATTAGGTGGCAAACCATTTAAATAAAGAAGTCCAAATCAAAAGCATTTTTGCAAATTGAGGGTAATTATGCATAGTGGTTCTTGTTATTAAGCCTGGTAAGGCTCGTCATCTACTTCGACTGGAAACGGCAATCAGAAATGCCTTTTCAAAACGTCAATATCTTGTTGCTGTTTTCTTTGATTTACGTAACGCATATAACACCGATTGGCGTCATCATATTTTATGTAGCCTCCATGACTGGAGACTACTAGGCCCCTTAGCTATTTTTATCAATCAGTTTTTATCCCGCCGCATGTTCCGTGCGAGGGTTGGCTCTTCCTTGAGCTCTCCACAGATCCAGGAGAACGGTGTTCCACTGGGTTCTGTGTTAAGTGTTACACTCTTCTTAATCACCATGAATGGGCTGGTGAGCTCTATTGGGTCGCTTGTCACCCCTGATTTGTACGTAGACGACTTTTGCATATGGTACAGCTCCCACTCGGTAGCCGCGGCTGAACACCAGCTCCGAGGTGCCATTCAGTGGGCTTCCACATGGGCTCTCTCAGAAGGTTTTCAGTTTTCTCTTTCTAAAACGCTAGTAATGCATTTCTGCCGTCGTACTACAGTCCACCCTAACCCAGAGCTCTTCTTGGGTACTCAACGCTTAGAAGTTGTGGCACAGTACCATTCCATGGGCTTCCTTTTTTATTAAAAAAAAAAAAAAAAAACAAAAAAAAAAAAAAAAAAAAAAAAAACTGAGTTGGCTGCCGCATATTCGGCAATTCGGCAGTCCTGGGGTGCAGATCGGACAACACTATCTACTGGTCTCTGATTCAGTCCCGATTAGATTTTGGGTGCCAGGTATATGGCTCGGCAGCTCCTTCTGCCCTGAAACTGTTGGATCCCGTTCACCATTGGGGCATCCGCTGGGCTACGGGTGCCTTCCGGACCAGCCCTGTAGACAGTCTCCTTGCTGAAGCGGGAATCCCTCCTCTTCAGACTAGGTGCCATCAGCTTTTGGTGTCCTATGTCATTGCCATTCGTAAATTCTCTGGTCATCCCACATATCATGTTCTGTTTGAGGGCGACGGTCTTACAACTCCTGATACTCGCCCGCGGGTGGGTTTATCTGTTGGATTGCGGCTCGCTTCCCTTTGTAGGGGCTTCAAACTCCCTTCCCTTCACTATACGCGTCGTGTAATACCGCACACCCCTCCTTGGTTGGTGCCTCAGCCGCAAATCCGGCTGGATCTCTACACGCCACGAAAGCTTCAGACTACCCCATAATCTTCCGGCGTTTGTTGCACACTGTCCTTGAAAAATTTCAGGGTGCCACGATTTTCTACACTGATGGCTCTAAATTTTCTGGTCATATGGGATATGCATTTACGTCTCCCATCTGCCAGAATCGTGCAGTGTGTTTACAGCACAACTAACGGCTATTAGTAGGGCCCTTCATTTTATCACACAGGTAGCCCTGGACCGTGTTCTAATCTGTTCTGACTCAATGAGCAGTTTGCAGGCCATAGATCGATGCTACTCCTCACATCAGTTGGTCATTGATATTCACGATCTCCTCGCTGATCTTCGTCGCACCGCTTGCTCCGTTGCCTTTCTCTTGGTTCCCAGTCATGAGGGTATGCTAGGAAATGAATATACCGACCAGTTGGCTAGAGTAGCTGTAACTCCCTGCCCCTTCCCTTGCGTTATTCCAGGCGCAATTTTGTAGGTGCAGATGAGATCGCTACTCATACAGGACTGGAACACCAACTGACAGGCTACTGCTCTGTCTAATAAACTACGCTCCACAAAGTCGACCACTGCAGCTTGGAGTTCTTTCTTACGCCCTTCTCGAAGGGAATCCACTGTCATTTGCCGTCTCCGCATCGGTCACTCCAGGTTGACCCATTTTCTTTTGCGTAATGAGCCTCCCCAACATTTTGGTTATAGGGTCCTAAAATACGTTGCTCATATCTTAGTGGAATGTCCGCTCCTCTTGGCGCTCCGTGCCAAATACGGAATTCCGCACTCATTGCCCTCGGTTTTGGCGAATGATTAAAGGATAGCTGACAGAGTTCTTGCATTTATCCGTGAAAGCGGTGTTTACTCTCAGCTATAAGATTTTATCTCTGACACTTGGACAGGATGGGTGGGTTTGTGGCCCTCCCTGCGAGCAGCAGGGTTTGGAGCTCTCCCCTTAGATCCCCTCCCCCAGACGACTTCCATTTCCCTTTTTAACTTGGTTTCAATTCACGTTGTTTCCCTTTTTACATTTTTAGGTTTCTCATTTAGGAGCATACACTGTTCTCCTGTATCTGTCATTAATTAACAGGAATTCTGGATTTGTCACAACGTTCCTTGCAGAATCACGTTTTTTATATTGGTTTTAGTCCTGTTCTACTTGATTTTGATCCCCTTTTATTTCCTCTATTTTACTGTCGTCACGGTCTTAGCCGACCACACCCTGGCTTGTACTCCAGACAGAGGTCATGGGACTGATGACCTAGCTGTTTGGTCCCATCAACCAACCAACCAAGGCGCCGAAAACTGAAACAATGCTATTAACTGTGAGCGGTGCATGTAATATAAAGAAAACATTACACTCAACAGCTTAAAGGGAAAAAAAAAAAAAAAAAAAAAAAAAAAAAAAAAAAAAAAAGTTCAGCAACCATACGTTAAATCTCTATGTTCGGTGTGACCGCTCGATAACAAAGCCCGATAAGTATTGAGTAGCAACTGAAGCCGTATGTCATAACAATAACCTTTAAAACAAATAAACATTGCCAGTAATTAGTGCGCGGTCCGTCGTTATTTCCGACGAAGAGAAGGAGAAGAGAAGTAAAGCTTGAAATGTTTTGGCTCTTTTCAAAATTTATTATTTTTGAATGTCAACTGAATGTTGTCCGTCATTTGAGTTCTATTACCTTTTTTGCCAACTTTGCAGATAGCTCATTAATATGCAAATGAATAAATTGCATTTAAATTAACCATCATCACAAAACAATCAATTTATCCAAGGGTCGCCACTATTTTTTTATTGTTATTTAAAAAAATAGAAAAAAACTATTAACAATATGAAACTCAGAATTTACTGTGCCAAACTGAAAGTTTGACCTACCTAACATAGACAAGAGATAACCCCTCCAAAATATATGAAAGGTGGTTGAAATCAGGTGCACGATGTTCATAAATAGTTACTGTATTTAACAAAAAAATTATGTGCCAATTTATCAAAAACACGACATGCGTGAAAAAGTGTCAATTCCTTTTAGAAAATCATACAAAAATAATGACTTGAAAAAGCACAAAAAAATTAACTAATGATCGGAATACTTTTTACAGAATAAAGGACAAAATCTTAACACCAAAAGAAAAGGTACAAGTTCGACTGGCTATAGTCATAAATTTGGTGTGTTAACCTATCAAAACTGTATTTAAAAGTCAGTAGAAGTTTAAGTTCTGAACAGACACGCTCGATTAAAAATCGACTATGACGACCTCGCAAACTCACACGTACGTCCCACCTATCAACCACCATTCAATAATCCTTTTCACTATTTATGATTTGGCGCTACTTTACCATATACACTTGGACAGCGTCACCGATGTCGATGGGCCGCTGATGGAAGAGTAGGCTGATGAATGCGATCACGGATGGGAAATTATCTACCCGATCGGCAATTTTCCAACCCAGTGATGTATGCTGTTATTCAAGAACAGTAAATTATCCTGATTACGAGTGAGCAAAAGTCGTAAAGTTTGGCGCCAGCCGACCGCGAGGGTCCAGGCAGCGTACACAATGCTACCGGCCCCGCTTTTCCTTCGACTCCCCGGAGTGACCGAGCGAGCCCGGGGCGGCTCTCTCTCCCCAACCCCCGGGGTTGGGGTGACATCCTGTCCTGTATCTTTATACACCGCTGGTCTCGAAACAAGGGCAGCATTCTCTCCCACGTTTTTCGCTGGTGGCGGCAAACGCCCAGGGCTTATTCCCAATGTACCAAAAATAATGCAATGATCATTTCTATCATCTGGCATTAAGAATTTGGAGAAATTAGAATACAAAGAACCCAACACCCATTTAAATCGACAGACTAAATGAAATTGGAAAATATGAATATAAATAGTATTACTACCTCTCAAGCTTACTTACTTCGACAATAGATAGTTGGAAATTTACTTTGACAACAGACGGGATTACAGTAGTGTGTCAAGGCTGTGAAACACCCATAAGTTTGATTTTTAAAATATTCGGAAAACAACAAATGACTAAGTGATGATGATTGTCTATTTAAGCTAAATAAACTAAAATTACTTTTATAGAACTGCTACAGGTGCGCTGCGACAAAAAATTCCAGATTGCACAACATTTACAAACATATTATCATAGAAATATTGTTAATAAAAATGTGTCTAGCTCCAAACTAACTTACCAGCAGGATTTTCTGCAACCGAAAGTGGAAATTATGAATGATAAATGTTCGAAAGATATTTCAAAGCATTACTTTCGTCCAACATCTCTTAGAGTACATTGGAATTTCGAACGTTCCTGCAAAGTATTCCAAACAAATCCCGATGAAGCAACATTACCTTAGTACCGTTTATGAACAGGTAAGTTTAAACTTATCCATTATTTAAAACTTTTAAATGTATCATACAAAATATTTTAAGTAGATATGTAAATTATGTAAAACCCATAGTGTCCCATAGTTTGAATGAGAAAGAAACATATCTTATATTTTTCATATTTTTAACTTGTTCTCGCCCCCCCCCCCTCGTCCCCCTCCAAAAGTAAGACCCCACATTACCTCCCTGATCTTCACTAACTTCTAGTAACTTCAGGTAACACAAGAAACGAGAGAGGGTATGGGCCATTAAAACGCGACTTGTGTGGGAGATTTAATGCCAATCATCGTGGAAAAAAATGACGGAATGGTACGAGGAACACCCCATCTCATTGTCTCCAAGATACTGGAAGAAACAAACGGTTAGACAGTTGTTAGGTTTGTTCTTGATGCGTTACGTGTTTTGCGGCCTGCTTGAGAAAATGAGGAGAAATACTTTATGGTAGTCACAGCTGCAACAGCATATATGATTAAGCTGCTAAAGCTTTGCAGGTATTTTATCCTAAAGCAGTTCAGCATATTTTCTTCGCCGGCTGGGAGAGGAAATACAGGCAAATTTTCCAGAAGTAAATGCCTTAATTTCATCAAAGACAAAAGTGTTTGTCAATGTGGCGGGGAGAATGAAATTACTTACTCTTATGATGTATCATACTCGTTTACCAGTCCTTGCCAGATGAGAAACGTGGATTCAAGCACCTGAATATTACGGTGATCATTTAGAAGATGTGAGAAAGGAGCTGCTCGTGATGAAGAAAAATTGAAGCAGCAAGTATACTTGATGCAGTTGTTATTGCTTGCAATGAGGAAAGTCTTCAGAGCAAATTAATGTTTATTAATACATATTTTTAATAAACTTTCAGGTACGATCGACTGTTTGGAAGAGAAAGAGATGCCTCTATCTTCTGTTCTGGAGGTACACAATACAGTTATCTTCGGAAACATACCTGGAGGAAAGTGTCTTCATAATAAAATTGAGAAAATTGAAGCACGGAAACCAGACTTAATGTTTCTTCGGTATGTAAGTAAGGTGCTGAAAAACAAAGTAATGGTTACTCTGTGACATTGGTTGTTTTTGATACTGTCTTGTGTCTCAGTGTGAAGTAGAGAGATCATTGAAACAATTTGTTACCTGACTATCAGCCAAGAGTTTTTTTTTTTTTTTTTTTTTTTTTTTTTTTTTTTTTTTTTTTTTTTCATTAACATGTTTCTATCTGGATCATCTTCATATCTAAAACAAAAATATTAAAAAAAACTTTTCGCAACACAGACGAGACGGGTTACGAACGCAACTACAAGGTAAACTTCTTCAGTTAGATACAGTTATGTTAAACGTAAATTCTATTCATTTTACAGTCTAATTATTGTGAAAAAGTTAGTTCTTTATCTTGTTTTAGTTTCTGAAAATGATCCAGAAGGATTGAAATCTATTAATGTAAAAAAACACACTCGCATCTGTTGACTGATTATATGATAATAAATTGTTTCAAATATTAGCGCAGTTGTGACGCAGAGGACACCGTGCTCACGGGTGCGGTTCCTTTAGAGGAGAGCTTGTTCACTGTTGGTCGAGCTGATCTCTTCGAGTTAACAAGAGTAACTCGGGCGTCACGATCCTTGATTGTTGTGAGTGCACTCGTGTTCTCCCGATAATCCATTTTTAGTCTGGGACAACGTCTCAGATATAAATTAAATTGGTCCCGGTTCCGACCAAGGTTTTCCTTGGTTGTAAGGAGTATGCCGGAACTGGTAAGCTCCTCCCACTTATTCCCAACTGGGATTCCCCCTTTGCCCCACTATCAGCTTGTCTGATAATCGGCTGAACAGAACCGCGTCTCTTTATGGGCCGGATCTCAAACAGCCCGCTCCACTCCTCGGAGTGAAGACTGAAAAGAATTTTTTTTTTTTTTTTTTTTTTTTTTTTTTTTTTTTTTTTTTTTTTTTTTTTCAAAGCGCAGTTGCTGACTCTTGGAAATCGATTATGTCTACTACACAAAAAATGATGCCTAGTCAGGCGGCGAGAAACTGTTTTACTTTATGAGTTTGGAAGTAAAGTTTATGAAAAGCAGTTGTAAAATTTTAACAAGGATTGTTTGTATCAAAATATTATTCCAAAATACACAAAAAGTCAAAACAGAAAAAAATAGCAACAGCCCGGGCGGTAAAGATGAAAAGTGAAATTATGTGGGTAAAAGCACAAATCAGAGAGGCGTGCAAGAAATATTATAGCGGAGGTCAAGGTCCGCACTGATAAACTGATAAACGTAGCAGTCAAGGTCACGAACCCTCTAAAACGCAGTAGCAGTCAGAAAGTAAACATAATAATGAAAGTAATATCATAGACAAATAAAATGAAAAAGTTAAAGAGCATAAGAGCGGATATAGGTAACATTGTGCTCCTTGTCAGTGACAAAGACTATGTAAATAAAACTAACAAATTTTTTCTAATAAAGGGATTAACGAGCTAGTTAGAGATCCAACAAAAACGTTTTATGTACAACTAAAACAAAAAATCCAAAATTCTTCTTTTCTCTTTTCTGACAGAGAAAAAAGCAATATACTGTCTTGAATCTGCAAACACCAGACGTCCGTGCACAGATGAAGCTACATAAAAGAGACAAGTCGGTAAGGCCTATATGCAACACCAGGCTGAGTCCTAATTCTCCGATTAATGCTACTCTGGCACAAAGGTTGAATACCCTATAAACATTTTAAGACACTATAGTTTAAAAGTTACACACGAATTTGCAGACAGCTTTAAGGGTACTGTCATACCAGCTGATTCCATATTTGCATCCCTAGATGTGGTGAATTTATGTACCAACCTGCCTCTCTACGAAACATTACAAATAATTAAGCACAACCTCATGAGACACCAAACGGGAAACTCGGTGGGCAGCATTATGGTCGAAACTTTAGCTAATCATTTAGAAAATAAATTTTTCACCAGCACTCATACAATAGCCAACAAAGCGCACAGAATGAGTGCTATTCATTCAAGAATAAATTTTATAGTACAGAACGAAAATAATGCAACCATCAATTATGTGGACATTACAGTAACAAGACAGTTGAACAAACATCGTTTTTGTGTGTACAAGAAAACCTACTTGTGCAGATTTGATTATCAATTCAAAATCTTGGCATCCAAAACGAGTCTCGACAGCATACTTCCGTTCTATGGCTAGTAAATTATTGAAACTGCCATTAAGCGAGAAGGAAAGGAACAAGGAGTTTGCAATCATAAAGCAAGTTTCAGTAAGCATCGGATATCGAGCCTCGACAATGACTAAAATATTGCAGAAAATAAAAACACAACAATGGAAAAAGAATGGAAGTAAGCTAACAGGTGTACAGAAAGACAATAAAATCGTCTACATGCCGATGAGTTGTACAGGAAAGGTTTCAGAAATTATTGCTGGAAAATTTAAAAATTTTCTATAGAGTTCAAGACCAATGACATTTTAGGCTAGTAAAATTAGCTCCAAAAAGGGGGTTGCCTTACAAAAATTAGTGGAAATCTGGAAACCGTTTTAATCACTCAAGTAGACCATTGGTATGAATAATCTGAGTTTGCCCTGATTTCTGACTGGAGCTTCAGCTGTGATGAAAAGAAAAGTACCGAAATTTCAGACTTATTCTAGGTTCTTTTTTTTTTCAATTTTCCTCAAAAGCTAAGCGTTTAATCTAAAAAGTTAAGATTACAGAAAATGTAGAGCATTAAATTTCGCATCGATTGAGTATCAAAACGTAGCTATTTAATTAAAGTTTACCAGAGAAATTCTACGTCAAAAATTGAAAATTTTTCACACTTACCTAGCAACACTGACATCGTTGGTATAAGACGTGCAGCATTTGGGAACTGGCTCATTTGACGCAAAATTTTATAGGGCATAAATTATAGAGCATCAAATTGCGTTTTTGAAATGCCAATGAAACGGACAAAAACCCTTGCTGATGAGGAAATATCGCCATTATTCACTTACATGTGATTCACATGTTAACGCTCAACATCATATTTTATTATTTCTGTTCAATGATTACTTACAATGTTCAGTCCTTTTCCTTTAACTATCGATACATACATTCTTTGTATATTGTTGCTCCGCCATTGAATGGGATATGTGACAAAAGCACCCAGTGACATTTGCACCCAACCACACATTCGCAAATTATTACTTTTTCGGAAATAAAACCCAAATACTTGTTTCTTCCTTTGTTTTCTAAACGTAACATACAATACTGTAGAACATCCTTTTCATATACAGTAAAAAGGCTTAGAACCAGAATTTAACGGTGTTGATAGTTTTCGACTTCTATCACCGATACATAGGCGATATATCGATGTTCAAACCATCGCTATTAACATCGATGTTTTGGGGCAAAACGTCGATGTTTTCAAAACGTAGATTTATCGTTTGCATCCCTAGTCATCAGTCTTCTGACTGCTTTGATGCGACCTGCCACCAAATCCTTAGCCGACCGTTTCATTTCAGAGTACCATTGCAACCTATATCCTCAATTATTTGCTTGATGTTTCCATTCTGTTTTTCCCCTAGTGATGTAAAATGCCTCGACATTTGCAAGTTGGGGCAAATGCCTAGAATGAATGCTTGGGCAAATGCCCAAAATTCATAAATACCCAGGCATTTATGGCTTTAAAACATAAACTTAAAAGCAGTACCTACAAAAAAATTACGAGATATTTTGTACAACTCCATAAACTACATATCAGATGCTTCAATTCTCTTCTGTTCTCATTTCCCAGCAGTCCAAGTTACATACAATTTTATACTGCAAACTTATGTTCTGCGAAATTTCTGCCTAAAGTCCAGGACGATGTTTGACAGCATCAGATTTCTCTTTCCCGTGAATGCCCTCATTGCTTGTGCTAATCTACTTTTTATGTCCCTCTTCCTTCTTCCGTCGTGAGTTAGATTACTGCAAAGGTAGTGGAATTCCTTGTCTTGGTGTACATTGTGATCAAATTCAAATGTTTGTAGAGCTTATGGGACTTAACTAGGGGTCATCAGTCCCTAAACTTACAAACTACTTATGAACTAGCTTATACTAAAGACGACACAAACATCCATGCCCGAGGGGGCATTCGAACCCCCGACCGCAGCGGCCGTGAAGACCGTGACTGGCACGCCGCAGACCACTCGGCCTTGCGGCCGGCTACAGCACTGCATTGTGATCACCAATTCGGATGTTATTTCCTCGCTACTTTTATTTCCGTTACTTCTTATGACTTTCATCTTTCCTTTGTTTACCTTCAGTCCATGGTCTGTGCTCATTAGTCTTTTCATTCTATTCCACAGTCCCTGTAATTTTCCTTCACTTTCACAGATGATAGCAATGTCATTAGCAAATCTTATCACTGATATCCTTTTACCCAGAACTTTTATCAGAACCTTGAAAATCTTTATTTTCTACATTAAGTCTCTTCATTGTGCAAGTTGAACAATCATGGCGACAGTCCACAACCTTCTCTTACCCCCTTTTTAATCTGAGCATTTCGTTCTTGACTTTCGACGCTTATTGTATCGACTTCGTTCTTATACAAACTATGTGTTTTCCGCTTTCCCTACAAGGTTACTCCTATTTTTCTCAGAATTGCGAACATCATCCAGCACCTTACATTATCGAAGACTTTTTCCAGGTCACAAATCTTATTAATATGTCTTGGTTGTTTTTTAGGCTCGCTTCCATTATAAATTGCAGCAATGCTATTGCCGTAAAGTACGGCCCGTGTCAATGCGACCTCACAGCCCTCGGCTCTTCTACCTGCCGAGCAGAGACCGGACGGGGAGATTAGCGGGCCGCCCCTCGACCAGAACTGGGTGCTAATGTCACTGGGTGCTTTGGTCACTGGGTGCTTTGGTTTTTGTTACATGACCCTTTTCCTGTCCATGTGCATGTTGCGTCCATTAGTACTGGGAGAGTAGGAGATAGAAAGATAAACTGCCATAAAGCTGGTGATCTTGGCAATTTATGCATTTCAAAGATTATTGGCACCAACTTTGACAACGTGAAATATGAAAGAAGAGATAGAGTCCTACCCCTTAAATGTATGGCATCTAGTACCATAATGCACGACAAAGTCATTCCTATCAACGCTGAAACGATTTTTCGCAGAATAGCGTTCCACAAAAAGTCCAATGAAGAAGTACAGCACTATTTTGAGTACGAGCTAGCTCTATCTTTATTTGACAACGTAGGTGTGCGAAAAACACCAAAGTCAGTGTTTTACAATTTATTTGATCCATTTGAAGATCCAACTTACTTCGGAAATGTAGAGTTCGTTGTAGATGGAGGACTTATGTTGCACAGAGTGGCATGGGAAGCAAATGAAGTTTTTTTCTTCTATAATTGCAAAGTATGCAGATTTCATCAAGTGTTGGTATGGCAGAAAAGAAACGCTTGTGTTTTATGGCTACTCTGATGTTACAAGTAACAGAAACACGAAATCAGCTGATTCCCCCTTCCACGTGCCACTAAAAGATCTGCACCAACTGTCACGTTCAATGAATCAACCTCAGTAACCATGGGGAAAGACGTATTTCAGTCCGACGAACAAAATAAACAGCTGCTCATATCTTTACTAACTAGACAACTTGAAAGTGAGCTCTTCAGTGTCAAGTAAGCTTCTGAAGTCCCGATACTCTAATAGTAACTACAACTGTTGACCTTACGAAGGACTTTGTGTTGTCGTTGGCGAAGACGGACCTTCTAGTGATACTAACGTCTTCAGCCCCACTGTTCCCCGACATTTTTCTACTGAAACCAGGCAGAGGCAGAGAAGGCGACGTAATTTACAGTCCCCTAAATTTCAAGTTGTCTCAAACATTAAAGGACAACATTCTGTTCTTACATGCCTTCAGTGGTTGAGCACGACTTCGTCGTTTTTCGGCAAAGGAATAGTGAAACCTATGAAGTAACCGGAGACGAAATCCACCTTACAAAAAGCAGCAGAGCTGTTCGGCAACTCCAGTGCTACTGTTGACGAGATTGAAAATGTGTCTGTAAATCTATCGGACCAAACTGCGTGGTCATCAGTCCGTAGCTTACAAACTATTAAACTAAGGTAAACTAATCTAAGGACAAACACACACACACCCATGCCCCAGGGAGGAATAGAACCTCCGACGGCGAACAACCGCGCGCTCCGTAGCGAGGCGCTTTAGACCGCTCGGCTACTTCAGCGCGGCGACGAGATTGATGAAGCTGGACAGAATTTTATTACGGCCCTGTACTATTTGGATGTAACAAAGTCATTAAATGTGCTTCGCTAGCTAATTTTTGAAAAATCAGTATCAAAGACTTCATTCAACTTCGCCTCTTTGCCTCCTACACAAGCAGCTGCTCGACAGCATTCCCTGAGAACGTATTTTCAGGTGCAAGCTTGGAAACACAACCTTCTAAATCCACTGGAATGGGATGAAAGGCTTCAAAAGTAGGTCTCTTTCCTATTCCCACTACTAAGGAGGCAGCAACTGCGGAACTGTTGAAACCATTTATTGGACATGCGGTACAGGGTGCCCTGGAAGTTGTTCCTGCAGGAAAAAACAGAATTAAGTGTACTACCGTGTGCAAACTATGCAGGGGCCAATCCTGCACCAGTGTTACCAATTACATCCCTGTTACTGCCATTGAAGACAGTGACACAGATGCTGACGTTTCAGAAAAAGAAATTAGAGATTTCGCAGAGGACATTCATACGGAATATGTGGTACAGTCACAATTAACGTGGTTTGGACCCTCCTGCTCCAGCGAGTTAAGGAGTGAAAGTCTAAAATTAAGAAAAAAAACAAGTTTCACACAGTAAAACATTAATCTAGAACTGTAATTTGTGCTTTATATAATCACATGTATCTCAATTTATTGTTAATTGAATGAAGTTCCTTTATTCGTAATAAAACAACAATAAACATTATGCATATTTACTAATACCTTCATCACCTACATTTTGTTCTCCTTTGTATAGTATTATGCCTGCTAAATTAATATTTTTCAAAACTAATTTATTGATATAAAATAAATGTCGTTTTGTGTAGCAGTAAAATACAATTTTAAAAAATGAAATAAATAAAAGTGTGAATTTTACCAAAAAATCCACTGAATGAAAAGTAGAAAGCCTAAGTTTGTCATTCACAGTAGATGTAATTGAATAACAGCGACTTTTACTCATCAGCAAGGTGTTTCATCAATTTTGCTGTCATTTGAAAAACACAATTCGATGCTGCTTGACTTTTCTCTTATAAAGCTTTGCGTCAAACAAGCCAATTCCCAAATTCTGCACGTCTTATACCGACAATGTCAGTGTTTTTCGGTAAGTGAGAAAAATTGTCAATCTTTGACGTAGAATTTCTCTGGTAAAATTCAATCAAATAGCTACGTTTTGGTACTCAATCGATGCTGAATTTAATGCTCTACATTTTTGTAACCTTAGCTTTTCCGATTAAACGCTTAGTTTTCGAGGAATTTGAAAAAATCCAGAAAAAGTCTGAAATTTCGGTGGTTTTCTTTTCATCACAGCCGAAGCTCCACTCAGAAATTGGGGCAAACTCATATTTTTCATACCAGAGGCGTATTTGAGTGATGAAAACAGTTTCCAGATTTCCATTAATTTTTGTAAAGGAAAAATCCTAATTTTATTGGCCTATTTGCCGTTTCAGGCTCAGAAACCGCGTGAACAAAAAATCCTCGAAATATACAGCGGCAGGCGTATATAAACTAAAATTTGGAGACTGACCAAAAATGTACGTAGGTCAGACAGGTACAACGTTTTAAATACCTTTCAAAGAGCACGCCTCAGTTCACACTAACAAATCAGCATTTGGAGAGCACCTTTTAACATCGAAGTGCGCTACTGGCACAATTGATACACATTTAGAAATGTTGCCTAGGGAATCTAAAGAATGCCTCCGTGACAACGCTGGAAAAAATTGAAATATTTACACACCGGTTGCAATATCCCGATAACGCATTGAATCGACAGAGTAATTTTACGGAGCGTGCGTTGTTTAGAAACTTGGAGGGCCTCTTCCAACAGTCCTCTCGACGCAGCGCGCCTCAGAGCGGCGGTGCTACTCACCGGTAAGCAGTGTAGGGTAGGGAATTTTCCCTACACTTAGGTACTTTTAAGCATTAAAATCATGTAGGGAATTTTCATCCAAAAGTCCCCAAGGCGTAGGTACTTTGGTAAAATATTACAATCGCCGACACATGTCTAGCGGGTTATGTTGGCAACAGAACAGTTGTCAGCGGGCGGGAATGAAGCCGACCAATTGTGGCAAAGTTTGAAGTAGTCAATGATATTTTAGACGGCATAGTTGTTTTCTGTTCATAGTAAACAATATTAATTTGAAAACTTAGTTTCAGACACATTAAAACTGATGCGAAATATTATGATTTTAATGTATATCCGTGGAATAGAGAGTCGGTTTGGAAATAGTATTAGAAAATGTCAGCACAAGGAAAATTCATTGTTTCCATGAACGAAAGACGTTTTATTACCTTGACTAGACTGTTATTTATTTGCGTCAGGACGATAGACTAGTCAGTACTTGTAAATGAAAAGATGCTGATAAGAAAACGGCAAAATATTTGCGACAGCCAACGTGATTATGAACAAAGCGCTAGATATTCGTTGTCTACATAGCATTACTCTTTGAAAATCTAATCATGTAGAGTGACGGACTTTCTTTGTTGTGCTGACCGTGAACTAAATAATTACTGCTGTTTCTATTCTATGGTTGATAGTGTCTCGATGTATCCTTATCTGGTCAATAAATCAGTTATCCTCGTGTAACAGCGGCCTATTTGGGGAAACTAAATAATGCTGTTCCTCTCTATGATTGACAGGTTCTTGATGTACCCTTGTCCGATCGATAAGTCAGTAACCCTCTTGTAACAGAGCACTTGGAATTTGCGGCATAATCTACACTTGACTCCATCAATGGAAAAAAACATATCTAGCAAGTGAAGCATGATGCCCAACATGTATTTTAAAGTTTTCAAAATTGTAACATGTCACATTAATGAATTGGTTAACCTCTGCTGGCCGGACGCCTGGCTTCAGCTTCTCCCAGACCCAAATCCTGGCTACGACCCTGATGTAGGCGTATTAATGAGGTGGTAGGGAGAAAGTAGGGAAAACGTGGGTACATTTTTGTGAGACTGTAGGTATTTTCTCTCTCTGCCATCTGGCAACACTGCCGATAAGTGACGGCGGCAGCGCGTCAGATCGCTCGCCCTCTTAGCAGCTGGACGGCATGACACTGAACCGTAAATACGGGAACAACTGCGCGCCACACAACGCCACCAAGCAGAAGAAACAGCAATTAATTTCCGTACCATACTGACTACATACAGGGAGTTACAAAAAGGTACGGTCAAACTTTCAGGAAACATTCCTCACACACAAAGAAAGAAAATATGTTATGTGGACATGCGTCCGGAAACGCTTAATTTCCATGTTACAGCTCACTTTATTACTTCTCTTCAAATCACATTAATCATGGAATGGAAACACACAGCAACAGAACGTACCAGCGTGACGTCAAGCACTTTCTAACAGAAAATGTTCAAAATGTCCTCCGTTAGCGAGGATACATGCATGCACTCTCCGTCGCATGGAATCCCTGATGCGCTGATGCAGCCCTGAAGAATGGCGTATTTTATCACAGCCGTCAACAAAACTAGCACGAAGAGTCTCTACATTTGGTACCGGGGTTGCGTAGACAAGAGCTTTCAAATGCCCCCGTAAATGAAAGTCAAGAGGGTTGAGGTCAGGAGAGCGTGGAGGCCATGGAATTGGTCCGCATCTACCAATCCATCGGTCACCGAATCTGTTGTTGAGAAGCATACGAACACGTCGACTGAAATGTGCAGGAGTTCCATCGTCCATGAACCACATGTTCATCTACATCTACATCTACATAGATACTCTGCAAATCACATTTAAGTGCCTGGCAGAGGGTTCATTAACCACTTTCATAACTTTTCTCTATCGTTCCATTCTCTAATAGCGCGAAGGAAGAAAGAACACCTAAATCGTTCCGTTTTCGATCTGATTTCTCTTATTTTATTGGGATGGTCATGTCTCCCTAAGTAGGTGGGTGTTAGCAAAATATTTTCACATTCATAAATAAAAGTCGGTGATTGAAACTTCGCAAACAGATCACGCCGCAATGAATAACGTCTTTCTTTTAATGATTTACACCCCAATTCGTGCAACATTTCCGTGACGCTTCCCCCCCCCCCCCCCCCCGTAACGCGATAAAACAAAACGAGCTGCCCTTCTCTGAACCTTCTCAATATCTTACGTCAGTCCCACCTGGTGAGGGTCCCACAAGGGGCAACAGTACTCCAGGAGAGGACGCACAAGTGTGATGTAGGCAGTCACTTTGGTGGAGCTGGTGCATCTTCGAAGCGTTGTGTCGTACTTGTTCAGGCACATGTTCTAGCAGCACAGGTAGAGTACCCCGCATGAAATCATGAATAACGTGCTCCAATGAGCGTAGGTGGAAGAACATGAGGGCCATTCGAGACATCACCAACAATTCCTGACCAAACGTTTACAGACAATCTGTGTTGATGACGTGATTGCACAATTGCGTGTGGATTCTCGCCAGCCAACACATGTTGATTGTGAAAATTTACAATTTGATCACGCTGGAATGAAATTTACATGTAAAGAGAAATACTAAAATGAGCTAAACATGCAAATTAAGCGTTTCGGGACACATGTCCACATAACATATTTTCTTTCGTTGTGTGTGAGGAATGTTTCCTGAAAGTTTGGCCGTACCTTTTTATAGCACCCTGTATATCCGTATTTCAATTCTTCGACACTTTAGAAACTAAAGTTTTAACAATTTTTCCATTTTGACTTTTATAGTAAGACCTTTATTATTTTATACCTCCAGTGTTTGTTTTTTTAACATAACTCAATAATTTTTAATTATCTATCTCATTGTATTTTTAAGATTTCTTGTGGGTTCTACAGTACAACCCATTAATTGGATCGCATTTTCTTTATTCTGGCAAAAGTGAAAATAATGTAGTCATTTTCTGCAAGTTCAGTTAAGACGATATATATGTATATATAATCTCATTCCCCCCTCCTCCAACACCTGCTTCTTTCTTTTACCCCCGTCCTCTCTCACAAAGCCCACATCTCCATTGACTCCATTGACATACTATTCTCTAGTGTACTTTGTGGTATCCACAGTGAAATAATTGTTTCCCAGAGGGGTTTCGTGTGTACATTACCTGCAACACAGTTTCGTTAGTTGGGTTGCATTCAGCAGTCGCCCACTTTTTTGGCGTCAAGTGTACAAGAATAAATTAAATTTAATTTATCAATATTAATAAATGTGACAAAGTTCAAATTGTATTTTATGCAGTCTTGATGAATAAACATATTCATACTTTGAACTGCGTACAGATCCGAGCTCAAGACATTACAAAAACATTTTAATGAAAAAAAACCAAGCGCAATTTTTGACTGATAATCAGATAATAAATGGTTTTAAATATGATGTACGAATATATCAAAATTTATTTAAGGTGTTTGAGGCTGTCAGATAACTCTAGAAGCTAGTTTTCCTCTTTTACATCAGATTCGAGCCAGGAAACATTCGCCTTATATTCACTGTGATAGGACCGTTCTTCATACCGGTGAAATAAAATCCAAATTTAAATAGCACTTTTCCAAGTTGAATCTACAGCTTCAATCAAATTGGCTTCTTCGGATAAAATAGTTTGCATATAAGTAATTGTTTTAATTCTATTGTAAATATTTCAAGCTACTTCAATTATCGTGTCTGTAACACACAGTACTACAAGAAAATAAAATATTATCCCAAATCTAGTACAGAAATAGTAAGTAGTTGTGTAATAAGAGTAATTTAGTCAATTTTCTAGATACCCCATTCGTCCCTGGCAATCCACAAACCGTGACTGTAGTAACATCCACAACGAATTTATGACTTACTATAGTGTATAATAAAAATTGCCACTATTCCATTTTCTCTTATATAATTTCTGTAGTGGAAAATAACTCAGCTTCAAATACCTAACAACAGAAATTTTCAGGAAGCAATATTTAATAGCCTTAACGTAAAATTAAAAAGAAAAAAAATTCCATCACGAAGAATGGCATTAGACGTATTAAATATTCAGCATGTCACGAAGCTTAAACAATTTGTACGAAAATATTAATAAAAGAATAGATACGTTCATAAAAAGTCTACAAAAAATCTCGTTAGGTAGAACGCTTAAGTATGTAAATAGAATTATAGCTACTGATCACACTACGACAAACTGTTTGTCGTGAGAGCAGCACAAAACGTAATTTAGTATATTATCGCCAGCATTACAACTGAGCGGCTAAATTATTCTCTCCCTACATTCAATGTCAAAATATCTGGGTTAATCTCGGCGTAGAAATACATTCGGTGGCTTTGCTATGTTTGTTGTCCATCGCTGGGATAAAGTGGGAAAGAGAAAACAGTAGTGGCAGAGGAGAGGGATGAGATGGGAGGTGGACGGAGATTAAATGGGAAGGGCAGAGACTGTGGACAAAACTGAGGGAATTCCAAACCTGTGTGTATTTGATGTGGCGTACGTGGCTATGTTGTTCTCCCAATAGCGTTTACGGTCTCATTTGCAAACAAATAACATTCTGAAGCTCTCCGAAACGAAATTTATTGTGGCGGGCAGAAAACCACCCACGCAGCAGGCCCGGGTATTCGGAGACCGCAGCATTCCTCGCGTGTTTCCCATTCCGACTGAGTCAATCGAAGCGCATTTAGCAGGTCTGTCTGTGTCAATCAAAACCGCATTTGTCCTGACGAACGTGATGTTTTCCGGTAGCACAGAAGCGAAAAGACGCACTACCACACACAGTCCTGCCCTCAAAGCGAACTCCACGCAACGCTGCATCTACCTGGATATGAATCATTGTGTCAGCTTATTCGATGTGATTTGTTTCCCAGGGGAATTTCTTCTGACACACAAAAGAGGTTTCAGATTAGTTTCTTTTTGTATTCTTCTTGTTCCCCGTGAAACGCGCTTATCGCAGATCTAAGCGAATTCTCAGAGCACACATGGAGAAAATTTATGTTTTCGGCATCCGCTTTACAACTTTTATAAATAACAGACAAAAGTAGAGGCATACATTTTTCGCTTCATTTTGGTACTGTATTACTAAAAGGCATCTGCCAATAATTTTGAAGCAGTATAGCCTCGATGTCTTCGTAGGACAGTGGTATCGTAAAAAAACCAATATTGAATAAAATATCAGTATTTCACCGTGAAATATCTTTTTGGTAGTTGTAAGTTCTTTGGAACAATATTTGTAGTTCTGCTTACTTGAAATAGACGCTTTTGTACTCCGAATTATTATAGCCACCTAAAACGAAATTAGCCACTTCTTGAGATGCAAAAAATATAATTTTGCGCTCTTTGGTATCATTTCTTAACACAGATTGATCTACTTAAAAGACTACAAAGATCGAAATCATGATTTTGGAGACTAACGATGGATGTTGCTTTGAAAAACAAAAATAATCAGAAAATGGACCATTTTGTGCATTGAGATTTTGCACTGTTCTTGCGAAGCTCTGACGGAACGTAGACAGAGAGATTAATTGCTTTTACGCCGTAAATAATAAATACTTAACGGTGACAGTTTTCAAAACACATGTAAGCTAAATATCAGAAAGACTGTTTTGATAAACTACACTGAAGTTAAATCAAGAAAGCTAATGCAGTAAGTCTTAGTTCAGACCTGATATTTTTTATCTTCAAGTTTTATTGCCTCTTTTTAGCTGCAGTTATGGCAACGTAGTTAATCTACGATAACTATTTTGGAACTCATATTTTCATCATCTATCTTTTATAACAGTTCGAACCTAAGGAAGGGTTTATTACAGCAATTGCAAAATTTCCTGCAACCTATTGGCGAGCAATGCATCACAGCAGGAGTCTTATAGCAATAATACTTCTGCCTAGTCAAGGACCATCGAGTTTATCACAATCTGGAAGGCTTCTGTAGTGGCATAGTGACCGGTGCGGTTTCAAAAGATATTCAAATGTTTGTGAATCTGTGGGATTTATTCTTTGGTCATCAGTCCCTAGGCTTACAAATTATTTACCTAACTTACTTACCTAAGAACAACACACACACACACACACCTCCATCCCCCGAGGGAGGATTCGAACCTCCCACGGTGAACAACCGCGCGCTCCGCAGCAAGTCGCCTTACAGCGCTCGGCCACACCACCGCGGCGCTGCGGTACTCGGGAGTAAGCCCTCTGACACACATACATACCACAATGAAGAAGGCTTGTATCACACTACAACAAAAGGCTTATATGTCCTCTGACAATAGTCTATAATAGCTAAGTTAACATGGAAAGATAGATTATTTATTATATAACTGTATTATAGCAGGACAAACACTGGAAGAAGCTACTTCCGCCGCGGTAGAGTAGCCGAGCGGTCTAAAGCTTCTCGCTGCGGAGCGCGCGGTTGCTCGCCGTAGAGGTTCAAGTCCTCCCTGGGGCATGGGTGTGTGTGTGTGTGTTGTCCTTAGGTTAGTTTACCTAGGTTTAAGTAGTTTGTAAGCTACGGACTGATGACCACGCAGTTTGGTCCGATAGATTTACAGACATTTTTAAGCTACTTCCGTAAAATATCTGTGATAGGCATGAGCGACGATATGAAATGAAAGATCGTAAAAAATCAATTATGGGTAAGGTAGGGCCGGCCGCGGTGGCCAAGGGGACTGCGGCGCGCCAGTCACGGTCTGCACGGTCTCGGGCATGGATATTTGTGCCGTCCTTAGTATTAGCTAGTTCATAAGTAGTTTGTAAGTTTAGGGACTGATGACCCCGTAGTTAAGTCCCAAAAGCTCTACAAACATTCGAACATTTTTGGTAAGGCAGATGATACACTAAGATTCATTAGAAGAATCTTCACGATGTGTAGTCCATCAACAAAGAAAGTAGAAAACTCTCGTTCAGTCAGCGGTTGAGTATATCTCATCAGTATGGGATGCATACCAGGTAGGGTTAATAGAAGACAGAAACGCTCCAACGGAAAACTGCACTCTTCGTTACTGGCTCGTTTACTAAGCGCAAAAGCGCCTCGAAGATGATTAGCAAATTCCACGTGCATAAGTGCGCCTCGGTTGCACGTGGTAGAGTGCCAGACTACAAATCCAAAGGCCGCGGGTTCGATCCCCGTCAGGTCCTAGGATTTTTATCTGTCACTTACCAGTTCTTTCACCTCTGGCAGTACTGCTCATGTGAAAAATACCGAGTAGCACCGTGGTTCGGAACCCACGTTAAACTGTAGGTCCCCCTATAACTGGCTGGGTAAGTCTGTTCGAAGGTCGGAGGAAGGGAACGGCATACCACCTCCAAACAGGACCATGCCTAGTAAAGCACTGTGGTGTTCAAACCATCTTCGGATTGTTGACTGCTTTACCTTTTACGTTCAGAGAGAGATGTTCTCTATCGCTGTACGGGCTTCTGTCAAAGTTCGTAGAAAGTTCGTTTCATTAAGAGTGAATCAATATATCAGAGGTCTGCATTTTGGCGAATTTGCTTGCTTGTACTCGCTCGATCGCGCCGCGCTCGGTTTTTGCTCGATTATGAATGCTTCCGCGGCCAGCTGTACTCGCTTACAGCGCCGTGGGGGTGGTGGAAGGGGCACCGCCGGCCTGTACCGGCGAGCTCACCGCTCCTCTGGCTGTGGCCCACACAGCAGTTCTGTATGAACGCACGCTGCTTGCCGCTTCTGTTATATGCCTACCAAAAGATGGAACTACTCCCGTATCACTTTATTCATTCAATACTCTTACATTCTAGCAGAGTTACAACAAATAATACGAAACATGAAAGTCTAAGGGAAAGGCTATGAACTTTTGTAATGTCAACGTTATGGGAATGAAAAATTACATTTTGCACTCCGGCAAGAAGAGTGACACAATTTTAAAACCGGCAGTTTTTAGTTTATCATTGAAAAATATGTTTGACGAGCTCCAACCTGGACCTAAAACGTCACATCTTTCTATCGCAGTTCGTCCTATTGAGGAGAATAGTATAATTTATGTTGTCGGATAGTCCATAGCCGTGGTGGAGTAGCCGAGCGGACTAAAGCGTCTCGCTGCGGAGCGCGCGGTTGCTCGCCGTGGAGGTTCGCGTCCTCCCTGGGGCATGGGATGTGTGTGTTGTCCTTACGTTAGTTTACCTATGTTTAAGTAGTTTGTAAGCTACGGACTGATGAACACGCAGTTTGGTCCGATAGATTTACAAACATTTGAACATTTGATATTCCATAATATTCGTCATGGCAAGAAAAATTTTGCTAATCTCAAGTATTACAGTTTTGAGTTATGTAACTGTTCAATACGGCGTGCAGTTTAAGTTTCTTTTCTAATCTTATATACTTTATTCAAATGTTCAAATGTTTGTAAATCTATCGGACCAAACTGTGTAGTCATCAGTCCGTACCTTACAAACTACTTAAACCTAGGTAAACTAACCTAAGGACAACACACACACACCCATGTCCCAGGGAGGACTCGAACCTCCACGGCGAACAAACGCGCGCTCCGCAGCGAGACGCTTTAGACCGCTCGGCAACTCCACCGCGGCATATACTTTATTGATTCATGTTACAAAAGTCAGCCGGCCGCGGTGGCCGAGGGCACTGCGGCGCGCCAGTCATGCTCTGCACGGCCACTACGGTCGGGGGTTCAAATCCCCCCTCGGGCATGGATATTTGTGCCGTCCTTAGTTCAAATCACCTCATCTACTTATGAAGTAGCTACTAAGGACGGCACAAATATCCATGCCCGAGGGGGGATTTGAACCCCCGACCGTAGTGGCCGTGCAGACCGTGACTGACGCGCCTCAGTCCCCTCGGTCACCGCGGCCGGCCCGTCCTTAGTATTAGCTAGTTCATAAGTAATTTGTAAGTTTAGGGACTGATGACCCCGTAGTTAAATCCCATAAGATGTACAAAATTTTTGAACATTTGTTACAAAAGTCAGTATTTCCACCTAATAAATTACAAATATAACAAATAAAACTGTCTCCACATTATTCATTATTAGCATTATAATTACAATGAATAGTCAGCATATCATCGACCCGTTTTCGATTAAGTCTGCATCTTTCGTCGGAGATAAGGTTTCCTGCAGCACTGAAACATCTTTCACTAGGCGCGTTTGAGGTCGGAACGCAAAATACTCTTTTCGCTAAACAGCTAGCTTCGGAAAGACACTGCTGTTACGTTTCCACGACTCAAGCGGATCATCGGCGTCCTCAGCATCTATTCCGTTTCTGTAGAAAGCCACATCATCCGTCGACTGATTATCAGCCGGCCCACATCTAGCCACACGGAAAACAAAGACGTCATCTTTTTCGCTGGCGAGTGTGACAATCTCTAGATGGCCCTTCATAAATGTCATAGTTATATATCGCAAAAACAAAATATTACTGTCATGTTCCAACTTTGTTCTAGCATAGCTAGAACCGATATTTCACCGCAACTTTTGCGCTTAGTATTTAACATCTCCTCCTTCTCAGCTTCGGATATCATTTTTAACTGTCGGAACGGTGGCCAAAGAAATTTTGCTATTCTTTGCAACGCCTGAACAACCTTTTCCTCCATGAGGCGTAGACAACGCTCTTCAGCATTCGTAGTGCTTACAGTTAACGTAATACAGAAAGTATTTATTGACAAATACTGAAAGTGGCTTTTGTCGTTAAATACAATAATCATTTTCTACACATACAGCACTTAAGAAACATGGAAATTGTAGTACAATAATTTAAAGAAACTTACCTCTGTATCACAAGGCTGTCTATTGCAATGGCTCTTCAGTTTATGGACCCACAACAAAATAAACTGAATTGTCGGATATTTCTAGCCCGTATGTGGCATCTTTGAATGACTGCAGAAATGTCTCGAGTGTTTTTGCAATCTTATTGTCGTAAACGCAAAGTTTATCAGTGGCGGCCTTCTTTGCAAGTATTTCCCGGATTTGATCATATTGCCTAGCTACAGAGCTTAACATTCTGAACAAGCTGTACCATCTCGTATCCGATTCTTGTTTCAAGCTAGCTGGTAGTGCATTCACATCACCCTTTTTCTTCATGAAAAGAACAGTATTTTTGGCAGCATAAATTGTGGCATAAACCAATCCCACCTCTTTTTTTAAATAGTCCTCATCGATAACGTCTTTTAGGACAGTGTTCAAAAGATGTGAAATGCAAGCGTAATGCGGAAAGGATTAGAATGCCTTGCATAAATTAGCACCTCGGCCGGGACAAAAGAAATCTTATTAAGGTGCTGCGGATTTACTCCCAAATTAAAAAATGCTTCCTCAATATGGTTCTTAATAAATTCCCCGGATTTCTTCTTCTCAGAAAAATGAGTTGTTGCCAAAACTATGTTTCTTAGTGTGCACTGTTCATCAACGAAGTGCGCAGTAACGGATACGTAACACGGATCGGTCCACAAATCAGTTGTGCACGCACATACATTTGCGTCCATAGCCTGGACAATGCTGGAAATAAGATTTTCCCATATTTCATCGGCTTGCCTTTCATTGTTTCGTGCCACTATCGTATAACATGGCAGAATGTTGGAGACTTCCACCTGTCCAAATTCCCAACTAATGTTTATAAGCTCCTGACAAAGAGAACGAAATCCATTTCCTGAATTGTAAATGGGCGAAGATTCCTGGCATACATTTCGATACATTTTTTAGTGACAGTCTTTAACCGAAGCCGGTAATGCTTTAGAACGTCCTTGTTCTTGTTGTGTTCTGCAGACATGTGCCTTCAGGTGTGTTGTTGTGTTTCGGTAAGATAGGAGAGCATGACTCTTGCCACAATAAACGTAGCCAACTTAATTTCCCTCCTTATCATTTACTAATGAAAATGTTAAATATTTATAAAGCTTATTGAACTTATTTGCGGGGTCATCTGTCCCTAAACTTACAAACTACTTACGACCAACATTTTTCGTACTGAGGATATATTCTTTCGAATCAATTTTCGATTTCACACTGCCCTTAGTCTCTCGTTCACGTGCCTTCATCCTTCAGCAGGTCAATGAACGGAAACCTCCTAACAGAGTAGACAGCATCTAATGCTTGCAATCACGAGGAAAATCAAATGCAATTGCAAGCAGCGGGCGTAGCGGTTACCTTAATATCTACCGGACTATCACGTAACTATATGATCGAGCAAGCATGACCGCTAGATGCAGACTTCTGCAATATATTGCTTCCTCCTACGTACATCTCGCGAAGCGACCACAAAGATAACATCAGAGACATTAGGACCCACACAGCAAGATAAATGCTATCATTTTTCTCACGAACCACACGCAAATAGGAGAAAGTGACGTACGCAAAGCACCCTCCACCACATGCCATGAGGTGGCTAGCAAAGTATGGATTTAGATGTCATTGTAGCTTCTCTGCTTATCCGCAGGTTCAGTTACCTTACCTTTACATCAATTAGCCTTGAAATATTCGCGATTTTGTAAGGTAACACGATTCATAACGTAATGTATAACGTGCCACATTGCATAATTTCCTTGGTCATGTCGTGCAATACGGCACTAAATAAAATTCCAGTTTAGGATCCATGAATCCCTATTTAGAGATACTTGCTACTGCAGATTTACCATACTCCCTTCCCCCAACCCTCACTCCCGAGAGATTGCCACGCTGCGAAATTTTGGTTAGCTTGTAGGAAAGCAGTAATACGTTAAGATTTTTTTTTTCTTTTTTCTCTGCCTTTAGAAGCTACCAGATAAGTGGAGAAGCTACTTCACGACCTCCTTGAGCCTCTTAAGGACACATACGCCGTTGTTTCTATTTTTTTCCCACAGGAGCATTTTTCATTCTGCTTCCCAAAATTTATTCTACCGTAGCTGATTAGATGTAGTCGTCGATGGTTGTGAATGAGGACTACAAAAATTCTTCAAGAAAACCATCACCTGAGTGAGCATTAATAACTTCAGCCCAACTGACGTCTTTTGCAAAAGGATTGAATCGATTCGCACAACTTACCTGGGCGCCAGTACCTCCGATTTGTTGTTCAAACACATTTGCAGTAAGTCAGACGTCCTATTTTCCATAAGAACTGGCACTCTTCCGAGAAAAACCAAAAACATCTTACTCTGTCCTAGCTGAATTTCGAATCAATCACTAAAACACGTAAAAGTTGGGATTGTGCTCTCGCCCTTTCTCAAAATATGTAGATTAAAAGAAATTACCATCAGTTGGGTTTAGATTTTTAATTAATTAATTTAAAAATCTGAACACAGCTGATGGTACTTTCTTTCAGTCTACACATTTACTCTATATCTACTCAGATACTCTGCAAATCACATTTAAGTGCATGGCAGAGGGTACATTAATCACTATCATAACATTTCTCTAACATTCCATTCTCTAATAGCGTGCGGGAAGAGAGAACACCTAAAGCGTTCCGTTTTCGATCTGATTTCTCGTATTTTATTGGGATGGTCATGTCTTCCTATGTAGGTGGATGCTAGCAAAATATTTTCACATTCAGAAGTAAAAGTCGGTGATTAAAATTTCGCAAATAGATCTCGCCGCAACGAATAACGTCGTTCTTTTTATGATTTCCACCTCAAATCGTGCAACATTTCTGTGACGCTTTCCCCCCTGTAACGTGATAAAAGAAAACGAGCTGCCCTTCTCTGGACCTTCTGAATGACGTCCGTCAGTCCCACCTGGAGAGGGTCCAATACTGGGCAACAGTATTCCAAGAGAGGACGCACAAGTGTGATGTAGGCAGTCTCTTTGGTGGAGCTGTTGCATGTTCGAAGCGTTCTGCCAATGAAACATAACCTTGGTTCGCCTTCCCGACAATATTTTCTATGTTTTCTCTGCAGTCTAAGTAGTTCGTAATTGTAACTCCTAGGTATTTTGTAGAATTTACAACCTTAAGGTTTGACTGATTTATCGCGTAATTGAAGTTCAGCGGATTTCTTTTAGTGATCAAGTGTATTACTTCACACTTTTCTTTATTTACTATCAACTGCCAATTTTCGCACCATGTAGAAATTTTGTCTAAATCGCTTTTGATCCTCTGTTGACTTCACTAACCGATAAACGACAGCATCATCCGCGAACAGTCTAAGGAAACTATTCAGGTTGTCTCCTAAATCGTTTATAAACATAAGGAAGAGTAGGGGACTTATAACGCTGTAGTCCCAGCTGATTAATTATGGAGAGATTTAAATTTTCCCAAAATATTTCTTGCGGTACTACGACGATGTAATAACTGGACTTACAGTCAATTTGGGCATTAAATCGGCGGCCATCGACTGATCGTCCACTGCCATTTACGCCATGAGGCTGCGATCGTACAGTAATCATAGTAACAGTTCAAATGTTTGTAAAGTCTATAGGACTTAACTACGGGGTCATCAGTCCCTAAGCTTATAAACTACTTATGAACTAGCTACGACTAAGGACAGCACAAATATCCATGCTCGAGGGGGGATTCAAACCCCCGACCGTAGTGGCCGTGCAGACCGTGACTGCAGCGCCTTAGTCCCCTCGGCCACCGCCGCGGCCGGCAGGACTTTTCACAATAGTCCAGTAGCAGCACCGATGAGCCAAGGTTCGACTGAATGTCCTTATGACCTCTCCAGAGAGGCTATGACGTTGCTAACCCGTGCGGCTGGAGAGCGTGTGGACAGCAGTGCAAATTTGCCATCGGCCTTAGCGCTAAGTGCCTTCTAGGGAGACCGCGGCCGCAAGTTTGCGTGGTGTGGCGGCAGTCACCGGAGTAGCTGACTGGCTGTGTTGAAGGTGCCGGCGTTTTGTATTGTCCTGGCGAACGATTGTGTGCGAGGGACACGTGTAAAGTGAAACATTTTGTCAGCACTTAGGTGAACTGCTCTAGGGGTTGTGTCGTGTACTGGAATTCTGTAGCCTCGAGAGTAGGGTATTTGACTCTTTTCTGGAAATCGTTTTAAATTGTTAATTATGTCATATTATGGTCCGAACATGTTTTCTTTTACCTCGTGGATTTCAGTACTTTAAAAAAAAAAAGAAAAAGAAAAAGAAATGAAATTCAAATAATTTGAAAGCCCGCTAAAACGCTACATTTGAGTCACGTGATGCCTGTGACGTCATACAACACGCTGCTGCTGCTGCTGCGCTCGTAAGATAAACAAAGACCTGTATATTGTTTGGACCGAGGCCTCGTGTTTGGGCGTTAACGTTTGCATAATGACCTACAAATATTGCTTAGTTCCGCACTTTACCAATACATCTGTCAAGACTCCAGAAAAATTGTTCTTGCAAGTACCAAAAAATGAGGAGATACGCAAAAAGTGGTTGACACTGGCGCGAAGAGATCCAAATAAAATATCGGCTACTTCATGTGTGTATTTCTGTGAGGATCATTTTGATGTAAGTAAACAATATTATTCCATTGGTAAACTGTTTAGTATCATTCTCTTCTACTGCAAAGATGTAAAGTACCGTAGTATTATGTGCAGGTTAATGCCTTGATGTTTACGTTTGCGAAGTAAAACTTCATAATGTTACACGCCTACGATTTATGTGTAATTAAAGCCGTTTCCTAATATATTTGGTGAAAGAACAACATGAATATTGTAGCAGCCCACTATAAAAGTATAGCACTGATTATTTATCTCCAGTAAGTGCAATTTTATCACCAATAGATCTTAGTCAAACAATCGTTTTAAACATCGACAACGCCCTTCTGGTTACTTTACAACAACTTACCCTATCGTAATATACGTATATGACTCCCATGAACCACAGACATGGCCGAGGTGGGGTGGCTTGCGTGCCTCAACGATGCAGATAGCCGTCCCTTAGGTGCAACCACAGCGGAGGGGTATCTGTGGAGAGGCCAGACAAACGTGTGGTTCCTGAAGAGGGGCAGCAGCCTTTTCAGTAGTTACAGGGGCAACAATCTGGATGATCGACTAAGCTGGCCTTGTAACATCAGCTAATGTGGCTTTGCCACACAGCTACTGCGAACGGCTGAAAGCAAGGGAAAACTACAGCCGTTACCTTTCCCGAGGACATGCAGCTCTACTGTATAAACATATGATGATGGCATCCTCTCGGGTAAAATATTCCGGAGGTAAAATAGTCCCCCATTCGGATCTCCGGGCGGGTACTACTCAGGAGGATGTGATCATCAGGAAAGACAATACTGGCATTCTACGGGTCGGAGGGTGGAATGTTAGATCCCTTAATCGAGTAGGAAAATTAGAAAATTTAAAAAGGTAAATGGATAGGTTGAAGTTAGATATAGTGGGGATTAGTGAAGTTCGGTGGCAGGATGAACAGGATTTCTGGTCAGGTGAGTACAGGATTATAAATACAAAATCAATTGGAGGTATCACAGGAGTAGGATTGATAATGAATAAGAAAATAGGAATGCGGGTAAACTACTATGACCAGCACAGTGATCGCATTATCATTGTCAAGATAGATACGAAGCCAACACCGACAACAGTAGTACAGGTTTATATGCCAATTAGCTCTGCCGATGATGAGGAAATCGAAGAAATATATGAGGAGCTAAAGGAAATTACTCAGACAATTAAGGGAGAGGAATACTTAATTGTTATGGGAGACTGGAATTCGGTAGTAGGACAAGGAAGGGAAGGGAGGATAGTTGGTGAATATTGTCTGGGCAAAAGGAATGAAAGAGAAAGCCGCCTGGTAGAATTTTGCACAGAACATAATTTAGTTATAATAAACACCTGGTTCAAGAATCACAACAGAAGGTTGTATACGTGGAAGAGACCAGGAGACACCGGAAGATACCAGATAGATTTTATAATGGTAAAACATAGATTTCGGGACCAGGTTCTACAGTGTAAGACATACAGGGGCAGATATAGACTCTGACCATAACTTGTTGTTTATGAACTGTAGGCTGAAACTAAAGAAACTACAAAAAGGTAGGAAAATAAGGAGATGGGACCTGGATAAATTGAAGGAACCTGAGGTTCTTAAGAATTTCAGGGGGAGCTTTAGGCAACAATTGACAGAAACAAGGGGAAAATAAAACAGAAGAGGAGGAATGGGTAAAATTGAGAGATGAAATAGTGAAGACAGCAGAGGACAAAATAGGTAGGAAGGCAAGACCTACAAAAAATCCTTGGATATCACAGGAGATACTAAATTTAATCGATGAAAGGAGAAAATATAAAAATGCAGTAAATGAAACAGGCAAAATGGAGTACAGACGATTAAGAAATGAGATTGACTGGAAGTGCAAAATGGCTAAGCAGGAGTGGCTAGAAGGCAAATGCAAGGATGTAGAAGAATGTATAAATAGGGGAAAAATAAATACAGCCTACAGAAAAAAAGAAACATTTGGAGATAAGAAATACAGCTCAATGAATATCAGGGACACTGATGGAAAACTAGTTCTCAGCAAAGAAGGGACAGCTGAAAGCTGGAAAGAGTATATAGAGGGGCTCTACAAAGGAAATGAACTTAGAGACAATATTGTAGGAAGGGAAGAGGATGTAGATGAAGATGAAATAGGAGATACTGTTCTGACAGAAGAATTTGACAGAGTCCTGAAAGACCTAAGTCGAAACAAGGCCCCTGGAGTAGATGATATTCCCTCAGAGCTACTGAAGTCTCTGGGAGAACCAGCCATGACAAAACTGTTTCACCTGGTGTGTAAGATGTATGAGACAGGCGAAGTACCCTCAGACTTTAAGAAAAATGTTATAATCCCCATTCCAAAGAAAGCCGGTGCAGACAGGTGTGAAAACTACAGAACCATCAGTTTAATAAGTCATGGTTGCAAAATATTAACGCGAATTATATACAGAAGGGTGGAAAAGCTGGTAGAAGCCGACCTCGGGGAAGATCAGTTTGGGTTCAGGAGAAATGTAGGAACACGGGAGGCAATACTCACGTTACGGCTTATCCTAGAAGATAGATTAAGAAAAGGCAAACCTACATTTCTAGCTTTTGTAGATTTGGAGAAGGCTTTTGACAATGTTGATTGGAATAAACTCTTTCAAGTTCTGAACCAAGCAGGAGTAAAATATGCGGAACGTAAGGTTATTTACAGCTTGTACAAAAACCAGACACCGGTTGTCAGATTTGAAGGGCATGAAAGGGATGCAGTGGTTGGAAAGGGAGTAAGACAGGGTTGTAGCCTTTCTCCATTGTTGTTCAATTTGTACATTGAGCAAGCTATAAAGGAAAGCAAGGAGAAATTTGGAGAAGGAATTAAAGTTCAGGGTGAAGAATTAAAAACATTGCGTTTTGCCGACGACATAGTAATTCTGTCAGATACAGCAAGGGATCTGGAAGAGCAATTGAACGGAATGGGCAGTGTGCTGAAAGGCGCATATAAGATGAACATTAACAAGAGCAGGACTAGGGTAATGGAGTACAGTGTAAGAAAATCAGGTGATGCTGAAGGAATTAGATTGGGAAACGAAGCAATAAAGGAAGTACATGAGTTTTGTTACTTGTGCAGTAAAATAACAAATGATGGTCGCAGTACAGAGGATATAAAATGCAGATTGGCAATGGGTAGAAAAGCGTTCTTGAAAAAGAGAAATTTGTGAACATCGAATATTGATTTAAACCTAAGGAAGTCCTTTCTGAAGGCATTTGTATGGAGTGTTGCCTTGTATGGTGTATGGGAGTGAGACATGAACGATAAACAGTGCGGACAGGAAGAGGATTGAGGCTTTTGCAATGTGGTGCTACAGAATAATGCTGAAGATTAGGTGGGTAGATCGCGTAACTAATGAGGAGGTACTGAACAGAATTGGGGAGAAAAGGAATTTCTGGCATACCTTGACTAAAAGAAGGGATAGATTCGTAGGACACATTCATAGACATCAAGGAATTGTGAATTTAGCGTTGGAGGGAAGTGTGTGGGGTAAAAACCGCAGAGGAAGACCAAGAGTTGGATACAGTAAGCAGATTCAGACAGATGTAGGTTGTCGTTCTTATGTGGAGATGAAGAGGCTTGCTCAGGATAGGGTATTGTGGAGAGCTGCATCAAACCAGTCTCCGGACTGAAGACCACAACAACAACACGGGAGATGTCTTTAATGCGCCGATTTAGCTTTCAAACTTTCGTAATATGAAGTGTAAATATGATTAAAAGTGTTAGTTACCCAAATAAGTGTTTATTGTAGTTTTACTGGGTACGTTTTACTAACTATCCCGGCGGCTTCCTGTGAATATGTTGGCAACAGATGCTGAATAGCGAGAATCATGAGACGTCGCCATTAGCCAATCACGTGACAGCGCAAATATTTTGTCGTGAAACCTTTGATTTACGAGAGCAGTTACTTTTACTGACCGGACAAGGGTACATACAAGAATCATAGAGCAGGAATAGCATTATTTATTTACTTCATGGTCTGTACGATACACGAATCTAGTCATTCTGTGTGGTCTGAACATCTGGACAAAGATTTTCTATCGTGTTGCTGATGTTGCCAACATAATCACTCAAGGCCGCTTAGATAGAAGATAAAATTTCACCCTTTATTGCATAATCTGGTGACTTTAGATTAAGTTTGCTGATTTCAACAAATAGGGTACTTTTTTCCAATGGCATAAAATATCTCTCGAAATAATTATCTTTAAAATGTAGGTATGCGTTACTTACAATGCAGTTTTCACGTTTCTTATATCTGCCACGTAAAAATTTGGATTGTTTTTAAAGAAAGAAGACACCATAATTGCATCAACTTTAGGGAGGTTTCCGCTGTCAGCCTTCACATAACCATCTTCCATTGTGGCATAAAAACTGTAAACGCGTTTAGATCACGAAAACACTGAACTTAAGGCTGCGAAATGGAGGAAACGCGTATAATAATACAGCTCCGACTTCTAGTTGCCGCGCTGTAGGCGTTCTATGACGTCACCAGTACTTCAGCCAATAACGGAGCGTTTTAGATCACGTCATCTAATCGTGAAATTTGATGATTTTTAAGCTTCAAATACTTAAAAATAACAGACTTTTGTAAGAATTATGAGCTAAAATGCTGTCTGAATGTTATGATCACTCGGAATAACAATAATTCGAACCGTATTTTTAACACAGGAAAATACCCTATTGTGGGACCCACAAGCAGTTATCGATATTGCGGCGGAGTAACACGGAAGTTTGGACGAGTTCAGAGCCTCTGCTACTGTTGGCCGCATGTTATGTCGGTTGGCGCGTGATCTAAGTCATGACGCGGCCATTTGTATGGAGTTTTTCAGAAAGTAGTGAGAATTATGATGCCCATTACACTCTCCCCGCATTCTGGTGACACATGAAATCTGAGTACTGTGTTCGTTCTACTGCCAAAGTTAGTTGAAATATGGTGTCGCTCGGCCTGAACGACCGGCAACCTGTCAAGCCCACCGACGTCGCCCGTTGCCAGCAAACCACGCAACCGTGCGACTTGCGTCACCAGTACCGCCAAAGCGCCTGCGCGTAGGGAACTATTTTTCCTTACCACGTGATCAGGAAGTAGTTCCAATAGTATCCTGTCGCCCGATGATACTCGAGCCCTCGCACGGCGGAGACCAGAGCAGTCGCAGTGCCACGACTCCTACGGAACGCCCTCGCTGCCCCGACCAACAGCGCCGTAGAAAATAGAATAAAATTAACACATGTAATTATTTAACATCAGCCATATTTTAACGATCTTATGCAATTATATCCGTATAAAATATAAAACCAATACAGTTTAACGTAAAGGATAAACTAAAGATCGCAATGACAATGATTAGTGATATAAATACCATCACCGTTATCATCGAAACATAATTTGTACACACATGTCATAGCATCGTAAGAAATGCCATAAGTGTTAAATATAATTGAATAACATTATTTTATTTTAAAAAAAGTTTTGACAGATATAACGATGGTGTATGTACGTCATTCAACCTAAACGTCAGGCCGGCCGCAGTGGCCGAGCTGTCTGCGACGTGCCAGTCACAGTCTGCACGGCCGCTACAGTCGGGGGTTCGATTCCCTCTCCGGGCGTTGATGTTTGTGTCGTCTTTAGTATAAGGTAGTTCATAAGTAGTTTGTAAGTTTAGGCACTGATGACCCCGTAGTTAAATCCCTTAAGCTTAACAATAATTTGATTCTAAACGTAACTAATTTGTTATACATACTGAATAAGCTCAGTAAGTCTAAATACATAGGTGCTACTTAAAAATAATTATATAGATTAGAGATTAGATTATATTATCTGTTCGTTCCATATATTATGAATACATGGAATACATCATAAATCCGCAGGTCACTTGAAAATGACAATAATGTAAGTCGAAACTGTTGTGAAACCTAGCAACAAATTTGGACCTCTTAGAAAGCGACGTCATCATACGACCTTTATAGTGCAGCTGGCCCAAGGAGCAAAAATTCCTGATAAAAGGATTTAGCGTGTTTTCTGTTAAAACAGAGGAAGTCAGAAAGCCAAACAAAATTCATGATCAGGAGGCGGAACGAGGACTCAAGCAGCTGATTCCCCTCTTCTCTGGCAGATTCTTTTAACAGAAAGATATTTGATATTTTATTTTTTATTAGTTGTTTCTTTGTTCTGACAGGAGCATTTTTCACCAGGTGACTAACTTCGCCTATACTGTTATCGGAAATATGTCGCGGGCGTTTTCTGTTTCTCTGTGGCCCAGTAAGTCAATATTCTTTAGGAATTTGAAAAGTTCGTCTACCTGCTTTTTCTTACATGTATAAGCCAAATCAGTGAGACCTACCCAGAGACCTCTCTGTGCGAGTGGTGAACTGCAGCAGGCGACGGCGGGTGTTGTTTCAGAAATGAACCAAAAGAGTCGCTGCAGTGCTGCGAGGTAGGTTAGCTGCTAAAACAACTAGCTCAGCAGCACTGCACAAGCTCACGCAGCAAGCAGCAAGGCCTATATTGGCCGTATAGCATAATACTCTGGGAAGCAACACTGATAGCATTGGATTTGCATAACAAGCGCGATGTTGCTCCATACACATACTGGACTCTCTGTAATGAAACGTCTGCCAGTACCAACAGAGCTACTAGGATGAGGAAGTTGTGCCAGATAGTTCGCCAGTGCAAGCCACCAGTTTGGGCCTGCGGTGGGATAATAGCCCTTCACACTAACTATGCTGGACTTCGAGCTATCACCCAGCGAGTTAGTCCACGTAAAACTTTATTCATTACTATATCAAATAACAAATCAATGTCCAGAGACAAATTTTGTCTCCATATACATAAAAAATATATTGAATTGATGAAGACCCATTGAATTAAAAATTGTGCCACGGCCGGGATTTCAACCCAGGAACTCCTGCTTACAAGGCAAGCGCTATAACTATTAAGCCACCGCAACCTAAAAGATACCGCGATTGCACGGCATGTTTTACAGCATCTCTCCCTCCACAACACAAACTTTAATTCTGTGAAGTGGCCAAATGTTCTAAGGTGCTTAGCTGCGGAGCGGACCGCGCTCATTTTCGGAGGTTCGAGTCCTCCATCGGGTATGGCTGTTTTTTATGTCCTTAGCATAAGTTAGTTTAAGTAGATCGTAAGTCTAGGGACTGATGAGCAGAGTAGTTAAGTCCCATAGATTTACAAACATTTGAACATTTGTGTCATGTTCCCCCATATAAATATGTATTTATGTAGCGCAGGCTCTCAAATTGCGGAATAGCGCCCCAGCAATGAACGTTAATGGGAATGGTCCCGCCTTGTATGTCTCTGAACAATGATTTATTAAATATCACCTGTGCCTGAAGTACAAGTCAGGATCGCTCCCATTAATGTGGATTGCTGGGGTGCTATTCCGCAATTTGAGAGCCTCCGCTACATAGATACATATTTATGTATGGTACATGAGGCAGAACTGAAGTTAGTGTTGTGGAGGGAGACATGCTTCACGACAGTCCGTGCAATGCCCATCTACATTAAGACGCAGTGGCTTAGTGGTTTAGCGCTATTATGCTGAAGGTGCTTGGTTCGAATCCTGGCCGCACCACAAATTTTCAGTGTCCCTCCTTCAAATCAGTATCTGTGATATGTTGTTGTTGTGGTCTTCAGTCCGGAGACTGGTTTGATGCAGCTCTCCACAATACCCTATCCTGAGCAAGCCTCTTCATCTCCACATAAGAGCGACAACCTACATCTGTCTGAATCTGCTTACTGTATCCATCTCTTGGTCTTCCCCTGCGATTTTTTCCCCATACACTTCCCTCCAACGCTAAATTCACAATTCCTCGATGTCTAAGAATGTGTCCTACCAATCTATCCCTTCTTTTGGTCAAGGTATACCAGAAATTCCTTTTCTCCCCAATTCTGTTCAGTACCTCCTCATTAGTTACGTGATCCACCCACCTAATCTTCAGCATTCTTCTGTAGCACCATATTTCAAAAGCCTCAATCCTCTTCATGTCCGCACTGTTTATCGTCCACGTCTCACTCCCATACAAGGCAACACTCCATACAAATGCCTTCAGAAAGGACTTCCTTAGACTTAAATCAATATTCGATGTTAACAAATTTCTCTTTTTCAAGAACGCTTTTCTACCCATTGCCATTCTGCATTTTATATCCTCTGTACTGCGACCATCATTTGTTATTTTACTGCCCAAGTAACAAAACTCACCTACCTCCTTTATTGCCTCATTTCCCAATCTAATTCCTTCAGCATCACCTGATTTTCTTACACTGCACTCCATTACCCTAGTTTTGCTCTTGTTAATGTTCATCTTATATGCACCTTTCAGCACACTGTCCATTCCGTTCAATTGCTCTTCCAGGTCCTTTGCTGTATCTGACAGAATTACAATGTCGTCGGCAAAACGCAATGTTTTTAATTCTTCCCCCTGAACTTTAATTCCTTCTCCAAATTTCTCCTTGCTTTCCTTTATAGCTTGCTCAATGTACAAATTGAATAACATCGGAGAAAGGCTACAACCCTGTCTTACTCCCTTTCCAACCACTGCATCCCTTTCATGCCCTTCAACTCTGACAACCGCTGTCTGGTTTTTGTACAAGTTGTAAATAACCTTACGTTCCCTATATTTTACTCCTGCTTGCTTCAGAACTTGAAAGAGTTTATTCCAATCAACATTGTCAAAAGCCTTCTCCAAATATACAAAAGCTAGAAATGTAGGTTTGCCTTTTCTTAATCTATCTTCTAGGATAAGCCGTAAAGCGAGTATTGCCTCCCGAGTTCCTACATTTATCCTAAACCCAAACTGATCTTCCCCGAGGTCAGCTTCTACCAGCTTTTCCATTCTCCTGTAGATAATTCGCGTTAATATTTTGCAACCATGACTTATTAAACTGATGGTTCTGTAGTTTTCACACCTGTCTGCACCTGCTTTCTTAGGGATGGGGATTATAACATTTTTCTTAAAGTCTGAGGGTATTTCACCTGTCTCATACATCTTACACACCAGTTGAAACAATTTTGTCATGGCTGGTTTTCCCAGAGACTTCAGTAGCTCTGAGGGAATATCATCTACTCCAGGGGCCTTGTTTCGACTTAGGTCTTTCAGGGCTCTGTCAAATTCTTCTCTCAGTACAGTATCTCCTATTTCATCTTCATCTACATCCTCTTCCCTTCCTACAATATTGTCTCGAAGTTCACTTCCTTTGTAGAGCCCCTCTATATACTCTTTCCAACTTTCAGCTTTCCCTTCTTTGCTGAGAACTGGTTTTCCATCAGTGTCCTTGATATTCATAGAGCTGTTTTTCTTATCTCCAAATGTTTCTTTTATTTTCCTGTAGGCTGTATCTATTTTTCCCCTATTTATACATTCTTCTACATCCTTGCATTTGCCTTCTAGCCACTCCTGCTTAGCCATTTTGCACTTCCTGTCAATCTCATTTCTTAGTCGTCTGTACTCCATTTTGCCTGTTTCATTTACTGCATTTTTATATTTTCTCCTTTCATCGATTAAATTTAGTATCTCCTGTGATATCCAAGGATTTTTTGTAGGTCTTTCCTTCCTACCTATTTTGTCCTCTGCTACCTTCACTATTTCATCTCTCAATTTTACCCATTCCTCCTCTACTGTTTTATTTTCCACTGTTTCTGTCAATTGTTGCCTAAAGCTCCCTCTGAAATTCTTAAGAACCTCAGGTTCCTTCAATTTATCCAGGTCCCATCTCTTTATTTTCCTACCTTTTTGTAGTTTCTTTAGTTTCAGCCTACAGTTCATAACCAACAAGTTATGGTCAGAGTCAATATCTGCCCCTGGGTATGTCCTACATTGTAGAACCTGGTTCCGAAATCTATGTCTTACCATTATAAAATCTATCTGGTATCTTCCGGTGTCTCCTGGTCTCTTCCACGTATACAACCTTCTTTTGTGATTCTTGAACCAAGTGTTTGTTATAACTAAATTATGTTCAGTGCAAAATTCTACCAGGCGGCTTCCTCTTTCATTCCTTTTGCCCAGACCATATTCACCTACTATCCTCCCTTCCCGTCCTTGTCCTACTACTGAATTCCAGTCACCCATAACAATTAAGTTTTCCTCTCCCTTAATTGTCTGAATAATTTCCTTTAGCTCCTCATATATTTCTTCGATTTCCTCATCATCGGCAGAGCTTGTTGGCATATAAACCTGTACTACTGTTGTCGGTGTTGGCTTCGTATCTATCTTGACAATGATAATGCGATCACTGTGCTGGTCATAGTAGTTTACCCGCATTCCTATTTTCTTATTCATTATCAATCCTACTCCTGTGATACCCCCAATTGATTTTGAATTTATAATCCTGTACTCACCTGACCAGAAATCCTGTTCATCCTGCCACCGAACTTCACTAATCCCCACTATATCTAATTTCAACCTATCCATTTCCCTTTTTAAATTTTCTAATTTTCCTACTCGATTAAGGGATCTAACATTCCACGCTCCGACCCGTAGAATGCCAGTATTGTCTTTCCTGATGATCACATCCTCCTGAGCAGTCCCCGCCCGGAGATCCGAATGGGGGACTATTTTACCTCCGGAATATTTTACCCGAGAGGATGCCATCATCATATGTTCATACAGTAGAGCTGCATGTCCTCGGGAAAGGTAACGGCTGTAGTTTCCCCTTGCTTTCAGCCATTCGCAGTAGCTGTGTGGCAAAGCCACATTAGCTGATGTTACAAGGCCAGCTCAGTCAATCATCCAGACTGTTGCCCCTGTAACTACTGAAAAGGCTGCTGCCCCTCTTCAGGAACCACACGTTTGTCTGGCCTCTCCACAGATACCCCTCCGCTGTGGTTGCACCTACGGTACGGCTATCTGTATCGTTGAGGCACGCAAGCCACCCCACCTCGGCAATGTCTGTGGTTCTTGGGGGTGGATCTGTGATATATTACAGTCAAAATATGTAGTTTGTACCTTCAAATGGGCGTTAAAATTGTGGCTTGTTTGTACGTTATAAAACTGATATGCACGTACTGAGACGATACTGCCGTGCCAGCTCATTGCTCCACCCAATCGATTCTCTAACCACTTTTATCAGTAACATCTTCTATCTTTGGTCTAACTTTATTTGAGCATTATTATGTGTTTTTTCTGGCCGATTGGCGATGGCAAAGGCGTAGAAGCAAACATGGCAAGTTTGTGTTTTATTTATTCCCTTTTTATTCATGTTACACTTCCCTGTTACCTATCACAACGTACGTAAAAAAGTGTTTTGAGTCTGTTTGTACCTGTGTCATAGGGTAGTAATATAATGATGGCAGTTGTAGTTTGTGACGTATTCCTGAGACTCCTTAAAATCAATTAATTTAATTTAATTTGTGTATGCGTGTGTGTCTTCCGGTTAAGTGCGTCATAAATGTGCAGTGAAAGGCCTCTGTTGATCAACAGACAAAAGTGACGAGTATATGGCGAACTTGTGTAGTTTGTGGAAGTTTCTAATCAGCTATCCAGGGGACGCTTCTGGCTAAACAGATAGCAGTCAAAGAGATTCACATGCTGATAGAGAAGCAAAGTAGCTTATGAGACCCATAACTGCTAACGAAAAATTTGGGATATATTTTATGTGTGTAATTAAAATCAGATTTAGTTTTCTTCATTTCTTCTATAATTAAGATAAACGAGTGTCACTGTAAATTCAATAACTGAAAGAACCTTTATACACCTGACATATTTAATCATGAACGTGGTGCAGTTTGTACGATCTGTAACACCTCTCTTCTCAGTGACACCTGTTATGCTTTTAACAGGTCTTTGGTTGAAAGATAAATCGATATGAAAAATTTATGCAAATCATAGTTTCCTTGCATTTGCGGAAAAATTATCTCATTCCTTGGCACTTCATGGGCCTCAGTACATAATATTGGCGTCTGCTTTTCTTCTTCTTTTTCTTTGGGAGCAGCTGTTCTTGTACGGCCACTATTTTATTACAATGCTTTCCTGTTCTGTCTCTGTCATCATTTCTGATAATAATTATCATCAGCAACCATCGTATTTGTTAACGTAAAGGTAGGGTAGTATTTTTTCAACGAATTTTGCAAAGTCGTATAAAATTCAGCTTGAGGAGTATTGACAAGAAACGTTACTATATTTTTTGATCATTCATTGACTAAATAGGTGACAGTTAGACAATAATTTACTCAGTAAGAAAGACTTAAAAGAAAAGTAGTTTGTGAGACAGCATACCTACAAATAAATTAGGGATATGCTTTAGGGATGTAATTAAAATCAGATTTATTTTTCTCTCGTTTCTTTTACAATTAAGAGAAACAAAGTGTCATTGCATATTCACTAATTGAAAGTACTTTTATACACCTGACATATTTAATCATTAGTGTGGTGCAGTTTATACGATCAGAAACACTTTTCTATTCGGTGACACCTGGCATGCTTTTCATGTCTTACAAGGGGAACACCAAGTATGGTACCAACGGATTTTGATGGGTCGTAGGTATGTTGTGAGGGAATTCCTCCAGACCATCAACCTAAAGGATTTATTCCATTGGACCTTGATTTCCAAGAAAATCGACATCAAATTCGTAGCAAAGTACCACGCGTAACGTGTCTACTTCTACATGGCGGTTACCGCTAAGCGAGACAGCGTGGTGTAATCGGCTCCGATGCAGGAGACCCGTAGGGGCAGAACAATCTTTAAAAATTGTAATTCCTACTTTTTATATTTAAAAAAACATTAAGAAATAATTAAGCAAAGAAAAAGATGCAAAGAAAGAAAAACAAAAATAATGAAAAGTCAAACGATTAAAAAAATAACCAAGAAAATAAAAAAATCTTCCCCTTCGGGTCATTTATTTTTCTCTTTTCTTCATTTCTTTTCTTTTATGCCTTTATACCCACTCCTATGTTACATATTGAGTAAACAGTCAGGATAATAGCAAATAACACAACTGATTATTTTACTTATTGCGCAGTGTTATTTACTCACTGTCGCCATCGTCACTATCTTTAACAATTCTGGGTGATATTTGTCATAGAAGCACCGAAAACACAGAACATTGTAGCACCACGCACATCTAATAAATGCTACCGTTTTACTGGCGCAAGGTGTTTTCATCAGCGATACTGGAAAACACTGGTCGTTCACATTCAAAAACAATGTTCGGCCGTCAATTAATTACGACGCAAACTAGGCATATTTAATCATGGGAACGAAGACTGGTGCGCTGAACTGACGCAACAGTAATGAATGTATTCGAATCGAGTATTTTAATAAAAAGTTTTACCTGACGGTAAAAATACACATCGCATGGTTGGCACAGCAGGATACACTTGGGTGGAATAACTTTAATAGTGCAAGTGCAAAGATACTATCGTACAGTGTCTGGTCATTTTTCCCAGTCGATAATTAAAAGAAATTTCTTCTGACCCATGTACGACGAAATAACACCTTTCAAGAATGCTTCGTAGAGTTGCTTCGTAAACTTTCCAGATTTTGTGCAATTCACAATCACGTTTTTGAATCATTCACTCAACGCGTCAACACTTGTTTTAACAATCGGAACAAATTTACCTGTTACTTCCTGCATATATAAAAACACGTGTGGTACGATTTTTCCTGATACAGTTAAAGCATACAGCGCCGAGTATGAGTGGCTAATTTTGTTTAAATCTCGTTTCTTGACAAGAACAGATTTAACCCCTTTCTCTGTAAGCGTTCTATTGTACGTGAATTGACACTGGCATCCAGTTTGATCTGTATCTATAACATAATCAGGGTCGAAATTAGGGATGATGAGTCGCGTTTGGATCCGGAACTGCTCTGCAGCTGCCAATACGTCGTCCATTGTGGCGTAGTCTCTTGAGCTGATAAATTTCGAAATCTTACGCTGTTTGAACACGTGTTTTTTTTTTTTTTTTTTTTTTTTTTTTTTTTTTTTTTTTTAAAAAACGTTCCACCCACATCGAGCTGGCTACGAACTGAAAATTATCCGAAACATACGGGATCGCAGCAGTCATCGCCCACTGTTGCAGAGTCCTCGTCGTCACCTAAAAATGAATAAATCGTTATTAGTTGCAAATGGGAGTCATATAATCCTTGAATTGTTAACGTTGGTATCGTAACAATAATTTGTCTGCGAAATACTTCTGCTGTACAATATATTACCTGCTCCAAGTTTCGCCGAGCTTCCGGAAATCGTTCGCAGGTTTCCTGATCTATAGTGGTTCATTTATCTACATTCGTTTCTCCTCTTTTCACGTCGTCTTTCCAACGATAAAGATGTTTTTTATTTTTCAAGCGAGAACATCCGTTGTCTTGCAATAATTTTAAGCTCCATTTTCGATGACCTGCTGCAAGAATGACTGCTCTTTCTTTGTACCACAAAGGTATGTAATCTTTCGGCACTGGCGTGAATTCCTCGGCAACACACTCATCGTCATCTTCCTGTACACCCTTGCACTGCAATGTAAAGGATTGTGGAATTGCCACTTGCAATTTGAAAAACCAAAACAAATGCGTCAACGTAACGCTAATAAAAACAATACTTACCGATGTATACGCATGGTGTTCATCTATCTCGTCGACAGATATGAGTTCTTCAACGTGAACTTCTTGTCTGTCTGCCAACATGTGATGTATTTCATTGGCAATATCTTCGCCCATTGCAAGGAACGTTCCGGATATCATGCTTGGCGGTGTGTCTATGAGCAGATTTCATTTCCGAAGAGGATTCGTGTGATGGGCCTGCTGGCTGCTTCTATCATAGCGTATTTGTTCTCCACGTTGCGCTACTTGCCGCACGCATGGACGACACGCTACGAATGGCTAACCGACTGGCCGTAGCATAATAGTAAAAAAAAATGTTCAAATGTTTGTATAGTCTATGGGACTTAACTACGGGGTCATCATTCCCTAAACTTACGAACTACTTACAAACTAGCTAATACTAAGGACGGCACAAATATCCATGCCCGAGAGGGCATTCGAACCCCGACCGTAGTGGCCGTGCAGACTGTGACTGGAGCGCCTCAGTCTCCTCGGCCACCGCGGCCGGCAGCATAATAGTCCACTGGGACGCGTTACGTGGGTACACACATCATAGGAGGAGATAAAAACAGCACGGTTAGGAACTGTAAACATAGATATTAAATGTTGCCCAAATATTATAGGTATTAACAAAAGACTGTTTACTGATTTCGGAATATGCTTCAATCGCCTTAAAAGTGTGCTTCGAAAAAAACAAAATGAATAAAATAATCGTCCGCAATACATAACATGTTGAGCGAATGTTACATGTTTTATCCTGGCCATTTACTGCAAACGTTTACATAAGAATGGTTATAAAATACTTAATGATCCACAATCATCGGACAGATGTGAAAAGTAATTGACCCATGTCTGACTTAAACCCAGGTCTCCTGCATGGGAGCCTAGCACCTTGCCGATTACACCACGCTGTCTCGCTGAGCGGTAACCGCCATGTATAAGCAGACACGTTACGCGTGGTAATTTGCTGCGAATTTGATTTCGATTTTCTTAGAAATCAAGGTCCATTGGAAGAAATCCTTTTAGCTTGATGGTGTGGAGGAATTCCCTCGCAACATACCTACGACCCATCAAATTCCGTTGGTACCATACTTGGTGTTCCCCTTGTTAGATTTAAAGATATATCAGTATGAAACAATTTTGCAAGTCATAGTTTCCTTGTTTAACTGCATTTGCAGATAAAGTGTTTCCGTACTTAGGACTTTATTCGTAGCTCTTCATGGTCGTGAATACTAAGATATTGACATCTGCTTTTTTCTTCATCTTTGATGGCAGTTTTGCTTGTAAGTCCAGTATTTTATTACATTGCATTCCTATTTTGTCTCTGTCATCAATTCTTATGATTATTATCATCAGCACCCATCATATTTGTTTGCAAATGACGCCGTTATTTACCGTCTAGTAAAATCATCTGAAGACCAAAACCAACTGCAGAACGATCTAAATAAGATATCACTATGGTGAAAAAATTGGCAATTGACTCTAAATAATGAGAAGTGTGAAGTCGTCCACATGAGTACGAAAAGAAATCCGTTAAACTTTGTTTACAAGATAAATCAATCAAAAGTGAAGGCCGTAAACTCTACTAAATACCTAGGAATTGCTATTACTTCAGACTTAAACTGGATAAAACACGTAAATTATGTCGTGGGAAAGGCGAACCAGAGACTGCGTTTTATTGGCAGAACCCTTAAAAGATTCAACTCAAGTACTAAAGGAACTGCATACATTACTATTGCCTCATTTGAAGTATTTCTGTCCAGTGTGGGCTCCTTATCAGGTGGGTTTGACGGAGGACATCGAAAGAGTCCAAAGGTGGGCAGCTCGTTTGTATTGTCACGATACAGGGGAGATAGCGTTGCGGAAATGATACAGGATCTGAGTTGGGAATCATTACAACAACGACGTTTATCGCTGCGGCGTGGGCTACTTGCGTAACTCGAATAGCCAACATTCTCCCTCGGATGCGAGTATCCCAAGTACATCTAAATGTAGATCTCGGTGTCCAAATCATTATCTGGAACTGTCCTGAATGTTCTTGGAACGAATCGAGAACAACTGTAAGCCAGCGACATGACGCATTCTCATCCCTAAAATTTCCATCGTTGTTTCGGAACGCGAAGTTCATGAAAGCCACAAATAGTCTCCAGACAACCAGCCAATGACCAGTTAAGTTGAACCATAGTGTTCAATCCGTCCTTGTAAAACCAACTCACACCATTCGCCACCAAATTGCACATAGCCTTGTTGATAACTTAAATCCACGGCTTCGTGGGGTCTTCGCCACAGTCAAAGCCTAGCATCAGGTCTAACCACAGAACTCGTGGCGCATCTCACTACGCCACGGTTATCCGGTCGTCAAGGGTCCACCGATATGGTCTACGCAAACACCACTGCTCAAGAACATTAAGTACAAGTCGTCGGCCATTGCGATTTCCGTAGTGAGAGGTAATGCCTGAAATTTTGATTTCTCGGCAGATATTGTATATCTCGGAATACTTTCACAGTACCTATCTTTCAAATGCGTCCAGTATTTCACTATCTTTAGATCAAATTCAAATGTTCTTATAGCCTATGGGACTTAACTACGGGGTCATCAGTCCCTAAACTTACAAACTACTTATCAACTAGCTTATACTAAGGACGGCACAAATATCAATGCCCGAGGGGGGGATTCGAACCCCCGACCGTACTGGCCGTGCAGACCGTGACTGAAGCGCCTCAGTCCCCTCGGACGATTTTCTAAATAGTATGTCCCATTCTAGTTCCAAGTAGAAATATGCATTCAAAAAAATAGTTTCTAAAGTTTAAATGGTTCTCTAAATAATAAATAAATACTATCACGGAGTACCTATCACGCCACTACTTGAATATCACGGCGTTACCTAAATTATCACCAAAATATGTAAGTAAATTGCAAGAAATAACAAGTTGATATTTGTAATATATATGTCGGACATACTTTGTAGGACATCCCTCTTTCAAATGATATAAATCAAAATACCACTCCCATGAACCACAGACATTGCCGAGGTGGGGTGGCTTGCGTGCCTCAACGATACAGATAGCCGTACCGTAGGTGCAACCACAGCGGAGGGGTATCTGTGGAGAGGCCAGACAAACGTGTGGTTCCTGAAGAGGGGCAGCAGCCTCTTCAGTAGTTACAGGGGCAACAGTCTGGATGATTGACTGAGCTGGCCTTGTAACATCAGCTAATGTGGCTCTGCCACACAGCTACTGCGAACGGCTGAAAGCAAGGGGAAACTACAGTCGTTACCTTTCCCGAGGACATGCAGCTCTACTGTATGAACATATGATGATGGCATCCTCTCGGGTAAAATATTCCGGAGGTAAAATAGTCCCCCATTCGGATCTCCGGGCGGGGACTACTCAGGAGGATGTGATCATCAGGAAAGACAATACTGGCATTCTACGGGTCGGAGCGTGGAATGTTAGATCCCATAATCGAGTAGGAAAATTAGAAAATTTAAAAAGGGAAATGGATAGGTTGAAGTTAGATATAGTGGGGATTAGTGAAGTTCGGTGGCAGGATGAACAGGATTTCTGGTCAGGTGAGTACAGGATTATAAATACAAAATCAGTTGGGGGTATCACAGGAGTAGGATTGATAATGAATAAGAAAATAGGAATGCGGGTAAACTACTATGACCAGCACAGTGATCGCATTATCATTGTCAAGATAGATACGAAGCCAACACCGACAACAGTAGTACAGGTTTATATGCCAACTAGCTCTGCCGATGATGAGGAAATCGAAGAAATATATGAGGAGCTACAGGAAATTATTCAGACAATTAAGGGAGAGGAAAATTTAATTGTTATGGGAGACTGGAATTCGGTAGTAGGACAAGGAAGTGAAGGGAAGATAGTAGGTGAATATGGTCTGGGCAAAAGGAATGAAAGAGGAAGCCGCCTGGTAGAATTTTGCACAGAACATAATTTAGTTATAACAAACACCTGGTTCAAGAATCACAAAAGAAGGTTGTATACGTGGAAGAGACCAGGAGACACCGGAAGATATCAGATAGTTTTTATAATGGTAAGACATAGATTTCGGAATCAGGTTCTACAGTGTAAGACATACCCAGGGGCAGATATAGACTCTGACCATAACTTGTTGGTTATGAACTGTAGGCTGAAACTAAAGAAACTACAAAAAGGTAGGAAAATAAGGAGATATAGAAATGAGATTGACAGGAAGTGCAAAATGGCTAAGCAGGAGTGGCTAGAAGGCAAATGCAAGGATGTAGAAGAATGTATAAATAGGGGAAAAATAGATACAGCCTACAGGAAAATAAAAGAAACATTTGGAGATAAGAAAAACAGCTCTATGAATATCAAGGACACTGATGGAAAACCAGTTCTCAGCAAAGAAGGGAAAGCTGAAAGGTGGAAAGAGTATATAGAGGGGCTCTACAAAGGAAGTGAACTTCGAGACAATATTGTAGGAAGGGAAGAGGATGTAGATGAAGATGAAATAGGAGATACTGTACTGAGAGAAGAATTTGACAGAGCCCTGAAAGACCTAAGTCGAAACAAGGCCCCTGGAGTAGATGATATTCCCTCAGAGCTACTGAAGTCTCTGGGAGAACCAGCCATGACAAAATTGTTTCAACTGGTGTGTAAGATGTATGAGACAGGTGAAATACCCTCAGACTTTAAGAAAAATGTTATAATCCCCATCCCTAAGAAAGCAGGTGCAGACAGGTGTGAAAACTACAGAACCATCAGTTTAATAAGTCATGGTTGCAAAATATTAACGCGAATTATCTACAGGAGAATGGAAAAGCTGGTAGAAGCTGACCTCGGGGAAGATCAGTTTGGGTTTAGGAGAAATGTAGGAACTCGGGAGGCAATACTCGCTTTACGGCTTATCCTAGAAGATAGATTAAGAAAAGGCAAACCTACATTTCTAGCTTTTGTATATTTGGAGAAGGCTTTTGACAATGTTGATTGGAATAAACTCTTTCAAGTTCTGAAGCAAGCAGGAGTAAAATATAGGGAGTGTAAGGTTATTTACAACTTGTACCAAAACCAGACAGCGGTTGTCAGAGTTGAAGGGCATGAAAGGGATGCAGTGGTTGGAAAGGGAGTAAGACAGGGTTGTAGCCTTTCTCCGATGTTATTCAATTTGTACATTGAGCAAGCTATAAAGGAAAGCAAGGAGAAATTTGGAGAAGGAATTAAAGTTCAGGGGGAAGAATTAAAAACATTGCGTTTTGCCGACGACATTGTAATTCTGTCAGATACAGCAAAGGACCTGGAAGAGCAATTGAACGGAGTGGACAGTGTGCTGGAAGGTGCATATAAGATGAACATTAACAAGAGCAAAACTAGGGTAATGGAGTGCAGTGTAAGAAAATCAGGTGATGCTGAAGGAATTAGATTGGGAAATGAGGCAATAAAGGAGGTAGATGAGTTTTGTTACTTGGGCAGTAAAATAACGAATGATGGTCGCAGTACAGAGGATATAAAATGCAGAATGGCAATGTGTAGAAAAGCGTTCTTGAAAAAGAGAAATTTGTTAACATCAAATATTGATTTAAGTCTAAGGAAGTCCTTTCTGAAGGCATTTGTATGGAGTGTTGCCTTGTATGGGAGTGAGACGTGGACGATAAACAGTGCGGACAGGAAGAGGATTGAGGCTTTTGAAATATGGTGCTACAGAAGAATGCTGAAGATTAGGTAGGTGGATCACGTAACTAATGAGGAGCTACTGAACAGAATTGGGGAGAAAAGGAATTTCTGGCATACCTTGACTAAAAGAAGGGATAGATTGGTAGGACACATTCTTAGACATCAATGAATTGTGAATTTAGCGTTGGAGGGAAGTGTATGGGGAAAAAATCGCAGGGGAAGACCAAGAGATGGATACAGTAAGCAGATTCAGACAGATGTAGGTTGTCGCTCTTATGTGGAGATGAAGAGGCTTGCTCAGGATAGGGTATTGTGGAGAGCTGCATCAAACCAGTCTCCGGACTGAAGACCACAACAACAACAACCCTACAAGGAGGCAATCTAAATCCAGCTATATAAGAACCTTATCAACAAGGACACTGAATTTCAACTAATAACACTATCCAAGTACTAGTTGATGATTCCAATCTCTTTCAATACGTAGTAGTCTGGAGCAAAATATGAGACACATACCGAGTAATCAAAAAGTCAGTACAAATTTGAAAACTTAACAAATCACGGTATAATGTAGATAGAGAGGTAAAAATTGTCACACATGCTTGCAATGACATGGCGTTTTATTACAACAACAAAAAGTATCGCTAGACGTGTGAGCCGGCCGCGGTGGCCGAGCGTTCTGAGTGTGCCAGACACAGTCTGCACGGCCGCTACGGTAGGGGGTTCGAATCGTCCCTTGGGCATGGGTGTTTGTTTTGTCCTTACATTAAATTAGTTTAAGTTATTCAACTAATTAGTGTGTACGTCTAGCTACTGATAACCACGAAGTTTGGTCGCATAAGATCTCACACACATTTGAACATTTTAAACGCGTGAAAGATCTCTTGCGCGCGTCGTTAGGTGATGATCATGTGCTCAGCCGCCACTTTCGTCATGATTGTCCTCCCAGCTCCCTAGACCTCAGTCCGTACGATTATTGGCTTTGGGGTTACCTGAAGTCGCAAGTGTATCGTGATCGACCGACATCTCTAGGGATGCTGACAGACATCATCCGACGCCAATGCCTCACCATAACTCCAGACATGCTTTACAGTGCTGTTCACAAAATTATTCCTCGAGTACAGCTAGTGTTGAGGAATGATGGTAAACATATTGAGCATTTCCTGTAAAGAACATCATCTTTCCTTTGTCTCAATTTGTTATGGTTATTATTGCTTTTCTGATCAAATGTAGCGCCATCTGTCGGTAATTTTTTGGACCTTTTTCATTTTATTTTATTTTTGTTCTAATAAAACCCCATGTCATTCCAAGCATGTGTGTAAATTTTTACCTCTCTATCTTTATTATTTCCTGATTTATTAAGTTTTCAAATTTATCTTATGTTCTTATGTTTGTATAGCTTATGGGACTTAACTACGGGGTCATCATTCCCTAAACTTACAAACTACTTATGAACTAGCTACAACTAGGGACGGCACAAATATCCATGCCCGAGGGGGGATTGGAACTCCCGACCGTAGTGGCCGTGCAGACCGTGACTGAAGCGCCGCAGTTTCCTCGGCCACCGCGGCCAGCTTTTCAAATTTATACTGAATTTTGTATCATCCGGTACTTTTATGAATGCCCATAAGATCACTCAAGTCGTAAACACCGTCCCAAAGAAAACGCAGTTGATATCTTTCTGTGCCCATATTAACTAAACAGAAGATATAAAAAAAATTGATATATAAATTCCATTGGTGCTACTGTACTTTACAGCTGTCCAATAATATCTTCAACTGTTCTGATATATTTCGAAATCTTCCCCTCATCCCAAATTTTTGTAGTCCATTCATTATTGCACTTACTATCAAAGATTATGCAAAACGTCCTAAGTACTGTAAAACAACAAAATATTTGTAAAACGTACTATCCGAAGCCAAATAAGCAAAGACACATCAGGCAAATGAATGAAAGACCACGAGAAAATATAACGGGAAGAGTCTCTCACCACCACCACGTCGGTTATTCGTGGAGTCAACTAAGAGAAAGACCTTATGGCTTTAATTAAATCATTTAAGTGTTCCTCTTTTATGGTCATGAGTCCTTATGCTTACAAACTACGTACACTAATTTAAAGTAACTTATGCTAAGAACAACACAAACACCCATGCCCGAGGGAGGACTCGAACCCCGATGTTCAACGGCCGCGCGCACCGCAGCAAGGTCTTAGTGCGCACGGCTATTCTGCCGCGGCTATGTAGCGACGTACGGCGTATATAGCGGTATATGGGGATACTTCCAACTTGTATCCGACTATTGTTCAGGTTGTAACTTTATCATAAGTGGTTGAATTTGTCGTTAGATATACGAGGGTTGGAACTTAAATAGTGACATTTATTCACAACCGATACAAAAGCGTCACGTTTGCACCTGTTAACTATCCTTCAAAGTAGTCACCAGCGTTGTGTAGAATCCGTTGCCAGTGATGGAAGGAAGCTTGGAGATTAACTTCCCGTCGACAGCGTGGTCATTAGAGACGGAGCTTACGATCTGAGTGTTTGGGTAAGGATGTGGAAGGAAATTGCCTATACCCTTTCAAAAGAACCATCCCGGCATTTGCCTCGAGTGATTTAGGGAAATCACGAAAAACCTAAATCTGGATGGCCGGAGGTGGATTTGAACTACCATCCTTCTGAATGCGAGTCCAGTGTGTTACCACTGCGCCACCTCGCTCGGTGCCAGCGATCTGAAAGGCGTAGTATACCGTTAGCAGAGCCTGTTGATGGTGCGAATGGAGCGGTCTACTGCCTGTCGAACAGTTCTGAAGCGATTGCCTCGAAGTGGTTCCTTCATCTTCGCAATCACATCAAAGTCACAAGGACTTACGTACGGGCAATATGTTCCATAGTACTCATCGTGAAGCAATGTTCCGCATGCCTTGGCGTTTCTTAAGGTGCGAAGCACAGTCGTATGCGCTAGTCCGGTTTCGTGGACGAGCACACGAATCGTCTGCCGTCGAGCACTGTCCACTAACGGAGCAACAGTACGCGCTTCTTCTTCAGAGACGCTAGGACGACCTGTCCATTGTATGTCTGCCACAGTTTGTCGACTTTCGTTTTTACCCAGCGTACCACTGTTCTGTACGGCAGTGCGGTTTCTCCGCACGCTTCTTCAAGACCTCGATGACACTGTCGTGCTGTATGACCTCTGGCATATTAAATCTTGATCCAACTCCGCTGTTCCTGTTTCGAGAACATAGTGACACCGTCGCGTTAGACCGCTCTCTCATAAGTGACTGTGTTTCTGTCGATTGTGCGCACGCCGGTGACGTAGGACGGGCGAGTCCATTTGCTCGGACGTAAGGTAGGTATATCAACAACGTGTGCTATCAGCGACAATTGTAGATTCCATTGCATAGTGTCTCCACAACAGTGTTGCCACTGTTTAACTTCTAACCCTCGTACTGTTGGACTTACTACACAAAGTTTTATCCTTTCAAAAATCGTGAGGTGTGGAGAATTTCGAAATTTATCAGAATGTATAAAGATTCCGTACATTTGTAAAAGACAATAGGAACAATGCCGCCCGCAGTGGCCGAGCGGCCTGCAGCGCGCCAGTCACAGTCTGCATGGCCGCTAAGGTCGGGGTTCGAATCCCCCCTCGGGCATGGATGTTTGTGTCGTCTTTAGTATAAGGTAGTTCATAAGTAACTTCGTAGGCTTTCCCGGCGTTTCTGTCCGTTTTCTGCCGGATAATAAAATCAAACCGATTCAATATTTCGACGGTACAACTGTCCGTCATCCTCAGGAACTGTCGCTGCTACTGCGTCCCGCTGAATACTGGTGCAAGATCGAAGTACCACGTCCTATATAGGCGTCAGTCGCGTGCACGGCGTATGCGCCGGCCGTCACAGTTTCCGCCTCCTAGACAGGGGTGGTGGCGCCGCCCCTAGTGTAACAGGGCACAACGATACATCGCACCTTACGTTAATCAGTCCCTGGTGGTGGAATCCAGGTCAAACATTGCAATCTGATATTATTCAATAATGGATTCCATGATCTACTAAGACGAAACCCCAATGGGCGAATGAGCATGTATATAAAAATGGGTGTCTCGCATTTTGATGTAGACTACAATGTATTCTAAGTTTACTGGAACTGGCGGATGGCACTTTGGTTTTCTCATTTGTCAGCCATACCTGGAATCTGGCATTAAAATGTTTCCAGGCCAGAGGATGCAGAGCACAGAAAACTCATGTCCGCCTGAGGGTAAGTGACCCCCACCACAGTGATCAATACTTTGAGTCAGTGGATGGAACATATTCTCAATCAGCAGGCGTAACGACAGGCATATATTACTAGACCGGCAATGTCATATACAGTATCATTGGTATCAGTGACGTTTCGCCGCCATATTTCTATACTATTGCATTAAAGCAGTCGTTTGCGCTATTACAGGAGATAGTCGTAAAAATTCCGGCCGCGGTAGCCGAGGAGACTGAGGCGCTCCAGTCACGGTCTGCACGGCCACTACGGTCGGGGGTTCGAATCCCCCCTCGGGCATGGATATTTGTGCCGTCCTAGTTCGTAAGTAGTTCATAAGTAGTTTGTAAGTTTAGGGACTGATGACCCCGTAGTTAAGTCACATAGACTATACAAACATTTGAACATTTTTGAAGAACTGACGAAACTACGCTGTCTTTAGAATTTTGACTTATGAGAAATTTGTGTGATGTATATGGCTGTAATTTTTTCAGCTGTATTAAGCTTTGAGACATAGAGTAATGAGTTGCACTGATTTCCTGTTACTATTAATAATCTGTTCCAATTTCATTAAACTTCGGATTTTGTAGCAGTAATATGGTCATCATAGAGGTGTAGTTTATCGTGAGAGTTCTTACGAAATCTACAGTCTGCTTTGACACAAACACTAATGAGTAGCGTTTCCTGTTTTTGTTAATCTGTTACCTGTTTCAATCAACTACGGCTTTTCTTTTAATAGTATGACTGTTATAAATGTGCTACTTGTCGTAGATAACACAGCTCTTTAAGAGGTTTTTTTTCAGATAACTAGGGCTCAAATGTTCAAATGTTTGTAAATGTATCGGACCAAACTGCGTGGTCATCAGTCCGTAGCTTACAAACTACTTAAACCTAGGTAAACTAAACTAAGGACAAACACACATACACCCATGCCCCAGGAAGGACTCGAACCTGAACAGCGAGCAACCGCGCGATCCGCAGCGAGACGCTTTAGACTGCTCGGCTACTCCATCGCGGCATAACTAGGGCCTACAGTCTACTTTAACTGTACGTAATGGTAAAATTTTAGTTGCCATCCCGGCGGCCTCACGTGATTATGTTGGCAACATCAACAAAACGATAGAATGCCCTCGCCAAGATAATATATTCTTAGAAATCCACACAAAGTGACCTGATTAGTGTTTCGTATAATACTGTACCTGCTCTATGGTTGTGAGAATCTTGTATGTACCCTCATTCACTCAGTGAAAGTAATTGCCCTCGTAAACGAAGACTTCATGACAAAATGTTTACGCTGTCACGCGATCGGCTAATGCCAACGTCACATGATTGACAACATAATGACGCGAACGATCAAGACGCTAACTAAAACAAATGCTGCTCATAACACGATTCGACAATGTATGCCAAAGTGTTAAATCTAATTATTGCGAAAGTATTAGTTAAAATGCAAATCACTTTCAATTCAACTAGTAAATCTTACAACGTCATATCGTATCAGATCATGGTAGTACCGTACGGAATATTTTTGACGTGAGGTGACGCAAGACGGCGGCGTCAGGCTTCAATCACAGAGGGACTTTGGCAGTCCAGTAATTAGGGTTGCCAGATCTCCGGGCGCCGCCCGGAGTGCCCGGGTTTCGAAGGAATTCTCCGGGTCTAAGGGCCAATGACTCTCATCTCCGGGCTTGCGTGTAACCTTTATCTCAACGCTTTTTAAGTACTATACTCATGGAGCGACGATCTACATCGAACTTAGCGTAACTTAAACTAAGGACGAACACAACATCCATGTCCTGGGGGGGATTCGAACCTCTGGCGGGAGAAGCTCTTTTTGGTGGCACGTGATCCTTCACAGTGCGCGGAGCCGCAAGCGGCAACTCTTCGAAGGCGCAGCTGTTGATGTGAGCAGCTTTGATGCTGCCGCCACTTCTGCTGTCACGCCGACTGAAGTGTGCCGATTGTTGATCCACAGCAACTGGCGGCCTGGCCGGTCAGCTGCGGCATGTGAAGGCCACCCCTAGCGATGTTCCACCGGGCGGGGGAGGAGGGGGATACTTGTGCTGGGAGGGAGGAGATGATTAGGGTTTTTTTTTTTTTTTTTTTTTTTTTTTTTTTTTTTTTTTTTTTTGGTAAGAATTCTCGTGTAACCCTGGTTGGGGGGAGGGAGTTGGTCGCAGTTGGTGGGGGGGGAGTCATTGGCCAAGGGGGAGGGGGGCACGTCTGATCTTCGGGCCTGCCTCGAGTTCAATCTGGCAACCCTACCAGAAATGTATGTCTGTGGGAGTAACCTGATGATGATGTCATGTTACACCATCGAACACTCGTTTCACAATGACGAAATATTTCGTCTGCACGTACTAGAGGACTTCGACGAAGTCAGTGGTATTTGTAAAAAAACAGCGAGTTAGAAAAGACAAAAAGTTTATTTTGAAAGAGAGACAAAAGACAGACGAGCACAGTCAGAGGGTGGCGTGTCATGGCCGTCGCGGCGTGTTGCGGTGTTGGGAGGGCGGTGGCGGCCTGCTGCGCGGCGCCAGCTGCAGGCGCGTGCACTGCAGCGCCAGGTGCGCGTCCACCGCCGTCGCCGGGGAGACCGGCGGCGCGTCGCCCTCACCGTCGCCGTCGCTGGCGCTGCAGCTGCACTGGCTGTGCAGGCACAGGCTGCACTCCGCGCTGCCGCCGCTGCTGCTACCGCTGCCACTGCCGCTGCTCACGTCACGCCTGCCTCTCGCCTGCAACACACACTTTCCCATCTCACTGTGTTGCCACAACATAACAGCAACAACTGAAAAGTATTAAACATGAGGGAAGGCAGTGAATTACAATTTGTGTTGTGGCCGGGATTCGAACCCGGGACATCCAACTTACTAGGTACGGTTTTAGACCACTCAGCTAACACAGCGTTGCAAACAAACCGACTACATGGACTGTCTTAAAACACGTCTCCCTCCACCCCACACACTTTAATTCTGCCTCAATGTTCAAATGTTTGTATAGCTTATGGGACTGAACTGCTGGGTCATCAGTCCCTAAACTTACAAACTACTTATGGGCTAACTTTTACTAAAGACTGCACAAACATCCATGCCCGATGGGGGATTCGAACCCGCGAGGGGAAATGGCCTCGCGCATCGGAGCATAGCGGCTCAAGCGCCTGGCCGCTCCGCCGCAGCCATTAGCTCCATCTCCAATTTGAAAGTTTTCATAGACTGCTTGAGAGATAGCAGTGCTATTTCTAAATTATTTTCTCCATATTGTTGGATTGATTCTTGTGGGATATCAGCGGTATTAGGTTGTTTATATTTAAACTTTTTCATTTTGTAAATGTCAGAGGAGTATGGGTTCTATGATTTTTGTTCACTGGGAGTATTACTGTGTCATTAATAATATAGTGAGCCTTGCCACTGGGAGAATTGTTTTCCAAGGCGGAGACTGCTGGCGGCTGCAGCCAGCATGCAGTTTGAGGACCCGTTACGGAGCTGGGTAGGTTGCAGAGAATTCACAGAAGGGGGGATCCATGGCAGGTACTGACGCCACGACCGGAGGCACCCAGTTCAGTGGGGCAGAACGCAGACACTGGCGAAAGCGCCTCTCTGGAGAATGGCATGTCCTGGGAGCGTCTGTAAAGGATGTGTGGCCAGCAACGAAGTTTTTTGTCTAGCAGAGGACCATTGTACAGCCAGCCTCGACCCTCGGGACAGCCGGCATTCCGTTGGAATACAATATCGTGCGGCCATAAAGATTGGCGTCACTCTGACCTGCACTTGTAACCTGCGGCCGCTAATGGCCCGGCCGTCGGCAGACTGGCGCCGAAGTTTATGGTGCACCGACGCACTTCGTCTGCAAATGTTTACAGGGATTGATTTCTGTAGAAGATAGTGCGGCATTCTCGCGATATGAGGTTGGCGTCTTGTTGGCTGTAAAGTCATTTCTTGACGTCGGCAGATATTTACCTGGAGGTCCGAAATTCGGTGTTTTTCTCAGAAAGGTTGGCCTATTTGTGGAGAGTAGCGTGGGATAGTTTCAGGGGGTTGGAGTCTACAGAGTTATACAATAGCAAACAGTTCCCATTGGTTAGGCCATTAAGTCAATTTTGTGATTGGCTTGACTTCACACCGATGTTAGGGGCTTGAGTGGAAAATTTGGAGTCTTGCTTGGGAGAGATGCCTGGCCGCATCTAAGAGTAGAGTCTGGCCTGGGAGAGAAGCCTGGCTGAATCATATTGTTTATTATTCTGGTCTGGTTCGGGCACCTAACTACATCGTGATTTTACGCAGGTTCTGGCTGGAGCAGTTCTCCTGTCCAGATCGGTGTCTTCTTGGTTTTAAGTGTTTGATTTTGTGTCCAGTTGGTTCACTGTGTATCAACTTTCGGTGGACTTACAGTAATTTCTACGTGCCCCCTACACAGTCAGGTGTTTGTGTCCCGCGGGGGAATCGCTCTATGCGGCTACAGTAGTGTAATAGAAACTACCAAAATATTCTGAAGTGAGTGTTCGCTGTCAGCAACACCACTCGTAATCAGGATACTTTACCGTTTCTTGAAAAACACATTTTTTTTTTCATTTTCTGTGTTGATTCATTGCTGTGATGTCACCCGACAACTTCGCCATTTTTTTCGATAAAACACATACTATCCATATCATTATCCAAATTCGCGATTCCGGCCGTCAACACTGCACTGTCGTCAGCTGTTCTTCGCCGACTTCAATACTGTTCTACAAAAAAAGTAAGATAATGCAAAATCATCTGATGTGTGAGGAGAATTCAATGGTGGTTGATTGGTGGGATCTTATTGTATGTTAGAGGGGATGAATTAGTGATTCATATACAACGGGATCGGAGTTGTGGTCAAACTTTCTCTTTATTACTACTACTTCGTAAACTTGATTATTCCCTTCTTTGACTATAGCCAGTCAAAATCTTAATACTTTCGTATCAACATTAATTTTCTATATAGTGTAAAGTTATCCACTTTTGATATCTGCAGTGCGCGGTATTAATATGTTCGTAAACGGCGCGTGCGAATTTGCTATTCCTTAGGGGCCCATATCTCAGGTTCTATTCACCTCAGAGTGAAGGGATAAAGTGTTCTGGATGGATTTTCGCCTACTGATCATTTGTGTACATATTAGAAGAATGGGTATACTATAGCTATCATACAGTACATCGTCAAAATTTTCAAAGTTACACACACCCTGGCGCCCACCCAAATTGAGCAAGTCAGTTAGCTTTTGTACACGACGTGGGCTTTAAACGGCTTACAAAAGAATCATTCATTCATGAGCGGTTCCTGAGAAAATCTAAAAAACATTATTTTGGGTACCAAAAAAAAAAAAAAAAAAAAAAAAAATTATGGGGATGGTCACTTCGATACTTTCTATTCATTGCAAATCTTCGAAATTTTTACCATCTGTTCTTATGATGATATTGTCGAGGTTGTTTTCACATTTTTTCGATATCGTTATCCGTTACCGAGATCCAGAGGTTGAAACTTGTCATAGTTCTGCACAAAAACACAAAACCAGATTTTAGCAGTTTTAGCACCGTGATTCGCAAATATCTAAATAACTAACAATAGAAAATTGTTCAAATATTTACAATACATCCTGTAGACGTTTGTCTATAAACAGCATTTTGCAGTTTTCGTAAATCTTAGTCCGTTAGCAAGATACGTTCGAAAAACCGCGATATTTTGCTAGAAAAAGTGCGTATTGTGCTGAAAGACGGCGTTCGGACAGCGAATTAAAAAAAGGTACTCGGCTTTAAAAAAATTATTTTTTGTACATCTTAAAGATTGAAATCTTCGGTCGATGAAGGGGTGATTTTTGTTTTCGCTTGCTTTACAGTAATATGCAGCATCCGGTTTAGTGAACTGTTGGAACATATTTTAAAGAGTTTGCAGAGGTAAAAACACATTGCGTGGACTTCGCGTATGGTTGATTTTAGGTTGCACATAGCAGCGTATGAAATGTAGATAACATATCGAAATTTATTTAAAGTTTGGAATGATATCTTATGTGGTTCTTGAGATATCGGTCCGTGAATGATAGCACGCGACAGTAATAGGACCGAAATGCTATTTCTGATTTTGAGGTAACGTATCTTGAGGAATAGGAAACGACTAAAAAAAAAAAAAAAGACTAAAATGTTATGTGTATGTTGTTTAGGTGTTTATCTGGAAAATCCGTTTCCCGTTTTTGGAAACTGTGTTTATTATCGCCATACGCTACAAAAATCACAATTTTTTGTATCAAAAGATCCACATGCGTGCATTGGCAAATCTACACTTCTATTCATGGCAAAACGTCGAAATTTTTACGATGCATTCTAAGATTATGATTCCGGAAAGCTCTAAAAGTTTTTTTCCGATAATACTATCCATTACCGAGATCTGTAGATTCTACGTTATCGCACATATTCATGACAAATATGCATGTAATATTCGGTCTGACGTGTAATTATGGTTTTAACTAACGGAGCAGACGTACAGTAGGAGTTCTTGGTTTGATAGTGTTTAAAACGTTCTTTCAAATAGCATGTTTAGCAATCATCTGAATGTGAAGTTCTTTTTAGAAAGTAACTACTACATAGTCAATTTGGTCTGGTAATAACAGAAAGATGCTGCAAAGGCGGTATATATATATATATATTATTTTGAATACAGGGGTAGCAAACAGAAAGAATAGGGAAAACCCAAAGGAATAGCTCAAAAATCGAAAAAATATACTAAAATCCCACCCCTATTATCCCCTCGAAAGGCAGTCCGCCGTACACAACTATATATACAAACACGGCCAGATTTCTCCTGTGATCCCTCGTGTGATTAATACGTGAACACAAAAACTGAAGTATCGATTGTCAATCTTTTCTTTTATATATAGAAGCGTATCCTTATGAGTGTTTGTTTCTTTGTTTAGAATTTATACAAATCTTAATTTTATCCCTATCTTGATGAAACTTTCCACACTAGACCTTTAAAACAAACTTAATAGAATTTAACATATTTTTATATTCATTACAAAGTTCACTCATATAAGTTTTTTATAGCCTACGATTCAGCATATGGAGGGTGATAAATGGTACCTGGCAATAAACTTTGACATTTGTAACGCACAGACTTTTTGAGGGCACACAATGCACGGCCGCAACGACTGTGCCATAACATTAAACAGAGCAAAATAAAATTAATTGTGTTATTCCGACCACAGATTCCAGTAAAATTACGAACTCCCGGATACCAATAACAGACCAGACGGGTCTTTAATTAAAAAGTAGCAAAATTAAATCAATTAATTTAGGTCTGTTTATTAATTTTCACCAACCAAGGAGCATCACAAAATGATTGCTTACTTAGAGGACAATCGAATGAAAAGGACAGAGTAGTTTCTACATAACCCATTTGGTTAATCTAGAAATTGCTCAAAATGGAGAATTTCCTGTAGCCGTTTAAAAGCAAGCGGAAGCCACGCCGTGTCGTAGCCATACCAGCCTTGTCCCGCGCTCCAAACAGGTGTCGCAACCTGAGTGTCCGAGACACAGTGCTGCCCGCAAGGGCTAAGCTTCCCCAACGGTTTCTCTCCCCTACCTGTAAAGTTGGCTACAGGGACTACTTTAGAACAGCGGAAGCACACTGCGCTACCGTGCCCGGCGAACAGATACGCACCGCCATTCGGTTGCAAAGCATCAAGGTGTCGACCTCGCGGACAGTCTAGGGCGGAAGTTACCGCCGTATTAAGAAAGTGTGACTTTGACGACCGACCGCGTCTGTTACAATGATGGGCGAATGGAAGCATCCGGTACACTTACCATTCAGTTTACAGTGACGTAAGCTTGGCCGTTTGGCCCCTGCTCTGGTTATAGTATTACGACTTCATGGCTAGCAACATTCTCTCTGTTTCATCCACTCTCTGCTCTCTCTAGGGACTGCAAATGTATCTGTATAAAATATGCTGCCGCGGTGGAGTAGCCGAGCGGTCTAAAGCGTCTCCCTGCGGAGTGCGCGGTTGCTCGCCATGGAGGTTCGAGTCCTCCCTGGGGCATGGGTGTGTGTGTTATCCTTAGGTTGTTTACCTGGGTTTAAGTAGTTTGTAACCTACGGACTGATGATCACTCAGTTTGGTCCGATAGATTTATAGACATTTGAACATTTTAAAATATGCTTATTTCTTGACTATTGTTAGTAATTCCTTGTCCTACAGCAAGGTGGTTTTGTGGAAAAACATTTGTGACACAATATTAAACATGCAACAGGGCTACCTGAATTTCGTCATATTTTCATGAAATCAGAATTCACCACACTTCTGCCTATTTGTTCTATAACTTTCCTACTGTCCTCTTTTCAATTTAGTCTTTTATCAAAAGATACTTTCATACAAGAAAAAAATCATTAAAATCGCTTTACTAATCTCTACGTTATCATATTATAATATATCCAAGTTTCAGACAAATCGGAAAGTTACAAAGTTACACTAAGGTAGGTTTACTTGTGAGCACCGCTGATCTGCATAGAGAGAGTGTATAACATGTTTTGTTACTGTTTTGAAATTTATGTGATTAATTCAAAGATTTACAGAATCAGGGGAACCTATGCCCAAAATTCTGTCAGTTATTAGTAAATTTCAGAGTCTTATTACATATTTAGAGTCAAATTTCCTTGGTAAACAGTGTTTTCGCCTACCTTGTCATTAAAATTACTTTCTACAATGACAGTGGATGCTTACTTAAGCATAAACTTGAGATTTTCTACTTGTCTGTGCACAGTTGTTTTACACTAACAGTTACAGTAGGATTGAATCAGATTGTAGGCTGCCGACCGTTTATTTATCATTCAGAAAGTTGACAGATTATTGTACACTGTATTTACCCTCATTTTCATAATTCCAGTGTAACCCCGATTTTGCGTGACCTCGATTTAGCTTAAACCCCCATTTAACAGAAGAATTTTCGAGCCCGAAAATTATTACATAAATGCAATGGAATTTTATATTTGATTTAACATAATTCATATTATGGCAAAACCCAAATTAAGCGTTAGGAAATATTGAAATTTTCAAGTATTTATTTCTATTTGTTATGGTTATGCGGCAATAAAAATATATGAAAAAGTCGTCATAAGCTTGTAAAGGACGATCGAAGGCCTATAATTGACATTTTCCTCCTCCAATTATAAATCGCAAATTTCATAATGACATATACCGTACATGTACGCTGTTGGTAGAAACCGGTTCTGTGTGCTCATAAACAAAAAGCCGATGTGCGTAACACACAAGAGTACAAAATCGCTGTAATGCTATCTGAGTAGCATGTGTCAAGTCTAGAGCAGCGGCAAGTATCTCCTTGTTTTATTGTTGTTATTGTGTAAATTGTGTGTGTCGGTGGTACAGTTCACGTCAATACACGCAAACAGTTCTGAAAAAGGTTTGCTTTCTATCAAAACCTCAATTTAAGGTAAACCCCCATTTAATGTTACAAAATTCCGGTCCCTAGAAAAACGTTAAATAGGGGTTCTACTGTAACTTGCCCCAAAGATTTACGCCTTTGGGAGGTGGCTTATCCTTGGTTAAATTAAAATTCCACCACGGGCGGTGACCTTACACTCACTTTCAACTCAGTTTTGCTGTGTAACAAATGAATACAAGGTTGGCTGTGGCTCTTTGTAAGGTTACAAGTGGTGCCCCTAAGGGAGCCGACGGTTCTTTCGTGAATACGAGCACACGGCCCCGAGCTAATGCAGTCTTGCTTCTATCTTCACTTCCCGGACTGCATTTCCTTTTCTCCTCCCCTCCTTTCCTATTCTCACTCCTTCCCGTCCGTACCGGGAGACTGATAACTTTAGCAGTTTAGTCCCCCTATCCCAAAGAAACAATCCCCAACCCCAGAGAGTGGACTCGCATTCGGGAGGATAGTGGTTCAAATCCACCTGCGGCCATCCTGATTTAGGTGTTCCGTGATGATTCCTTTCAAAGGGCGCGGCCGATTTCCTTCCCCATCGTTAGCCAAAACTCCGAGCGTCAGCTCCGTCTCTAATGACGAAGCTGTGGACGGTACGTTAAACGCTAAGCTTCGTTCCTCGTGTGGTACCTGGTGCCTGTTGCGGGAGGCCCTGGCGGCGGACAGCACGACGCGCGGCTCGAGCAGGCACGCGCCTCCCGCCCGCACCTGCTGCTGCGTCGCCGTCAGCTCCAGGCACTGCACCGACAGCCGGCCCGGGCTCACGCTGCCGCTGCCTGCGCAACACAACCAACCACACAAAGTCTCAAACATCGCAGTTATTAGTGAAGGAATGCGGCGTCTGTTCTTCCTGACATGTCCCAAAACAACAGACGGCGCTACTTCATGCTGCAGCTGCCATAAATATACATTTATGTGGGTAGTTGCTGATACCTGTTATAATCAAACAACTTTGACGTACACTACCGGTCAAAAGTTTTCGATCACCTATAACAACTAAAATGATTTCCAGTCCATGGTGTACAGCAGAGGTGCGCACAAATCGGCTCAATGAGCAGCGCTCCGGCTCAGGCCGGAAGAAGAGCAGCGTTCGCGCTCGGCCGGTAGTTATCCTAGTTGCCGCTAGAGGTCTGCATGCTTGCTGGCGCACGGTTTTTTTTTTTTTTTTTTTTTTTTTTTTTTTTTTTTTTTTTTTTTTTTTGCTGCGGTGGCTGCTCTTCAGCCATGTGATATACAGGATAAGTCCGAGAGTAAAACAATATATAAAAACAGAGGATTAAAATTGCGGAAATTAAAAACATTGACATACAGAGTTTCCGACAGACTAAGACGGACATGTACAAACGTGACAAACATATGGCAGAGAACAAAAAACAGACGAGTAGTAATAAAACACACACACAGTCAGTAAAAACAATCGGTCACGGTGACAATTTTAAAAGTACATTGCAGAGACACTAAGTTCACACATGAAGACAGCGGACGGCGTACAGAATAAAACATGGGGACGGCGATTATGGAGGCACTGAGTAAAACACATGACACTGGAGGCACTTGCACTGAACACGTAGATAAAAAGTCGAGACGCCCCCGCGGGGGGTGGGGAGGGGGATGGAGGGGGGGAGGTGGGACAGGGACGGGGCAAGTGCGGGGGAGGGGGTGAAGGGGAGGGAAGAGAGCGTAGGAGGGAAGGATTGACTCTGGGCATGGGAGAAGGGTAGCCAAGCGGGCGGGAAGGAAAAGGGACGGGAGAGAGGGGAGGGGTGGTGATGCTACGGGGAAGGGATCAGAGTTGATAGGAGGGGTATATATCGGGACGAAGTTCGGTATCCGGTAGAGGAAGGGTGCGGAAATTGCCCTGGGAGAGGATACGGAGCGTATGGAGGTGAAGGCCGGGAGGAACGGTTTGGCGGAGGCGTGGCAGAGGCCCGGGATTTTTAAGAATAGGGTAGACCAGAGGGTTTTGGGACTCTATTTTGCGGGATGTGTAAAGGAGCCGTCGATGTTCAAGGTGTTGTAGGAGAGGAGGGAAGAGGATGAGGTCATGGAGGATCCGCGTGGGGGAAGGGAGTCTGATACGGTATGTGAGGCGGAGGGCGTGGCGTTCTAGGATCTGGAGGGATTTGTAGAAAGTAGAAGGGGCTGATATCCAGGCGGGGTGTAAGGAACAAAGGACGGGGCGCATGATTGATTTGTAGGTGTGAAGGACAGTGGAAGGGTGGAGGCCCCACGTCCGGCCAGTAAGGAGTTATAGGAGGTTTAGGCGGGAGAGCTTTCTCACGGAGGGATTTGAGGTATGGAGTCCAGGACAGTTGACGGTCAAGGGTAATGCCAAGGAACTTGAGGGTGGGGGTGTGACGGATGGGTCGGTTGTGAAGGGTAAGACAGAAATCGTGGAGGCGGAAGGAGCGGGTAGTACGACCTATGACTATTGCCTGGGATTTGTCGGGATTGACGGAGAGGAGCCACCGGTTACACCAGGAGGCGAACTCTGTGAGGTGGGACTGGAGCAAAACCTGGGAACGGGCAAGGGAGGGGGCGAGGGCCAGGAAGGCGGTGTCGTCAGCATATTGGAGGAGATAGACGGGAGGTTTGGGTTGAGGCATGTCGGCAGAGTAGAGGAGATAGAGGAGGGGAGAGAGGACTGAGCCTTGGGGCACCCCGGCGGAGGGGTAGAAAATACGGGAGTCGGAGTTGCAGACAGTGACTTAGGAGGGGCGGCGGGTAAGGAAGGAAGCGATGAGGCGGACGTAATTAATGGGAAGGGCGTAGAGATGGATCTTGAAGAGGAGACCGGAATGTCATACTCGGTCGTAGGCTTTTTGGATGTCGAGGGATACAAAAATTGCGGAGCGACGGGAGTTGAGTTGGACGGAGAGGAGATGAGTCAGGCGAAGGAGCTGGTCGTCGGCAGAGAAGGAGGGTCGGAAGCCACATTGGGAGGGGGGGAGGGAGAAACTGGTGGCGGTGGAGGTGCTGGTGGATTCGACGAGAAAGGATGGTTTCCAGGACGTTGCTGAACACGGAGGTAAGACTGATGGGACGGTAGGATGAGGTCTGGGACGGGGGTGCGTCGGGTTTGAGGAACATGAGAATACGCTAGCGCACGTACATCGCTCTTATCTTTATAAGATATTTGCCGGCTCGACTGCAAGCGCTGGACATTTTAGAGAAAAGTTTCCAGTATTGTGTTTATAAGATACTTACTTATAAACGTAATAGAATTTTTCAGGAGATACCACTAGCAGTGGAATCTGTTCATTCGAGTTGGTTACTAAAGAGTTTGCACTATTATCTTTATAAGTTATTTTGTAACGCACTCAGCCAGGTGCATTTCTGCAGCTACGTTAGCGCGTTGGCTGCACATAACGCCATCTAGTTTTTTTCAGCAGGAACTACGTGATGGACGCCAGCTGCTCGCGGCTCTGCTCCTGCTCAGGCAGGCGGCTCCGAGAGCGCAGCTCGCTCATGGCCCACCTCTGGTGTACAGCAATCGGTGAGAATAAATATTCCTTCAATAAAAAACCGTCTTGATTGCAAATTGCTTTAATCCTCATTTAATGACGCGTTTCGACCTTTAGCAGGGCATCTTCAGATTATCTGCATGACAGAATTTACATAAACTATTAACTTCTGTCCTGCTTAATATTTCCTCCCTTTCCTCCCTTTCGTTAACTTTGTATTCAAATAGCTAGATTTCATCCGTCCCGTCTTATACACAATGTCACTCCCTACCCACATTCCCTTAGTTAGTCTGTGCAAGTCGGCGGAGCAGCACATCACGCCTGCCCATGGCCCGTGAGCACAGTTGTAAACATGGGCTTATCTGGTATAATCAGAGACCAGTGCTTCTATTAAGGTAATCTTAAAAATCGGTTTTATGCTTCTGACATCTTAACCGAGTATGTTTCAACTGTTATTCGTTGTTATCCGATCATTTCTAGGGCTACAAGGAAATCCAAAATTCAAAAACATAGAAACACCGCAAAACAATTTACGGTCACACCACGGAGAGCGCATTGTAAGCTCTGTTTACCATTTATACTGTCTACTAAACACAAAGAAAGCCCATGTCCCATTATCACCATTTTGTAATTACGCCTTGTAATTTTTTGTAAATTCTGTCACGCAGATAATCTGAAGATGCCCTGCTAAAGGGCGAAACGCGTCATTAAATAAAGAATAAAACAATTTTCAAACAAGACGATTTTATACTGAAGGAATTCCTATAACAACTATGTTCAAAAAAGCTTATGGGACTTAACTGCGGGGTCATCAGTCCCTAAACTTACAAACTACTTGTAAACTACCTTAGACTGAAGACAGAACAAACATCCATTCCCGAGGGGGAATTGGAACCTCTGACGGGGAACGGCCCCGCGCATTGCAGCGTAACGCCTCAATACGCTCGGCCACTCCGCCGCGGCAACAACTGTGTATTTGTGGTTAAAACAGAGATATATATCTTTTTAAATTTATCACTGTTCTATTCTGATACTAAAACAAGCATAAACATGTAAAGACGGAACGATTCTGTTGCATATTTGACGGGTTCTCCCTATGGTGGGGCGCTGATGAGTAACCACAACAACACTGACGTGTCTTTGCCCAACACGTGTCCACTTGAATATGCCTCATTCCTTCAGCTGTCTGTGTAGCAAGCAGTTCAAATTAGTTTTCAGTGCACTGTGTGCAGCTAGCAGTATGTTTGTGTATTTGATCAAATGCATACCAAATTACCTGCAAATGGGACGGAAGCTGGAGATTGGAATTGAAAAAAGTGCTGTAATTGTAGCTCTGCATCACGAAGGCTATTCTAGTAGGACAATAGCAACAACAGTTGGCGTAGCCAAATCTACAGCGGTATGTACATTCCAGCGGTTCAAGCAAACTACTGTCATTGAAATTGTTTCGCGATCTGGAAGACCCCATGTAACATCATACCGGCAAGATGAATTCATATGTGTACAGACTAAATTTCAGGGGACTTTCTTTCCTCTTGCCATTATTCCTCCCCCCACCCTACAATATTTCTCTGAGACTTACAGTTTGCTGGTACAATCACTCATCACTGACCTGGACATTTCTAATATTTGTAACCTAAGTGATGTAAGATTTCCTCATTTGGACCCCATTTGTATTTTATATTATGCGCGTTCTATGGTATCGACACTTAGTCATTTAAAATGCATTTGTTTCATAGTACACTTGTTCAGTAGTATCGATTCACAGTCTAAGAAATTCACAGATTCACATATCTTTGAAAAACCATTTTTGTATATGTAACGTCAATATTCTGTGTGGACTATTTTTTTAGTACTAAGATATCTGATGGTGTACTAAGAAGCAGTAAGCTGCTAATAACAAACAAATAAAAAATATTGTACAAAAAATACTACGTATGTAAGTTTTTAATAGTTGTGGAATAATTTATAGAGTTTTTGGATAGCAGTGTCTGCACAAACACTACAATATCTTATTTCCAGAATGCCAAGAGTTTGTACAGCTGTTGGGAGGGCAAAGGGTGGATACTTTGACGAGGATAAAACATAAACTATACTGTATTGTACTTAATGATAAAGATAGTTTTTACGATGTGTTTGTACATTGAAATAAACTATCTAGTTTTTTGCATAGGTGATCGAAACTTTTAACCGGTGGTATATGAAACTATGTGCCGTGGTCGGGATTCGAACCCGGGTCTCTTACTTTCTTGGAAGCTGTACTTACCCTTGTACCACCCACCTACATGGGCTTCACATACCAGCACTGACACAAATTCTCATATGTCCATGTTCTTTGGTTACAACACCTACCAGCAGTTGAGGAAAAAAATACCCCAACAAAGTTAATAATGAACCACAAATAACGGAAAATGTAAGGTAAGATTATGGGAGATATTTTAAAATTAATACAGGAATGATACAAGGTGAAGCACAACTCCACTACTTCTCAACTACGTATATCCAAGAAATAGTTTTCATAGTGTGCCAAAAATAAGTAACTGGGCCTAAAATCAACAAACCAATCAAATTATGAACAACAAGCATTACGATAGATTTATTCCTAGCGTTCCTTTATCAGCATAAGGAGAGAGCAAAAAACTAACAGGAATTTTTCGGCTCAAATCATTCTAATGAGAGGACATATGGCAATACCCATTCGGACACACAAAGAAAAAAAGAAGGCTGAAATTTATGTTCATATTAAAAGAATAGAATCAACCAAATTAACTATGCAGGTTATCAAATTATACGATATTCACAGTAAACCTAAAAGCTAAAAAACGATTAAGCATATGTCTTATAATTAGACCGGCACAGACCTGAAGCAATTACACCTATAGATCCTTTATTATTAGTTTCGGTAACTCATTGCTACCATCTTCAGACCCCTGCTTAGATTACTACCATCCCATAACTAGGGCCCCTATAGAGGAACTCGTATGTAGACCCATCTTTTATGCTTGCCTTACAAAGTAGCTGGTCTATTAATAAGTTATTACACAGCCGTGTCCCAGCCGTCTTAAACCAAGATAGTCACACAAACACTAATCGATTAAGAGTTCGAATGTGTCAACATAGCTCAACTTGTCGTATAAGGCAGATAAAAATTCATAATCAACAAATACCATAGCAGCTCCCCAGAACAACCAAAAAAAATCTCACTGACGTGTTTTACGGCCCACTTTAGAATTGTAGTTTTCTAAGATTTGCAAACATTTTGGACCAAAATAATAATCTAAATAATAATTAATTAATTAATAAGAGTGTCTGAAAGCCTTTTAGGAAAAAAAATGGGTAGTGGTGGATTTCGAGCTACCGTCCTTTCGCGTCACAGTCCAGCACCTTGCCCACTATGCTACTGCTATAAATCAAAGCAGCAGTTCTCTAATCTCATACTATTCATGGCCGTTGTTAGCTGATGTTAATATGGCATTTGTAGACATTACATTATCATTTATCGTACGAATAACGATGTGTTTTTGTTAACTCCTCAGTGTGCCGTTGCTTTGAAATGACAACGTGTATGTTACAATGAGAAATTCATCAAATACGCGAGGAATGTCACGTGACATCACCGAACGGCTGGTTTTCGTTAATTCAATGGAGGGTGTCAAATCTCCGTTATTTTTGCAAATATGTCTCAAACGATACGAGATATGAAAAAAACATAAGGGAGCTAAGTATTAGAGAATTTTCTCCTCTACCAATTAGGTTATTCAATTTTCGTGTCAGATGAACGGTTCGTTTGCAATTACAATTATATTACACACGGATTTTTTAAATGTTTTACTACCGTATTTTTTGTCCGAAAAATTTGAAACAGGGAGGTTCTGGTCTCTAGCGGCCTACAATCATGTCTGTAAACTTTGGTGCTGATCGGTTGAACGGTTGGTCTTAAAAAACAGGGAACACGTTACGGACAGATGGACAGACAGACGGACAGTCAGACAGACATACATCCCAAAATCGCCGTTATTTTTGCAAATATCTCTGAAACGCTACGAGATATGAAAAAAGCAAAACAGAGCAAAGTTGTAGAGAATTTTCTCCTCTACAAATTCGGTTGTTCAATTTTCGTGTCAAATGAATTGTTAAGCCGTTGTTTCCATTTAAATTTCGAGCTGTCAAAAGACGATCGCAAAGGCCCACTTTTAGTGTTAATACCGTAACCTAAAGTGGGCCAATATAAGTTGGAAACACAAACAAAACTGCAATACTATGACACTGATAAACAACACGTTGAAAAACAAAAAATTGCAGAATAAACTGCAAAAGTGGAGGAATTGTGTGAGAGCAGATATGACCAATGGAAAGATCAGCAAAACACAAACTCGCAAATGAGAAACCGTAAGCAACTATTTGTTTTAAAAAGACATGAACCGTTTATAACAGGGATGGCCAACCTTTACAGCAGGCGGGCCAAATCTTTGAGAGCGAATTACACCGCGGGCCGCATTACTGATTTTTGTTTTGTGAACCAAAAAAGCAAGAAATATTAATTAGTTTTAAAAGAATATACAACAAATGTGATTAAAGAACATTTATTGTACACATTATTGTACAATTTTGTGAGATATAGGTTACTGGGTTGTCTGCTTTGTTTCAACTAAAGTGAGGGAGTCATTGTTGACATCAAGTTAGGTTGCTACAAGAAAGATTTTTCCAGTAATTCGTGTTCTCATATACAATTTTATGTAATTGATCCGACTAGAAAGCTGTTCACTCACACGCACGTGTTTCCAAATAATGAAATCATTTTGTAGCATGTCTGTAAAACGCTGGATATTTCTCGTCTAAATATGTTTTATAGAACATTTCCAAAAAATCCTGATAAGGTTTCTGTTTTAATAGTGCATCGCATTGCATTTCTCAGCATTCCGTTTGTAAATGTACCGGTAGTGAACAGATGTCTACAAAGAGTGGCATAGCAATTACAAGAAAAAGCAGACGATGTTTCCTGGTTATTGAAATCAGGTTTCGAATTCGTATTTCAACTCAGACATTAAAGAAGCGTATTTAATCGTTGCCGTTGTTTGATGTTCGATTTATTTGACAGTGTAGGAAAATGTGTTAAGATTTTTTGCTTGTAACTGTTGCTCCCAAAACGTTTCATTTGTAATGTGGAAATAAGATCATGCATGACATTAATCAGCTGATCTTTTCCTTGGAGTCGACCAGTAAGATCATTTAGGTGGCTAGTTATATCAGCCAAGAACGCGAAGTTGGAAAGACATTCCTTATCTTCGAACTCCGGGAGTCTCTTTCACTTGCTTTCAAAGAATGGTTATATTTCTTGCTTCAAATCAGACACTCTTTTCGAAATTTTGTCACGGGTTAACCACCTTATTTCTGTATAATACGAAATGTTATCGTGCTCTTAATCAAAAGATTTCAAACTTTCTTGGAACTGACGGTGATTCAAACCTCTCGACGTACTAAAGTTCACTGTTTTGACAACTACCTTCATATATGTCCATTTTGAGGGACTTGTCACATAAATTCTCTTGAGGGATAACGCAACGATAGTTTAACACCGATGTATAGGCAACTTTGCGGGACTCTTTTTCAATTAACTGAACTAAACCATTGTGTTCCCCAGCCATTTCTGGATGCCCATCCGTTGTTAGTCCCGATATGTTGTCAAGCTTTATAGAAAACTCTCTATCACATAGCATGTTGTCTCAGAATGAGCTCTTGCAAATAACTGCTGTTGAGCGCAAAGTTTCCTTTTCAAGTCGTTTACTTTATCTTGCCGATATTGTTCCTTGCACTTGTCAAACATAACTGCATGTTTTGTCACGTAATTCCGTTTGACTTTATAGTCGTTTGGAACCGGGATAGATTGCTTGCACATTAGACATATCGGTTTTGTTTTATAGTTGATAACATACCAAGACGTCTTCAGACTGACAAAGAGACCACACGGTAATCGAAGTAATGTAATTTTTTTTTTTTAAATATATATGTTGTATGTGAAGTTCAGAATGAAATATCACTTACATAGAGTAGTTCCATGCAACTCTCAAAAACTCTCTACAAAATCTACTTTAAAATTTCCCGAAATCGTTTACCGCAAAACATTGAAGGTGCGTCCTACGTGTCCCGTGGCTCAGTGAGGGCACGGAAAAGAAGGTGATAATGTAAAAAAAAAAAAAAAAAAAAAAAAAAAAAAAAAATTAAAAAAATTGTGTCTTTGAATTATGATTCTTCATTTCATTCTCGTAGCAGATCATTTTATTTGCATGCGCATGTGAAAAACTTCCCTCAAGGCAACAAACGCACCTCACAGTTGTTTTTGTCGCACAGAAGTTTTTTTTTTTTTTTTTTTTTTTTTTTTTTTTTTTTTTTTTTTTTTTTTTTTGTACCATGACATATTTTGTAAAATTTAAGCAGCTTTTCTGCATGCGTAAGGTAATGGACCGATTTTCTTACACTCGCCTAACAGCGCATTTAGTTATTTACTTTGCTTTAGTTTCCATGACAGTGAATTCAATAATCAATACTTTTTACAACCAGTGGCATTTCATGTTTTCAGCCTAAATGGCGGTACCACGGAGGTACACTGTCCGCCGATTATCACTGTTTTATTTAAGTACGGCATTATTCGTACTTAGGAAACGTTATAGACTGTTCTCTCGGGAATGTTTGATACTGGTATTCGAATGCCTTAGGAATTTTAGTTCTGAATGTCATGTATCATAAATATAAAAATTGCTGGTGCTTCACTTAACCTGGCAGCCGTACTTTAAAATTTCTACATCTTTTTTATGATTCTTACTGAAAAGTATTCTACGTTTCTAGCCTATAACATTATTAGTTGCTGTAAATAACACAGAAAGACACGAGATTTATATAATTTGTACTACTGAATTGAAGACTGGTACTGAGACAGAAACCATTGCTATATCCGACTGGTGTGCCTACCCGCCATAACTGGATACATAAAATACCTGCAAGCCTACTAAAAATAATGACGAGCATCATACATCACTTGTAAAAAGATAAAAGCTGGTTTTAATTGAAATGCTACTCTGCTTAAAGTTACAACTGCTACCTAATCGTGCCCTTATTACCATTCACTCAGTTTGATTTATTTTCTTTTTCACATGAATATTTACTTATTATGTTAAAAAAAGTATTGAATATGTAAACTCGTCGGTGTACCAGACACTACCCTGCAGTAACTGGAGACTATTCAAAAAAAATTTTTTTTTTTCGAACATTCAACGCTAAGCAGTAGCTGAAGCGATTGCGGTGCAAACAATGCAACATCAATCTGAAGGGTCCTCTGTCGCACGGTGCAGCGAATTCTTACCTTCTGTCTGATCGAAGAGAGCTGTAGACACCTTTGTGTATTCGGCGTGCTACAAGCTGCCGCGGTGGAGTAGCCGAGTGGTCTAAGGCGCCTTGCTGCGGAGCGCGCGGTTGCTCGCCGTCGGAGGTTCGAGTCCTCCCTGGGGCATGGGTGTGTGTGTGTGTGTGTGTGTGTGTTGTCCTTAGGTTAGTTTACCTTAGTTTAAGTAGTTTGTAAGCTACGGACTGATGACCACGCAATTTGGTCCGATAGATTTACGCACATTTGAACATTTTACTACAAGCTGCGGCTGATGTGGCAGCAATGAAGGTGCACGCTACGTGACTCCAACTTGCAGTCACCACAACTGAGCGCTATGGATTCGTAAAGCCGAGTGCCTTTTCCCCTCTCCTCCTCACCCGCCGATCGCCAGGAGGCTAGGCAGGTACCAAAACTGCCCTTCTTTCAGGCGGTCCTCTCGCAGCACTCACAACAAGACGGCACGGCCGGCAACGTCCGCATCTCCCTCAACTCATTACTGCAAGCTTGAAACTGGCCGCCACGGAATTCACAACTGGCGGACAGTCGCGCTGCGTCCCATGCTCCACAAGCTGCCTCTCCCGTCCCCTTACTTTTCGTATCGTCCACCGTCTCAGCCTCATGGCATTTTTTTTTCAACCAGGAATATACACGAGAATTTAATGCTAGTTGAATCAATGTAATGGTACACACCTATTGTAATTCGATATGATACGAAAGACGCTTGATGGAATGCTATTTCCACATTTTATATGAAATGAAATAAAAAATTTTCTTTCGTGTGAAACAGCTGCGCGGGCCAAAAATTAGATTCTCGCGGGCCGCATGCGGCCCGCGGGCCGCGGGTTGGCCACCCCTGGTTTATAACCTTATATTTAAAAACAAAAATTCTATTTTATGGCCTACTGTTGATGCCTTGAAGTAAAAGAACACGAATAACGTCGGGGTAAAATAAATAAATTTCTGCAAAGAAACTGTGTTTTCATTTCCAAAAACTGATAGGGCCGCTAACATCAAAAGGATGCGTCTTGAAAGTGTTAGGGATGAGTGGTTGTAGACGGTTTCTCCGTGGATTTACTTGATATTTCCAAGTATCGCAATACTCAACAATGGGTTTCACAAGTAGCGTTGGCTGCATGACTTTAACTTTGGAAGGTTTGGGCAGACTTGAGTAAGCGTTAAGAAGGTTCAGATGCGTGTGGTTTGGTCCACGGGCTGCCCTGACCTGTGCTGTTGGGCGTCGGCTCCCTGGAGAAGCCGCGCTGCTGTGGGGCAGTCCTGGTCGCCGCTCGCCTCCCTCGTGTCAGCGGCCGCGCAGGCATCGAGTACCCCCTGAAACACACAACATGAAAGAAGCAAACAGGATCAATCATTTACTGTCCAAGCTATCCAATATTCGAGCATATAACTTCATATTTGGTTGTTTTACAACATTAGTGAATTCAAACATTTTTGTTTTCCTTATTTCTACAACTACATCTACAGCCATACTCCGCAAGCCACCCGACGGTGTGTGGCGGAGGGTACCTTCAGTACCACTATCGATTTTCCCTCCTATTCCAGTCACGTATTGTTCGCGGAAAGAAGGATTGTCGGTATGCCTCTGTGTGGGCTCTAATCTCTCTGATTTCATCCTCACGATCTCTTCGCGAGATATACGTAGGAGGGAGCAATATACTGCTAGACTCCTCAGTAAAGGTAAATTCTCGAAACTTAGACAAAAGCCCGTACCGAGCGACAGAGCGTCTCTCCTTCAGAGTCTTCCACTGGAGTTTAGCGATCATCTCCGTAATGCTTTCACGATTACCAAACGATCCTGTAACGAAGCGCGCTGCTCTCCGTTGGATCTTCTCCACTCCCTCTATCAATCCCATCTGGTACGGATCCCACACCGCTGAGCAGTATTCAAGCTGTGGGCGAACCAGTGTACTGTAACCTACTTCCTTTGTTTTCGGACTGCATTTTCTTAGAATTCTCCCAATGAATCTAAGTCTGGCATCTGCTTTACCGACGATTGATTTTGTATGGTCGTTCCATTTTAAATCCCTCCTAATGACTACTCCCAGATAATTTATGGAATTGACTGCTTCCAGTTGCTGACCTGCTATAGTGTAGCTAAATGATAGAAGTTCTTTCTTTCTGTGTATTCACAGCACATTACACTTTTATGCATTGAGCTTTATTTGCCATTCCCTGTACCATGCGTCAATTCGATGCAGATCCTCCTGCATCTCAATACAATTTTCCATTGTTACAACCTCTCTATATACTACCGCATCATCCGCAAAAAGCCTCAGTGAACTTCCGATGTTATCCGCAAGGTAGCAAAAAATACAAATTTAAAAAATCGCACTGATGTGTTTTACGGCCCACTTTAGATTTGTAGTTTTAAGTTCTTGCAAACATTTTGGTCCAAAATAATAATCTAAATAATAAAAAATTACTTAATAAGAGTGTCTGAAACCCTTGTAGGAAAAACAAATTTTTGGTAGTGGCGGGATCTGAACCACTAACCTTCAGTGTCACAGTCCAACACATTGCCCACTACGCTACAGCTAACAGTTACGAATTGCGTTCTTTAATCTCATACTATTGATTGCCGTTGTTAAGTGATGTTAATATGGCATTTGTAGACACTAGATTATCATTTATCGTAAGAAGAACGACGTCTTTTTGTTAATTCTTCAGTGCACCATTGCTTTGAAATAACAACGTGTAAGTTACAATAAGAAAATCATCAAATACGCAACACAAGATGGCGTATGCCACAGAGAGTTCTGGGCGAGAATGGCACGTGACATCTGCGAACGGCTGGTTTTCGTTAATTTCATGCAGGGTGTCAAAACTCCGTTATTTTTGCAAATATCTCTCAAACGATACGACATATGAAAAAAAAACCTATGGGAACAAAGTTGTTTATTCAACTTTCGCGTCAGATGAACGGTTTATTTGCCATTAAAATTACATTACAAACGGCTTTCTTTGTATTGCTAACGTATTTCTTGTCTGAAATATTTCGAAAAGCGAGGTTCTGGTCTCTGGTAGTCAACAATTATGTCTGCAAAATTTGGTGCCGATTGGTTGAACGGTTCGACCTAAAAAGTGGGAACACGTTACAGCCAGACAGACATCGTCAAATCGCCGTTATTTTTGCAAATATCTCTCCAACGATGCAAGATATGAAAAAAACATAATAGAGCGAAGTTGTAGAGAATTTTCCCTTCTACCAATTACGTTATTCAATTTTCGTGTCAGATGAACGGTTCGTTTGCAATTACAATTATATTGAAACGGCTTTTTTTGGTATTACTACCATATTTTTTGCCCGAAAAATTTGAAAAAGGTAGGTTCTGGTCTCTGGCGGCCTATAATTATGTGTGCAAGCTTTGGTGCTGATCGGTTGAACGGTTCGTCTTAAAAACAGGGAACACGTTACGGACAAACAGACGGACAGACTGATGATGTCCCAAAATCGCCGTTATTTTTGCAAATATCTATGAAACGATATATGAAAAAAACATAAGAGAGCAAAGTTGTAGAGAATTTTGTTCTCTACAAATTCGGTTTATTCAATTTTCGTGTCAGATGCATGGTTTAGCCGTTAGTTTCATTTAAATTTCGAGCTGTCAAAAAACGATCGCAAAGGCCCACTTTTAGTGTTACTACCGTAACCTAAAGTGGGCCAAAATGGGATTTCAAAGTCCAAGAGGATAGTATAATACAAATGGGAGACATTATGAAATACTTATCTCTGTTAACATTACGATTTACCAGCAACAAACACATAGTAAAATACTTATATCAATATTTCATTTTAGATATTGATCTGATGCGGGAAAAATCAAACTGAAGTGATTCCTGAATCGTATTCATATTTCGTAACTCGTAAAAAAAAGAAAACAATGCTACGACCATTTATTACTGACACTTAGCAACAAAGACAACTACAAAAATAACTTGCACAAAATGCCTTTGACACTCTTTTAGTACTAAAAACTTATAGGTACAGTTTTGAATTTATATAAATCAAAAGTATTCTATTCATTGAATAATATCCGTTTCCATTAGCTAAAACAATAAAAAGCCAAATTACCAACGTGAGAACACACAACAGCGTCTTTCTATGACAACAAAACTCGCACGACGAAATCTTGCACACAGACGTAAAACAGTCCTTTGTTTACTGCTCTCTGTGAGCACTGACACTGAACAATCTCGCCCAGCGAGAGTTTTACATGATACATCAGAGGGACCCTAACGTCCCGTCGCGAACTCAAGTCAGATATAATTTTCCATTTTGTTTTATGGCGCTGTAAATGGGCAGGGACTTTTAAGTCCCGTCAGGCAGGAAAAGCTACTAAGTTCCGATTTCTCTCCGCGGCACTGCTTCAATCGCATTTCCGCTCATGTCCAGTAGTATCCCCTCTTGAAGATAAACGAAATTTCAATATTTCGAGTTCGTTCTGTGTTGCGTGTCGTTTGTAGCGATTGTTTATAATGGCGCCGTTGATCGAAAATCCCGCCGCGTGCGGACTGAGATTTGATATTCGCTTTCTGAATATTCATCAGTATATCTTAATGCAATGAGGGGTTCAGTGATGAGAAGATGGGTTCGACAATTTAAGGAAGTGTGTGATCAAGTGCTTAATGAAAATGAAGTTAACGTACATACGTGTTTTCTTATGAAACAATTAGTGCTACCGACGAAATGATTAGAAAAACCGAAGGTTCACGATTAATACTCTTGCTATTCAACTTCGACAAATTTCGTGACTGAAAAACTAGGTGTTCATAGAACTTCACACACGTTAAGTGCCTAAATTTCTTATTTACGAACACAACAACGAATGGAGAGCGCACTTGACTTTTCGACGCATTACAATGAGGATAGCGAGAAATTTTTATCCCAGAGGGAGGATGAAACTTGGTTCGCACACTTATGACAGGTTTAACGCAAGCCATTTTGACACCCCGAAAAGTCATCCGCACAGTTTTTTCGAATATCAATGCATTTCACAGACTGATTATTTACCACGAGGTGGAACTATTAGTGTAGACGTTTATTGCGAGAGACTTAAGAAACTACGTCGCACAATAAAGAAAAACAACTACTTTAGAGCTTTTTGGCTGAGATATTCTTGCCGTCTTTCGTCGAGGTCCTAGCGAGCTCCTAGCGATTTTCATCTGCTTCGACATCCTTAATCGTTTCTTGATCGGAAAAGCTTCGACAACGATGAAGAGCTAAAATACCATGCTACCACTTGGTTTAAAATACAGGCACCAGTATTCTATGACAAAGGAATACATGACAGGCTTGACTTAGACAAATGCCTGGAAAATTACGGGAGCTGTGGAAAAAGGTAGTGTAAGTTGCAGAATTTTTTTAATTCGTTATTTGCGGAAACTACCGACTTTATCTGCTCTTCTAAAGGTGGTTTGTCATTGTGTAGCATATGAAAATGTGTACCAGACTGGGAATCGAACCCGTATCTCCAGCTTTTTGCCTATTCAGATAACATGATATAACACCCATGGTATTATGGGAGGTCACGAATGTATAAAAGTAATGAAAACAGGGATCATAATACGCAGGGTGTATAAAACGTATGTTAGAAACTATAATAATTTATTCTTGACATAAGAACAATATATGAAGGTGAAAGGCCATACGAAGATGAGTCTGAAATTCCTTCGTTAGCAAAGCTAAACATTATTTATTATTATATAAGGAACTCATAGTTCAATTGGGCGATCTATAATTGTTTAATAATGATTATGCAGCCAAGATCGCATTTTTCATTTATTATGTTACCGGTTTCGGCCTACTCGACGCCATCTTCAGACCTATTAGGTCTGAAGGTCTGAAGATGGCGTCGAGTACGCCGAAACCGGTAACATAATAAATGAATAATGCGATCTTGGCTGCATAATCATTATTTAATAAATTATTTATTATTCCTGAGACAAAAATGATAATTTATCAAATACATTTACAAAATTGCTCTCATTGACCGCCTTCTGCTTCCCACGCATTCTCTGAGCATTCGTTGCACATTTTGGTCTGCCTTGTGAAAAATATCCTAGAGTGTTGCATATTTGGTCAAACTCAATTGGATACGCTCCATCACAACAATGATCTTGAGTAGGAGAGTTGAAAATAACACGGATTTTAGATGTTGTAAAGGAACAACTCCTCTGGATTGAAATTTGGCGATCGGGTAGGCCATGCAAAGGCATCTTCATGGTTGGATAACTTGGGTAGGCTCGGGACACGCAAGTCGCAGGAGTGGCGTCCAATGGAAAGACTTGCACAAGGAAATGAGCCATACGAAATTATTATTATTATTAACCAGTACAACTAAAAGGATGCTGAATAGGTCGCAATATTGAAGGCGATATATCAGATGTAGCACAACTTTGTCATTTATGACGTGCTTCGGATTTAATCCATCATCAAATATGAATCTGTTATTAAGTGACAGCTACATGTAGACATGTTACAGATATTAGGTACATAGATGTTCGGTATCTAGATATTCATTCAATAGAACATTGGCATAGATAGTCTGTGCAATAAACATCTATTTATCAAACATATATGCACGTTACATATGTAAGATGTCTATGTGTAGTTGCAGATGTGATGATGGATAAAATCCTAAATAATAAAGCATGCTATTCCAGATGCATGATCTTCAATACTGTGACATATTCAGCTTCATTGCAGTACTACTGGTAATTATAGTCACCTGTTTCCTTTATAACACTATGTCACAATAAAATACAATGTCCACCTGTGGCCATCCAGATTTAGTTCCACTGTGATTTCCCTAAATTCCGGGGTGGTTCCTTTGAAAGGGCATCAACGATTTCCTTCCCCATCGCTGGTAAAAACCATCCGAGCCTGAAATCCATTTCTAATGACCACACTGTAGACAGAATGTAACACGCTAAGCTTGCTTCATTCCGTATGATAAGCCTGACTGTGAAGAACTAATCCAAGGTCTTAGGGAGGCATGCAGACAATATATTTAATGCCAAAGAGTGTTGGGTGTAGCAATCAATGTTATGATCTTTGTGGTTTGTATAGCGTCTACATCTACATAGATACTCTGCAAATCACATTCAAGTGCCTGGCAGAGGGTTCATTAACCACTTTCATAACTTTTCTCTACCGTTCCATTCTCTAATAGCGCGCGGGAAGAAACACCTAAATCGTTCCGTTTTCGATCTAATTTCTCCTATTTTATTGGGATGTTCATGTCTCCCTAAGTAGGTGGGTGCTAGCAAAATATTTTCACATTCAGAAGTAAAAGTCGGTGATTGAAACTTCGCAAACGGATCACGCCACAATGAATATCGTCTTTCTTTTAATGATTTCCACACCAATTCTTGCAACATTTCCGTGACGCTTCCCCCCCCCCCCCCCGTAACGTGATAGAACAAAACGAGCTGCCCTTCTCTGGACCTTCTCAATGTCTTCCGTCAGTCCCACCTGGTGAGGGTCCCACAAGGGGCAACAGTACTCCAGGAGAGGACGCACAAGTGTGATGTAGGCAGTCTCTTTGGTGGAGCTGGTGCATCTTTGAAGCGTTCTGCCAATGAAACGTAACCTTTGATTCGCCTTCCCTACAATATTTTCTATGTGTTCTCTCCAGTCAAAGTTGTTCGTAATTGTAACTCCTAGGTATTTGGTAGAATCTATGACCTTAAGGTTTGACTGATTTATCGCGTAATTAAATTTCAGCGGATTTCTTTTAGTTGCCATGTGTATTACTTCACACTTTTTTTTTTTTTTTTTTTAATTTAGTGTCAACTGCCAATTTTCCCACCATGTAGAATTTTTGTCTAAATCGCTTTGCAGTTGCTTTTGATCCTCAGTTGACTTCACTAACCGATAAGCGACAGCATCATCCGCGAACAGTCTAAGGGAGCTATTCAGATTGTCTCCTAAATCGTTTATAAACACGAGGATGAGTAGGAGACCTATAACGCTTCCCTGTGGAACGCCAGATATCACTTCTGTTTTACTCGATGACTTACCGTCAATTCGTGAATCCAATCGCACAATTGGGGAGATATTCCATAAGCACGCAATTTCATTAGAAGCCACTTGTGGGGTACAGTGTCAAAAGCCTTCCGGAAATCCAGGAATATGGAATCGATTTGAGATCCCTTGTCGATAGCACTTAACACTTCATATGAAGTGCCAATAGAACAAAACTTCCCCTACCCTCCCTCATACACATGATAAAAATTGAATAGGAAACTGGATAGGTGAAAGAAACTGGATAGGTGAGAGAAGTGCTGACCTGCTGGAGGCGGTGGAGAAGAGTTGCCTGGTGGGCTGGGTGTCTGAGGCTGAGGCTGGTGGCGGGGTGTTGGACGCGCTGGCGAGCCTGCGTGGACAGGAGGGCGGCCTGCGCTCGGCCAGGCGACGCACCATCACCTCCAGGGGTGGGCCGGGTCCCGCTGTCTGCTCGGGCAGTGGCCTCTGCGGGCTGCGCGGGCTCCTGGGGCTGTGCGGGCTGCGGGGGCTGCCATTCCGCTGCTGCTGCTGCTGCTGCTGGCCGGAGCCCCACCGCCCGTCGGCAGAGTCCAGCCGCACAGAGTACCGCCTCCTGCAAACCAGCGCCTCTGTCTCATCACATACGACTCTCGTCTTCATCTCACTAAATTGGCTACATTGCCAACATGGACGGTAGGGTTCCCACCCGAATATTTTTCCCCAGATATCTCTAGAATAATAACAGATACTGGCATAAACGTACAGCAGGAACGTATGAAACTAAATACTATGAGACCTACTAAAAGGTAAACAAATACGCTCCTGCGAAACGAAAGTAGAACTCCACGAACTCGTCAATCCACCAGAGAAAAATTTTATTGAAACATGTGGATGTACACAACACACGATCACACAGACAAAGCCAAATGCATGTTAAGTACAATCACCAGACCGTGTGCAAATGTATGCTAGTACATTTCATTCCATTCCATGATGCTGGCGGTGGCGGCCGGTGCAGCAACAGTGTTGAATAATTAAAAAATGCTCAGTCTCTGTTGCAGTATTTTATTCTCCAATAACGCGTTTCGCGCTGTTAGCGCATCGTCAGACTGGAAAAAGACAAATGTTTTGTTGCCGTCCGTGTACCTGGCGGACAGCGAATCCAATGTGGCTAAGGTGAGTAAATTTGAAAATTCAGACTTATTTGGGCGGAGATGGAGCCACGGAACTATCTATTGCTGCGTAGCAGCGACAGCGACTCCTCTGCTGCTATGGTGAGTTTTATCATATAAAAGCGTTCCATTAATTTCCATACCACACGCCTTTAGTCCCCAGTTATTCTAGTTCAGATAACCCTTACGTACTTTGTACGTTTACCTCTTTGCAGTCGCCCAATAACACAAATTGTTAAGATACCTCCTACACAGCAATAGATAGTTCTTTGGCTCCATCTCCGCCCAAGTAAGTCTGAATTTTCAAATTTACTCACCTTAGCCACATTGGATTCGCTGCCCGCCAGGTACACGGACTGTAACAAAACATTTGTCTTTTTCCAGTCTGACGATGCGCTAATAGCGCGAAACGCGTTATTGGAGAATAAAATACTGCAACAGAGACTGAGCATTTTTTAAGTATGCTAGTACCATGTATGCCCTCCTTTTGCAGCAGTGAAAGGTGAAATTGTCTTTTGGAGACGATCGTAGAGGTGCCGAATGTAGTCTTAAGGAATTGGCTGCCATACAATTTCCATCTGGTGCCTCAGTTGGGCTAGGTGTCGTGCTGGTTGTACACACCGCACAATTCTCAATGGGTGACAAGATTTGGCGATCATGCTGCCCAGGGTTCGTAATGTTCACCTTGAAGAGCATGCTTTATGGTACAGGACACATGTGGACGTGCACTGTCCTGTTGGAAAAGCATATCGCCTAGTTGATGCATGAATGGTACCAAGACTGGTTGAATAATGGTTTCAATGCACTGCACACTGTTGAATGTTCCCTCGTTGATAACCAAAGGAGAATGGCCAGTGCACACCATTTTCATGCTATTGATGGCATAATAAATAATATGGGGTGTCCAGAACATAAGTTTGTTTTGAAAATTATATGTGTTTACATTTTAGAATGTCTCATAATATTTACTTTCATAAGCTCCAGCCGTAAGTTCATGTCTATGAAAATCGTATTCAATGTGTAGTGTTATTCCAGATATATCTATGGAGAAAAGTTTAAGTGGGACTAATTTTCTGTCATGGTGGAGTTGCCGAGCGTTCTAAGGCGCCTTGCTGTGGAGCACCCGGTTGCTTGACATTGGATGCACGAGTGCTCCCTTGGGACAGGTGTTTGTATTGTCCTTAGTATAAGTTAAACTAGTTTGTAACACTATGGACTGATAACCACAGCAGTTATGTCCTTTCAATTTACAAACATCTGAACATTTTTAAACTAATTTTTATTTCTGGCGATATTGAGGTGACCATCCATGCCGAAATCCCAAATTAGTACATGATGTAAGAACTACGGCGAGCTATGTAGGCACTGATTCTAGCATCCATTTGATCATACAGATGCCGTACACTGTCTTGAAATACATTATTTCACACTTGATCCACCTGTTCACATACTTCTCCACCTGTTCACATACTTCTGCAAGAGTTGTGAGTTAATGAGTTCCACATCTCAGTTGTTGTCCTATCATATACCACATGTGCTTGCTTCGAGACAACTCCAGAGATCGTGCTGGCCAAGGAAGTTGCTACACATTTTGCAGAGCACGCTCAGCTCTATGTGCAGTGCCAGGGCGAGAATGATCCTTTCAATAATGACCTTTTTGTCATTGGCGAAACAGTGGGACTTAAATCTTCTGCACTTACCGAGCGCTGGTCAGCGTTCCCTCCACAAACACCAAAGTTGAACGACAGTTGTAGCTTATTGCACCATAGTCCATAACACCTGGGATGTTGACAGTGTCATCATGGTGCGTGGCAGAGGATACGAAAAATCGAAAAAAGCGTGCGGAAACAAACAAATCTCCATCCACATATTTAAAAATGGAAGTAGATGGATAGGAGGTGGTAGACTCAGAGAGGAAGGAGGAGATTCACACAGAGATGCAGAACAGACCATGGCTTACAGTAGATGGTAATAAATGAATACCCAACCAATGATGGGTTTTCAGTTAGTTGTGTATATAATTAATACTAGTAACGTTGTGTGCCTCTTGAGAAAAATAAGACATGACAGTAGAGCAAGAACACAAAGATGACAATGTGATTCTATACAGGTTCCATTTTTACCGATTTAGCTACTGAGCCCATGAAAAATATGTTGGTAGTGTTGATAATGAAGAAACTTTACATCACTGCGCTACAATAGTGCTCTAGTACGGATATGAAATGCATATTCCCTGAATTTTCCACTTTCCTCCCCTTTTCTTATAATTTCTTTCTTTTTCTTGTCCTAACGTTAAACCTACACTATTTTACAAATATTCTATTACAGACTTCATTTTCTTTTCAGGGTATTTTACCTCATACTGAAATATGGAGACCTTCTTTGTCCATCTGCATGGATAACCGACTGTTCAGACCCCTTTCAGGGGTAAAGGTATCAAATGAAATTTCTCTCACATACTTAGGTCTTCGGTCCTTGCCAGTATAAAAATTTAAGTTATTGTAATCCAAAGATATTAATCTCTTTTTTCTCTCGATAATTCACTCATTAAAACATATAGGGTACTTGAATGATATTTCCAGTCTGCAGTGGAGTGTGCACTGTTATGAAACTCCCAAGCAGATTATAACTGTTTGCCTGACCGGGATTCGAAACCAGCACTTTTACCTTCTGCATCAAAGCACTCTACTGTCTGACTATCCTGGCACGCCTCATGGCGTGATCTCACATCTTTACTTCCGTCTTAGAGGAAGTGATGATAGGACTTAAAGACAATTAATGGAGCCATTGATAGGAATAGCAAAATGAATTTGGATAACGTTAATGATAGCGGTAGCAATATGGATAGTGATAGCGATATGGATAGGAATACCCATATGGACAGGGTATTCGATACAGAAAAGGATAGCTATAGCATTTCTATAGTAATGGCGACAGGGATATAGCGATATGGGTAGAGATAGCGTTATGGATGTGGATAGGAATAGTGATATAGATATTGTAGCAATATCTATAGGGATAAAAATATGGGTAGGGACAGCATATGGTTAGCGACAACGATGCGGATAGTTATAGTGATACTAAGTGAATGGGAATAGCGATAGAGATAGAGTGGCTGCTGCCATCGAGGTTCTAGTCTTCCCTAGGGCATAACTGTGTATTTTAGCCTAATTTGATTTAAGTCAGGACAGGGTGAATTTGTTGTAGAAATTGGATGCACCAGACAGGTCTGTCTGTTAAATAATGACTCGCGAATTCCATCCACCACCGACAGTAGCGTTAGCACCACAAATGCAAAATGACCAGAATTCCCCTGGTACTATTTATGTGATTTCTCTTCTTTCGGGCATGTCCGAGTACCCAGACACTGTTCTGATCCTGCAGCCACTATGAATCAAGACACATAGAAATTAAAAGGCTGTAGTTGCCAGTGAGCATTGAATCACAGTCTGATGTGTTTGAAAGAAGATACATAACACAGGTAATAAAGTCGAAGGTAGGCCAATGAGCTCTTCAGTGCAGATGCAAACTATGCTGGAATTCTTTGGGGAATTGCAGAAACGAGTAACGAGTATAATCGGTAGGATAAAATGAGTATGTGGGAGTCATGCTAATATTAAAATAAACTAGCATTTAAAGTTATTAATAAATGGAAGTTGAAAGATAATTAGTATTTTCTTATTTTAAGAAGTAATTCATAGTTAGTAGTAGATAAATGACTTCTAACTCCTATACATCAAGTAATCAAGTAACTGCCTTAACTACATTGGCATCACTGGATATTACATTACCTCATTTATTCGCTGTCGTTAACTATTAATAGATTTATATTTAATTTGGTCACCTTCTGGATGTTTTTGTATACTTCATATATGAAGTCCTTAAATATTACTGTAAAATGACCACGTAATCCATACGAAAAATAAAAAATTAAATTAAATTTTTGTTGTATTTTGGCATGTTATATCGGCGCTATTACCCCTGAGTGACTTATTTACTGCTACATCTCATCTTCCTCCTCATCCTCTTCATTGACACTACTACCGTGATCACTGTGGCTGTCACTTTCTACGCTCTGGATGTTGGTGTTGCGTTGCTTAATAGGCATGTATGTTGTGTTCGAGATACTGTCTTTTAATGCATTAAAGTGTCTTAATGCCGAGTTCAGAGTGTGTGGAGTCGTCGAGTGTCTACTTCCCCGCCGACAACGATATACGAGGAGGTTGTCAATGCAAGCCACGTGAGCCGCCTCCAATAGGGTATTTTCCTGTGTTAAAAATATGGTTCGAATTGTTGTTATTCTGAATGATTATAACATTCAGACAGCATTTTTGCTCATAATTCTTACAAAACATCTATTATTTTTACGTAATTAAAGCTTAAAAATCATCAAATTTCACGATTAGATCACGTGATCGAAAACGCCCCGTTATTGGCTGAAGTACTGGTGACGTCATAGAACACCTACAGCGCGGCAACTAGAAGTCGGAGCTGTATTATTGTACGCGTTGCCCCCATTTCGCAGCTTTAAGTTCAGTTTTTTTGTGATCTAAACGCGTTTACAGTTTTTATGCCATAATGGAAGATGGTTATGTGAAGGCTGACAGCGGAAACCTCCGTAAATTTGATGCAATTATGGTGTCTTCATTCTTTAAAAACAATCCAAATTTTTACGTGCCAGAATTAAGAAACGTGAAAACTGCATTGTAAGTAACGCATACCTACATTTTAAACCTAATTATTTCGAGAGATATTTTATGCCATTGTTGATTTGTTGATGTCAGCAGACTTAATCTGAAGTCACCATATTATGCAATAAAGGGTGAAATTTTATCTTCTATCCAAGCGGCCTTGAAGTGATTATGTTGGCAACATCAACAACAAGATAGAAAATCTTTGTCCAGATGTTCAGACAACCTAGAATGACTAGTTTATCGTACAGACCATGAAGTAAATAAATAATGCTGTTCCTGCTCTATGATTCTTGTATGCACCCTTGTCCGGTCAGTAAAAGTAACTGCCCTCGTAAATCAAAGGTTTCACGACAAAATATTTGCACTGTCACGCGATTGGCTAATGGCGACGTCTCATGATTCTCGCTATTCAGCATCTGTTGCCAACATAGTCACAGGAAGCCGCCGGGATAGTTAGTAAAATTTAACCCAGTAAAGCACGCAGTTAAGGGAGTAATTTTATTTAACTACTTCAATACTGGTGCAAAGTGAAACTTCAAAATCTGTAAAATACAGCAAAAATGCCTTGTGTATAGTTATACAATATATTTATATTCTAGAACAGGGACAGTGGGTTGCGTCGGTGGTTTTTTCATATCGCTCGTAGGTTGGCAACGGCACTATCACGTAAACATTGCGAACGAGACACGATGGAATAAATTTATAGCGCCGAAATAACAGCGCTTTTTTGGTTTGTTGTTTTTGTGAGTGAATGTTTGCGATTGTGTGTAAACTTTCTGCCATGCAAATCAGTATTTTCCTTACATATTCAAGATTTGGTTTGATATGAATGTGTCACTACTTTTGATACTATAAGCTAATCCATTTACGTTTACTCGTCCACATACGAAGCCCAATGCTTTAATTTTAAAAAAAATCATGTTGTTCTTTCATCAAATATATTAGGAAACGGCTTTAATTACACATAAGTCGTAGGCGTGTAACATTATGGAGTTTTACTTCGCAAATGTAAAAATCAGGTCATTATCCTATACATAATACTACTTTACACCTTTGCAGAAAAAGAGAATGATACTAAACAGTTTAGTTTACCTATGGAATAATATTGTTTACTTAGATCAAAATGATCTTCACAGAAAAACACACATGAAGTAGCCGTTATTTCATTTGGATCTCTTCGCGTCAGTGTCAGCCACTTTTTTGCGTATCTTCTCATTTTTTGGTACTTGCAAGAACAATTTTTCTGGAGTCTTGACAGTGCGGAACTAAGCAATATTTGTAGGCCATTATGCAAAAGTTAACGCCCAAACACGAGGCCTCGGCCCAAACAATATACAGGTATTTGTTTATCTTACGAGAGCAGCAGCAGCGGCGGCGTGTTGTATGACGTCACAGGCATCACGTGACGCCAATGTAGCGTTTTAGCGGGCGTTCAAATTATCTGAATTTCATTTCTTTTTAAAAAAAAAAAGTAATGAAATTCACGAGGTAAAAAAGCATGTTCGGACCATAATATGACATAATTAACCATTTAAAACGATTTCCAGAAAACAGTCAAATACCCTATTACCATCCTTGGACGGGCCACGCCTCCTGCCACCATCCTACAGCTCCACCAGCCGGAAGGTGGCACACACGGACCGGACGCCGTTTACAGTCTGGTGCGGGATCTAGAGCAGCCAACTTGGTCCTCAGATTGTGTTTCACTTTAAGCAAATGTCTAGTCTCATTGCTCTTGTGAGAACTATGTGTGAACTGTGTCTGTCTACTCCAACACAATAAAGTTGAGTATTTTGTGTTGATGATATAGTGTTGATAGTCTCATCTTTCTGAATGTTTTAGCGCCTCCACCTTCGGCTATCCAGGCTGCTGAGGCGATATAAAAGGGTCGGTCAATGCTACAGTGTACACTTTTATTTCAAAATCTCTGCAGATACTGGCAAAGGTGAATGTAATAGTAAGGTATGTGTAACTTGGTCTATGTGTGTAGTATGTACGGAACTTGGGCATCATATTGAAATCGACCATCTTGGATCTAAGTCATTTTTTAAAATTTATTTATTGAAAGAGTGTATTCCTGTAAACAGATTCGACATAGGCGTTATGGTTAAAAAGTTACATCCCACTTTTGTACTAGGTAGCTTCGTTAGTGATGAAGAAAACTCTTTTTTCCAGTGGCGATGTCAACCCTCAGAATCACAGATAGTGGAGTTACCAGTATCCGCATAGGATGGAACTTCCAAAGCTAGTTGGGGACATAAAGGTCATGGTGTGTTGTGGAATATGAGGTACACGTGTAATTTGGCCCATTTTCATTGACCAGTACTAAATCCTCAAAGGTACCTGTAATACTGCAAGAAGTGACTGGAACGAATATGGCAGCCTTGTCTCTTACTTTCAACAGGATGGGGCTCCAACTCAGTACGGAGTAGTTATTCATAGGAGGTTACATGGTAAATTCCCTGGTCATTGGATTGGCCGACGTGGTTCTATAGAATGGCCACCTAGACCAACTGATCTCACACCAGTTAACTTTTAGCTGTGGGGCCATTTAAAACGAATCGCATAGGCACAGAAAATAAGAAAGAGACATCATCTCGAGGAACGTATTGAAGAAGCATGTTTCAGTATTTCTGCGGAAATCCGTCTGCGACTGCACGTCCATCAGATTCAGCACCTTCAATTATGCATTGAGAACGACGGACAGCATGTTTAACACACTAAATCATTGTTATTGTGGAGGACAGTCCAATCTGTACCTCAAAACAAAATGAATTGTAACTTTTGAACCATAACTGCTACGTAGAATCTATTTACTGGAATTAACTTTCCAGAAAATGCTCATGTTATCTGATATGTCACACAACACCTTTCCACAGAAAAAATTGACTTGGCCTCTTTCAAGATAGCAGACAGTACGGTACATACCGTAAAAGGTAGACCACTTCATCCAAACCTCACAGGAACATTCAAGTTTCCCAATTCCTGCGGAAGTACGGTGAATACTCCTGTAATATTAACGTATATGAACTATGAGCTACAGTTACACTACTTTGAGATAGTCACCTGCCACAATTATGCACCTCTAAGCTCCGCGATACATGTCCTGGAAACTTTGAACGGAGTCTTCCTTTGGGATGGCGTTCAAAAGACTCGTCACCTTTAGTTGGATGTCGGGAATATCGTCAAATTTCTTCATTTTCAAAACGAGTGTGAGTCGAGAAAATAGGAATAAGTCTAGAGGATTGAGATGCGGCGAATATGATAGATGTTCAAGTTGCACGTCAACGCTCGCTCATACACAGCCAATATCGTCAAACAGCTCCTGGCAAAAAAGAGCTGATACAACTTGACATCCATCGTACTCGCCGAATCTCGATACTCCAGACTTCTTCCTATTCCGTCCACTCAACCTTGCTTTGAAATGGAAGATTTTTGAGGATATTCCTGACATCCAACTAAAGGTGACCAGTCTTTTGAGCACCATCCCAAAGGAAGACTCCGCCCAAAGTTTCCAGGACTTGTATCGCAGAGCTCAACGGTGCATAGTTATGGGAGGTGACTGAATGCCGCAGGCAGTTGGCATGGTACTCACTGTAGCGCCTTCCGCAGCAGGTCGTGCCTGACGGGCGTGCCGTCTATGGGGCAGGTGGCGGAGGTGTCGAGCAGCCAGCGCGCCAGGCACTGCGAGTGGAACTGGTGGCCGCACGGCAGCGCCCGCACGCACTGCCGCACCTGCAACGCACCACCGCCGTCACCACACTACACGAAAATGTTCAAATGTTTGTATAGCTTATGGGACTTAACTACGGGGTCATCAGTCTCTAAACTTACAAACTACTTATGAACTAGCTAATTCTAAGGACGGCACAAATATCCATGCCCGAGGGGGATTCGAACCCCCGACCGTATGGCCGTGCAGACCGTGACTGGCGCGCCCCAGTCCCCTCGGCCAACGCGGCCGGCCCACACTGCACAGTTGTTTAAGATCTCTAAGTCTTCAAATGTTCAAATGTTTGTTAAATGTCTGTTCAGTACCTCCTCATTAGTTACGCGATCCACCCACCTAATCTTCAGCATTCTTCTCTATCACCACATTTCAAAAGCCTCAATCCTCTTCCTGTCCGCACTGTTTATCGTCCATGTTTCACTCCCATACAAGGCAACACTCCATACAAATGCCTTCAGGAAGGACTTCCTTAGGCTTAAATCAATATTCGATTTTAACAAATTTCTCTTTTTCAAGAACGCTTTTCTACCCATTGCCATTCTGCATTTTATATCCTCTGTACTGCGACCATCATTTGTTATTTTACTGCCCAAGTAACAAAACTCATCTACCTCCTTTATTGCTTCGTTACCTAATCTAATTCCTTCAGCATCGCCTGATTTTCTTAGACTGCACTCTATTACCCTAGTTTTGCTCTTGTTAATGTTCATTTTATATGCACCTTTCAGCACACTGTCCATTCCGTTCAACTGCTCTTCCAGGTCCTTTGCTGTCTCTGACAGAATTACTGTGTCATCGGAAAAAAGAAATGTTTTTAATTCTTCACCCTGAACTTTAATTCCTTCTCCAAATTTCTCCTTGCTTTCCTCTATAGATTGATCAATGTACAAATTGAATAACATTGGAGAAAGTCTACAACCCTGTCTTACTCCCTTTCCAACAACTGCATCCCTTTCATGCCCTTCAACTCTGACAACCCTAAACTTACAAACTGCTTATGAACGACCTTATACTTAAGACCACACAAACATCCATGCCCGAGGGGGGGATTCGAACCCCCGACGGTAGCGGCAGTGCAGATTGTGACTGGCGCGCCGCAGACCGCTCGGCTACTGCGGCTGGCCTCTAAGACTTCACTAGATAATAAAATTGACGAAATCTTCACCTAGACCACAGCGTAGCGAGATGAATATTGAAAGTCCCAAAGTTACCAAAAAATAGACGAAAACTATATTCATTCAGAAAAGCAGACAGAAATACACTACATTGCTTCTTGAAAGACAGATTCGACTCATTCCAGACCCTAATCGTAATTGTAGACCAGATGTAGCTCAGAATTAATATCGACAGCAATTGCTAGTTTTATACCAAATAAATAAGAACGAAAAAGGCATGCAAAATTTAAACGAACATAAAATCCCCAGGATTGGTGATCCTACACGGAAGCTCGAAATTTAGCAAGGACTTCAATGTGAGAGGCTTAGAATACTTTGGTCATATGTCAAATATACTAGAGGCAAAACACAACCCCGTAGTTAAGTCCCATAAGCTTAACAAACATTTGAACATTTTGAACATTTGAGCAAAACACAAACAATACCCTCACTACGTGATACAAATGGTGATCCCGCTGATGATAGTGCTACTAAAGCAGTGTTAGTAAATACCGCTTTTCGAAATTCATTCACCAAAGAAGACGAAACCAATATTCCAGATTTCGAATTACAAACAGTACCATGAGTAACATAGAAGTAGATATCATCGGAGTAGCGAAGTAACTAAAATCACTTAACAAGAACAAGTCTTCTGGTCCGGACTGTATACCCATAAGATTTCTATTTGATTACGCTGAAGTAATAGATCCTTACTTAACAGCCATATACAACTCGCACGAAGGCTTTAACATCATACCTCATAAATGGCTTTTAATCAGATTGCGTGGTTATGGAATATCGCCAAGGCATCGAGTAAAACAGAGGTGACATCCGGCGTTCCACAGGGTAGTGTTATTGGTCCTATATTGGTCCTTATCTACGATCTGGGAGAAAATCTGAGCAGCTCTCTTAGATTGTTTGCAGATGACGTCGTATTTATCGTCTAGTAAAGTCATCTGAAGATCAAAACTAACTGCAGAACGATCTAAATAAGATATCAGTATTTTGTAAAAATTGGCAACTGACTCTAAATAATGAGAAGTGTGAAGTCGTCCACATGAATACAAAAAGAAATCCCTTAATATTTGTTAACAAGATAAATCAATCAAATGTAATGGCCGTAAACTCCGGTAAATACCTAGGAATTACTATTACATCAGACTTAAGCTGGAAATAACACGTATATAATGTCTACATCTACATACATACTCTGCAAATCACCGTAAGGTGCGTGGCGGAGGGTACACTGTACCACTACTAGGCATTTCCTTTCCTATTCCACCCCCAAACTGAACGAGGAAAAAAAGAATGCCTATATGCCTCCGTACGAGCCCTAATTTCTCTTGTCTTTGTGATCTTTACGTGAAATGTAAGCAGGCGGCAGCAAGATCGTACTACACTCAGCTTCAAATTCCGGCCCTCTAAATTTACTTAACAGAAATTCACGAAAAGAACGTCGTCCTTCTTCCAGCGATCCCCAATTGAGTTGCCGGAGCATTTCCGTGACACTCGCGCATTGGTCGAAGCTACCGGTAACAAATCTAGCTGCTCGCTTCTGAACCGCCTCTATGTCTTCCTTTAAACTGACCTGCTGCGGGACCCAAACACTTGAGCAATACTCAAGACGTGGTCGTACAAGCGCTTTATACGCGGTCTCCTTTACAGGTGAAGCACATCTTCCCAAAATTCTCCCAATAAACCGAAGTCGGCTGTCCGTCTTACTCACAACTGTCCTTACATGCTCGTTCCATTTCATATTGCTCTGCAATGTTACGCCTAGATATTTGAACGACGCGACGGCATCAAGAAGCTCACTACTAATGCTGTATTCGAACATCATGGGATTGCTTTTTCTACTAAGGCGCATCACCTTACATTTTTCTACATTGAGAGCTAGCTGCCATTCTTCGCACCAACTAGAAATTATGTCTAAGTCATCCTGTATGCTATTACAGTCAGTTAAAGACGACACCCTCTCATACACCACAGCATCATCAGCAAACAGCCGCAAATTACAACTTATTCTGTCCATCAGATCATTTATATAGATAGAAAATAATAGCGGTCCTATCACACTCCCCTGGGGCACGCCTGACGATACACTCGTCTCTGATGAACACTCGCCGTCGAGAACAACGTACTCTATTACTTAGGAAGTCTTCCAGCCAGTCACAAATCTGTGAACCTATTCCATAAGCTCGTATCTTCGTTAGGAAAGTCGAACCAGAAACTGTGTTTTATAGGCAGAATACTTAAAAGTTGCAAGAGAACTACTAAAGAGACTGCATACACCACGCTTGTCCTCCTCATTTGGAATATTGCTGCCCAGTGTGAAATCCTTATCAAGTGGGTTTGACGGAAACCATCGAAAGAGTCCAAAGAAGGGTAGCCAGTTTTGTATTGTTATGATACAGGAGAGACAGCGTCACGGAAATGATACAGGATATGTGATGGGAATCATTACAACAAAGGTGTTTATCGCTGCGGCGTGGTCTACTTACGAAACTCCAATCGCCAAAATTCTCCTCGGAATGCAAATATATATTCTTGACTCCCAACAACATAGGTAGATATGATCATCAGAATAAAATACAAGGAATCAGAGCTCGAACAGAGAAATTCATATGTTCTTTCTTCTCGCGCTCTATTCGAGAATGGACTGGTAGATGAATAATATAAAGGTCGTTCGATGAACACTCATCCAGGCACTTAAATGTGATTTGCAGAGTATCCCATGTATATAACAGAAAGTTTCTGGAGAGGGAGTTGAGGGTTGACTTGTGTTTGCTCTAACAAACGAATTACACAAGCAGTTGGTTCAGATAGTGTAGTGACGAGATACTGCAATGTAACAGCAACCTAAGTTAGTCGCAGCTACGGCATGGAGAGCCATAGGAAGGTTGCAAGCGGGACAGACACAGAGGGAGCTGGCTGCAGCTATTGGTGTGTCCCGATGTGTAACTTTCAAGACCTAGACGTGATTTCAGGCAACAGGAACAGTTAAAAGAAGGTAAGACCAACATCAGCAAGAGATGACCGTCATATCCTGTTAACAGCCCGTCGACACAGGAAGCTGAATGCAACTCAACCTTCCAGGCAGCAACGGGATGCGCAATACCAACACAAACACTCCAAAATCGCCTTCGGCGACGTGGCCTCTGAGCACGGGGGCCTATGGTGTGGTTCCATGAAAACCACAACACCGTTAAGCCCGCAGAAATTGGGCGAAGGAACATCACTAATGGCGCCGGGTTCTTTTCACAGATGAGTCAAAATTTTTTGTTCATCTGGATAATAGTCGTTTCCTAACCTGGAAAGAACGTTGAAATCGGAACAACCTTGCATATGTGCAGGAAACATCACCATATCATTGTGGTGGACAAATTGTGTGGGCAGGTCAGTATCGGGGGACGTATGGACCTCTATGTCGTTCTCGTTGTCATAAACGAGATCCTTCGAGCTTTTGTTGTGCTCTTCAATGATCCCATAGGAGACCGGTTTCTTCTGGCGGACAATAACGCTCGTTCTCACAAAGCTGCACCGGTGGACAACACGCTTGAAGCCGCTTCATCTCAGAAAACGTACGGCAACCTACAACCTTTTGAATCTGCTTATTGTATTCATCCCTCGGTCTCCTGCATGGTCTCGGGAAAATTAACGACTGTAGTTTCCCCATTCTTTCAGCCGTTCGCAGTCACCGCATGGCAAAGCCATGTTAGCTGATGTTACAAGGCCGTTTGTCTGGCCTCTTCACAGTTACCTCTCCGTTATGGTTGCACCTATGGTACCGCTATCTGTATTGTTGAGGCACGCAAGCCACCCCACCTCGGCAATGTCTGTGGTTCATGGTGTCTGTGCGTTACCACTTGTATAATGAAATTCTTGAATATCAGTCTCCAGATCGCTTTTATTTTCTAAATCATGACCGGTTTCGGGACAGCTGCCCATCTTCAGATCTGTTAAACAAATGTTACAACTGAATGTAAGCTACTATTTACAAAGTATGATATCAAAAAGTTAAAGGAAAAATATTAAAAACATACCAAATTTTTGAAGTTAGAGAGTAACCTGTCCTGTGATGAACCTATGTTCACAGTCGTTACTAATACATAGTAGCTTCCTTGAGGCTTTATATATGTACTTAAAATCATCTTATTGGTAGAGATCATTTTTAATAAAATTATTCTCAATAAGTAATTATTGACTTACATATAAAATCAATTCTGAAGTCGAGGTGTAAGATAGTAGTCAAGGTATAAAATAGCAGTTACAAATGAGATACTCAGCTGTCAAACTATAAAAGGACGTAGAAATAATATAAACTTGTATAATGTGTGTGATATCTCATATGATCCCCTAATTACTTTTATCAGTGTATAAATACGGTCCATTTAGATGCCCAAAACAGGGATGTGACAGATGGCGTGTATAAACTCTTAAACTCGGGAAATACCATCGACTAACTTCATTTATTCTGCAATAGTTAAGTTCCATAAAGTGTTGCCTTATGGTTTACTGTGTGGACGTTATCCGTCAACGATGGAGCGACTACCACTCAATCCGATTCAGAAAATGGAAAATTCACGTGTGGTCAATTGAGGAGAAAATTAGAAAGCTCAATGTATATACACATTTCAAAACTCCCATCGTGAATCAATGAATATAAAAAAAATGTTCTTCATCAATAAACAGAAAGTAAGCGTACAGGGTCGACGAGAGAGGGGGAACGTTTTGTTAGTAAACTTAGTTATCTCTTGGTAGGCTATGTTTGTGTGCAGTCTCCAGTCGCTGCGATAACACCGCGCGCATTGTTTTTAGTGGAATGAAAACTACATTTGTGAGTGTATCCTCTGGGAGCAAAATTTCAGATCTTTGTGTTCCTCTCTGGCAGTCGATTTCGATCACACTAATAGCCTTTGCGATGGTTTTGTGTGAGGCAGAAAAAAAAACGATCATGGAAAAGCGAGGGTTTCCTCTTTTATGTGTATTAAAACTTGTTCCAGATGAAGCAGTCGAAGCGAGAAAACGAGACTCGAATGAACTGCCGTTCATTTATATCGCGACGTTTTAAAGCGCTGCCACGGCAGTGCTTCTCTCGAAAGCTGATGTCAAAGCATTCCCAAAAGATCTCTGTTTCGGTGTGTAAAAAGAGGAGGACAAAGGTTCAGAGCTTTCTGCCAGAAGCGAAAAGAAATGGGCCATTAACAGATTGCGCTTCCCTCCTAGCCGCGTGAATAATTCACTTGCATTCGTCAAGACGCTTTGTCGCTCGTTCAAAGGGGAGAAAGTGGGACACGCAAAACAATGAATATACAAATGCGTCGGAGAGAAGCGAGACTGAGAAATGTTCACTAACAGACTACTCTCCTTTCGAGTAATACACCTACATGGAAAGTAAAACACGGAAACGGATACCAGTAAAGGTCCTGCAAGTCCGCACGAATAAATGTTACCTGCTAGCGCTTCAAAAAAGTGGTACTCGAAATATTCGAACCACAAAGACTACAGCGACGTATTGCTGCGTTTCCGTTTATATACTGCATCAAACATTCTCGTTAATGAAACCGCAAACACATCGCACGAAAGTAGCTACGTAAATAGTCCTGTTTTTAGTCTGCAACTTCAATTTTTTTCGCCATCTTCATATAGCTTATTATTCAGAGCTTCTATACGTTTAATGGCAGTTTCAGTAGCAATAAAAAAAAAAGAAAATGTCCCAATCGTCAATGAGCTCGTTAGCCACGTATCATTAAACAATTACTTGCATTGTCACCGAAAAAAGTGGGAGGTAATCGGATATAGTAGTAATTGCGGTACCATCTCTTACCCCACTGCCAATTAGGTAAAATGCTTTTAAATGTTCTTTTACCACTGTTAATGCTTAACGTTTGCCTTAAAAACAATTTTGGGTGAACTAAAATTCAAGATATTTTCAGGGAGCTATGTGTATAATACAATCACAGACAAATGAGTATTAAAAAAAACTCAAACAAACAGTAAAACCAGAATTTCATCTGACTCGATAAGCCTGTAACTTTAAACGAAACGCTTTTAGTTTTTACAAGAAAACAGCTTCACCTGGACCATGACTCCTGTCAGTAGAGTAAAACGACTGCGGAATACAACATGAAAACACAAAGAAGAAATATCAGTGATGACTTCATACGAGTAAATTCCACAAGCCTTTCCACGCTGGCTGTAGTCTATTTAGCCATATACTAACTTGTTGTCGCTCTCTCCGTCTCTTACTCATATTAGCTCTCAATCGAATTTATTAGCTCAATATCATATGATGTAAAGGTTAATATAGGGATCGTTCCAAAAAAGGAAATCTGCACACCTAAGATGTTTTTGTGCGGTTTACTAGTGGTCCCGTCCTTGCTCTTCCCATCAGCAGAACCAGTTTATATTGTCATATGCAACCAGCCCTTAGGATCCAATATGAAACTTGCACTCTGCAGCGGAGTGTGCGCTGATGTGAAACTTCCTGGCAAACTTAAAATTGTGTGCCGGAACCGGGACTCGAACCTGGGAATAATTTAATCTGCCAGAAAGTTTCATATCAGTGCACACTTCGTTGCAGAGTGAAATTTTCATTCTGGAAACATCCCTTAGGCTATGGCTAAGCCATGTACCACCATATCTTTTCTTCTGGTAGTGCTAGTCCTTCAAGGTTCACAGGAGAACTTCTGTGAAGTTTGGAAAATACGAGGCGACGTACTGGCAGAAGTAAAGCTGTGAGGACGAACGGTGAGTCGTGTCGGGATAGCTCAGTGGTAGAGCACTTGCCCGCAAAAGGCAAGGGTCCCAGGTTCGAGTCCCAGTTCCAGCACACAATATTAATCTGCCAGGAAGTTTCAATCTTTAGGATGTTTCTTAAGTTAAGAAATAAACATAATTCGCAATCCATATTCACTCATCATTGTTATTTCCGTTCGACTGATCTTGCAATTTGTCTTCCTTTCAACGGAGTTAATAATGTCTTCATTCAGTCTTCTTGATATCTTTCACCCTGAATTGTGATCATACCATGAACCTCTCTTTTATTTCCTTCTTCCACAGTTTCTGCTAACTGTGAAGATCAGGATTCCGTGGAAGTATCTGTTAGTGTCGCAAGTTTATGCGTAGAAATGACCATTTTGTAGGATGAAGTACTTCACTATCACAGAGATTACCAAAAGGTTTCACCGATAAGCTCTTCAACTTCCAGAAAGGAGCATGTTACCCAAATACCGACAAAATCTCCGTATTTTCGAACTGCTGAGAAATACGATACTGAACTTATAAAGGATTTACAGATGTTTCTGTATAAAGACGCGGGAATTAATCTGTCCTCTTTTCTAAACTATAGGGCAACACTTAATGAAAATTCCCAAAGGGCCCTATTGTACTGTAAAGGACACTTCATTAATAATTCATAAACGTTAGATTCAGGTTCCATATTTTACGAAGCACATAAGAAAATTGCCGAAGTGGGGTGGCTTTCGTGCCTCAACGATACAAATGGCCGTAGCGTTGGTGCAACCACAGCGGAGGGATACCTGTGGAGAGGCGGGACAAACGTGGTCTTTCTGAAGAGGGGCAGCAGGCTTTTTAGTAGTTACATGAACAATAGTCTAAATGAAACTTCCTGGCAGATTAAAATTGTGTGCCGGAACCGGGAGTCGAACCTGGGACCTTTGCCTTTCGCGGGCAAGCGCACTACCGACTGTGCTATCCCGACACGACTCACGATGCCGCTCCACAACTTTACTTCCGCCAGGACCTCGCCTCCTACTTTCCAAACTTCACAGAAGCTCTCCTGCGGACCATGCAAGACTAGCACTCCTGGAAGAAAGGATATGGTGGAGACATGGCTTAGCCACAGCCTAAGGAATGTTTCCAGAATGAAATTTTCACTCTGCAGCGGAGTGTGCATGAAACTTCCAGGCAGATTAAAATTGTGTGCCGGAACCGGGACTCGAACCTGGGACCTTTGCCTTTCGCGGGCAAGAGCACTACCGACTGTGCTATCCCGACACGACTCACGATGCCGCTCCACAACTTTACTTCCGCCAGGACCTCGCCTCCTACTTTCCAAACTTCACAGAAGCTCTCCTGCGAACCATGCAAGACTAGCACTCCTGGAAGAAAGGATATGGTGGAGACATGGCTTAGCCACAGCCTAAGGGATGTTTCCAGAATGAAATTTTTACTCTGCAGCGGAGTGTGCGCTGAGATGAAATTCCTGGCAGATTAAAATTGTGTGCCGGAACCGGGACTCGAAACTGGGACTTTTGCCTTTCGCGGGCAAGCGCACTAACGACTGTGCTATCCCGACACGACTCACGATGCCGCCCCACAACTTTACTTCCGCCAGTACCTCGCCTCCTACTTTACAAACTTCACAGAAGCTCTCCTGCGAACCATGCAAGAGGTGGAGACATGGCTTAGCCACAGCCTAAGCACAGTCGATAGTGCGCTTGCCCACGAAAGGCAAAGGTCCCAGGTTCGAGTCCCGATTCCGGCACACAATTTTAATCTGCCAGGAAGTTTCATCTCAGCGCACACTCCGCTGCAGAGTGAAATTTTCATTCTGGAATAGTCTGAATGATTGACTGAGCTGGTCTTGTAACGTCAGATTTGCCGTTCAGTTACTGTGAACGATTGAAATCGAAGAGAAACCGAGGACATCATCAGCAAGCAGCTGCAGAATACAATTTATTCTGTCCATCAGATCATTTATATAGATAGAAAATAATACGGTCGTATCACACTGCACTGGAGCACGCCTGACGATACACTCGTCTCTGATGAACACTCGTCGTCGAGAACAACGTACTGCGTTCTATTACTTAGGAAGTCTCCATCCAATCACAAATCTGTGAACCCATTCCATATAACACAAGAGATAGTGAACTTAATTGGTAAAAGGCGATAATATAAAAATGCAGGAAGTGAAACAGGCAAAAAGGGAGTACAGACGGCTTAAAAATTAGATTGACAGGAAGTGCAGACTGGCTAAGCAGGAGTGACTAGAGGACAAATGGAAGCCCTTAGAAGGGTGTATAACTAGGGGAAACATAGATAGCGCCAAAAGCAAAACAGAAGAGATATTTGGAGACAAGAAAACCAGCTGCACGAAATTAAGAACTCAGATGGACAACTAGTACTAAGTAAAGGACGGAAAACTGAAAGGTGGAAGGAATATTACGGGCAGGAATATTTGTGCCGTCCTAGTTCGTAAGTAGTTCATAAATAGTTTGCAAGTTTAGGGACTGATGACCCCGTAGTTAAGTCCCATAGACTATACAAACATTTGAAGGAATATTAGATGTCCTGTACAAAGGAACTGAACTTGAAGGCAGAATTCTAGATATGGAAGACGAAGTTCAGGAAGATGAGATAGAAGATACGATACTGTGAGAAGAATTTGACACAGCCCTGAAAGATTTAAATTGAAACAAGACCTCTGGAGTAGATGATATTCCGTCTGAACTGCTGATATTGTTAGAAGAGCAGGTCTTGAAGAAATTGTTCCACCTGGTATGCCAGATGTATGTGACAGGAGAAATACCTTCACACTTCAAGAAGAATATAGTTACTCCAACTCGTAAGAAAGCAAATGCAGACAAATGTGAAAATTACAGAACTATCAGGTTAATAAGTCATGGTTACAAAATACTAACACGAACTGTTTACAGACGAATGGAAAAACTGGTGGAATCCGAGCTTGGGGGCAATCAGACTGTATTTGGGAGAAATGAACGAACACGCGAGGCAATACTCACATTACGACTTATTTTAGAAGATCGGTTAAGAAAAGGCAAAACCTACGTGTTTAGCGTTTGTATATCTAGAGAAAGCTCTCGACAATGTTAACTGGAATACATTTCTTCAAATTCTGAAGGTTAGAGGATTAAAATATAGGGAGCATAGAGTTATATTCAACTTGTACAAAAACAAGACAACAGTCAATCTGTACATTGATCATGCTGTGAAGGAATGCAACTAGAGATTTCGAAAAGGAATTAATTTTTCAAGGTGATGAAATAAAAACTTTGCAGTTTGTCGATTGCATTGTAGTTCTATCAGAGACAGCAAAGGACATGGAAGAACAATTGAATGAAATTGACATTGTCTTGAAAGGAGGGTATAAGATGAACAAGAGTAAAACAAGAGATAATGGCATGTAGCATCAGAAAATCAGCCGATTCTGAAGTAATTTGATTACGTAATGTTACCATAAAAGTAGTGGATGAGTTCTGTTATTTGGGTAGCACAATAACGTTTGATGGCAGTTGTAAATAATATATAAAATGCAGAATGGCTATGGGAAGGTGCAAACTTTGTTGAGATAAAATATAAATTTAAATATTAGGAAGTCGATTCTGAAACCATTTGTCTGGAGTGTTGCATTAAATGGAAGTGAAACGTGACAATAAGCAGTTCAGTAATTAAAACTTCCGGGCTGAGAGGCCGTGGTCGAACAGTAGAAATTTCTTCCCCTGACGTTTCGTTGCCGGCTGCGGGCAACATCTTCTGAAGTGAGTCGACGACTGGCTGCTGGGCCGTGGAGATCCTGCATATATAGAGGCCATAGAGGGCGCCACCACTCGTCACGTGATGTCAGCACTAAAACTATCTCTGGCTGGCGTCATTACTCTCGATCGAAGGTAATCGATTGTCACGTCTTTGGTACAAAGCAGACAGCCATATCTTGTCTAACTTCAAGCCTTCTTCCTTTCTGTTAAAATTATTGTGGTGTTTAAAAATCTCTATAGCCTCTCTATTCATACGTGCATAATAATGCGATGTCTTAGCTAGCACGCTTGTCTGACTAAATTTTATTTTGTGGTCACCGTTTTCAAAAACATGTTCCGCTACGGCCGATTTGTCCGTGTGTCCCAGTCGACAGTTCCTTTTGTGTTCAGTTAGGCGAGTATTGATACTTCTTTTTGTTGTGCCAATATAATCCTTCCCACAACTACATGGGATCTTATACACACCTGGAGTAGCCAAAGGGTATCGCGCATCTTTCGTTGATCGTAAGCATTCACTGATCTTTTTGGTGGGTTTGAATATTGTTTCCGCTCTAAACTTGGCCAGTTCTTTCCCAATGCGGTCCGTGATATTGTGGATGAATGGGAGAAACACTTTCCCCGCCAAAGGTTGTTGTTGGACGTTAGCAGAGATTTGTCTTCTGGGCTGGAGTGCTCGATCTATCTCCTTATCACTGTATCCGTTTTTCTGAAATGCGGTTCGTAAATGATCGAGTTCCTCTTGCAAATAAGTTGGCTCACAGATTTTATTAGCCCTGTCCACTAATGTTTTAATAACACCTCTCTTCTGCCTGGGATGATGATTCGAATCTTTGTGAAGATACCGATCGGTGTGCGTATCTTTTCTATATACTTTATGACCCAGAGTCCCATCTGCACGTTTAATCACTGTAACGTCCAAAAAATTTATCTGTCCATCAATCTCCGTCTCCATGGTAAATTGTATTTTCGCGTTGATACTATTTAAGTGCTTTAAGAAACAGTTCAGTTCCTCTTCCCCGTGGTTCCAGATCACAAATGTATCATCCACATACCGATACCACTTCAAAGGGCTCTTTCTGGCCGACTGCAGTGCCTGTTGTTCAAAAAATTCCATAAAAATATTCGCAAACGCTGGACTTAGAGGGCTACCCATTGCCACTCCATCGATTTGTTCATAGAATCCATTATCATATTGAAAATAATTCGTGGATAGGCAGTGTCGAAACAGATCTATAATATCAGTGGGAAACAAGTCAGATATGTAAGCAAGAGCTTCGTTTACAGGAAATGGTGAACAGGGAAATCACGTCAAAGCTGACAAGAATATCACCAGGGCTGACAGTAATCTCCTTCAGTTTTTCGATAAAGTGCATAGAGTTTTTAATGTGATAATCAGTTTTCCCAATAATCGGTTGTAGCAAGGAGGCAAGATGACTAGCCAACTCTTGAGTAGGAGATCCAATAGCACTTACAATCGGTCTCAGAGGGATATCGATTTTGTGCACCTTAGGTAGCCCATATAACCTAGGAGCGTAAGCTTCCGTTTTGCAAATGTGTTTTTTATCCTCTGAAGAAATAGAAGATTTTTTTATCAGTTGATTGGTAACTGCCAGCACTTTAGTTGTAGGATCCTTTTTCAACTTTTTATAGGTGGTCGAATCCAAAAGGTCGCTGATCTTCTTATGGTAGTCTTCACTTTTCATCACCACGGTAGCATTTCCCTTGTCAGCAGAAAGTACAAAGATACTCTTGTCCGCATTAATCTCCCGCAATGCCTTCTTTTCTCCTGGAGACAAATTGCTGATAGGTGGCTTAGCCTTACAAAGTATCCTGGATGTTTCCATCCTAATCTCATCAGTAGTGTGTGATGGTAGCAGACGAACCCCCGCCTCTATATTAGCTATAATGTCCTCCGTTGGAACCTTCGGTGGAGTAATTGCAAAATTTCCACCTTTTGAAAGAACAGAAAATTCTTCGCTGGATAATTATTTTCCGGACAAATTTATAACCGTTCTGGCATTGTCTATATCTAGTTTTTCCTGTCTGCTCTTCTGTAGATTGTCGAACTTCTTCTTCTGCCTATTAGAAGACACTTCTGCACTACGTTCCATAGATCTAAAGGTTAGCCCATCCACCTTATTCCAATCGTCAACTTGCATTGTATTGCTAATAAACAGATAGAGATTTAATAATTCACTACTTTTTGTTTTTTCAAAAGGTGGAAATTTTGCAATTACTCCACCGAAGGTTCCAACGGAGGACATTATAGCTAATATAGAGGCGGGGATTCGTCTGCTACCATCACACACTACTGATGAGATTAGGATGGAAACATCCAGGATACTGCGTAAGGCTAAGCCACCTATCAGCAATTTGTCTCCAGGAGAAAAGAAGGCATTGCGGGAGATTAATGCGGACAAGAGTATCTTTGTACTTTCTGCTGACAAGGGAAATGCTACCGTGGTGATGAAAAGTGAAGACTACCATAAGAAGATCAGTGACCTTTTGGATTCGACCACCTATAAAAAGTTGAAAAAGGATCCTACAACTAAAGTGCTGGCAGTTACCAATCAACTGATAAAAAATGAAATTGCACGCTTATGGAATATCTCTCCAATTGTGCGATTGGATTCACGATTTCCTATCAGTTCGTTGTAATTGACGGTAAGTCATCGAGTAAAACAGAAGTGATATCTGGCGTTCCACAGGGAAGCGTTGTAGGTCCGCTACTCTTCCTCGTGTTTATAAACGATTTAGGAGACAATCTGAATAGCTCCCTTAGACTGTTCGCGGATGATGCTGTCGTTTATCGGTTAGTGAAGTCAACAGAGGATCAAAAGCAACTGTAAAGCAATTTAGACCAAATTTCTACAGGGTGCGAAAATTGGCAATTGACACCAAATAAAGAAAAGTGTGAAGTAATAGACATGACCACCAAAATAAATCCGCTGAACTTCAATTACGCGATAAATCAGTCAAACCTTAAGGTCGTAAATTCTACCAAATACCTAGGAGTTACAATTACGAACAACTTTGACGGAGAGAACACATAGAAAATATCGTGGGGAAGGCGAACCAAAGGTTACGTTTCGTTGGCAGAACGCTTCGAAGATGGAACAGCTCCACCAAAGAGACTGCCTACATCACATGCGTGCGTCCTCTCCTGGAGTACTGTTGCCCCTTGTGGGACTGACGGAGGACATTGAGAAGGTTCAGAGAAGGGCAGCTCGTTTTGTTTTATCACGTTAATGAGGGGAAAGCGTCACGGAAATGTTGCACGAATTGGGGTGGAAATCATTAAAAGAAAGACGTTATTCATTGCGGCGTGATCTGTTTGAGAAGTTTCAATCATCGACTTTTACTTCTGAATGTGAAAATATTTTGCTAGCACACACCTACTTAGGGAGACATGACCATCCCAATAAAATAAGAGAAATCAGATCGAAAACGGAACGATTTAGGTGTTTCTTCCCGCGCGCTATTAGAGAATGGAACGGTAGAGAAAAGTTATGAAAGTGGTTAATGAACCCTCTGCCAGGCACTTGAATGTGATTTGCAGAGTATCTATGTAGATGTAGATGTAGATGTAGATATCTGAGAGTCAAGGAACATAAAGTAAGTGAATTCGCCGGCGTGTATGAATTTGTCTGTGTGGATCGTAGCATTGTCTCCAGACGCTCTGCATTCAAATTCGCTCTGCATAAAATTCATAAGATGTTGCTTGACATCTAGATGTCCACTTTACTGTAAGCATGGATAGGATGGTAGATGATGTATCTACCTAATCTATTTAGGTTACAGTCCGTGATGATTTAGAATGGAAACCGGTCGAAGTTGTAAATATAGTAAACAGCTGATGGTTCATAACATGCATTTCCTAAAATATCTTAAAGCTGTTTTCATCATTTCAATACAAATTTTGGAGTTTTGGATGTTCATTGTTCAAATGTTTGTAAACCTATTGGACCAAACAGCTATGGTCATCAGTCCCTAGATTTAAAAACTAATTTACAATAAGGACAGCACAAACACACACACACACACACACACACGCGCGCGCGCGCGTTCGCACATGCCCGAGGGAGGATTCGAACCTCCGGCGGGAACGACCGCCCAGTTCGTAGCATGACGTCTTAGACCACACAGCCATTCTGCGCGGTTCATGGCTGTTCTCTGAAATCAAAGAAGTATGTCAGTTCATTATTTGTGGATTGTGGTGACACTGTGATCACTGTTAATCCTGAGTCCTACATTAAAACTATGGGTAAGTCCCATGCCCTTCGTAACAAATTCCAACATTAATGCTGACAGAATGAGACAATGCTCGCCGCCATGTTGCCGGTGAACGTGAGAAAACCGCAAAAATCGGGGGACAGATGCTCCAGCATCCACTATATAGCGCGGACTTGCACCGTAGGACTTTCACCTGATTGGTCCCATGTAGAAATTCCTAGCCGGCCAACGCTTTGTAACAGATATGGAAGTGAAATTAGCAGTCCGCAGATGGCTATACTCCAAACAAACGGACTTCTATAAATATGTCGAGGGACAAAATGATGAGAACCTTGGTGACTATATACAAAAATTTTCATTTTTTTACCTTTTAACCTTTTTTGTAATAAAATTATTTTGCGTCAGTTTCCGATCTCCCCTCGTATTTTTATCACACTATGGGTAATTTTCGCTTTTACAAACGCAGCAGAATGACCAGGATGCATGTACGTTCTTCTAAGCGATGTGAGTAAACTTCATGCAGAGCAGGTACACCCACATTGAGTAAGAAGATTAACCTCTCTCCGCCGATGGCGACGATGTGAGCTACGGATACTTATCGTAATAAAGCAAACGCTTTGCCGATTACATCTACGGAGTCGCCACTCTTCCTGACGTCATTTCGCTGCCTCAGCTGAGAAAAAAGCTGTGTCGTATACAGTGGGCGTACTTTTCCGGTTATCTGGAAGAGAATATCACGAAATATAATGGGAGCGAGCACACATCCGGGAGTAAATGAGCGCCGAGTCGTGAGGGGGAGGCATAATTCGGGCAAGCCGTAAAATCTTGCGCGACGCGGCTCGCGTGCCGCTGAGCGGAGCAGAGTAAAAGTTAGGAGCGCACGCAACGCCGGCTACCGGCGAATAGCGCGCGACCGTAACTCTGGCCAACAGCATAATATCCGGCCTGCGGTACGCACGTGACTTCCCGCCAGTCCGCAATAATTCCGCAGTGCAGCTTCCGGCAAGCTCGACTTCCACAGCGCGAGCCCCAAAACACAGTGTGCTAACTAGCGAGGAATGTCAATACTCCGCTCTCAACTTTCTTTTGCGTCTGTTATTCAACCGTAGTCCGTAAATTAACAGCAATAACGGACCAACAGGAGTTACCGTTCTTTAGCAAGATCCAATGATGCAATGCTTGTTTATCTGCATTAAAAAGAAGCTATGAAACTTAGCGACATATGGACAGTAGCTTTGAAAGATCGACAGGTTTTATCTCTGACCGATTGCAATCGATAGTGATGTTTTATCTTTGACAAGGACTATCTCTGCTGATAACGTGACAGCTTGACCACGCCCACTTTTCACAGTATATATGGCCCTCTCAGACACCCGACTCATCAGTCGGCAAGACTCAACGCAAGTAAGAAGACCTCTGAAGATGTCCGGCGCAGCTCTGGACGAAACGTTAGGTAAAACTGAAAAGTTTTATGGACCACGGTCTTATAACCCGAAAGTTCTACTAGCAACTATGACATCCGGTCGCGAAAGCCTTCATTGCATTAAAAATATAGCTTGTAAATTAAGCGTCCTCTTGCATTGTGCGAAAATTGTCAATTGAATGAAAAGTGTGAAGTCATCAATATGAGCACTAAAGGAAATCCGTTAAACTTCATTTACAAAATAAAACAGTCAACTAAATAGGTAGGAATTACAATTAAGAACAACTTTACTTCGAAAAAACACAAAATGCCATGAGCAAGCCGCAGTGGAATGGCCGAGCGCTCTAAGGTGCTCTGCTGCGGAGAGCGCGTTTGTTCCCCGTCAGAGGATCGAGACCTCCTTGGACATGGGTGTATATGTTTTCCTTAGGTTCGTTTAAGTAGTTTTCAGCCTAGAGACTGATAAGCACAGTAGTTAAGTCCCATAATTTACAAACATTTGAACATTTTATCTTGAGCAAGGCTAACCAAAGGCTATGTTTCATTGCCAGAACACTTAACACATGCAACAATTTTACTAAAAAAAAACTGCAAGACACTACACTTGTCCGTCCTATATTGTAGTATTGTTGCGCAGTGTGCGATCCTTGTCAGGCGGGACTAAAGGAGGTCATAGCAAAAGTTCAGAGAAGAGCAGCTCGTTTCGTATTATCGCTGAACAGGGGAGAGAGTCTCACGGAAATGATACACGAGTTGTGGTAAAAACCATTTAAAGAACTGAGTTATTCGTTGTGAGGAAATCTATTTGTGAAATTGCTTTTCACCGACATTCTTCTACTAATGCGAACATATTTTGTTAGCACGCACCTACAAAGAGAGACATGATCATCATAATGAAATAAGAGAATTCAGATCTAAAACTGAAAGATTTACGAGTCACTTTTCCCCGCATGATATTAACGAATGGAACGTCAGAGAAATATTTTGAAAGCAGTTCCATGAACCCTCTGTCAGACACTTAAATGCGATCTGCAGAGTAAATATGTAGATGTAAATTAGGAAGACAATAATGCATACTTTCCGAATACTGTACTCACTCCAACTGCCTTTTATGTCTTTTCCCTAACATCTCAAAATACACCCTAAAATGGGCACTGCGCGAAAACGTGTAATAACTCCGTAAAATTTCATGCTGTTTCACTACTGCACATTTTTTATTTTTGTGAGCGCTACCGTTGAACACAACGACCTTATTTTTCTTGTAAGATCGTCTATAAGCATAATAATTTTCTTCACGAATATTATGGGAGTTTGCAAGCTACAACCCCTCGGATGCAACGTATAAAAATTCAGAGTTTTCAAATAATATGTGCTCTGAGGGAACTTAGGGAACCAATTTTCATCATTTGAAACCTACCCACATACTCCGTACTTGCACTGTTCTAAAAACTTTGATTTTACTGGCACATGCTGGTTCCACTCGCGGGCGGCAGATTTCTACGATTTAGTAAAGTTAATCACGTGAATCAATTCTTTTGGTGATTAGGTAGAAAAATAGCTTAAACATTATTGTATCTGTAACCAATAAGGTTTTCGATGTAACTATATTGTCTTTTGTCTTTGTTTTCAAATAGTAGTAAAACTTACTTTCTAGATGCACTTGGAAAATTTATGTTAACGACAGTTAGTAAATGTTTAGCTTATATTTCTTTGAACGAAGTTTTCTTTGGTATTCAAACGGTTATTTTAACAAATACACTGTACCAACGAGAAAGAGACTATACTATACTCTAGAGGAACTATAAGTGACAGCGATAGTGATCAACACACACATTTTCGAAGACATAATAACCAGTTCAGCTTAGCCTTCAAAAAAAGATGTTCTACATCAAATCTCCATGGGATACTCTGCAAATCACATTTAAGTGCCTGGAAGATGTTCAAATGTTTGTAAATCTAACGAACTAAAATGCTGCGGTTTTCAGTCCCTAGCCTTACAAACTATTTACACTAACTTAAACTAACTTATGCTAATGACAACACACTCATAAACACACACACACACACACACACACACACACACACACCCTTTCCCGAGGGAGGACTCGAACCTCCGACGACGAGTAACCACGTGCTCTGCAACAAGGCGTCTTAGAGTGCTCGGCCACTCCACCGCAACGCATAGCTTCCATGCATTTTATTTATATAACTTTCAATATGAACGTCTCGAATCACAACACTCCTTATACACGAGGTATGTCCACAAAATATGTTCCGTTAGGTTGTATAAAACAAACGTGTAAGATACAGAAAAAATATTTATTGTACAAAAATTTGCAACTTTTAAACTACTTTTCCACATAGCTTCCGAAATTTTATAGGCACTTGTCATAGCGTGGCACCTTCTTCATAGAAAGTGGCCGCCTGTGTATTCAACCATGTGGTAATATGTTATTTCAGCTCGTCATCATCGTTGAAGTGTTGACCACCAAGGACAGATTTTAGGTGTAAGAAGAGATGAAAGTCGCTAGGAGAGAGGTCCAGGCTTTACGTCCCAGTGGTATTCCCGTAAGAGTTGTTTGGTCACATTCGCCGTGTGAGGTCGGGCTATTCGTGGGGAAAAAACTTTTTACAGTAATCCTCGATGCTTATTCTGTATTGCGCGGCGTAATTTCTTAATGGTCTCGCAGTAACCATGTTCATTGATTGTTTACCTTCGTGGTGATAAATTAATCAGCAAAATGCCTTTTCTGTGCCAAAAAACCGAGCACGTGACTTTTCGAAGTGTCCACATTTTCTTACGCTTAACCTTCGTTGGGGATAAAGTGTGCCTCCATTGCATTTATTGCCTTCTTATTTCAGGGGAGTCATACGATACCCAAGTTTCATCCTCAATGACTATCCGAGAAAGAAAACCATCGCCATCTTCACTGTAACGTGTCAAAAACTGAAGTGGAATGCCCATCCGTTGTTTTTTGTTTTGTTCAGTAAGAAATTTAAGTACCCAACGTGTGAAAAGTTTTCTAAATTTCAGTTTTTCAATAATAATTTCATGAATTAGTGATCGCGAGATTTGCAAAACTTCAACAGTCTGACCCATCTTCTAACCATTGAATTATTCATAATATCATGTACGTAAACCTCGCAGATTTGCCGATGAATTTCCTTTGGTTTAAATTTCTTTGCATTTAGAAAACGAATCACAGATCTGATTTTACACGCGGCTGAATTTTCCATTACGGATGACATTTTAGTGAAGTACTACAGAGCACACGTCGGCAGCAACGACCTGAAAATGGAGTACTTATCTTCCCCTTGTGTCAGAGTAACTGCCACGCATGCTCGGAACTGCGATCGTAGCGCTGCCGCGGGTAGGAATAGAAACGGAGCTTACTTTGTGGACGACCCTCGTATAAAAATGAATACTTGTGCGTTAGTCTCACTACTCAGATTTGAATACTTTTTTGTTCAAAAATGTTCAAATGTTTGTTAAGCTTATGGGACTTAACTACGGGGTCATCAGTCCTTAAACTTACAAACTACTTATGAACTACTTACGAACTAAGACGGCACAAATATCCATGCCGGAGGGGGGATTCGAACCCCCGACCGTAGTGGCCGTGCAGACCGTGACTGGAGCGCCTCAGTCTCCTCGGCCACCGCGGCCGGCCATTTTTGTTCGTTTTACTACGTGGGTGGTTTATAAAACGAGAAAGAATATGAAAAACCTAAAGGTACAGTTGAAAAAATCTAAAACGCTCTAAGCTTATTATCCTCTCGAAAGGCGACCTACCATACACAATTCTTGGGGAGCTGCAGCCAAACGATGAAAAAGGGGCACATTGCTATTCCTCTGATGCTTCATAACAGAATAGGTGAACACGAACATCGAAGTATCGATTTTTAATATTATCATTCTAATACAACGTTTCCCACTTAAACGTAGCACCCCAAATATTTCTGGAATAACAGTAGATATTGAAAAACGACTTTCACGAACATGAAGGTACGGCAAGGCCTTTTGAAAGTAAGTACTATAAGACATCCTAAAATGTAAATAAATATTATTTTCAACATAAACTTATGTTTTAAATGAGCACTCGATATTATTTTGATACAATTAATATAAAAAATACAAAAAATGACGTTGATGGCTTCGTAATTTTTCTGGAAGTAAATGATGTGTTGCGATGCACCAACGCCATTCTTTTTATAATTTTTCTTGATATTGATTGCATCAAAATAATATGAAGTGTTCACTTAAAAAAAAAACATCAGTTTCTGTTTAAAAAAAAAATTATTTACGTTTTAGAATGTACTTACTTTCAAAAGCCCCTGCCATACGTTCATGCTCGCGAAAGTCGGTTTTCAATATTTATTGTTGTTCCAGAGATATTTGGGGTTTAACTTGGAAACCTTGTAAATAACAAAATGTCCTTTTCTGCGTTTGTTTGTTTGCATTTCATACAAATCTACAGTTTTATTACTATTCTGATTACATTCACATTTGACCACCAAACATGCTGCAGCATTAATCATTCAAAAAAAGATTATAATACAGTCGCAGACCTCAAAAAATCCAAATAACATGGATAAATTTATGTTCAAAAAAGTATATTTAATTATTGGGAAGTTCGCTCGTGCATGAATTTTTTCATGGAGAGGGTTTTTATAATTCGCAAGTCAGCGCTTGGAACCTTGCGATAAACGTTGACAGTGTTTCATTGATTACCACGAAAGCTGACAGATACATGTGAGTTTTCATTGAAAGGGGTGGGAGGAGATGAACTGAAGAAGCGGAATGAGAATGAGATAGCATATTACCGAATTCTAAACGCATAGTATATATCTACACCCACATAAACACTCTGCAAATCACATTTAAGTGCATGACAGAGGGTTCATCGAACCACTTTTATGATATTTCTCTACAGATCCATTATCTAATAGCGCGCGGCAAAATCTTCTCGTTTTCGATCTGATTTCTCTTCTTTCAATTTATGATGATCATGTCTCGGCTTCCTATGTATTTGAGTGCTAACAAAATCTTTCGCATTCGAAGAGTTGATGAAATGAATTTGGCAAATAAATCTCGCCGAAACGAATAACGCCTTTCTTTTAATGATTTCCTCCCGAACTCATGCATCTCTCCCTGTTGCGGGTTAACTTTTGATGTATTTATAAATCTTTTATATTTATTGATGTTCCATGATTTATGTTACGTATTCTGTGATGTATTATTCTCTGAAATAAACAGTGGTTGTTAAGTATTGGAATCACAGTGTTGTGTGTTCGTCACATTTGGTGCCGAAACTTGTGAAAAAATTCCGATTTTTTTACGTATTTTGACGATAAAAAGCTTACTTCACGCTGCTGGAAGCGGGATACGACGTCGGACCACATCACAAGATAAGTCTATTCCAATATAATACGATTTTATGAACTCCTTGCCTCAAAAGAATGTTAGCAGTAACGGCATAATTCACGAACTTTGCTTATATCAAAAGTGTGAAATCTTTCGGTTGGAATAACTGACAGCGCAAGATTCAATTACGCTTACGCCAACACAAAAGCAGTTCCGTAATAATGTCAGACGAGATAGATACCGGGAAACAGCTAACAAACTTTAAAAGAAAGAGAACTAGGGAGAGGACGAATGCTACGCGGTTTTGTACGGCTGTCGATGAACTTACGACAGAAAGTCCAATGGACGATTTTGAACACTACATAGAACGTCTTCAAGATACTTTAGAGAAGCTCACTTCCTTAGATGACGTTATTCACGACCTCTTAAGTGATGATGAATATGACGCAGACGTATCTATCTGTGAGGAATATATAGACAAAATTAAACACGCAATACATAAGGCAACAAAAGCAATCAATTGCAAGCTTTCAGCCGTAACATCGCAAATTAATATCACGTCACCTAAAGTTCCCATACACTCCACTGCAGGCATGCATTCAGTCAAGCTACATGCCATTAAGCTTGAACCATTTTGTGGAGATATCGAAATGTGGTCCCGCTTCTGGGAGCAATTTGAATCAACTATTGATAAAGACCCATCGCTTTCCACAGTTAATAAACATGTTTTCCTTCGAGGGTATCTGTCAGGAGAACCGAAGTTGTTAGTAGATGGAATACCTATTACAGTTAACACATACGAAGAAACAAAGAAAATTTTACTGCATCGGTACGGGGATAACAACCGTATTATACAGGCGCACCTCGATTATTTGGATGCGCTAAAGCCAGTACAGTCAGAGACACCTGAAACGCTGAACTGTACATTCCTAGAGCGTAACCGCCGTATTCAAGCGCTGCGTGCCCTGGGGAAAGATGTTGTAGCTTACGGCAAAGTTCTCACACCGAAGATTTTACGAGCATTTCCTGTCGAAATGTGTCAAAAATGGGTTATTCATGCGAAAAGAACCGAAATATCGGAAGGAGATGTACTGAAATTACTTAGTTTTTTGGAGGAAGAAGTTCAGGGTGCTCTTACTGCACAAAAAATTCGTGGAGAACAGCAAATAACTTCCAACTACACGCCCACTGCTGCGACATTTCACATAAATTCAAAACAAGCTAAAACCTCTCGGAAAATTAAACAAGATGTACAACCATATTGTATATTTTGTGACGCTCGCACTCATTGGGCTCAAGACTGCAATATAGTAACAGACATCCAACAACGTATTGACAAATTAAAGCAAGATAATCGTTGTTTTATATGCCTAAAACGAGGTCATAATGCTAAAACCTGCAGTAAGAGGGGGAAGGTTTCGTGTTCTAAGTGCAAGAAACGTCACCATAAAGCGATTTGTACTGACACTACTACTTCTAATTCACCTTCTCAGCAAGTTAACACTACTTCTGTAGGGAAAATCGATGTAAATTCAGCAGATTTTACATATCTTCAGACAGCTCGAGTTTGGGTCAGTGGACCAACAGGATCAAGCAGACTCACTCGAAGTGTTCTAGATAGTGGCAGTCAGTCAAGTTTCATTTCAAAGTTTCTCATTGATGAACTAGATTTAAAAACTTTAGAACATCGTGACATATCTGTCAATGCCTTTGAAATACCATGTGTAACTTCAATGTGTCGTAGAGTTGTAGAATTCACTCTGAAAGGTATATTTAAAAATTCCACAATATCTCTGACTGCATTTGAAAGTACATACTCATTTGCTGCTCACCCAACTGTCCCACCTGAAATAACAAAACAAGTGTATGATCGAAAACTTCAGTTAGCAGACCCAAAGGACGACACAGAAGATCTTCCTATTGAGATCCTTATTGGAGCAGATCACTATTGGAAAATCATTAAAGATTCCCCTCCTATTCGCTTAACACCATCCATTGTACTGATACCTTCAACTATGGGTTGGATTCTTAGTGGGTGTAAGTCAAGCACCATGGCAAACCCTGTGATAACAAACTATGTTAGTTTGGATTCAATGACATCAACAGACAATATTTTGAGACGTTTCTGGGATTTAGAAACAATGGGAATCACAGCAGACCAAACAAAGACTCCAAATCCGAAAGAACTAGCTTTATTGCACGATTTCTCAAAATATTACTGCATTGAAGACAATAGGAGAGTGGTTTCTTTACCTAGAAAACCCAAAATTATTGTGCCTGATAATCTCTCACTAGCAGAGAATAGATTTATTTCACTGGAGAAAAAGATTACAAAGGACACTAACTTAAAACACATTTATGAAATGCAAATGATAGACCACATAAGAAAGGGACATGTAGAGGTTGCCCCTCCTGAACAAACATCAAATGACATATTTTATTTGCCACATCATGCAGTAAAGAAAGAAAGGTTAGGTGTTATCAAATGGAGGATTGTATTTGATGGTTCTTCCCACGAAAATGCTGTACATTCACTGAATGACTGTTTGGAAATTGGCCCTAATTTACTTCCAGATATTCTTTTAATATTATTAAGATTCCGCTTATATCCAGTTGCTTTAATTGCTGATATTAAACAAGCTTTTCTACAGTTAGTTCTACATAGAAAAGACCGAGACTTAACAAGGTTTTTTTGGTATAAAGTAATCATGGATCAACAAGGAAACTACATTACAACGAATGAAAAGATTACATACCGCTTCACCCGACTACCTTTTGGACTAACTTGTAGCCCCTTTCTACTGGCAGCCACACTAAAAGAACTTGCTACAATGTACAAAAGGAATTTTCCTCAAGCTGCTTTTCTTGTTGAAAATAACATGTATATGGATGACTTTGTAGCAGGTGCTGAAGATGACAATGCTGTGACTTCCTTATATTATGAACTTATCATTAGCCTACCAATGGCAAAATGGGCCACAAACTCAAAACAACTGATTGAAATTTGGCAATCAGAAGGTGTCATAAACGTTACAGATACAGAGGTTCTAGGAATTCACTGGGATACATCGACTGATATGTTCAGTATTATTCACATTAATGTCATAAACTATATTAGAGATCGTCCTGCCACTAAGCGAGAAGTTCTTAGAAGCACTGCAAGATTCTATGACCCACTGGGTCTGTTGTCACCTGTCTCTCTCACTGCAAAAATAATTTTCCAGGAAATTTGGTCAAGAGGGATTGAATGGGATGAGCTCTTACCTCCCGATCTTGGTAAACGTTGGCAAATGTGGGTATCAACCTTACCATCATGTTTGGACATGGAAGTCCCTCGATGGGTTGGTGTTTCTGAAGAGACAAAAACAGAAATACATGTCTTTTCAGATGCATCAGAAAAGGCCTATGGAGCAGTGCTTTATCTACGATGCAGCACTTCAAACATGACATCAGTCAATTTAGTTTGCAGTAAAAACAGATTAGCCCCAATCAAGAAAATAACTCTTCCGCGACTGGAACTTCTGGCAACACTTCTTGGGTCGAGGTTACTTCACTATTTCTGTAAGGCCACACACTATGACGCAAACAACGCAACACTGTGGACTGACTCAACTGTAGCCTTAGGATGCATACAACATGACCCTAATCGATGGAAGACATTTGTTTCAAACCGTGTTACAGAAATACAAAAATTAACAAATACATCACAGTGGATACATTGCCCCGGTGATCAAAACCCAGCTGATCTACTCTCCAGAGGTACCACAGCAGACAAACTTCAAAATTCCATTACATGGTTCCACGGTCCTGCTTGGTTAACAAAGAACAGAATGCATTGGCCAAGACTTAGGCAGAAAAACGTAGATTATTCCTTGCCAGAAAGAAAGAAACAAACAAACCAAGTCTTCATGGTAAAAACAAGACCCCCTATTTTTACAGCTACACGGTATAGTAACTATTACAAACTGTTACGAGTTACAGGATGGATTCTTCGTTTTAAACGACAGTTAATGAAACAAAATAAGACATTAGGAGAATTAACAGCAACAGAATTGCAAGAAGCACGTACTTATTGGATTCGTATTGTCCAACAACAACATTTTGCAGTTGAACTGCATGCTCTGCATAACAACTTGCCTCTGCCACAAAATTCTAAAATAGCTCGTTTTAATCCATTCCTGGATGATGGCCTTATTCGTATTGGTGGACGTCTACAGTTTGCAAAATTAACAAGAGAACAAATTCACCCAATACTTCTTGATGGACAGCATCATTTCACTCATTTACTAATCCGGCAAACTCACATTCGTCTGCACCGCCTTGGGGTAAACATAGTGTTATCTGAGCTGAGGACAGAATTCTGGATTCTTAGAGCTCGTCAGACAATAAAACGTGTTCTACACTGTTGCCTACCTTGCAAGATGGTGAAAGCTCGTTCTGTTCAAGAAATAGAGGCTCCATTACCCGCTGAACGGGCCTCAGCATTGAAACCATTTGAAGTCACAGGCATCGATTTTGCTGGTCCATTATATGTCAAACAAGGACATATAACAAAGAAAGCATATATTGCTCTATTCACTTGTGCAACAACACGTGCCTTACATTTGGAATTATGCTCAGATATGTCAACTGATAAATTTCTTCAAGCTCTACAAAGATTTGTGGGAAGAAGAGGCGTGCCTAGTACAATTTACACTGATAATGCTACTACCTTCCATTCCACCCACACAGAACTAAAGGAGCTCTGGCAGGCTCTCATGGCCAGCAAAACATACAAGTACCTTGCTCAGCAATCTATAACATGGAGATTCATTACCCCACACGCGCCTTGGTGGGGAGGATTTTGGGAACGAATGGTGGGTTCAGTCAAATGTTGTCTGAGAAAGGTTTTAGGACAGTCACAGATAGATGAAGAAGGTCTCAGCACAATCCTGGTCAGCATAGAAGCAGCCACTGACACCTGCACATTTTCTTATAGGTGAGCGACTGACAACGTTGCCCACAGGTCCAGAACCGACAGTCAGGAAAGATTTGTCCAAGGAGTTCCAACGGCAGCAACACATGGTAGAGCATTTCTGGAACAGGTGGAAGAAAGAATACCTGATCCTGCTCAAAAACTTCCATGAAACTCATCAACCTAGGACAGGTTCTGGGAGACTACATTTGGGTGATGTTGTACTTCTAAAGGAAGATGTTCGTCCACGTCACATGTGGAAGAAGGCGCGGATAGAAGATCTTCATGAGGGAAGAGATGGGAAGATACGAACTGTCACGTTACGAACTTCAGATGGAACCATAATCTCACGGCCCATTCAGCTGGTCATTCCTCTTGAAATTGACCAGGGTGGGGAGGATGTTGCGGGTTAACTTTTGATATATTTATAAATCTTTTATATTTATTGATGTTCCATGATTTATGTTACGTATTCTGTGATGTATTATTCTCTGAAATAAACAGTGATTGTTAAGTATTGGAATCACGGTGTTGTGTGTTCGTCACACTCCCCTATATCCCGATAGTATAAAACGAGCTGCCCTTCTCTGAACTTCCTATACATTGTTCCTTAGTCGCACTAGGTGGAGATCCCACAATCCACCGCAATGTTTCAAAATAGGACGCACAAGTGTGGTGTAGGCAGTTCCTTTAGTTGAATTGTTGCATCTTCTAAGTGCTCTGCTAATCAACCGTAGCCTTTGGTTTGCCTTCCCTTCAATATTTTGTGTGTGTTCTTGTTGACGTAAGTTGTTCTTAACTATTAATCGTAAGTATTTAGTTGTATTTATGACCTCTAGATTAGACTGATTTAACGTATAAATAAAGTTAAACGGATTTTCTTTAGTGTTCGAAAGGATACTCCACACCTTTCTTTTTTTAAGGGTTAATTCTCAATTTTTAACCATGCAGATATCAAAATAATTTTGCCGTTACTTTTGATTTTCGTATGACCTTACTAACCAATAAGTGATAGTGTCATCCGCGAACAGTCTAAGAGAGCTGCTCACACTGCGTCCTAAATCTTTTATAAAGATAAGGAATGGTAGGGGTCCTATAACACTTACTTGAGGAACGCCATATATCACTTCTGTTTTACTCGATGACTTTTTGCAGTTACTACGTAGTGTGTCCTTTATGACAAAAATACGCGGATCGAATGCTACAACTGTGGCAATATTCCGTAAACACGCTATGTGGTTAGAAGACTCATTAGGTACAAAGTATTCCGGAATTCTAGAAACATGGAATCGATTTTAGATCCCTTTTCGATAGCACTCATCACTTCCATGTGAATAAAGAGCTAGCTGTGTTTCATAAAAACGATGCTTTCTGGATCGGTATTGACTATGGGTCAATAGGTCTTTCTCTTCAAGTTAGTTCACAATTTTTGAGGAAGTTATTAGTTCTAAAATTCTGGTGCAAATCGACGTCATTAATATAGGCCTGTAATTTTGCGGATCACGCCTTTCTTGAATATTGCAGTGACCTGTGTCACTTTCCAGCCTTTGGGCACGGATCTTTTCACTGAGCTAGCGGTTTTATACAGGGTGTTACAAGAAGGTACGGCCAAACTTTCAGGAAACATTCGTCACACACAAAGAAAGAAAATATGTTATGTGGACATGTGTCCGGAAACGCTTAATTTCCATGTTAGAACTCATTTTATTACTTCTCTTCAAATCACATTAATCATGGAATGGAAACACACAGCAACAGAACGTACCAGCGTGACTTCAAACACTTTGTTACAGGAAATGTTCAAAATGTCCTCCGTTAGCGAGGATACATGCATCCACCCTCCGTCGCATGGAATCCCTGATGCGCTGATGCAGCCCTGGAGAATGGCGTATTGTATCACAGTCATCCACAATACGAGCACGAAGAGTCTCTACATTTGGTACCGGGGTTGCATAGACAAGAGCTTTCAAATGCCGCCATAAATGAAAATCAAGAGGATTGAGGTCAGGAGAGCGTGGAGGCCATGGAATTGGTCCGCCTCTGCCAATCCATCGGTCACCGAATCTGTTGTTGAGAAGAGTACGAACACGTGGACTGAAATGTGCAGGAGCTTCATCGTGCATGAACCACATGTTGTGTCGTACTTGTAAAGGCACATGTTCTAGCAGCACAGGTAGAGTATCTCGTATGAAATCATGATAACGTGCTCTAGAGAGCGTAGGTGGAAGAATATGCAGCACAATCAAGACATCACCAACAATTCCTGCCCAAACGTTCACAGAAAATGTTGATGACGTGATTGCACAATTGCGTGCGGATTCTCGTCAGCCCACACATGTTGATTGTGAAAATTTGTCGGGACACCTTCGTTCTGGAAATCTGTCTCGATACAAACGTACCGCACCACGGCTATTGCCCTGTGCTAATCCATACATAAAATGGGCATCTGCCAACTCCGCATTTGTAAACATTGCACTGACTGCAAAACCACGTTCGTGATGAACACTAACCAGTTGATGCTACGTACTGATGTGCTTGATGCTAGTACTGTAGAACAATGAGTCGCATGTCAACAGAAGCACTGAAGTCAACATTACCTTCCTTCAATTGGGCCAACTGGCGGTGAATCGAGGAAGTACGGTACATACTAACGAAACAATTGGGTATTTTGACAATTGTCTGCACGAATTATTTCAATTTACATTTCAAGAGAAATACTAAAATGAGCTCTAACATGGAAATCAAGCGTTTCCGGACACATGTCCACATAACAAATTTTATTTCTTTGTGTGTGAGGAATGGTTCCTGAAAGTTTGGCCGTACCTTTTTATAACACCCTGAATGATATTAGGTATAAATCTATTGCATCAGCATGTTCTGAAAGGAATATACTTGGCATACAATCTGGTTTGGGAGACTTGCTGTTGTTAAGTGAGCTTTGAGCGTGAGGCGTATCGTCAAACTGGCTACCCTTTAACACGTAGCTTCAGGCAATGCCATTCTGTGTTATATATAAAGCGATAGAAACAAGATATTGGTTTGTTTTGACATTTCCGGGATTTTTAAGTAGTTCATTTTGTGAAATGTAATACATAAATCCCATCAAAGATGTATCACTGCACCTCACGGACACTTATATTCTGCCACCCCCATTCGTACATGGTTAATCATTAGCAACTAGTATAATGTTAAAACAGCATTTTCAAATGATCCTTACTAGAGAAGGAACTTGAGATCACGCCCCAAGTAATGCATTGTTAGTGTGTGAGATGGTAGATTCTAACAATGCTGCGAACCATAAATGGTGAAATCCTCTAGCAAAGGGCAGATTTTTCTAGTCCGTCACCTGCGAAGAAATAACTTTGGAACGGCTAAACTAGTCAGCTGTTTGTGTGCTGATATCGTGAGCAACTGTACAAAGTAGCCAAGGGATAATGAAACCATGTGTTGGTGACAAGGTGATGAACGTACATAGAATGTGGTCGCAAGAGACTTGCTCACTTTTTAAATCAGGATGGGTGGTGAACTTTGGCAGGCTCGACAACAGAGTACAATGCTAGTGCAGGGATAAGTCCTTCATGTTCATTGTTGAACATTTTAATGGTCGTTTTATTCATTTATTTAAAAAATTACCATTTTCAGCGTATTAATGGGTCATCTTCAGATACATGTGGATCCGGCTTTACTCCTCGCAGATGTTTGGTAACTGCTGTCCGTTATATCTAATGCGCGGAGCCACATGGATCTGAAGATGGCCCATTAGTAGGCCGAAAATAGTCATTTTCTTAACGAATAGCACGGTCATTGAGGATTTATCAATTAACAAGTAATGAAAAACACTGTGACAGGAGTGGAATTCGTCAACTTTATTGTGGACGACTTACATCTCTTCATTTTTACAGCCTTCCCTTACGGTTACAACATTTTACAGAAGGGCAGTTCTCCGTGTTCGGTCTATAAATGGGTGTGCGTCACATTATTATATCAAACTGTAGCCACTGGTTAAGGGACTAGAGCTGAAAAGGGGTCTCATTGACGTCAAGACATCTTCTACACGTAAGGTCACGAAGTTTAGAATATCAAGAACGCTCCGTAGCTCATTGAAATATATAATAACATATTTTTAGTTATACTTCTTCGATTATATCAGAGTTATAATCAATAACACGAACAATTATTTATCAAATCATACTTCAGAAATAAAAATGCGTATAAGGTTCTAGTGAAAATTTTTCAACAATACTGGAAGGACAGAAATCACGGAAGGAATCTCATAGAGTTTAATTTAGAGCGAACTGTTATATACGTAAATTACCTTCCACTTAACGATCTTCAATATGAAGATATTTTTGTACTACACCACATTATAAAGAAAGAAAAGTAGAAATAGTTAATAATATTTTTCAAAGAATTGGTAAAGATTGTTAAAGAGTTCTTTGAAAATGGGCTTCCCTTCAATATTGAGAATATAATGTCTTCATATCTGTAAAACAAAGAGTGTCATACCAACAACTATTGCAGCACATGGACAATAATCAGTAAACTGAGTAGAATGTACCATTTATTTTATTGTTTTTAATTTTATTTTTATTTTTTATTTATTTATTTATTTATTTATTGCTTTTATTTATTTATTTTTACATACTGATTAAATCATTAAACTGGAATAATCTTCCTGAGTTGCAGAGACTATTAAGTTTAACTCCTTTTTCTCTTCGAGAAATTGCTAATCGCAAAAACAAACGGATCAGCTTCCTAACTTTGTATTTTACGCATATATTGTAACGCATCACGTATAAGAGCAGATCGTAGGATGGGCCTCAGCGATTCGGCTTAAACTATGTGAGAAAGAGCAAATACATGAGCGTTTCAGATGCTTAAACTATCTTTCCTCAGTGGACCACAGGGAAAGACAAACGCTCAAGAAACGTTTTAGTTAGCCGTGTAAACGACTTCGAGTAACTATGCATTCTAGTCGTCATGACATAGTGTGTAAAAGAAGGAATTGGTAATTATGATGCCTATTTTTATTTCTTTGTTTTCACTTTATGATATTCCTTCAGACGTAAAACTTGCAATTATGAAATTTAAAAATATCTAAATAGTTCAGTGCTCCTGAATAACTACAACAGCGAGAGAACATACCATTAAAGCACTACTGCATCAAATCAATGTTCCTGTTTTCAGCCCAGCTACTCGCTATGTTTAGTATGCATCAAAATTGACAGAGAAAAGAGCTTGATAGAAAAACTTGAAGGAAGTATAATTTGTACTGCACTATATTACGAAAAAATGTTTTTGCTCGGAAAAGGCTTTCATAAAATTTGCAAGGTGCGAACAGTAATTATGTTTTCTGATGATTATCACCCAAGAAAAGTAATTCAATGCTCTCAGATAATTAATTGCTAGAATTTTCTGATGTATAAATTTCATCCACCACGTCACTCAGTTATCGGAATTAACTGTTTAAATACACTCAACTAATTAAATTAGAGTAATTGAAGCTAAACTAAATATATAAATTTTACGTATGTACACTGATATGTTTAAATATGTTAAAATTTCATGGTTAAAACTTTAATACTGCAAGCAATAATATGAAATGAAAAAAAAAAATTTTAAAAATAGTTACCTACAATCTGAGCCACTGCACCATGCTATTGTTTAACATTTCGTGATTCATACTTGCTTCTACAGTAATCGAAAATTTTTCGCGAGTGTTTTCTCTTATCCTACAGCCCATTCGTGTGAGGAATTTGATAGGCTCATCTACCTGCTTCTTCTTCCCCAGTTTGAGCCAAAACGGTGAGGCCCATCACTACTACCTTCCGTTGTCAGAAACTGACTGTACAAAAGAGAACTGTACGAATAAAATGTAATGGTCGTATAACTTGTACGCACGCAGGCATTTTCATTGCACGTTCGCAATACATATATCCGTATCCAGCAGTGAAATTGGTCGTAAATAATCTGTCATTATGTGAGAAGCGAAGTAATCTTCACGACTACAGCACTAGAAATAACTGACCTTTTTAACTGTTATGAAAGCTATCAGTGGCTAGCCGGCCGCGGTGGCCGAGGTGACTGAGGCGCTCCACTCACGGTCAGCACGGCCGCTACGGTCGGGGGTTCGAATCCCCCCTCGGGCATGGATATTTGTGCCGTCCTAGTTCGTAAGTAGTTCATAAGTAGTTTGTAAGTTTAGGGACTAATGACCCCGTAGTTAAGTCCCATAAGCTTAACAAACATTTGAACATTTGAATCAGTGGCTAATAAACAAGGCCAATATTCGTCAACGATCAAAACATTAAAATTAGCCGAATATCATAAAATGTCTGAAAGTTGTAAGTTGAAACGAAACCGCCGCGGTCGAGTGGCCAAGCGGTCTACAGGCACCTTGCTGTGGAGTGTGCGGTTGCTCGCCGTCGGAGGTTCGAGTCCTCCCTAGTGCATTGGTGTGTCTGTTATCCTTAGGTTAGTTTAACTTAGCAAGCTTAGGGACAAATAACCAAAGAAGTTAAGTCCCATAGATTTACAAACATTGTAAATGTTGCTGCTTACGATACTGTGAATCACAAAAGACTGATAAATAAGCTGTATACAATAACTAAGGACTTCCGACTGACAATTTACTCAGTGCCTACTGCAGAACAGACGATTTTATGTCACCCTAAATAATAAGAAGAGTCGATGGAGTACTCAGAAAAATGGACTTCACCAAGGAAGTGTGCTGGCCCCAATGCTATACAGTATATATACTAACGACCAGCCACTAAACACAGGCACCAAGTCATTTATCTGCGCAGATGACACAGCTATAGCTGCTCAAGGGTCAACATTCGAAGTAGTAGAATCCAAGCTAACATCTGCTCTCGAAGAACTCGTTGTCTACTAAGACGACAACTATCTGAAGCCCAATCCTGATAAAACCGTGGTTTTTGCGTTACATCTGCGCAATAAGGAAGCAAGAAAAAAGCTGTTCATGACCTGGAAAGGACGCAATTTAAATCACAGTGATCACCCAACATACGTGGGAGTAAAGCTGGATCGCTCTTTAACTTTCAAAGAGCATTGCATGGACACCAAACAGAAAGTATGCGCTAGGAACAATCTTATTCGCAAACTCACGAACACCAAGTGGGGAGCACAGCCTTGCGTCCTCCGCACATCTGTTCTCGCCCTGTGTTTCTCTCCTGCAGAGTACGCTGCTCCAGTATGGCGGAACTCTGCACACGCTAAGCAAGATGACGTGGCCTTGAATGAGACAGGTCGCATAGTCACAGGACGCTTGAAACCAACATCTGTCAGTAATATTTTCCCACTCATCGGAATAGCACCACCAGATGTAAGGAGACAGGTAGCTGCGATGACTGAAAAGAAGAAACAAGAAGAAGATCCGAGGCACCCAATGTTTGGAATCCAGCCTCTCGCATCAAGGTTGAAATTGAGGAAAAGCTTCCTTCTAACAACTTCATCAATTCCAACATCTGCAGAAGCTCGTCGAAATGCACTGTGGAGAGCAAAGTCACCAGGAGGATTGTGAACAGCAAAAGAGAAGCTACCAGCAGAAGGCCATCAACCGTACGTGACCTGGAAGACCCTCAACAGGCTGAGAACCAGAGTGACAAAGTGTAAAAGCAACATGAAGAAGTGACGATGAACTTTGTGAGTGTCGTGAGAGACAGGACTGTGAACACTTGCTTGTGTACAAGAACCTTAGTGTACATTATAACATGCAAGACTTGTTTGCTGCCAATGACAATGCCATTCTGGTGGTAGAGTACTGGAGCAACGAAGTTGATGTTGTTATTAATTTATTTATACTAAACCGAAAGATAATATTCAAAATTGTATTGTGAAGTAGTGCCTTGTGGACTTGGATAGATGAAAGAAACAAATGATCAAATGTTTGTAGATCTACCGGACCAAACTGCGTGGTCATCAGTCCATAGCTTACAAACTACTTAAACCTAGGTAAACTAACCTAAGGACAAACACACACACCCATGCCCCAGGGAGGACTCGAACCTCCACGGCGAGCAACCGTGCGCTCCGCAGCGAGACGCTTTAGACCGCTCGGCTACTCCACCGCGGCTAAATGAAACATTGGAAGATTAAAATAATAATAATCATCATCATTTTTTCTGGACAGCTCGTCCTATGCCACGAAAGAATTTTTATTTAAAAACTGCTTGCCTTATAATAACGTTTTCTAGTGTATGTATGTTACCTGGAATGCTTAAGTACATTAAAATTTCATTGTTCAAAGATTTATAGTGCAAGGAATAATATGAAATGAGAAAATAGGAAGTAGTTGGAATGAAGAACTAAAAAAATCATTACCATTAAAAAAATCCTATTAAAATTAATCCTTTGAAATACCTTGTAAACTGGCTCTTTTGTAAATACTTCGTTGAATAAATAGTGGAAATGATTTGAGTGATTAGTGCTACATTTAACTAACTGCCAGACTGTGGCTATTGTGGCCCTAGAGCAGCCTGCAGAAACTTGGAGAACGCCGGCCAGCCCGCAGTGTGGGTGTTTAATTTTTAGAATGGGACTGCGGCGCGGTGTCGGGACGTACCAGGTATGGCGTGAGGCAGAGGCAGCACTGCTGACCCCTGGCGAGCAGGCGGTGGCCCTCGCGCACGCGCAGCACCGGCACCTCCTGCAGCAGCTCGGCGGGCAGCCTGCAACACACGCCGGCCTCATCAGCCCCGGGATATTACATTCTCGGTTAATAGCCGGGCCGCCTCTACAGGGGTACCAACCCTGTCAGTGCCCGGGGCGGCAGTGTTTAAACTTACAATTTTTACAATGAACAAATGAATAAGTCTGAGAATAAGCTCAAAACACAAAACCTATGTTTATATACAGGGTGTTTCATTAAGTGTGTTTGCCTCTGTAACTTATAAAATAATAGGTGGCGGGAAATTTTAATGCGGTAGGTCGACTCAAGAAATGTTACACTTTCTGCGGAGCTATGAACGTGCTTTATTGTATCATTTCCCAAAGAGTTACAGCACAAAGATATAATGTTTAAATGGAACAATAGTTTTTCTATCGTGCATAGGATTCGTTGAAACCAGCTGCGTCCAAATCAATTTAAACTACATTCCTATCACTGTTAGTTTGGGAGCTACAGCCCTTCAAAGTTTCAGGGGCAGATACCACAAGCGCTGCGCATAATGCAATGCGCCTTCTAAATGTGGTGCGGCCGAGTTGTAACGTCGAGAAGCTTCCTCGATGCGCTGTTAGACTGCCGACTGTCGCCGCACATAGCCGTATACCCGACAGTTGGAGCCATACAAACAACCGGGGCTCAATATACCACAGTTACTGACTTCTGATGACGATGGCATACACGAACAACGCGTACCTTGACATGTTGCTGATGCTCGGCGAGTGCCGACACGATGCCACTAAAGCAGCCACGGCGTATGCCGTGAGAGATCCTAGGCGAAGAGCCCCGGCAGCCATTACGTTCTTACATGCCGAACAATGACTTCAGGAAACAGGGAGCTTGGTAATGCGCCGCAGTAACAGACGAATACCTGCAAGAAGTGAGGAGACGGAGGTGTTTGTTTTAGCTGCACTACACCACGATCCTCCTGTAAGCTTACGAGCCGTTGCTGCAGTCGCTGGTGTCAGTTTCACATCTGTGTGGCGTATAGTACACGGCCACAGGTTTCACCCAAACCGCCTATCATTGCATGGGATCGATTTCCGTGCAAGAGTGACATTTTGTGAGTGGGCCATGCGTAATTTCACGCTGGAGTCTTTACAAAGTGTTATGTTCTCTGATGAGTCCACGTTCACAAATTATGGTGCAATGAATCGCCATAACATGCACTACTGGGCTGCAGACAATCCTCGGTGGGTACGACCTGTCGACCGTCAACATAGGTGGTCTATTAACGTGTCGTGTGGAATCCTTGGGGATGAAATCATCGGTCCTCACTACGTCCCAGGTACACTGACTGGTGAGTTATATCGCGCTTTTATAGCCGACAGTTTGGGTGGTCTCCTTGAACATGTGTGTCTACACACGAGAGTGCATATGTGGATGCAGCACGATGGTCACCCAGCCCATTCTGCGAGTGCTGTTGTGGAAGAACTAAACAACAGGTTTGCAGGAAGATGGTTGGGGCGCCATGGTCCTCATTCATGGCCCGCAGGGACGCCCGATTTAACACCAGTAGATTTCTTTTTGTGGGGATATCTAAAGGATCGTGTGTATGTCACTGAACCCACATCCCCAGGTGATCTAAAACGGCGCATCGAGGACGCATGTCGCTCCGTCACACCGGCGATGTTACATCTTGTTCGCAGATCCTTTCGACGGCGCATTGTATTATACATTGAGGAACATGGACACACATTTGAACATCTCGTGTAAATCAACTTCCCACCGCCACAACATCCATCACTCACCACACAGCCATGTTTTATGTACAGCGTGTGATATCTTCCCCTGAAACTTTGAAGAGTTGTAGCTCCCAAACTAACAGTGATAGGAATGTAGTTTAAATTGATTTGGACGCAGCTGGTTTCAACGATTCCAATGCACGATAGAAAAACTAACGTTCCATTTACAAAATTATAACTTTGTGCTATAACTCTTTGGAAAATCATACAATAAACTATGTTCATAGCTCCGCAGAAAGTGTAACATTTCTTGTGTTGACCTACGGCATTAAAATTTCCCGTCACCTATTATTTTATAAGTTACAGAGGCAAACACACTTACTGAAACACCCTGTATATATAGTATCAAGAAGAATGGCGCGAACTTACACTGTTAAAGTACACGATAATAGAAGCAAAAATGTCCCAGCAAACATTCCCAAACGAGCCGTTTGCGAGGTAATTATGAATGTATGTTCCCAAGCTGCCACTGACGTCATTGTAAACATTTTCCTAGTTAGTGCACATTAATTTGAAATTTAGACTTAATAATAAAGATCTGCATCACATTTAGTTCAAATTTAACTGACTTCATTGGAAACATCATCCTAGTTAGTCGAAATTAATTTGAAATTTACACTTTAATATTTTGTTCACATTCCAAGTATGGGCTACCTGTTAAAGGAGGTGTTCGAAGTGTCTTCCTTGCATCTGGATGTAATATTGTGCTCGTCTCTGCAATGAATTTCAAATTCTCTCGAAAACCACGGGATCGTTTCGGAATTCTTGACAAGCGTGTACAATTCTCCGTTCCAGTTCTTCAACAGTGATAACGGGTGTGCTGTACACTTCGCTTTTGAGGTGACTCCAGACACAAAAAATCCAAAGGATTTAGATCAGGTGATCTTGGAGGCCAACGTACAGGTCCGCCTCGATCTGTCCATCTTTGGCCTTATCTGCACGTTAGATGCCATCTCACAGCAGCAGAAAAATATGCCGGAGGTCAATAATGCATGTATCACATACTCTGACGTTGCTGAAGGACAACATCCTCAAGCAATCCTGTAATATGGCCGCAGAAATCTAAGACACCTCCGTCCATTAAGTTTTGTTGGAAGAATGTGTGGCCCAGTAAGTAGATCACCAAACATTGTGAGAAATGGAAATGGCGTATGGCTTTCTTGGCCTTAGATCCCTTACGGGAGTGTTCGACCGCCTGAGTGTAAGTCTTTCTATTTGTCGCCGCGTAGGCGACTTACGTGCCAATGATGATGAGATGATGATGATGACAACATACAACACCCAGTCCCCTGCCGGGAATCGAACCCGGGCCTCCTGCGTGGTAGTCAGCGACGCTTCCACTGAGCTACGGAGGCGGACCCATTGTGAGAAATTCTGCAGATGTGGTGGCGCATGAACACCATGTGTGTTTATTTCACACCACCAATGTGTATTATAATTAAAAACGCTTGTGAATCCTGCTTCGTCTGTAAATAAAGTGTTACATGCGAAACTAGAGATCGAACCAGCTATTCGTAATTATCTCGCATGTACGGCTCGTTTGCGGACCTATGTTTACTGGGACACTTTTGCTTCTATTATCATGTACATTCAACAGTGTAAGTTTGCGCCATATATTATGGAACTACAATAAATATGAAAAAAAAACACTTTTTTTAACGGATCTCCCGTATTATTTCCAAGACACAAGCAAGAGTCACGGCTGAGTCTCGGGAGATGCGCTGGCAGCGACTTCATGTATTTCAAATTTCAACTTCGTGCTGTTGATTTCGTAAGAAATAATATGGGCTATCCATTAAAAAACGTAAGTCTGTGCTGAAGATGATATTTGTTTACATGTTAGAATATCTCATTTTACTTACATTGATAAGGCCCTGCCATAAGTTCATCACCGTGAAAATCGTTTTAAAGTTCCAGAGATATCTGGGGTGAAAAAGTTGAGTAGGACACTATATATATAAGGTGAAAATGTAGTAATGAAACTGATTTTCTTTGCAGGATGTGGCAACCCTGCAGGCTTGCGTAGGTAAAATATCTTTGACCTTGGTCTATAAGCTGCTTCTAGTCCAAGCAACGCATCGATGCACCTACTCAGTCGTGAATTGTGCTGTAATGAGTTAATACATATTTGTGTCTCTCGTCACAGAAATGCAACCGCATAATATTGCGCAACGGTATGTCGTTTCTTTTTGCCTTAAATTGGGTGATAACGCGACGACAACTTACGGTAAGCTTCAGAAGAATTTTGGAGAGGAGGTTTTGTCAAGAGCCCAAGTTTTCGTTGGCATAAAATGTTTAGTGAAGGCAGAACGAATGTTGAAGATGAAGACCGCAGTGGACGACCATCAACCTCACGGAAGATGTCAACTCGGCCAATGCGTGAACTTGTACGATCTGATGGAAGATTATCCGTGAGAATGAATGCAGAAGAACTGAACATCAATCCAGAAACGGTTCGTCTAATACTAACTGAAGATGCTGGTATGAGAAAGAGTTGTGCAAAAATGATCCCCAAAAACTCTCACTCCACAACAGCGAGAAACGCGGAAAAATGTGGTAGCCGATCTATTAGAGCAAACGGAAATCAACCCAGAATTGTTGAGCCGTGTTATCGCTGGTGATGAAAGTTTTTTTTTTTTTTTTTTTTTTTTTTTTTTTCAGTACGAGACAGAGACATAATATCAAAGTTTGCAATACTGCTCAAAGGGATTACACGGACCAAAAAAAAAGCTCACATATCAAAGTGAAATGCATGCTGCGTGCTTCTGTGATTCCAAGGGAATTGTTCATAAAGAGTGGGTGCCTCCTGGACAAACAGTCAACCAATAATACTACAAATAAATTACAAAAAGACTTCATAAAAGAGTTCTTTGTGTCCGTGCCAACATTGCTGATAATTGGATTCTGCATCACGATAATGCGCCATCCCATACTGCTCTGTCAGTACAGCAATTTTTAACTTCAAAACAAATTTCAGTACTACCACAGCCACCTTATTCACCAGAAATCGCTTCGTGCGACTTTTTTCTATTTCCAAGAGTCAAGACGGCGGTCAAGCGACACCATTTTTAAACAATACAAGGTGTCCAAAACGCTGTTATGAGGGTCTTTGAGGATATTACAAAAGATGAGTTCCAGAAATGTTACCATCAATGGCAGAAGCGCTGGATCAAGTGAGTGCAATCCGAAGGGAACTATTTTGAAGGAGACAACACTGAACTTCACTAAAACGGTATGCAACTTTTGTTCCACATCAGTCTCATTACTTTATTGTCGCACATCGTATATACCAAGTGTCACGGTGTTTGTCCGCGATAAACTCCTAAACTACTCAACTGATGTTAATGAAATTTTGCACACTTGTTATTTGGTCCCACTATAGGACAGGATAGTTTTGATCTCGATTAATAACCTCTTTTTAGGTTGGGTAAGTACCCAATAATAAGAGTTGCTCTTCAACTTTGGGTTAGCGGCAATGTGCTCGCTTGGAGAGCGAACGGTCACGGGTCAGATGATCGCTCGAAAAATTTATTTTTTTACTTTGGGCTTTAACCTAGTCTTCACCTCTCAACGATGTGAGGAGTCACCAGAAACAACACGTACTTGTGATTCCACACTAAACTGTACGCCCTCTTTTCCCGGTTGGATAACTGAGGGATAACTGTGAAACAAAGTCTCAAAGCCACGCGAAATGATTATTGCTTTATTCAATTTAGGAGCTTTTCTTGATGCAATAATTTACTTCACATTTTTCCCAAATTGGCACAAGAAATAACCGAGCTTTTTAAATTATTCGGGTATTTCATGTTATTATTTTATTCTAATTTTGATTTTGAAGCACCAAAAAGAAACATGTATTTTTACCAACATATCGAGGGTAAGTTAAAGTCGCCACCAACTAAAATTGTATGCTTTGGGTTACGTTGTTAAAGTATAATGCAAGATTTTTTTGCCCATTTCTGCAATTGAATCGTCTGAGTGAGAGGGTCGGTAAAAGAACCAATTATAAAGGTGTAACATATATCCAAACCAACTCACAGGAACTATCTACTTCACTTTCGCTACAGCTACAGTAATAAATAAGTCACCATCTATTTTATTCAAACTATCCTTTCTGAACAATATTTGTCCCTTCGTAAAAGTTTCAGCTGAACGTATCTCCTGTTTTAGCCAACTTTCGCTAACTTTAATGATTATTGCTTCACTACTTTCTATTACCGCTTCGAGCTGTAGTACTTTCCGCACACAGTTCCGACAATTTACAACTGTTGGACCAATGTTCGTTAAATCTGTGTTCTTCCTGTCTGTGACCTGTTTGAGACTGAAGCCCTTTTGGTGTGTTCATCTACATCTACATCTACATACATACTCCGCAATTCACCGTAAGGTGCGTGGCGAAGGGCACACTGTACCACTACTAGGTATTTTCTTTCCTATTCCACTCCCAAACTGAACGAGGAAAAAAAGAATTCCTATATGCCTCCGTACGAGCCCAAATTTCTCTTATCTTGTCTTTGTGATCTTTACGCGAAATGTAAGTAGACGGCAGAAAGATCGTACTACACTCAGCTTCAAATTCCGGTCCTCTAGATTTCCTCAACAGAAATTCACAAAAAGAACGTCGTCTTTCTTCCCCAATTGAGTTGCCGGAGCATTTCCGTGACACTCGCGCATTGGTCGAACCTACCAGTAACAAACCTAGCTGCTCGCCTCTGAACTGCTTCTATATCTTCCTTTAAACTGATCTGCTGCGGGTCCCAAACACTTGAGCAATACTCAAGACGTGGTCGTACAAGCGTTTTATACGCGGTCTCCTTTACAGGTGAAGCACATCTTCCCAAAATTCTCCCAATAAACCGAAGTCATCTGTCCGCCTTACTCATAACTGTCCTTACATGTTCGTTCCATTTCATAACGCTTTGCAATGTTACGCCTAGATATTTGAACGACGCGACAGCATCAAGAAGCTCACTACTAATGCTGTATTCGAACATTATAGGATTGTTTTTTCTACTCATGCGCATCACCTTACATTTTTCTACATTGAGAGCTAGCTGCCATTCTTCGCACCAACTAGAAATTTTGTCTAAGTCAACCTGTATGCTATTACAGTCAGTTACAGACGACACCCTCCCATACACCACAGCATCATCAGCAAATAGCCGCAAATTACAACTTACTCTGTCCATCAGATCATTTATATAGATAGAAAATAATAGTGGTCCTATCACACTCCCCTGGGGCACGCCTGACGATATACTCGTCTCTGATGAACACTCGCCGTCGAGAACAACGTACTGCATTCTATTACTTAGTAAGTATTCCAGCCAGTCACAAATCTGTGAACCTGCGCCCCTCTATCCTAAATGCCGCTCAATCCATGCCAAATAACTCCCGCTACCCGTGTAGCTGCTTCCTGCGTGTAGTTGTCACTTGACCTATTCAATGGAACTCGGAACACCACCACCCAATGGCGCGAGTAATCTGCAGCCTACAGGATCGCAGAACCGTCTGAGATTCTCATTCAGTTCCTCTATCCGGCTCTGTACCAGAGGTCACAGTCATTCCTGTGCTGCAGATGGCGAGGTCTGCTTTTATCTTGCAAGCTAGACTGACAGTCTTTACCACTTCCGATAGCCACCCAAAACCGGAGAGAATCTCTTCTGATCTAAAGCGACACACATCGTTGGTACCGACATGAGCCACCACCTGCAGTTGGCTAAACCCTGTATTTTTTATGGCATCCAGAAGGACTCGTTCCAATGTGGAATGACTCCACCAGGTATCCACACGGTGTGCACATTGGCCTGTTTCTCGTTCCTAGCAGCCATATCCCTAAGGTGAGAGGTACCACAGAACAAGCGAAGACATCTGGCTCAGGAACATTGTCCGGCTTAGCACCTCGAATCTCTTGTAAGGCAAAACGTGGAGGCCTCATGATTGGTCCCGAAGGAAGTCTTTCCCTACCTGCCACACACTGTGCCACCTCCCACGCGACCAAGGGTGGAATGTCTGCCTCATTGCCAGCAGTAACGGAGCTGGCCCCAACCACGGACCGATCGGTGGACACATCGTACTTCCACTGGTGCCCCACAACAGCGGTGCCTCTGGGCTGCTTCCTCCAGCTGAAGTTACCACCGCCTGAATCTGGGAGCTGAACATTATCAACTCAACTCGTATCCACAGTCACATTTCCTGTCCATGTCTACAGCACAAAGAGAAGATGCTATATAAGACTCAACAGTAGGTAAGTAACGTGAACTCTAGAATACTGATTTTTGCCACAGTTTGACAGTGTCCAGTCATCCTCATGGACAGCTGGTTGCTAGTCATCCCAATGTAAAAGGCTGTGCAGCAGAGCTGATAAATCACATGGCTGGTTTCACTGGTATCTCAGTCACTGATGAAGTAGGATAAGCCTGTGACATGACGGGAGTCGGAAGTACTGGGTGGGTCGATTGTACGTGCCTTGTGTCAAGGTCTTTCGTAGGAATATGATCCCTGTGGAAAGGGGTTAGAATTGGGAATGGCACAGTGATAGACGAGGATGTTGTAGAGGTTGGATGGCCGGTGGAACACTCTTGTGTAGGCTGTCTCTCATTTCAGGGCATTATGAAAGATAATAAAAACCCTGATGAAGGATGTGGTTCTGCTGTTCTAGCCGACGGTGGTATTGGATGACAATTGGGACTCTTCCTTTTGGCTAGTTATTTGGGATTGGAGAGGGGATTGTGTGGGGATATGACACAGTCTGGAGAATGTTTGTCTGTGAAGGACTTTGTAAGGCCATCAGTATGTTTAGTAACAGAGATCTCAGCACTGCACATTCGCTGTCCACGAAAGGCCAGTTTTCATGGGAGGATTTTTTTTAAAGTGCGATGGATGGCAGGTACCGTTGGTAGTTAGTGGGTTTAATGTGGAGCTGTGTTTATCTGGTAGACGTTAACATCCGGAAGGCAGTATGCCGGACTGAATAGGACGAAGTGAAACGGATGGGAGAGGAGTAAAGCGGTTAGTTTTGGTCCTGTCCCCAAATCGTGAAAATTATATGAATCGGATTTTGGATTTATATCTGATTTCTGGAAAGTATTCAAGGAAAGAAATATTCCAGCGAATAGTAAAGAATGCTAAGCTATTTCCGTACGGACGGCGGTTGGATTAAACTGGGCACTGGCAACTTGATCCGATCCATTCATTGTCTATAGGTGTACTTTACTGTAGAGGAATATACCTCAAGAACTGAAATACATCCGAAGGAACACGGAAGGCGGGCTGTGGAAAGGCTGAAAATAGTCGGAAATGGGCAGATGCGTTTTCCGGCCGGGAAACGGCGGCGCGGCGGTCTGCGGCGTCAACAGATAGCGGAGCCGCGCACTGCCGCCTGGCACGCGAGCTGCGAGGCCTCCCTAACACTATTTCCTGCCAGCTGTTGCCTCGTGCCGAGCGACAACACACAACACGTATCAAAACAGCAGGTGCAAAGCAATTAAAACTAGTCTCAAGACACAAAGGAATTAGCGATATTAGTTGCCATGGGATTTGAATTACGTCAGTCGGGGAAGGAATATTTGAGCCATGATTCGAACCCGAGTACCCTGTTTACTAGGCAACTGCACTGGGAAATGGTCATCACACCTCCACAAATTACCCTAGCACACCCCCATTCAAATCTAATTTTTGCACTACCTACATACTAATAACGTACTGTCCCTGCCCATTATTCTCTTTAATCGTTGCATTTAGCCGCTGCCCTTAAGAGTTTCAGCACGTAATGTATATTGTGTCCTGAATGAAAAGTTCTCGGGTTTCCGACCGCGTCAAGTGGTTAAAATTCCACGAGCTTTTGGCCAGGCACACCTTGGCCATTGTCAAGTCGTATGACTGTCTGGTGGCTGTTCATGTGGCCTTATATACGTTAACTGCCGGCCGTGACGTCACTGGTGTCCGTGCCGTCACCGTGTAAGGCATTGTTTTGGCTTGGTGGCCGATGTGCCCGCTTCAACTTCGCGATCGCCGGGTTCCTCGTCGCGCTGAGCTGCAGGCCGCCGTCTCTATTGAGATTGTTATCACTGATTTTAATTTCTATTGCTGCTTAAATTACGGAATCACAGAAACCGAGGTATCACAAAATTGATTCGGCGGCCGTTCTATAACGCATGCTCTGATAAAGCTGAATTCTCTGGGTAGCGTAGACGATAATACCTCTCATGTTCCTTCCAGCGTTATTATATTGTCCGCTGTAAGACTGACCACACTCACACGGTATCCTGTAGACTCCAGGTGTTCTGAGACCTGTTGCATCTTTAACTGGCCTCAGTAATTGACGAATTTTCGCTGGAGGTCTGAAAACCGATTTGGTGTCTTTTCAGCAGGCTGCTTATCTTGCCTGACAGATAGCCACAGAATGGCAAGAAGCCACAGAATGGCAAGATAGCAAGCTTCTTTTCCTGTTCCTAGTCCGTGTTCCTACTGTGATTTTTATCTTAAATCACGTCAGTCTTTTCATGCCAACTGCATCCACTGGTCCTAAACACTTTGTGTAGGTGGCTCAATTCGTTTGGATGGTTGTTGGCATCTGATATGGTTCTTGTACGATCCATCAATGTTTGTAATACAGTGTGCTCCTGTGCCGGGTGATTATGGCTGTTGGAGTGCAAGTACAGATCAGTGTGTGTAGGTTTACTGTGTCCTGTGTCCCTAAAGTAGTCATAGTATACTTCTAAGGTGTCACAGAAAGACATACAAACAATATGGAAATGTGAAAATTTCACAAAATGGAATAACATCTCTCCAAGTTTGTGTTACGAAATTTTCATTGTTCTGCATGCACAAGTAACGACGCAATAATGAAATGAATCTAACTTAATCGCTGTAACGGGTCCGTTGAGTTATGGTGCAGTTTTAATCGGTCACAGAAAAGCTTCGGTACAAGGCAGAAATATGAAACCTTCACTAAATGAATTCAAAACTCTTCAAGTTTCCATACCTGTTCAGTGCAGTTCGATATGGATGCTATTTGTCACTCTACACAACTCCTCCTACATTGCTGTGGCCACTTCTTCGAGGCCAACGAGAAAGACAGGCCGTGGCGCGTACGTCAAGACGCGACATCAGCCAAAGCCTGCAATTGTCGTTGGCCTCGCACTTCTTCCACTGACGGTGAATAAATCGTTTCCTCCCTCCACCAGGTTGCTCACCAAAGGACCTCGTCTTTTTGAATTTCAGAATCGTTTTCTCTAGACCCACGGTAGTCATCGGACCACCACACTTTTTCCAAACCCTTCAGAGTTCGGAACGTCTACAGAGCGACTCCTGCACAGTCATCATTCTCGTAAAACAGCTTTAAAGCAGAGCGCGATCCTGCATTGAGACAGTCATTGCGAATGTCTCAAACGCGGAATGAGGAACCCATCGTGTTCATACCAACTTCAAAAATATGTTCATATGTTTGTTAAGCTTAAGGGACTTAACTGCAGGGTCATCAGTCCCTAAACTTACAAACTACGTATGAACTACCTTATACTAAAGACGACACAAATACTCAGGCCCGAGGGGGGATTCGAACCCCCGACGGGTAGCGGCCTCGCGCATAGCACCTCGATGCGCTTAGCCACTCCGCCGCGGCATATCAACTTCAATGGGCCATGTGCATGACAGGTGTTTTCATTTATATATTTTGACGCAGCTATTGATCAATTTTCACACTATTTTTCTTCTGCCATATGTTTTATCCTTCTTCGATAATATTCCGTTGCAATTTAACGTCATTCTTACGAGTGGTGTTTTCATACAGCGTTTTGAAAGTTTAAATATATCACCCTATAAATAAATCAAGGATTAATGTAAATCAGCATATCTTTTGAACGAAAACAGAAACAGTAACAGCAAGGCAGTATGTGTTGGCAGAAGATTCAATGAGCAACATACAATGGTTAGATAATTTATTTTTATGGTACGTCTCTTTTATCTAAAGTGAAATTTTCATAGTTTGCCAATAATTTATAATGCGAAAGCGATAATTAATTTTATCACCACTAGTGTAAAAAGGAATAAAAATACTTTGAAACAGATATATTATACGTATTTGTACCTCAAATAACATGAGAGCAACACGAATTTCCAGTTCTCTTCCATGCTATTACACCTTTGAAATGTATAAAATGTTACTTACGGGCAAACTATGTGTCGTTAAAATTATTGTCACATATGTTTTGAAAGTATAATTTTATAGCGCAAACTGAATTTTAATTAAGTGTACAAGTAAAAAGGTGTAACCTGGTGAATGCTTAAAGCCTTTACGTCATGTCAATTCGCGGACTTTTAGATAATCGGATGTTTGTAATCCTAAGGGACCAAACTGCATGATTTATAGGATCACCTACATACAACCTAGCAATCATTACAGTGCTGAAAGTCGTTAGTACTTATTTATATTTTTGGTGTATTTGTCACATTTAAAGCAACGCAACTTCTCGAAGATTTATTCTGCCCTAGACGAATGAATAAAGCCAAAAGATAAAGAAAAATCACATACATTTCATTTAAATACAAAGGTAGGCATGACATTACAGTGTCCCTTGTAGCTTCTGCAGTTTCGTCACTAACCGAACACCTACCATAATCTTTTTCGTTCAACACCCTGCCAGTTTCCTCCAACTACTAACGCCACTATCTATTGAACTGAAACGTCGTAGTACACATGACGATTTTTACGCTGTGCTGTTGTAATTGATTCAAATATAGCAAGCCACAAAACATAATGACCTTTCCTCTGCACCGTCCACATCTTGAGTGTAATGGCCTGATCTGCGGCAGCTACGTAATTCGTAGCTGTTGTGTCACTACTTGAAGCACATAGCCATGAATTTTTCTTACATTTTGTGAAGGTTTCCCAATTTTGTTTTGTTTCGTTGCATTTTTGTGGCCTGTTAAAACTGCACCAAGACTTTACGGAAGCTTGGTAAGTTTCTAGCTTTCAAAAAAATGTTCAATTGTTTGTAAACCTATTGGACCAAACTGCTATGGTCATCAGTCCCTAAACTTACAAACTATTTAAACTTACTTACACTGACGACAACACAAGTACACCTGTCCGACGGAGGACTCGAACGTCCGACGGCGAGCAACAGCTCCTTATCATGTCCCCTTAGAGCGCTCGACCACTCCATCGCGACTTTTCAGCTATCCCCAGTGATTTAATTCAAGGCCCAGGGGCAGTTAAGGTAGTAAACTCATTTTTGTCTTGATTCATAATGAGTGCAGAGACGAAAACTGTGTCTAGTGTTTCGGACATGTCCGAAAAACAGACGTCATATAAAGTCAATCTGTCTACTATATATACACTGATGAGCTTGCTTAATAGAGGTTGGCTCATCTATTAAATTCAGTAATGCACAGATTTTCCATAGCACGGGTGCAACAGGTCGTACTTAGTTTTCCTGACGCACGTGGTACCTCATAACTATGCACCGGTTACGTAATTCCAGTAAATGATGGAGCTGTGATTGGTCAGCGCGAAGCAATCGCCCAGCAGCAAATATGATGTCCAAAATATCAACGGGAGTCCACTACCACGTACCTCAAACCACAGCAGTACGATGGTGCCTTTATATATTGACAATCATGCTACTGGAAGATACCGTCACCGCCGTGGAAGACGTCAAGCATCAAGCAGTGCTGATGGTCGGATACACACTCTCGTTCATGAGGTCCATAGATGTCAAACTGCTTTCGATTACTAACACAGATCTAAAGAAAACGTCGTATGAATGTCATCAATGTAGACCTACATATTATCACTGCAGATCACATTTAAGTGCCTGGGAGAGAGGTTATCGACAAGCTTTCGTACTGTATCTCGACAGTTCCATTCTCTAATAGAGCGCGGGAAGAAGTAACACCTAAATCTTTTCAGTTTTCGATCTGACTGATCTTACTTTACTATGATCATCATATCGCCTTATGTAGGTAAGGGCTAACTAAATATTTTCGAATTCAGGGAACAAAATTGGTGACAGACATTTCGCAAATACACCTCATCACAACTGATAGGGCCCGTCTTTTAATAATTACCACACCAACCCGCAAAATCTCCAAGCGGTCTAAGGCGTCATGTCACAGAATACGCGGCCGCTCCAATCGGAGGTTAGAGCCCTCACTCGGGCATGGTTGTGTGTGCTGTCGATTGCGTAAATTTAAGTAGTTTATAAGTCTAGAGACCAATGCCTTAGGCAGTTTGCTATCTTAGGTTAACAAACATTTTAACGTTTGATATTGATTTCCATCCCAACTCATGCATCATTTCACAATACTATCTCCCCTGTATCGCGATAATACGAAACGATCTGCCCTTCTCTGATGTCTTTGTATGTCCTCTGTCAACTTTTTCTATATCCTCTGTCAGTCGTACCTTATGAGAATCGCACACAGCGCAACAACACTCTAAAACAGAATGCTTAAGTACAGGAAGGCAGTTTCTTTAATAGAACTGTTCCATCTTCCAAGTGTTCTGCCAATGAAACATAGCCTTTGGTTGGCCTTCCCTACAATATTTCCTACGTGTTCCTTCTAAATTAAGTTCTTCGTAATTGAAGTTCCTAGATATTTCATCTAATTTACGGCTTGTAGATTTGACTGGTTTCCCGTATAAATGGGTTTAACGAATTTAATTTATTGCTCATATCGATGACTTCACATATTCATTATTTGGGGTCAATTGCCTATTTTTTCACCATGCTGATATCTTATCTAAATCATTTTGCAGTTGCTTTTGATCTTCTGGTGACTTTACTAACCAATAAATGACAACGTCATCCTCTAACAGTCTCCTAAATAGCTTATAAAAATAAGGTAGAGGAGGGCCCTATAACACTTCCCTGGGAAACGCCAGATTTAATTCCTATTTTACTTGATTACTTCGCGTCACCTGTGTACTGTGCCGTTTCTGACAGGAAATCTGGAATCCAGCGGCACAACTAGGACGATATTCCGTAGTAGTGTGGTGCATGTTTAGTGCAGCCGTTCTCCTGGATGACTGTGTGCGGGTACTGTACTATCTAGGAATAATGTTCTGTTTGCTCTCTACAAAAAAATGTGCAAATGTTTGTATAGTCTATGGGACTTAACTACGGGGTCATCAGTCCCTAAACTTACAAACTACTAACGAACTAGGACGGCACAAATATCCATGCCCGAGGGGGGATCCGAACCCCCGACCGTAGTGGCTGTGTAGACCGTGACTGGAGCGCCTCAGTCTCCTCGGCCACCGCGGCCGGCTGCTCTCTACAGGTAGTGGTTCTGGTCTTAGTAACGATAAGTGTGAAGTCATCCATATGATCACTAAAAAAATCCGTTTAATCCGTGACGATAAATCAGTCAAATCACAGGTCGTCATTTCAACTACATACATAGGAATAACAATCACAAACAACTTAAATTGGAAAAATCACATAGAAAATGTTGTAGGAAAGCCGAACCAAAGGCTAAGTTTCATTGACAAAACACTTAGAAGCTGCAACAGTTCTAATAAAGAAACTGCCTACACTACAGTTTAGCGTACTGTTTTGGAGTATTTCTGCGCATTGTGGAATCCTCACCGTGTGAAACTGAAGGATGATATAGAGGAAGTTCAGAGAAGGGCAGATCGTTTTGTATTATCGTGATATGGGGAAGAGAGTATCACGGAAATGATGCACGAGTTGGGGTGCAAATCATTAAAAGAAAGCCGTTATTCGTTGAGGCAAGATCTGTTAGCGAAATTTGATTCGCCAATTTTCTCTTCCGAATGTGAACATACTTTGTTAGCACCCACCTGCATAGGTATATTTGATCTTCCAGATCGAAAACAGAAAATTTAGGTGTTCCTTTTCCCCGCAAGCAATTAGAGAATGGAACTGTAGAGATTTATCGTAAAAGTGGTTCGATGAACCCTCTTCAATGTGACTTACAGAGTATTTATGTAGATGTAGATGAATGTCATGACCTGCCCTAAGGCGCTTGTAATAGTACAGCGAAATAGGTTCGAAACATAAGCAGCAGTATGCAGTACAGTTTCAGACAGTCAAGACAGGTCTGGACAAGGCGATCAGGGCTTTACTCGTATAGCTGTTTTATCAACATAACAGCAATACTGTTGCTGCCCTTCGCAAGTATCGACACATTAAAGGAATATGGAGAGGACATCTTGCCGCACTGGGGTTGAAAAACGGAATTTCCCTCAATCGAAGAAACTGATTATTTCAGAATTGATCTGGGGAGGAGTCGACGGCACTTTCTTGAAGTTACTGCTGCCATGACTGAGTATGCAGGACGCATCGCGCGATCGTCAAGCAGATCACGAGCTTTTTCATAGCAGTAGTGGTCCACAGTTCGAAAAGTTCTGTAAACAATTGTGTAACGACTCATATACAAACTTCATCGCATTGAATAACGTTTGTGACCCCAAACGTAAACATGCTAATCATTTAACTAATGATTTATTATTAATAATGACCCCTTTGTTAAACCTTAATCTTCGTTCCTTCCTGTATTGCTACCAACGACGAAGTGTTTCCAACTTCAGCATACGTCAAAATCAATGTTCAAATGTTTGTAAATCTAAGGGACTTAACTACTGTGGTTATCAGATCCTAGGCACCCAAGCTACTTAAAGTAATTTAAACAAACCTATGGACAAGATACTGACTCATGACAACACAACCTAGAAGACAAGGCCTCACAACAGCCCGTGGCCGGAGAGAAAGACAGGCCCCAGCGCGCACGTGATGCCACGTAAGCAAGGTAGTTCCGAGCCGGCGCGATCGCTAGCCGATTGGCCGGGTTCGATTCCCGGCAGGGGACTTGGTGTTGTGTGTTGTCCTAATCATCATCATCTTATCATCATTGGCACGTAAATAAAAAGACTTACACCAAGGCGGCCGAACAAACCCGCAAGGGTTCTCCCGGCCAAGAAAGCCATACGCTCATTTTCATTTGCCACTGAGCTAGCGATCGCGCCGGATCGGAACTACCTTGCTTACGTGGCATGACCTGTCTTTTCCGTTGGCCGCGACAACAGCCCGTGCTACGTCACACTGACCTGGCTAAATGGCTGGCTGGCCACTGGGGCACGGCCCCTGTCGCGGCCTGATCAGTGTGACGTAGCACGGGCTGTTGTGAGGCCTTGTCTTCTAGGTGGTGTTGCCCATGCCCGAGGGAGGACTCGAACCTCCGACTGGAAGCAACCGCGTTTCGCAGCAAGGCGCCTTAGAGAGCTCGGCCATTCCACCGCAGCCGGGTCAGACTCAGCTCCGCCAAAGACTGAATAAAGAACGACTAATCGTCCTGAAAGTGCGGGGCACAGTTCAGTCGCCTAACAATAGAGTAGGTTCATGATTCTTTATTTCTATGTGTGTGTGTGTCTTTCCGTTAGGTTACTTTAAGTTAGTTTAAGCAGTTTGTAAGCCTGTGGACTGATAACCTCAGAAGTTCCACAAGTTTTCAAGCATTTGAACATTTTGATCATATTCGTCTCATTGTGAAATAAGAGTGGGTAAATTTGTAAGTAAATTATGTGTTGTCCTGTTATCTAAATATGAAACTCAATAAACTAAAACGTACACAACAAATTGGAACTCCTCTTGTTGGAGCAAGAAGCACCAGTCATCGAAGTGTGTCCTATATGAAAACAAGTGACAGGGACCTCATCTCGTGAGTGAGTCTGGAAAGAGTAATGATATGGCCGTGTTGTGGACTTCAATAGGCGTAACATATTACCACTTCTAGTCACTCTTCTTATATGACTCTGAAACTCAACTGCGAGGTTAAATCAACCAGGGAAACGTGTAACATTTCCATATGTGCATTCCAAAACCCCTTTTCTTAATAATTCAATCCCACTTCTTTATGATTCAGCCCCATAATGCTATACCATTCGTATAAACTTCCGCGACACTAATACATGTAATTAAACCACACGGTAACACTTCTGACAAAGTTGTGTTAGCTTAGGTGCCTATACTGAAACTTCAACGAGGACGGTCCATTTCATACTTTACCTCAACTTTGATTTTTAACTATCGCAAACAAATATCTAAACTATAACTTGGCAGTTCAAATACATGCTATATAAACACGACACATACTTAGTTGAATTAAAATGGTCACATAGTATGCAATTACGAAAACCGAATATAAAAATACGCCAGTGAAACTTAATACCTCATTAGAACCGTTATGAAGTACTAATAACGACTCAAATCTGATACACAGAAACAATACAGAATGCACAGATTAAACACGTAATTAGATATATACAAGTACATACCTCAAATCAACTTAAAATCCGATCACCAACAAATAAAGTAGTTACACCATAATACACTCGCTAAAATGCCACATAATCTAGTCATACACACGAACTTTTATACTTGTATACAGTAGCAAAATAGCGACACCATATTGAACCATCTGGATGTTATCATTCACCAAAGTCAAAATAAACATCTTAACTACCTCACACCTTAAAATTCATTTACAAGAATGTAACACAACACACCAGCTAGAATAAAAAACTGAATTATTTAATCTACTCTTCTACAATATAGAAGAATTTCTAGATATAAATTCGTAAATCTGAAAAAAAAATTAAAATAAACAAAAAATAAATTTAAAAAATATTGTGTCATGTAATATTTAGTACAAAGTAATAATTTGTAAAGACACCTGTCATTTAGCTGACACGTTCCACATCATTACGAAGTGTCGTATTCATGATCTATGGAACAAGTACTAATCTAATCTAATTCAAGTAGTCTCTCCTTTATTACTCTTCTTTAGTAAACCAGTAATGTCAACTTCAGTAATTCTGCTCTTGCGTCAAATCTTTCGTAATCTGCCAATATTTCCACAAAGAAAAACTAAACAAGTTATGTTGCAGATTGTAATAATAGCCTTATATACAATTTGAAAGTTACTCCTTGTTATCACTCTTAAATAAACTGTAGTATGTGATATCAGTGGGAGTTACACTATTTCAGAGCCTTTTTTATGCGCTATAGAACTTTCCCTATAGTTAAATTTCTTTAAACTGCTAAAAAAACTCCTCATGAATAAATATAATGATGATATACAGAATCAAAAAATGGCACTGTGCCGCCCAAGCTTTTGCCAGTTATTATTTTTATCACGCTTTAGAATGCAATTGGATATAATATGCTGCATTTGAAAGTTCAATAGCTTTTAATCAAGGCCAATAAAAACCACAATTTTGGAAACTTTATTTTCGCATACATGGCCACATTTAAAATTTCCTCAGAGTTGGTCTGTGAATATCGTCAGTTGCAGAAATTAATGGAGGTGACGCAACATAACGATAACGCTGTAGGTTTGGCTTTCGTTAAAACTGCAGAGCTGCTGTAAGGACTATAAAGATTAAAAGAAATACAGTGTGTATTTTAACGCAGTTTTATTACTGGTATGTCATGGGCCAGAAGTAAAAGTAACAAACTATAGAATATGACAGTTAAAGGAAGGCACAGCTGCAGAAAAAAAGGACAAAAGATATTTTATATTTCAGCTAAAAGCAGTGCTTAGCGCAAGTGTAATTCTTCTCGATTTACCAGCAAGGTAGTCGTGTGCTAAGTCACGACCGTAGAAATCTCCTTTCTCATGAAGCAGCATTCAAACTGGAAGAGAAGTTGATGTCCGCATTTGAGAGAGTAACTCAGATGGCAGCCGTAAGATGGCGTGAGGAAGCAACAGCGTTGTCGGCTTTTACAGTTATCGGACGCGGGGGTGGCGGATCGATCCAGTCGCGGCAACCGATTTACTGCCGCAGTAATCACCTGCACACCCACGCGCGGGCCCTGCTCTGGAATGGAAAACATTCCACGCCAGCCGCCAGCTGATTCCTGGATTTAGGGCATGCCGAACAGTTTTTGCGCCTGTCAGCATAGCTACTGCGGTTTTATGTATTTTTGCAACAATTAAAACTTATTACAACATCGCTGTGATGCTGTTGGACGGAGAAAACACAAATCAGAGGGGAGAGCTAATTTCATGTGCTTATTACTCCGATGAAACTTATATTAGGCGCTTAGCGTATCATATACAGCTGGCTGTTGCAGCTCGCGCGCTCGCCCGTGAGATGTCGCGTTTGGCACACGGCTATGGCGAAGGTACGTGCAAGTGCAGCACCCGGGTGGACAACGATGTCACGAGAAACTGCCACTTATATTCCAATTACCGCGCCGGATACAATTCTTTCTGAAACAGCTATTACTGAAAGTGCCATTTTTCTCCATGGAAATGCGGGACACTTCACGCCAGGTCAATCCTCAGCGATAATAATGATTTTTGTTATTATAATTAATGGTAAAAGCTCTGTGAAACTGAATATCAATAATGTGGTTTCATGACTGGAATTTAGTAAAACATGTTCATGGCGGCATTACTTTACATTTTTAAATGCCTGTTTCATGAAACCAACACGTGTGCAACGAATATCAAAAGGAGACAGATTATGACTGAATGATTTACTCTGAACCGCGTCCTAGTTTCCACCCTGTTAATCCTAGATATGACAATACGAATTTTACAGTGAATTTCATATCTAAGATTTCGGTCTTCGAGAAAAGTAGGCTATGTTTTTCAGGTTCAAACAAATGGTACATTTGTGTTTCGGCATAATAGGTTACATTCAAATGTTCAAATGTTTGTAAAGTCTATGGGACTTAACTACGGGGTTATCAGTCCCTAAACTTATAAACTACTTATGAACTACTTACTAACTAGGACGGCACAAATATCCATGCCCGAGGGGGGATTCGAACCCCCGACCGTAGTGGCCGTGCAGACCGTGAATGAAGCGCCTTAGTCTCCTCGGCCACCGCGGCCGGCCTAGGTTACTTTAGGCAAATGAGTACCACACCATCTTAATTCATAATAACTAGAGTAACCAAAAGTCTCTTGTCTTAAAAGTTTCAGAACTCGCTAAATAGAAAATAAATGTTTGTACAGCTTATAGGACTTAACTACGGGGTCATCAGTCCCTAAACTTACAAACTACTTATGAACTAGCTAACACTAAGGTCGGCACAAATATCCATGCCCGAGGGGGAATTCGAACCCCCGACCGTAGTGGCCGTGCAGACCGTAACTGACGCGCCGCAATCCCCTCCGCCACCGCGGCTAGCGCTAAATAGGAGCAAAATAAGTGACATAACGGTCGATCCAGCATTTATCAATGGCAGAAATACTAAGGTTTTCGGTTTGGAAAGACAGTGCAAGAAAATACGGCCCCAATTTGCATCCACATAAAAATTGTACGGATGGGAGACACACAATCAAAAAACGGAGCTGTCCTATTTTCTGTAATGACACTGTAGATTTGATATTTTTGTGCAGTAAGAGTCGCCATATATTAGACATTCTGGACGTCAGTGAAGAGATACAGTTCTTATAAAGAAGTAGGCTACATATTTTTTTGTTGTAACAACTACCCATTAACGAAAACTCAACCAACGCGTCTGGTATCTTATACCCGCCAGTTACTGGCCTGCGTGACGTCACCTCCTTGCCCCACCATCGCATCTCCGAGCTGGGGAAGTGAGCACTCTTTTGCGCTCCTGCTGTGCTGTTGGAACAGACTAATATACGGGATATCATTTTAAATGAAGACAATGAAATATTTCGAAAACTACCGGTACACATCGGAACAAAAAATACCTATAATTCAAATTTATTTGTCTCGGAGGGGCACATCCAATGATACCACACTCGAACCCCTCCCCTCCCCACACCACCAAGTGCGTGCGTAGCGGAGGACCACTTTGAAGATTACGATTATGCGGCAAAACCAAATACGTTTTAATAAGATACAAGATATTTATTTAAATATTGCGATATTTTATATCACACCATCAAGCTGAAAATTTGTTATTTTTTTATAACATTGTTATGGTCTGCTACACAATCCCTTATGGATACGACATACTACAAACGTTTTGCCTGAAGCATTTGTTTCGTTTTGTCACAATTAGCGCTGTAATTTGAGGAATGAAACTGAGTACAACATACTGCTCAATGTCCCTTGAATAGCCAATAACACGTGAGACCTCACCTCCATGCTGTGAAGGTAGAACAGGCCAGTATTTCATAACTTTGAGGACTATACTTTGCAGTTATCTGTGACGTTCGTAACAGGCAGTACACTGTGACGAGTTAATATATCGCGCAGACGTAGGCAAGAAATAATCTCTAAATATTACAATAGTAAATCAATGATTATTGTCTGCACACCTATCTATCACTTGTAGAATGAAGGTGCAAGTGGACGATGAATGTTGTAACCACAGAAGAAGGTCGCTGTCGTCATGAATGCCGAGCGTTTCCCAGAGAACATTTGTTCTTCGTTATTTTACAAGGCTGTGAAAGCTCTTATGTCTGATTACAACATACACACCAGCAAAAGGAAACGAAGCAATGTGTTACAGAAGAAATAGATGTACTAGCACCGGTGCACCACAACCCATAATTAAGCTTTCGACAATTACAACGCCATTCCGGTTATGTCTATAGGTAGTATTGCCAAAATATTTAATCATCCATTTTTTTGTTGTGTTCTTCAGTCCGCAGGCTGGTCTGATGCAGCTCTCCATCTACCCTCTGTAAGCCTCTTCATCTTTCTTTGGATATCATCCATGCCACGTGTTAAGAATTTCATGACGAATATTTCCATAACCAGGTTCTGCGAATAAGAACTTCAACAAACTGCAAACTACCACCTCCTTCTTGGCCGGGTACTATTTTTGGATGGATCTTAACTCACAAACCAAAGTAGCAATAAATTTCATAAAAAGCATTACTGTAGTGCAGACAATCCCCACTGATTGCGCAAAGTTTTTTGAACGGACTTTCGAAAATTTTGAAGACTCTCGCAATAAAACTGTGATTGCGCAGTACACTCGCGTTTTACTCTCTTTTCACTGTTCATTTGCCCTGACGGAATGTGAACGGCATTCTCTGATATTTGCGAAAGTCTGCTACACATTTTTGGATTCACCGTGTATAAAACGTATGGTGAAGTAACTTCTCTATGATACCGTTAAAGAATGTGGTCTTTCGAATCTCAAGTACGTCTTCAGAAAATTTAAATACTGAGAACTGATGACTCACATTCATTATTTGTTCAAAAAGTTAAACAATTTCATCAGTCACATCTGAATATATTCCTAATCGCTTTCATAATGCATATTCGTGTGGTTAGTCTTAGACATTCTACACCACTATTTCAAAACAACGTATACTGCAAATGTATTGAGAAAATTCTATGATATTGAAGTAACCGATACATCTTCGTGTAATGAAGACAGTGATAACCATGTAGCATTGCAATTTTATGGAGGAATTTTATCCATATTCTCATTTTATACGATTTACAGGCAATGTTATCGTACGGAATTTAATTTTTCTTTTTACCTTTAATTATTGGAAGTAAACTGTGGTTTTTTAAAAAAATAAAAAAAAAAATAAAGATAACTGGTTTTCATTTTCAAAAAATGTTTTGTTCTCTTTAGTTTTAAAAACATTACAGTTATCGCCATTGTTCTAATTTATTACGAATTTTTATCTAACATGAATTTATGTGTTTTACGTAATTGTTGTATAACTGTGGAACTTGGTTTTAGAACGAAAATTATGTCAAACAAACGTTTGTTACAAAATCTTGCTCCCTGATTTATAACAAACTAGACTCTGACCACATCTCATTAGTTATCAACAGTAGACTGAAAGAGTAGAACTGCAAAAAGGTAAGAAAACAAGGAGTGGGACATGGATAAAATGAAAGAACCTGAGGTTCTTTTGTTTCAGAGGGAGCTTTAAGGATTTATTAACAGAAACGGGGTAAAGTAACAAAGAAGAAGATTAATAGGAAGTTTAAAAATATGCATATTATCAACCATCAGCTGTTTATTGTATTTAGAACTTTGCCAGTTTCAGATATTATCCATCATCAGAAGAGTAAAATTAACAGTCTGATTACATTGGTGCACTTTCTGTTACCATATCTATGTCAAACGATAAAAAAAACTTAAAGTGTCACTAGACATCAGCTCTTAATACTATAAAACAATACTAGGGTGCATTATAGTGAGCCAGGGTCTAAGAATTCAAAGAGTAAGCAACAAACATATTGAGAACTACATAGTTGATCTGATAAACTTAGCAGAGATTGAAGTACTCGGGGTGTCAATGGGTAGCTTTGAGAGATGAAATAGTAAAGGCAGCAGAGGAGCAAATAGGTAAAAAGGCAAGACCTACAAAAAAACCTTTGGCTATCACAGGAAATACTGAATTTAATTGAAGAAGAAAGAAGTTATAAAAATGTAGTAAATGAAGCAGGCAAAAGGGAGTGCAGACATCTAGGAAATGAAATTGACAGTAAGTGTAAAATGATGTGTTTGTAAACCTTTTGGACTAAACTTCTACGGTCATCAGACCCTAGACTTAGAAACTACTTGAACTAAGTTACAATTACGCCCATACACGACAGAGGACTAAAACCACCGCCGGGAACGGTTGTCCAGTCCGTAACGTCATGCCTTAGATCACGCAGTTACTCCCACGCGCCCGAGTGCAAAATGGCGAAGTAGGCTTGGCTGGAGGGCAAATGCAAATATGTAACGGAATGTATAATTAGGGTAAAAATATATACCGCCTTCAGGAAATTAAAACAGACATTTGGAGACAAGAATAACAGCTGCATGAATATCAAGAACTCGGATAGAAAACCAGTTCTGAGAAAAGAAAGAAAATCTGAAAGGTGGAGAGAATATATAGAGGGGCTCTACAAAGGAAATGAACTTCGAAATAATATTATAGGAACGGAAGGGGAAGTACATGAAGATGAAAAATGAGATACCCTACTGAGAGACGAAAATGACAGAGCACTGACAGACCTATGTCGAAACAAGGCCTCTGGCGTAGACGACATTCCCTCAGAGCTACTGATGTCTCTGGGAGAGCCAGCCGTGACAAAACTGTTTCACCTGATGTGTAAGATGTATGAGAAAGGCAACATGCCCTCAGACTTAAAACAAAATCTAATAATACCCATTCCAAAGAAAGCAGGCGCAGACAGGTGTGAAAAATACGGAACCATCAATTTAATAAGTCATAGTTACAAAGCTTTTAAAACGAATTATTTACAGAAGAATAGAAAATCTGATATAAATTGACCTCAGAGTTCACTTTGGATTTGGGAGAAATGCAGGAACACTGGTGGCAATACTCACCTTAAGACGTATCTTAGAAGATAAAGGAAAGGCAAACCTACATTTCTAGCTTTTGTAAATTTAAAAGAAAGCTTTTGACAATGTTTATTGGAATACACTCTTTAAAATTCTGAAGTCAGCAGGGGTAAAATATAGAGAACGGAAGGTTATTTACAACTTGTACAAAAACCTGACAGAAGTTGTTAGAGTCGAAGGGCATGAAAGGGTTGGTTGGGAAGGGAGTTAGACGGCGTTGTAGCTTTTCCCCAATGTTATTAAACCTGTAGATTGAGAAAGCTGTGAAGGAAATAAAGGAGAATTTTGGAGGAGCAATTGAAGTTCAAGGTGAAGAAATAAAAACTTTGTGGTTTGACGATGAAAGCAAAGCAAAGGACCCGGAAGAGCAAATTAACAGAATGAAAGAAGCGTATAATGTGAACATTAATAAGAGCAAAACAAGGATAATGGATGTAGTCTCAGAAATCAGGCGATTCTGAATGAATTACATTAGGTAAAGACACAATAAAGGTGGTAGATGAGATTTTTACTTGGGCAGTAAAATAACACGCCCTGGTCGTAGTACATATGATACAAGATGCAGAATGTTAACGGGAAGAGAAGAGTTCCTAAAAAAGAGAAATTGGTTAACATCGAATATTAATTTAGGTTTTACGAAGTCTTTTCTGAAGGCATTTGTGTGGAGTGTTGCTTTCCAGGAATTCAAACGGATGTAGGTTGCCGTTCTTATGAGGAGCTGAAGAGACTTGTTCAGGATAGAGCGGAGAGTTGCATCAAAACAGTCTCCGGACTGAAGACTACAACAACAAATGTGAAACAACATTTTAAATGCCCTGTGGCAAGATATTTGGATTTCAGAAGTGTCGGTATTGTGTCATATTTTTGTTTGAATTCCGTGTTGGTGTCTGTCGGAAGTGTGTCATGCTGGGGGTAGCGTGGCAGCAAGACATGCAACAAATGCCGCAGTAACAAATAAAAAATTTAACCATAATGATGAGGTTGATTTATTTCTTTCATCGGGATCAAAATTGAGGGAAAATTCAATTACTTCAAGAGAGTTGGTAATGCAACAAATAAATGCGACAACCAGCCACTGCAGCCGTACAAATGAGATTCATTCCCTGTTTGAGCCATCAAACGGAAAGTTAAGAATCTAAACGCGTGTCAAGACTGAATTAAATAGAAAATATATGTAACCGGAAGCTGAAATTATGTGGTTTTAGTGTGTTCATGTCTCATCAAGGTTTTTCAATTTCTACAATAATTAGACTAACTTCCGCTTCCATTATGACCACCACTCATAACTCTGTTCCTTTATATACGATATTATCGACCATGTATTTAGGTGGCATCCTCTTACATGCAGGCACCGAATGACAGAACGTATCTCGTAACTGATCGGAAACACAATAATACAATGTATTTCAGTGTCTTACTTTCACAGACTGACGCAACGTGACTTTAAAATGATCCTTCTTTCCAGCCACGCAAACGCCAAAAGGCTACAAGCATTTTATAAATAACTAATTAGAGATACTATTACAGGTATTCAGCCGTAATAATTTATTTCTTATTGCTAATTTTTTTGCTGTGTATCGTTCAGCCATTATCAAAGCATTACTAACACAACTACACTGTTGGCAGAGGGTTTCAGTCCACCTTCTATACTGTAAAAGCGTAGCAAATCGACGGCAAAGATGTATAAGGTTGTAGTCCTTTCCATATAGATTATTTACAATGCATAATCTGTCGTTAACTTCATGGAGCGCACTACAGCCTTATACATCTTTGCCGTCGATTTGCTATGGTTTTACAATGTAGAAGGCGGACTGAAAAACCCTGCCGACAGTCTAGTTATCTAACTATAGCTCTGATGATGACTGAACGATACACAGCCGAAATATTAACAATAAAAAATATAAGGTTACAGATGAATACCTATAATTTTATTCATATCAAATACGCAGAGAAAATATGGAGATTCACATAAACTAATTAAAGGTTAATTTAAATTGCCGTTGTATTTTGTAATCACGACTTCTCATGTACCGAGTGCAGAAGAAACGCCGCACTTGAATGACGGCATACAATTCCTCATCGAAAGTCTATACAAACGTTTATCAAATAACATCAGATGCGGTACATTTTGAAAAAAAAAATTGTGAAGACTAGGATCTGGCAACACTGCCACATCGTTCAGCGTTTCGTAACGTACAGAATAATTTGCATTTGCCTGCACTACCGTACCAACAGTTGCAGCTCATGAGTAGTGTGCTGGAAGATCACACATTCAGTATTAGTCATGGTTTTAATCATTGTCAGTTACAGCACTAGATAAACTCTTGTCTTCAGTTGAGACGAGGAATTGCACGCCGACGTTCAAGTGCGACATTTTCGTGCACCCTTTATCACGAACAATGGTCAAATAAACAGCCATTCTTCTGAATAACTTACGGGCCTTCTAAGTAGCGTTTTGCGACTTAAGCGTCTCCTGTTTAGTTTCCATTTGCGTCAAAGAGTGTTAATTCCATTCACGAGTGGTTTATATTCCTGCCACGAAAAACAGAAAGTTTAGAATTCCATCTCATTTTTACAGTGCCGTCATAAAAGACACGCCCAACAGTAAATGTGACGGCGTAAGGAAGACATCGTACTTTAACCGAATCAACAGGCTCATCATTTAGTCGATATCCTACATCAGGATACTGAGATGAGAATCTCAAAATAAATGAAGCATGTGTGACTTATCAGTGCGTGGATTCTGTCTATTTTCTACAAAGAAGTGACGAAACAAATGAACCTAACATTTTGCGTGGGATGTTGGCAGTAGTAGCCACATTAATGACAGTATTAGATTCGTAGATCTCACTCGCTTCGACTGCTTTTTAGTATCTTTAGCATGTTGGACTCAATCTTCTGTCAGCTCAGCATTTTAACTCTTGACATTTCTGTAGTAACAGAATGTACAATGATTATTAATCCCTCAAGAATTTCAACACACAATATGTAAATTAGACAGTAACTGATTAAATTCTTTAAGCATTTTCATACTCTACGAAAAGAGGACGGTAATTTATTCTGCTGCATCTACTACATTGTTTTGCTGTGAGTGGTCAAACTAGGCAAAATGCTAGATTATTAAAAATAACATTAAATTCTGGTAGTGCTACAAAAGTACAGAATCATAAATATCGTAAAAAGCGCAAAAAATGAGTGCACCCATATTACGGGTTAGAGATTTTACGGTCTCCGATTTATTTATGAAGTTAATTAACTCCACTCGAAGCAGAAAAAAGTTTCGGAACTGATTAAATGTATTTTTGTGGTAATGCCGTATGTATTGATCTCTGTGCAAAGAGCTCTGCCGTTGTTCTGACGAGCATTTTGACATAGAGTGTTCATCCAAGGCTGGAGAAACTTCCGGGCATTAAATTTAAAGCCGACAGCATGCAGTGCGTTCAGCGATGAGCCGAATAATGACGAGATCAGGACGAAAACTCCTCAGACTGACATTGTGAGACTATTTTTAAACTAAAGAATAAGCAGATTTTTAATTAGTTCCTTTTTACGAGTAATCACTTCGCCGTTTTAGAGTGAGCAGCAGATCCCATCCTTGAAAAGCAATTCTTTAAGGCATGCAACGAATAGAAACAGTCATAGCCGCGGCGGGTCAGCCGTGCGTACTGAAGCGTCGTGTTGCCGTGCGCGCGGCTGTTCGCCGTCGGGGGTCGAGGCCCCCCTCCGGCATGAGTGTTTGTGTTGTCCTTAGGTTAGTTTACCTTAAACTGTCATAATCAGCTCACTGGACGTTTTCACCAACGAATCTCTATAGACGTAGTAATAAATGGAAGTCACAGAACGTCAAATATAGTAAACAGAGCAAACGTTTCAACCATTCGCACATTATATCCCTAAGAGTTCTCATTACTACAGAACCTCCGCAAGGAGGAAAAAAAAAACCTTGTTCTGACAAAGGTCCAACAGTAGATCGAATGTCCCATTAATCTATATGTAACACTACTCTTGTGGTGTTGCCTGTAGGAATTAATGTTCAACTCCGCTATTAAAAAAAAAAAGGATTTTTGTTAAATATGGATCACAGAAAAATCGGATAAAAATCTGAGCAAATAATTTAGACAAGTGTGGATGAAATTATAACACGAAATGACTGAATAGAATGAAATGGCGGAATACAGATTGGGGAGAAGCAACACACAAAAATAATGTTACAGGGAAGACTCACGAAAAGTACCCATTGAAGCTGCTTTCTGAAAATCTTGATCACAGCAACTTAAAAATTTTAAGCTGTTGAATGGCTTAGATAAATTTTATGATACTTTCCGCAATAAATTAAATGTTCAGACTGTTCACATCACATGTCATTGTTGCCGGACCGTGTACTAAAGTTTGATAAAGAAAATAACCAAAAGAGTGATTATCGGACCTCGCGAAGCTATTAATACGGATGCGGGTTCTAAAAGGAAAAACATAATGATTTAAAGTAACTGATCGAGATTTAATCATGATTTACGTGAAGCGAAAGATATGGCGCCTGAGCATCACGTTACGATGGAATATCGAGGAACTGAAAACCTCAACGAAAATGAATAATTAAGGAAGGACGGCACATTATTAAAAGAGAACAAGGTGGGGACATTGCTCTTAAGAGAAGGAGTGTATATCTTAAAGTATAACAGCGCTCACACTTAAATTACAGAGCAGTCTGTGGACACGTCCACACTTTATAGCTACAAACAAGAGTGAGTGTGATCGCGGTTCCGTCCTCTCGACTCGCCGAAAGAAACGAATGACGAGCGAAAAATCTTTTTCACAGATAAAATATTACTAGAAGAAAGAAACAAGGAGGTTAGAAAGTCTGGATATGCCCTAACACTGAAAAAGTGAAGCCAGCTAACTAGTCACTGCGGCTTTTGTTTGTGCCCAAAACATTTGTCGTAGTGCTTGTATATAGTAGTTCTAGTCCTTGAAGTTTACGTCAAATCTAAGTAAATACTCCAATGTGACTGTCAATTTAGTGACATTACGTAAAGAGGGCAATATTCACACAGGGTATAAGTAAGAAATCCTTGTTTTGGGCACAAAAGCATGGCCTTCTGGCTTTAATCAATCCTGTTCTCAACATAGATAACCATCTCCCGAGGGATCCACGGCGACAAGAGTCGCTCATCGATAAAAAAATATTAATTTAATAATTTATAATATCAAAAAGGAACAACTTCCTGATGTTCTGCAAAAGTTGTTCCTTTTTTATATTATTATAATGTTCTGTCAAGTACCGACGGAAAAATCAATTAATTTAATAATTTATCTTAACATATACTTCAAATCCATCGGATTTTCAAATACTAAAGCACCTCCAAAGGAAAAAGTATGTTCTCTCGAAAGTAGACAGTTTCACGTTTGTAATCCAGTGAAATAATTTTTCCCCTAGAGTATGCGTTTTACAAATTGATCAAGTGAGTATGTTGCTGTACTACCTCTGTCCTTAATGCAAGACGTTATTCAGCTTCGCATTGATTGACAGAGTTGTTGTATGTACTCCTGATGGTATCATGCCAAATTCTGTACAACTGGCGCGTTAGGTCATTAAAATCCAGATCTGTGGATGGAGACGTCCTTGTGTTATTTCGTGTACGCGCTTATCCATAATGCCACGGTGGCTGAAGGGATAGAACCACCGCCTAATAAGTACGATACATAGGTTCAAATCCCAACCTTATCGAAAGATTAAATGCTTTATCTCGTGCTTTAATAGTCATCCATGACACGTCGATACTACATCTCTCTCTGGAAAATGTTTTTATTTGGTATTCATCAACATTTTTAGGCAGTTGTTTGTCAGTATTATTTCTGGGTTGGTTAAGCATTATTTAATTCTGCATAATATTTGTTTTGGTCAGATTCATCTTAAGGATCACTTTTTGACTACTATCTGATAAATTCTTTGTAGATGATTGCAATTGTTAGTTACGCTATATCGGTTCCCAATTTTAAGTTACTGAAACATTTCGCTGTTATTCCTAATCTTTCAAAATAATTTTGACATAATCATCACAATGACTGCGATCAATAGCTTTTGGGATTTAGTCTCTTCCTGTTGTGCTCCTTTTCTAAATTTAAAATTTTCTGTATTTTCCTAAGTTGACATAAGTCATCGAGGTATAATTCGTAGCCGCGCGGGAGTAGCCAAGCGGTCTGGTGCGCCACGTTACGGATCGCACGGCTTCCCGCGTCGGAGGTTCAAATCCTCCCTCGGGCATGGATGTGTGTGTTGTCCTTAGGTTAGTTTAACTTAGTTTAAGTAATTTGTAAGACTAGGGACTGATAACCAACGTAGTTTAGTCCCATAGAATTACAAACATTTTAACATTTATTTATTTATTTTTATTATTATTTTTTTAATAATTCGTACCCACATTTTATGCGTCAGTGGCTGTATAAATGCAGTGAGCCCAACAGAACCGAAAGACTTTTTAAAATGTATAAATATGCATAGAACCATTTCAAACTCATTGCCTGGACTAATTACTTCAGGCAGGAGAATATATGTCAACTGTGTTGTAAACACTGCGTAATTAAATTTGTTCTGCTGATTGTACTTTTTCCACAATGGTATTAATGCGATATGTCGAAACATTAGTGAAAAATTCATAGATAACGGGGAGTAAACGGTGAGTGTGTAATTCTCCATATAGTGATTTTTTAAATACAGTAATTAACTTTTACCCGCGGCTTTGCATGCGTATCAGAGGCCATAGAAAGTACAATAATTTTGCAACTTTGTCCTTAAGTTATGTCCAGAATCATCAGATTATCAGAAAAGTTTCCAGATTTTCGGTTTAAATATAAACCGCGCGTAGAATGGCAGTAAATTACGTCCTTTATCGAGATGAAAATGTAGATATTATTAAATATTAAAAGAAACTCTGTTACATCATGACTAAACCGCTGAATGTAGAAGCTATACGTCATACAACGTGTCAATTATGTAGGATTCAAATGTGATCGAAATCGGCTCGGTGATTTGCAAACGTACCATTAAAAGTACTTTAATAAACGTGAAAAATTCGAAACGTCAAATAATAAATACAAGGATTCTTCTAGCGACTCAGAAACTATGAGAGAAACGTTGATGCTAAACTGTTTCATATTTCGATTTATATACTTAAAACCAACAAATGTGTTGAATTGTTGAATTACACACTTTCCGAAGTAGACTATGTTCTTCAGCGTTCAAGCTATCTCCACACAGAATTTCATCAAAATATTTAAGCGATTTATTCCTTAAAGCGTAGCAGACAGAGCTTCTTTCGTATTTATAATATTAGTATGGATTACCATTGTCTTCTTCCATTAGCCAGAAATGCTGCCGACCAGTAAATATTTTACTTACACTTTTTCTGTGTCTTCACCTTGTAGTGTTACCTCTGCAGAACTTGAAATTCTACAGGACCGTGTATGGTAAATTGGTATAGCACCGTCACTACAAGAACTCTTTATTTCGTTGTTATTTAAGTAAAATTCAGTCTTCTGGCTTGATTCTTCTCAACAATTAAGATGACAAAATGTGAGGCCCAGCTACTCTGTTCCTCGTGCGTTTTCTTCTTTGTATAAATATACTCGGACTGGTAATAATTCGGGAGATTACTTTTTTTGGACAGATCAGAGAGAATAATTATAACGAGCATTTACTGCCCAGTAACTTTACATGTGATTTATAGAAGAATATACTCATTTATTCTTCTAAAGAATACATTATGCACTCCAACTTGAGACAAACCAACTCGTCTTATAACAATCTCCAACAATACGCATCTAAAAAAATCACATCAACTCATCAAACAAAAGAGACAAGGTTCATAGAACATGCAAATTACATACTTATTCCTTGACCTTAAAGTTCATTTACATTCAAATTCACTTTACATAATACCTTTCATCAAAAAATAATTGGTAACTAATCTGAAATGGCTGAAGATAAAAAAAAAATAGGAAAATTCTCCATAAATTGTATTTAAATAAACTATCTGACATTCTTATGTCTGTTCATTGGGTTGTAAGCTTAAGTATTTCAATCGTCAGACCATCATGACTCCAAGCTTTACTGTTTTACACATCATTTATAGCTCTTCTTATTTTTTTGGGAAGATTTCTGGAACTTTGTCATTTTTATTTGCATAACATGTTCTTAATTCTGAGTCTTCTGTCTTGACAGCAGTTGTTCTAATTTTAATTTCTCTTTAATTTGACTTAGTAACTTACTTTATTTGCCATATTTTAGTTTTTCTTCTGCTGACTGTTCCAATCTCATCCGAGGACTCCTCTACAGTTCTCTTTCTTTTGCACTTTATTAATCCGAATCCAATAGTTTCCTTTTTCACACATACTAGCTTCCTTCTTTGTTCTTGTCCATTATATAGTGAGAAATATTTGTGACAGTACAGTGCCTCTACAAACTACATAATTCATTATACGGTGTCTCAAACCCTTTCGATCAAATTGATCACTGTTTTCATTCTCTGACGTCTAGATAAGGACTTTAGGTAACGTATGTGTACATCCTGTTAATTAAAACCTGGCAGACTGCACACCAAGAATAACTGAAGATATGAAACTTCCTGGCAGATTAAAGTTGTGTGCTGAAGCAGGATTCGAAAATGGGACCTTTGCCTTTCGCGGGCAAGCGCTCTATCATCTGAGCTATCCCGGCACGCTTTACGGGTCGTCCTCACAACTTTATTTCTGCCAGTATCTCGCCTCCTGTTGTCCAAACTTCACAGACGTTCTCATGCGACCCTTGCAGGACTAGCACCCCAGTAAGAAATTTTCACTCTGCAGCGAAGTGTGGGCTGTTATGAAACTTCCTAGCAGATTAAAATTGTGTGGCGGAACCTGGATTCGAACCTGAGACGTATGCCTTTCGAATCTCGGTTTCGACACACAGTTTTAATCTGCGAGAAAGTTTCATATCAACGCACACTCCGCTGCAGAGTGAAAATTTCATTCTGATGTGTGCTGTGAGCGTAACAAGATGGAATTTTCATACTTCGGAAATTATTTTTAATCCCTCTTTCTGTGTTTGAAAAATCCGATCTCCTTTATTTAAGTAAAGAAGGGGCAGAATTAGCTACTTGCTTGACTGTTATTGGTTATTACTGCACTAATGTAAACGTCTGACATTCTCATAGTAGGTGTGTTTTGTCTTTCTGGAAACGGCACACTTTTTTACAGTTCTCCGCATACCCACACGGCAAGAATCAAAATTGCCACGGAAAAGTGTTTGTTTGTCACGAAGGCCATCTGTTTGCATTCCCATAGGTTATTTAAGTGTTCAATTTTGTATTATTTTAGCTGTGTTTCTTAGTTTGAAGCGCTTCCTAATTCCTATTTCCAACATTGACGAATGTTATTTCATGTCAGGAGTATGATTTCATGGGGATATAGTTGTTGTAAAATACATATGAAAACCAAACGCTAAGAAGGCATCCTGTGCGAAACTCTTTGTTGTTATTTTATCTTCTTAATTAATTGTCTTTATTACATGACCCTGGACTAATATCCTTTCTGCTTTAGATAAGACGGCGGTTCCTACGATTCTTTGGCGGCGGAGACACTTCACCGTTGAACGTTTTTAAGTATGTAAGCTAGGAAACTGAATAACGTGTATTTAGTTAATCATAATTTCAGAACTGTGCTCGTTATACAAAACCTTTAGGATTCATTCAGTGCATTCATTCATTCTAGCCTGACAACTGGTTCATTGTTGCTTAACCCTTTAACCACCTTTTACCAGAACAATTAATATTCTGTTATTTTAATTAATATCGTAGCCAGCAGTGCTCATATGATAAGAATATTTCCTGCCGTTGATTACTCAACACAGGCAGTTTAGGAAATGTAGTGTTTCGTAAGTACCATTCAGGTCTTAAGAAGACGACTGCCTAAAAGCTACAAACAACACATAATTATATCAGTGTATAGAACATCTCCCAAACTTTCCAACTGATATTACGCTTTTCTTGTGACGTGGGAAATATCGATACGTACACGTAATTCGTTGACGCGGTGTGTCAGGCTAGGCGCGACGTCATCCCGATTTGCAGATATGGTAATTGGGATGTCTGTCTGCAGCCGCGAACTAATTTGAAGCGACAACACCGAGACGAGGGCTAACAGTGAAACCGACAGCACGGCTGCCAGATGTCATCCGTAATCATAAGAATACTGCATACTATTACCAGGCGTCCCTTTATCTGTGCAACGTTCATGCATATCAGTCACAAGCAGCAAATTCCCGTTGTTTCTCTGATAACCTTTTGTGGTACACATAAGTTGCAACCTAGTTTCAAAATGTTTGTATAGCTACGGGGTCATCAGTCCCTAAACTTAGAAACTACTTAACACTAAGGACGGCACAAATATCCATGCCCGAGTGGGGATTCGAACCCCCGACCGTAGTGGCCATGCAGACCGTCACTGGAGCGCCTCAGTCCCCTCGGCCACCGCGGCCGTCTCTCATGTTCCTTCCAGCGTTGTTATATAGTTCGCACTGTTTGTCCGCTGTAAGACTGACCACACTCACGCGATATCCTGTAGACTCCAGGTGTTCTGAGTCCTGTTGCATTTTTTTTTTTTTTTTTTTTTTTTTTCCCATCTGGTAGATCTTCGGTTCGCGGCCGTTCGTTTAGCTTGTTCGTGGTTGTTCGGTGAGTGGTTGGCTCAGCTTTTTTTTATTGCAGAGGGCGTTTAGCCCCCTGGCCGGGCGCGCTGAGCCACGGCGCCCGGCGCGCCTCAGTCCCCTCGGCTACCGCGGCCGGCTGCAATCTAGTCATAGGTCTAGTATAGTCACGCAGTTGCCTTTGAATACAAGTGCTAACTGATGTAACAGCTAAAGAGGCGCAACCGTCTCGTTTTGGATTGTAGTTATGTTTGTGTGTCGATAAGTAGAACAATTTCGTCAGTACTGCCTATGTAGGATTTTAAACACTCCGCGAGAGTGCGGTGTACTAGAGGATATTGAGAAAGAGCCATTGATTGTAGACTGTAGGTGAAATCTTACTTACAATCGTTGTTTGTACTGTTAACCCAACTAAAAAGAATGTATACGTTGAATAACGCAGACTAATAAAAATATTTCGCCTTAGACTGATGAAAATAAGAAATTTAAAGTTTATAGATGACATTATAATTACGGACTCTGACATTAAGTAGGGAGATGACTTAAATGGAACTGAAAGGGTCTGGGAAAAGGGGTGTAATGTGTACTTTCCAATAGAGCATCAGTTCACATTTGTTACTAAATTCTACGCTGTTGGCGTATATTTAATTATTTGATTAAATGATCTCCTGACATTCGCATAAAAGAGCTCGATGTGACAAAACCATTTCGTTTGCACGCGGGAGAAAAGGAAGGAATATTGAAGTTTAACTGCCCGCAGATATGGTGATCACTGAGGCGGAACACAAGCTCGGATCGCATTCGTTAAGGATTGGCCAAGATTTCTGCCGTGTCTTTTGAAAGAAGCCATTCTTCGCAATTGCTTAGAGTGAATTAGTGAAATCACTGTATTTGAAAGTCGTCACGCACAATGAAACAGAATAACACACGAACAATTGCTTTCAAATTAATCAAAACAACACAAACTATTAAAATGGCCCCCACGTTTCTGGCATTCTAACTCCATTCTAGTGTATTAAGAATGCGGAAAGTTGATGCTTCAGACATTTTTTTCTTCTATTCTCAAATATCAGTTGAGGTATTGTATGTTGCAACCGTCTGACACTAGAGGACTCTGAATTATGGCTTGTAACATGACGATGTGTAACGTAATTAGGTCGGGGCATGAGAAACCGTCAGAAAATTGTGGTCACGAATTCAAAAATTTGGTCCACATTCAGAGCAGCTTCTCCTACTGCTGCGATAGATGCTGTAAGCCATCACCTTGAGTGAACACCGCCTGAAGACAAGGCCTCTGCGCTGTCGTGTCGCCTCACTCAGTGAAAGTTGCAGTCGCCAGCTGACTGGCTGGCCGCTATGAGACAGTAGGCTGTGCCCCAGCGGCCAGCCAGTCGGCTACACCATCGCGACCTACTCTGTGTGAGATGACTCGACAGTGCGAATGGCTCTTCATGCAGTGTTGCTTCACTATCATGTATCATACTGCGCCCAATACTGACTTCAGTAAGGTCCGAAGATTGGTTTGAACACCACAGTGCCTTATTGGGCGTGATCAACTATTAGGTGATATGCTATTATCTTCCCCTGACCTTGTAAATGACTTACCCAGACAGTTATCGGTAGATCTACAGTTTACCGTGGATTCCACACTACTGGCCATATTTCACTTGAGTAACATTTCCAGAGGTAAAAGAAGAGTAACAGAAAAAATTCTGAAAATCCTGGGAGTGAGGGAGGATCGAACCGCAGCCTTTGAATACGAGGCATGGCACTGTACCACTGTGCCACCAAGCCACTACATCTGAGTTTTCAAAACTTAGAGAACGCCTTCCTGGACTTCACTTTGTAATGACGTGGTGGGTCCTAAAACACATTCTATCATTCTAGAGTCTTTCATTGGGAGAACTGTGTTCGTCGTCCGAGTAACTGTGTTGAGAAATAAATATGTAGACTGAAGAATGAAACTGCAGAATGGTAATCAAGTTTGATTTATTAAAAAACATATCTTCCACTCCATCAGGTCGTCTGGTACAGCAACCAATTCAATATACTTTCTAATAAAACACAGACTTGGTTCTCTATTTTATTTTTATTGAGTATCATCAGAATCTGGAAAAAAGGCTGGGGAAACTTTACAGGTCTAGTCTTACCATGCACAGTGATAATATGAAAACAGATTATTACTGACCTTATAATAATGTTGTACATCGGTCAGCTATAAGCGCCCAAGCCTGCCAGCGTCATTACTTAAACGTAGCTCTGATTGCAGGGCACCCGTCAAAAACCTATATAAACAGCAAAATACAAGAGGAATGTGCAGGGAAAGTTAAAACCCGCAATTCTCTGCGAAGTTCTTATTGTCACGATCGTACAGGATAAGACTACACTGTAAATACTCTTTCTGCATAGGTTTTCGACGAGTGCCGTGCACGCCGGGTTACTTTTGACTACTGACGCTGCCAGGCTTTGGCGCAAAATCTTTTTAAAGCTGGCTGATATAAATCATTGTTGTAATGTCAATAATAATTTATTTTGTTAATATTACTGTGAATGATAAGAACAGACCTGTAAAATTTTCCCAAACGTATTTTCCAAATTCTGATAATGCGCCACAAAGGAGAAACGCGTTAATAAAAATAGCCCAATTCAAAAGTGTTCGCTTTAAAAATTTGGAAGATTTACTTCGCCGTACGCCTTCGAAAATTTGAAATAATTCCTCTCTGATGGCCATTTACATTTAAGAAGAGTTTCTTTATGGAAATTGGAATTGGCTATGTTATCCGTAAACACTGTAATATTTTTTAATTCCTTTAGTGACATTTACTGACTGTACACAACAGTTTCTCGCAGTAGATGTTGCCCAACGCGGCCCGGAACAAACCCAGTAGCAACAAACAAACGCCAGCAGTCCGTGTGTGTTCAGCTGTATCAATAAGGGCGCGTAAACGAGGACTTGGCGACTGAAACGTAATATTTGAAAAACATGCGGGCCGAAACGTATTGTTAGGGTAAAATTCCACACATCATTATTTGAGGGCCGACAAAAGGCCGTGCGATGAACCGGTGCGGGCTGGTCGGTGCGCGCAAAGTTCCGGCTGGACGGAAGCTCGCTTTTTGAATAAATCAGGGCAGTTTGCAGCGACGGCTAACAAGCTGTCAGCAGGGGCGCTATGGGCCGTGTCACATCGCTCACCCTGCCGCGCTTCCTCGCCCACCCCCCTGCATCCGACATGCCACTGCACTCTCCACCAAGTTAACTCACTCTTCCTCTTCTACAAGCTAATGTCGAAACAGTTTTCCTGCTCCCATCCCATGTCATTCTTTCTACTGGACCAACCTTACGCATAAGACTCTTATTACTCACGCCATGTAACACTACATCGCATTCGTAGCATTAGGATTGCCATTTTCCGTCATCTGTAAATATCTCATTATTTTTACGAGACATAAATTACGTATTTTTCTAAAATTTAATCAAATCAATTAACATCTTTGTAAATTACAGTAATAAAAGCCATAGATTAAGATAGTCGAAACACCTTACATTATGGTAATCTTTTGTCAGAATATTAGTATAAATAATACCCGCAGTTGGGTTACTCTCTCTCTCTAAGTTTAGCTTTCTATGACATTAGCTCTCTGTAAGTTTAGCTTCCTATGAGCTCAATTCTCTCTGTAACTTTTGCTCTCTCTGAGTTTTTATCCAAGTGTATTTATTGTAAAATCTGTTACTTTGAAGGATATAGAGACGAGTGAGATTTTAATTTGTTTTGAAATCAGTCAGTAATTAGAAACCTTAATCGCATAGAAAATATCTTTGACTTTCAATAGATCGCTAAATGTTATGTAGAAGAATAATTTATAAGCTACGTAGTGAAAAGAAATTTACCTAAAATCTAATCTGCAAGGTCAATCCCATAATAAAATCAGGCATGAACTATTTATTTTGTAATTGGCTTCTACATAAATGAACTACTGGAACTTATATATATATATATATATATATATATATATATATATATATATATATATATATATATATATATATATATATATATATATTATCAGGAAAGTAAGTAATGTAGATCAAATCATACGTAAAAATGCACCCGTTTCGAATAATCCAATCACGAAATTCAACAATAATGATTGTAATAATATCACAGATCGATCACTTGAAGTAATGCGCGAAAACAAAAAAATCGATTATTTTTAAAGAGATGTATTAAAAGAAATTCCTTTTTGGCTGCCTTATTTATTTATTCTAATATTTCCTTATTCGTATGCTTATCCTTACAGAGAAAGAGCTGAAGACATTGCAGCACGCATAGACCAAAGATATGGTCTGTGGCATCACGTTTCGCTGTATGTAACCTCCTTGCAGACGTCATCGCTGGCCTTCAGCAACATTTTTTCTATAATTTGACGACTTTCAACAACCATATTTTCCACCCCCTTATAGCTATCGGCATGGAACTGCTATGGTGTACAACGGGAGACTTCGGACAACAATTACACACCAACCATTCGTTTGCGTTCTGTAGTTTTCGCTGCAGAGCGAAATATTAACACACACACACACACGTAGAATTTTATATACACCGATAACTTTCCATCCAAAGAGTAATTATTGTTCCGCATTTCGCGTTATATTCTTCAAAATACTAAATATCTATCAGATCGCTATAAAACCGTGCCTAAAACCTTCCTCAGGTATAAATTAGTAATTGTACAAATATTTAAGTCTCTGCGTCTGTCGTTCGGACGTGATAATCGTACTCCGAACAGACATTCACATTACTATATATACATAAATAGCTATCCGATCGTCATAAAACCGTGCCTAAAGTGTTCCCCAGGTAGACATTAGTAACTGTACAAATTGTTAGCTCTTTATGTCTTGTAGTTCAGACGTGATAAACGTACACCGAACAGACATTCACATTTATATATATTTCAAATATTATCTTACCAAATTAGAAGCCCCTGAGAAAAAGAATGTTTATGTATAATCATTACAAAAGTCTTAAATTAACAAATAGATTCAGAAAAAGGATAAATACGACGCAGTGCATCAAGTTAAATAAAACACAGTATTTTATTACGAAAGATTATCAGGCATACCAACCTACATTTCATAAAGGCAAGCCAAATGAAATTTAGAGCCATTTCATCCACAACGAATTACCACCAAACCAAAACTCAATATAAAGAAGTCGAGTTACAGCGAACAGATATTTCGATAAAAAAAATTACAGCGCGGTATCGCTGAAATAAATATGTTTGAAAAACCAAAGTGCAGAGTTACGGTACCCATTTGACCTTCGATAATGGAGGCCGCGCAGTAATGTCCATGCTGTCTAAGGCGCCATGTTAAGGATACTAAGGTCTCTCCCGATGGAGGTACTAGTTTAAATAGTTTGTAAGTGTAGGAACCCATGATCCAAGCATTTTGGTCCCTTAGGTTTACAAACGTTTAAACATTTGTTCGTATGGAGTAAGTTCTTCCAATTATTAATAAGTGTCTGTTCTTTTCGGACTTGTCAGATACAACAGACACTTTTGGTTGACAGTAACGGCCATAAATTTACGACATCGAAATATTGACACATTTCGACCGTTTCGGGGGGTTGAAATAAATTCAATGACGAAGTTGAAATTTTGTGTTGGACCTGGATTCGAACCCGGATTTCCCGCTTCGGTCCAGCGATCACCTTAACGAATTGGGCTATCCAAGCACGCTTTCCTTCCAACCCATAGTCTCAATGCGCAGCTCTGTCGGCGACAAACTGACACACGCTTTTATATGATTTCTGCAAGGGGCCGAAGCCTATGGATGTGTCCGCATTGAAACTGTCATTGCCTGTTGTGTGCATATTTACAATTATTGATATTGGTTCTGTTCCTTTCGGACAAATCCTATATAACAGACACGATATTAATAGTTATAAAATTACCACCAACGGGCACTTGACAGTTTCAGTGCGGACGCATTCAAACAGATTCCTTGCGGGAATACAGTATTTTCATTATTGACCGAATCCAACTACTTTCTCCTTGGTCCACCTTGACTCCTCCTACCCTCCGCTGCCGTACCCTTTAGTTTCTTAAGTAACTTTCCTTCTCTCGAGCATGTAACATGACCTCACCACTTACGCCAGTTCGCTCTAACTGCCTCATCTTTGGTGTTCATTCCCATTTTTTCTTTGATTTCCTCATTACGGACACCCTCCTCCCACAGTTCTCATCTATTAATACCTGCAGTCATCCTTGCTACTTTAATATCTATAACCCCAACTATATTAATAAGGTAACCCACATCATCACTACAATATGCAAGAAAAAAAAGTATCAGTCTGAAATTAATGCTCAACTAATGGCGCGATTTTTATGACCACCCTTCAGATTTTAGGTCAAAAAACTTGTTTTGTGGGAGGTTTTTATCGCACGTCTAGTCTACGCTACAAACTAGTTCTATTCGGCTTGAACTTTCCACGAAGGCAGAGAACGTCCAAACATATCCCATGGAGATGTAGAAACATGCAGCATTTCGTTCCATGATTCACCGCTTATTACCTGTCCCCATGAGTAAATTAAAATAAATACTATCAAACCAATAGCAACAAACAATGGCTACTCTCCTACCTTGGTAGAGTCCATAACGCACAAGAAACAGAAGAAAATACGTCACTTCTCTTCTTTACCCTATTCTTAACACCTCAACACACCAAGACCCTACTGAATGGTGCACAATCCCATATTTAAGAATAGTTTCTGTGAATTTGGCCAGAACACTTAAGAGCAGAAATTTCAGAAAATCCTTTTATGTACACAGTACCACCGGTCACTTTCTACGCAGTGGCAAAGATAGCAATCAGCCTTGGAGAAGAGTGGATTATACAGAATTACTTGCAATTTTGGCAAATTTTACATTACTCAATGAGACAGGGCAAAATGCACCAGATTGAAAGAACACCACAGAATTGCAAACTTAGGAAATAAATTCAACATTTGCATTCCACCTGCGAAAAGAAGGTCCTACATCATATTCAGAAAGGGAGACAAAGAACTTATTTGAAATATTAGAAATTAGTAATCATATGCCAACTTCCCTAAACCTTGTACTAAATGACCAGGTACAGTTTCCATTATCGACACTTCTGTCTTCAGAATCTAATAGGACCACGTATACTGCTAACTCCTATTCAGTTGTCTCATGTCCCTACTACAGGTCCTTCTCTCATCATAGGATTTTAGCTACTTGCCTGATATCAAATTGTAATTTATTAATTTGTTAGTAATATTGAACATTTAAGCCAGAAAATATAGTTTAATTTAACCATGTAAAATTTTAACCTACATATTCACAGATGTTTCACTCAGTTCATTCTCACCCTTCTAGGTTCCAAATATTTGACCTGTTTCACATAATTTGTTCAACCAATTTCTATTCTTTCAATTTATTTTCCTACGGCAAATGTTGTAATTTATATCTTGTCTCACATATTTTATCGATGTTCAATAGTTGTTACACTAGTATTCTCTGAAAATTAATGTACATGATCTACCTATACAGCAACATAAGAAATTTGAATGTTATCCTCCAAGCTGTATTGCTATATCTCTGGAGTGTGTACCTGATGTTGACGTAACAGCCGAAAAACTGTTTACAAAAACAATAAATTTGCAGAATATTACACATTTATCTCTTGTTTTCCATTCAAAATAAATAAAGAACCGACGGAACTGCCAATGAATTTAATCGTGACATATTTACGCTTTCTCATACCTAAACAAAATTAAATCAAATGTTTGTCATCAGTCCCTAAACTTACAAACTACTTATGAACTACCTTATATTAAGACGAGACAAACATCCATGCCCGAGGGGGGATTCGAACCCCGACGGGAAACGGCCTCGCGCATCGTAGCAATGCGCTTGGCCTCTCTACCGCGGCCATAACTAATCCTTAATACTCCAGTGCACATCCTTGCACATCTGAAATGGTATTAAAATGTAGTCTGTTGGAATTTCATTTAGTACTTCAGTAGAATTGTCTTAGATGTTTGTAACTGCGTTGTAACGTTGTCCTTTCATAGCGGACCCCACTTGTGAGAACAGCCCGAAATCGGATGAAGTAAAATTCGTCGAATATGGCGGATAATCCCAGATTGTGGTCCGTTTGCTGGCCAAAAACTCGCGCAAGATATTTGCCTTGCGGGCTGGGGCGTTGTAGTGGAGGAGCGAACAGGAACCTGCGTCTGGTTGAATTCTCCCACACAAACTATGGAGGTCGCTAAGAATTAACGGTTTGCCATACTGGTAAAAACTCTTTGTGAATGATTCCTTTCGAATCGATGAAACCTGTTTTCGTACGCTTAACACGCTTACATTAGTTTCGGCCATTGTGGGCTCAACCAAGCTGCACACTACCGCTTTGTGACAGTCTCATATTGGAAAGATCATGTCTCATCGCCAGTTACAATCGATTTCGTGAAATCAATATCACTTTGGGCTGCGTTTAACAAGTGATTGCAATGTCTGACTCTGCCCTTTTTTTCATCGCCTGAAAGGGCGTGAGACAAACCGCGCACATACCTTCCTTTTGCCGGGATCCTCTGTCAAAATTCTGCAGGAAATAGTTATATTCAGTTATATAAAGTAATAAAATGCAGCAACCAGTTTCTTGTGATTATTTATTTTTAACGACCGGTTTCAGGCGCTTGAGTGCCCTTCTTCTGGTCTATTTTAGTATTGTTGCTTAATGAATGTACATGCTAGTAGGAGAATCAACGCTAAGTGCAGAGATTATGCAATCGTTAAAAATAAATAATCACTAGCAACTGGTTGCTGCATTTTATTAATTTATAATCTGAACAGTTGCTGAAATGGATAACATAGCTCATTCAGTTATATGCACACAGCAACAGATTACTATTTGGATATATGTCAACTACACTTAAGTTATTTTTGAGCAAATGAGAGAATATGTTGAAATATGTCAATACGTTATTGATGTCTGTATACCACAGTATGAAAGTTTTAGATTAATAAAGTAAGGAAGTAACAAATAATGACTAAATGGAGACAGAAACTACACACAAATTTACATTTGTAATGATACCACAAATGTAAATATCTAAGAAGTTTTTTGTCATGATGTTTTGTTGCCTGTTTTAGTTGTATACGACAAAAAGAGAAAAAAATTAACTGTCACATTGTCTCAAATAATAAAACCTTAGTATTGTTCACATGTTCTGACGTTAGATCTTTCACCTAGGATCTTGATTATGTTTATTCAGGTATATCTCAGGTGGTGTAACAATCAACTTCTTTTACAAGCAACTATGGAACAGCAAAGCTAGAAAGTGTTATAATTAGAATTATTGAAATGTTCAACTAAAACACGCATTTTGTGAGTCCGTTTTCGTATACATGTATTCAAATGTGTTCAGTAGACTAATCTAGTAATATTAAATACCGGTGATGCACAGATGATAGGTTAAGTATTTATTGTTCTTCTGTACAGGAGACCCAAAGATGGCCTGATTTTGACCGAAATCGATAGTCAATAAATGTTTGCGGTACAGTCGTGTATTCTCAGTATTCACTTTTGACCCATCTAAAAGCTGTCCAGCACCACCTACACAAAATATTTCGTACATAACTTTATTTTTCATAACGTTATACGTCAAAGGTCAAATATGAACTGACTGAAAATTGACATATCATCAATTTCATAAAACATTAACAATGTTTTCATTATTCGTTTTAATTACAACCGTAAATTTCAATTGTCGTAATATTTTTTCAGTATCATCTTCTTCCGCAGAACGGGCTTCACGTCAACAACAGCGGCCGGTTTAATATCACTGGCGGCAGTGGCGAAAAAGCTAGGATCGCAATAGCGAAGCGCTCTCTCGTATCATGAAACAGAAAATATCATGTACACGATATTCTTCAAAATATAGGTTGCATAAATAATAGGCGTTCCTTGAATGAGTATTTATTGCTTCTCACCTGATAAACCGAGATGAAGGAAGATACGGTGTAAGTATCAAATAATTCTTGCTACACCACACCAAGCCACTAGGGAATGGTTCCAGGAACATGACCGGAGTTCCAAAAGACTCCTCTGATGAATACGGAGCCAAGATTCGACCCTATCGAGCACATCTGGGATGTCAGGAAACACAGGCTCTGTGTCTTAGATCTTGTATTCAAGAACTGACCAGAGCAGAATTATCGTCAGTAACTTCAAGGAAGACTTTCTGAAATTTTTTCTTTATAACTACATGAAGTATATCACTGAGTTTCATATTCAGATTATCACAAATCTGACAAGAATTAAGCGATCACGGAAGAATGGAAGTATCATAAACATTTCAAGCATCACATTGACTCAGAATAGCAATAAAACTATCATAGAGTGGAAATAATATACAATATTCTAATATTATGGCTTCACGTAGAAAACCATTCTACTGATTGCATTTACCCTGAATTCGTTTGTTGAGTGAAGATAAGGAACAATTTGATGCATTACGTAATAACGCACAACAGTCATCAATCGGAGGATTAGTTTAAATATAATTGAGCTTTACTAGGCGTGTTCCTATTGGTGGTGGTACGCCATTGCCTTCCTCCAACCTTCGAACTGACTTTAAGACAGTCATTTACAGGGGAACTAGTTTACCGTGGATACCGAACCACGCCGAAACTCAGAATTTTTTAGATCAACAACATTTCCAATGACAAAACAAGTCATAAGTAACAGATAAAAATGCTAGAATTGTACTCGCGACATCAGAGAGAGAGAGAGAGAGAGAGAGAGAGAGGAGTTATTAGTTAAGCTTTATTTCTTTCTTTCTTCTCATTTTCTTTTATTATTATTATTATTATTATTATTATTTTTACAGTGTGTGGAAAGATTTAAAATCGTACAGAAGTCAATGTTTTTAAACAATTAACTTTTTTTAAAAGTTGTTTCCCTGCTAATATCTGTCAACGCAATTCATTTTCAAAACGTTGGAAGCGCCATTACCTTATTTCATCCAGTATCAAATTTTACATAGTACCTGGTGTTCCTGTGAAAGGATACTGTGTTAGGAGACTCAGAAGGGACGGTCTCTATACAATTGGGAAATGTGACGCATGCAACGCATTTCTGTTGCAGACTAAAGATCATAAATAATGAAACAGGGCGCCATCAAACGAATTACGTACAAATTTTAACAAGTAAACTACGTTGATTAACTTCAAAAATTTGTGTTGAATTTATACGAACAGAAATCCTATTTTGGTGTCCTGAACGTTTCGTTGCAGCTGGCGTATCTAATGGCGTACAGGACCAACAAAAATGTCATTTTCAATATTTCGTATAATTATTGACCGAATTAAGAAATTCAAAATGCTGTCATGATATACTCATTAAGAGGTATAATCTTACGTTAAGTTTAACACGATAAGTATTATAGTCAGAGACTGAGCGTGTGAAACTGCTGGCACTCAATTAGTCTCATCCATTATTCGACTTTAATAACAGTTTCAATAAACTTCACATACAATTTAAAACCGCTAAGGAACATTTTTCTCGTTGAACTCACACAAAATGATGAAAGGAAACAAAGTCTATCACTTACTACATTACAGCTATTCATTGGTCAAACTCCAACGTCAACCGTAATGTTTTAACCTGTTACTTCGTAACTACTAAATCTGTTTGCAACGCACTGTACACACAGTATATTATCACTGAATGCTCCAGCAAAATGGCACATATTAGAAAAGATATAAAATTCAGAATGGCACTGGGAAGGAAAGAATTTCTAAAACAAGAGAGTTCTCCAGAATGAAACTTCCAATCTGCAGCAGTGTGTGTGCTGATATGAAACTTCCAGGCAGATTAAAATTGTGTGACGGAACCGGGACTCGAACCTGGGCTCTTTGCCTTTAGCGGCCAAGCGCTCTACCACTGTGCTATCCCGACACGACTCACGGTCCGTACTCACAACTTTATTTCCGCCAGTACCTCGCTTCCTATTTTCGAAACTTCACAGAAGTTCTGCGAACCTGCAAGTCTAGCACTACTGGAAGAAAGGATATGGTGGAGACATGGCTTAGCCACAACCTAAGGGATGTTTCCAGAATGAAACTTTCACTTCGTTCAAATAGAATATTAATGTGTTAGAAAGTTTTTTCTGAAGACATTTGTCTGGAGTGTAGCCTTGAAACGAAGTGAAACGGGGACAATAAACAGTTCACACAGAAGGAGGATTGATTTGGAGCTGTAGGAGAATGCTGAATATTAGATGGTTAGATCGTGAAACTATTAAGGAAATACTGAGCAGAATCTGAGAGAAGACAAATTTCTGACATATCTTCAACTAAAAGAAGTGATCAATCGGTAGGACACATTTTGAGACACCAGGGAATCGTCAATTTGCCTACATTTATTTATTTATTTTTGTAGTGTCGTCCCAGCCTGTTACATCGAGACTGTTGGTAAGATTAAAAGATAACTCATGTTCATCCTACTTGGAGTATTTTTAATGTATTTTATTTTAAATCCTACTAATCATGAAAAAATAATAAATATATACGCAAAACAAACTATCCGAAATATTTTCTTGGTATATAGCACTAATTACTTCATTTCTTCCTTTTTCAAAAATTTATATGATTACAAATGAAATACATTGGTGCTATATATCAAAAAAATATTTTAGATAGTTTCTTTACGTATCTATTTATTACTTTTTCAGTATTTGTGCGACTGAGAATAAAATGTATAAAAATATTCCAAGTAGGATGAACATGAGTATACATGTTACACGTGAGATGGCAACATACAATTAACGTGTGAAAAGCGTTGAATGCTTAAGTCAATTCCAGCAACTTTTAAAGTCTGTCCTTGTGCTTTATTAACAGTCCGCAAGAGTCGTATTGTGAAACAATTAGTGCATTATCATATGTTCGGTAAAATTCTGAAGTCACAGAATACATAGCTTTCCCTACAAGTATTTATTGCTCCATTTCGCGTATTTTTGCTCGCCACAGTTACCCACTTCCACGCATCTTAATGGATTGCCCACCTAAAACCTCCCAATGAATCACAGCGACCACTGGTAAATAACGTGTGAAAATGTGTCGAATAGTTTTTGAGAACAGACAGACACGCCGGTAGGACTGTTTTTATAATATGCCTAGATAGATGTAGAGGTTTCGAGTAGCGTAGAGAGCTGCATCAATTCAGTCTCTCCTTTTTTTCCATTCTTCTTTTTTTTATTTTCTTTCTTTTTCTTCTTATTCTTTTCCGTTTTTTTTTTTTTTTTTTTCGGAGTGAATACCACAACAACGGAAGATAATTCAACAGATGATACGTGATAGATACTTAAACGCGTCAAAAACTACTTTCTGTTTACATTGGCGTGCTGTGAAAGTCGTCAACTTTACTTCTACTGTTCTACGAATTCTATTCCCAACACATTTTTCATATATTTTGACTAAATTTTACGGGAATTGACCTGCAACATTACACCACTCAAGAGCAAATAATTCAAGAGAGAACATAAAAAGTGAGATTCTCTATAGACGTGTTTTTATTTAACGTGAACTGCATATCATCCATGATATAATCATCCAGTTTCATAATAAGACTATTTTCTATTTTCCAACAAAATATAAGCATAATGAATCATTTCTCAAACCTTGTCTCATTTGCATCTAATTGTCAAGAATAAAAAACTATTCTGATTGTTGTATTGCATTTAGAAGGCCATGTAAACATGCGACACTTCCGATGCTTTCTTTTTTTCCGTTTTTTTCGGAGTGAATACCACAACAACGATACATAATTCAAGAGATGATACGTGATAGATACTTTAACGCGTCAAAAACTACTTTCTGTTTACATTGGCGTGCTGTGAAAGTCGTCAACTTTACTTCTTCTGTACTACGAATGCTATTCCCAACACATTTTTCATATATTTTGACTAAATTTTACGGGAATGGACCTGAAACATTACACCATTCAAGAGCAAATAATTCAAGATATAACATAAAAAGTGAGATTCTCTATACATGTGTTTTTATTTAACGTGAACTGCATATCATCCATGATATAATCATCCAGTTTCATAATAAGACTATTTTGTGTTTTCCAACAAACTATAAGCATAATGAATCATTTCCCAACAATTCCCAAACCTTGTCTCACTTACATGCTAATCGTCAACAATAAAAGACTATTCTGATTGTTGTATTGCATCCGGAAGACCATGTTAACATGCCACACTTCCGATGCTTCTTTTCTTTTCTTTTCTCTTTTTTTTTTTTTTTTTTTTTTTTTTTTTTTTTTTTTTTTTTTTTTGTTGAGTGAGAATATCACGTAACCGGTCTTGGCTAGGGATTTATAGTAGTGTGTAAAAAAAACTAAATTAAGTTCTGCAGGCGTGCTTTACATCGTGTTTATGCGTATTTAAGAAGTGAGAAGAAGCTTAATGCGACTTTACGTGTCGGGGTGGAACTAAGCTCTACGGCTGGGCAGTGCTCGGCAGGCAGTTGCCGCGACGTGGGGTTTCTGCGTGACGCGTGCCGAAGTACGGTGTGTGCAGCGGCCGCACGTACCCGACATGGTGGTACTCGGGGAACTCCAGCCTGGCGGCGGGCAGGCGTGCCACTGCCGCGCCGCTAAGTTTACCGCCGCAGGTGGGCAGCGCTCAGGTCGATATTGCGGAGGCCCGGCTCGCGTGGGCGGGGCCTCGCGGGCCGGGGAGGGGGTATCTGTGGTCGCCGGCATGCGCTAAACACTGCCTCTGGCCGCCCACGCCTCGCGGCGACCACGTGCCGCAAGAGGCGCTCCTTCACACACACGCGGCGGCTGCCTTAAAGGAGGCGCTCCTCCCAACATCGCCCCAGTCTTTCTTTCATTCTTTCTCTTCAGCCCTTTTCCTGCACATGCAGGGTCAGCTTTGATATTGCAGATTTGCATGTTAGTATTCACAGGGTGGCCGAATGCCCTTCCTGCCGCCAACTCCTGCCCCCCGGGAGGAAATGTGTACCTCAAATGTTTGTGCATAGTGTTATATGAGTGAAAGTGTAAAGTGTTGTGAAATGTTTGCGAATCGTATAACTGAGGCGGGACTTGGGGACCAGCCCGATATTCACCTAGGGGGATGTGGAAAACCGCCTAAAAACCACATCCAGGCTGGCCGGCACTCTGACCCCCTTCGTTAGACCGCCGGGCGGATTGGAACCGGATCCGGTACGCCTCCCTGTCTCGAAAAGCGGTGCGTTAGACCGCACAGCTAACCGAGCGGGTCCAACATTGCACCATTCTACAGAGTGACAGTTATTCCAGTCAGTACTACAGTACTGCTTTTCTTCCCTTCTCTCTCAATCATCTCTCTTCATCTCCTCCTCCCCCTATCGTAGCACATCTCCTCCCCTCTCTCAGCCTACCGCTTCCTTCCCCTGGCTATGAAAAATTGTATACGTACAGGGTGTTTCACTAAGTGTGTTTGCCTCTGTAACTTATAAACTAATAGGTGACGGGAAATTTTAATGTGGTAGGTCAACACAAGAAATGTTACACTTTCTGCGGAGCTATGAACATAGTTACAGCACAAAGATATTTTTTTTTTAATTGAACAATAGTTTTTTTCTATCGTGCATTGAATTCGTTGAAAACAGCTGCATCCCAATCAATTTAAACTACATTCCTATCACTGTTAGTTTGTGAGCTACAACCCTTCAAAGTTCCGGGGACGGAGGCTGCAATAGCGTAGCTGACTGGCCGAGTGGCTAGCCCCTGGGGCACGGCCCACTGTCTCATGACCACCAGCCAGTCAGCTACGCTGTCGTAGCCTCCGTCCCCGGAACTTTGAAGGGTTGTAGCTCACAAACTAACAGTGATAGGAATGTAGTTTAAATTGATCGGGATGCAGCTGTTTTCAACGAATTCAATGCACGATAGAAAAAAACTATTGTTCCATTTAAAAATAATTATATCTTTGTGGTGTAACTCTTTGGAAAATGATACAATAAACTATGTTCATAGCTCCGCAGAAAGTGTAACATTTCTTGTGTTGACCTACCGCATTAAAATTTCCCGTCACCTATTATTTTATAAGTTACAGAGGCAAACACACTTAGTGATACACCCTTTACAGAGCAAAAATTCCTAGCAGGAAAAATATATATAAAAAGTAGATGAAATTTACTTACCAGGCGAAGGAGCACAGGTAGTGACAGTAACAAAAATAAAACACACACAAACATAAGCGCAAGCTTTCGCAACCATTTGTTCCTTCCTCAAGCAAAGAGCAGGGAAGGAGAGGGAAAAAGAAAGGATGTGGATTCAAAGGAGCGGGTGAGGAGTCATTCCAATCGCGGGAGAAGGAAGACTTACCTTTGGGGAAAAAGGATAGGTAAACAAACACACACACCCACACACGTATACATGCGCACACACACAAAGGGAGACATATGCAAAATGCAAAGAAGTTGGACAGAGATGCCAGTCGAGGCAGAGGCTCTGTCCGGAGATTGGAGGCAAAGATGTTGTAGAATGGTGGGCGAGAAATTTGAAACTAACGAAGGTAGAGACCAGATGGGCGACAGGAAGAGAGAATATGTTGAAGGGCTAGTTCCCATCTCCGGCGTTCTGGAACGTTGGAGTCAGTGGGAAGTGCCCGGACAGTGTAACACTGTGCCAAGATGTGCTGGCCGTGCACCAAGGCATGTTTAGCCACAGGATGATCCTCATTACCAACAAACACTGTCTGCCTGTGACCGTTCATGCGAATGGACAGTTTGTTGTTGGTCATTCCCACATAGAATGCATCACAGTGCAGGCATGTCAGTTGGTAAATCACGTGGTTGCTGTCACAAGTGGCTCTGCCCTTAATTGTGTACACCTCCCGGGTTACAGGACTGGAATAAGTGGTCGTGGAAGGATGCATACGGTAGGTTTTACACCAGCAGCGGTTACATGGGTAGGAGCCGGAGGGTAGGGAAGGTGGTTTGGGGATTTCATAGGGATGGACTAGGACGTTTCGGAGGTTATAGGGTAGTCCTAAAATTTATGTCAAAAATGAAACGACAGTTACGGGGGACCGAAATGAGCAGATTTCGTATAAGAATGTATGGTCGCCTGAGTATACCCAGATGAAGGCCACTGTAACGTTGGTCGCAACGTCGGTTATTTTAGTAATAGCCTTCTTACATCATGACGCGGTAGAACACCCAGAAAACTTTTACGTCATCTGACTCTGGTCGCGGAAGCCTACGTAATTAAACTTATTTATAGTTTAAAAGAAGTGTTCGAAAGAGCAGCCATCGAAACGATACAAGATTCAGGCTTTTAATATGAACCCAAAATAAGAAATCCAGCCGCGGTGAAGTAGCCGAGCGGTCTAAGGCGTCTCGCTGCGGAGCGCGCGGTTGCTCGCCGTCGGAGGTTCTAGTCCTCCCTAGGGTATGGGTGTGTTTGTGTGTGTGTGTGTATGTGTGTGTGTGTGTGTGTGTGTGTGTGTGTGTGTGTGTGTGTTGTCCTTAGGTTAGTTTACCTTAGTTTAAGTAGTTTCTAAGCTACGGACTGATGACCACGATAGATTTACAAACATTTGACTTTTGAACAAGAAATCCACGCAGGTTTAATCAGATGAACGGGGTGGCCAGGGAACTGGTGCGCCCCTTCCTATCCACTGCTAGCCTGACGTTTCGACTGAAGAACACTGGGGCTCCATCGTGCTGGAACCACATTCGTCTGCGAAAAGCTAGTAGAACATCGTCCAGAGATACAAAAAAGACATCCTGTAGGAATATTTTGTATGTACGGCCTGTTAAACGACTGCGTAAAATGTATGGCCGTACAAAGTTTGCCGGCCGCAGTGGCCGAGTGGTCTGCGGCGTGCAAGTCACGGTCTACTCGGCCGCTGCGGTCGGGGTTTCGAATCCCCCTTCGGGCATGGATGTTTGTGTCGTCTTTAGAATAAGCTAGTTCATAAGTAGTTTGTAAGTTTATGGACTGATGACCCCGTAGTTAAGTCCCATAAGCTCTACAAGCATTTGAACATTTTCTACAAAGTTATTGTTCACAATTCCTGACCAAACATTAAGGGAAAGCCGTTCTTGGTAGGCATGTGGTATTGTGCCCTGTGAGTTATCATGAGCACACAAGAGAGGGGTATGGAAGTTAAACACACCCGATCGCGTAAAGGCAAGCTCATCAGTAAATAAAACACGGCATGGAAGGTGTGATTCACTGTAATCCGCTGAAAGTACAACGAGCAAAGTTGAGACGTGGAAGATAATCGTCAGATGTTAGTGCTTGCACTCTTTGTAAATGGTACAAATGCATTCTTCGTGCAGTGTCCTCAAAACAATTAGATGACTTACACCCAACGCATGTCCTACAGCTATCGAACTTGTCGAAGGATTATCCTCTACTGCGTCTAATATTCTTTCTTCCACTGCAGGAGTTCTGTGATATCTTCTCATGCCTGCTCCACGCCTGGAAGCATAAAACGATCCACTCCCGATGAAGTCGCTTGAATTTTCGACGATCCGGCGGATGCCTATCCGGGAATCACTCCACGTACTACATTTGAGCAGGCAGTCCATTTCCTTGTTCAGCTCCAGACACGAAATGCATGTCGGGCAGCTCTGCATTTGTGGTATGATGTATACTGCTCGAGATCCGTGCGGGAAGTAATGAATCCAGCTAGCGAAGAGCTTGTAAACTGCGCACTCTCAAGCGTTCTCTACCGGCTCATTACAGACCATACATTCCTTTACGAAATTTGCTTCTTTCAGTCGGCCGTTTTGTTTTTGACATGCATTTTAGGACCATCCACTGACGTCGTTGTAAACATCGTCCTAGTTAGTACACATTAATTTGAAGTTTAGACTTTAGCATTGAGATTTACACCGCATTTAGCTCACATTTCACTGACTTTATTGTAAACATCGTCCACATTTAGTTCACATTTCACGTATGGGTTACCTGTTAAAGGAGCAGTTCGAAATGACTTCCATGCATTTGGATGCAATGCTGTGTTCGTCTCTGCTATGAAATTCGAATCCTTTCGGAAACTCCTGGATAATTTCGGAATTCTTGACAAGCGTGTACAACGCTACGCCCCAATTCTTCAACCGTGTTAACTGGTGTGCTGTACTCTTCGCTCTTGAGGAGACCCCAGAAACAAAAATGCAAAGAATTTAGATCAGATGATATTGGAGGCCAATGTAAAGGTCCGCCTCGACCTATCCATCTTTGACCGTATCTGCACGTTAGATGTCTCACAGCAAAATGTAGCGGAGCTCAATATAACTAGGACGATGTTTCAAGAAAGTCAGTGAAATGTGAACTATATGCGATGTAAATCTTATTAATAAAGTCTAAATTTCAAATTAATGTGTACTAACTATATTTTGTGTGTTCTTTCATTGTGATCGGTCAAAAGGTGTCGAAGATACCCTCAACGAGACAAAACATAAAATTTTAGTAGACAATGACTTTCGTCTTGTTTTTAAGATCAAGTGTGCACCATTTCATCGGGGCCAGAATAAGGCCGTACATTTTATCTAGGCTTATACGTAAAATACCCTCTGCCATGGGGATACAAAATGTTATGTAGACGAGCTAGATTTCGAGACGTTCGGTTTAAAACGGTAATTTTTTCACGATAGAGTACCCTCCGCCATGCATTATACGAAATTTTATATAGACAGTCGGTTTAGTCCTATTTTGAATGTTATGTGTAAGTTTCATCATGATAAAAATAGAACTGTAGATTTTGTCGAGGTCTGAGAAAAGTATTAAAACTTACGCCTTGCCCCGTGTGGCAAGTCATCTACCAGGGTATGCAGTTCTGTGCAGATTTCTGGTAGAATTTGCCGAACAGCGATGATCGTATTCGCCACTCGATTTGTCTTTACTGCGCATCTGCAGAACAGTAGTTAACAATCTGTATCGTACTGTTAGAAACTGTAGTTAATTGAGGAAATCCTCAGGACCCAAAAACAATGTACAATTTTTTTTTATTATTTCATTTCTTCCGTTGTATTACAGCTGCAATGTTGAAATTTTACGACGACATACTTTAAAGTTTGCATCACAGATAATTTTTTTTCCGTGTGAGGTCTTGCAAGAATGTCTGAACTACTGAACACTACGTGGGGATAGCCGCGCGGTCTGAGGTTCCATGTGCCAGATAGCGCGGACACTACGACACAGGTTCGAGTGTGAGTTGTCCCAAGAAAAAGTTAGTTCATGTACAACCTCTGACAATAAAGTTCAATGAATAGCCCTGTAACATTAACATAGATGAACTATGGACTACAGTGACCATACTATCCTTCGAAATAGTCACCTGCCATAACTATGTACACTCCTGGCAATTAAAGTTGCTACACCACGAAGATGACGTGCTACAGACGCGAAATTTAACTGACAGGAAGAAGATATTGTGTTATCCAAATGATTAGCTTTTCAGATCATTCACACAAGGTTGGCCCCGGTAAGGAGGAGAAATGCGTACCATCACGTTTCCGTCTTTCATAAAGGTCGGATTGTAGCATCGCGACATTGCTGCTCGCGTTGGTCGCGATCCAATGACTATTAGCAGAATATGGAATCGCTGGGTTCAGGAGGGCAATACGAAACGCCGTGCTGGATCCCAGCGGCCTCGTATTACTATCGAGATGACAGGCATCTTATCGGCATGGCTGTAACGGATCGTGCAGCCACGTCTCGATCCCTAAGTCAACAGATGGGGACGTTTACAAGGCAACAACGATCTGCACGAACAGATCGACGACGTTTGCAGCAGCATGGATGAACTTTCAGCTCGGAGACCATGGCTGCGATTACTCTTGACGCTGCATCACAGACAGGAGCGCCTGCGAAGGTGTACGCAACGACGAATCTGGGTGCATGAACAGCAAAACTTCATTTTTTCGGGTGAATCCAGGTTCTTTTTACAGCATAATGATGGTCGCATCTGTGTTCGGCGACAACGCGGTGAACGCACATTGCAAGCGTGTATTGGTCATCGACATACTGGCGTATCACCCGCGTGATGGTATGGGGTGCCACTGGTTACACGTCTCGGTCACCTCTTGTTCGCATCGACGGCACTTTGAACAGTGGCCGTTACATTTCAGATGTGTTAGGACCCACGGCTCTACCCTTCATTCGATCCCTGCGAAACCCTACATTTCAGGAGGATAATGCACGACCTGTACGGGTCTTTCTGGATACGGAAAATGTTCGACTGCTGCCCTGGCTAGCACATTCTCCAGATCTTTCACCAATTTAAAACGTCTGGTCAATGGTGGCCGAGCAACTCGCTCGTCACAATACGCCAGTCACTACTCTTGATGAACTGTGGTATCGTGTTGAAGCTGCATGGGCATCTGTACCTGTACACGCCATCCAAGCTCTGTTTGACTCAATGTCCAGGCGTATCAAGGGCGTTATTACGGCCAGAGGTGGTTGTTCTGGGTACTGATTTCTCAGGATCTATGCACCCAATTTGCGTGAAAATGTAATAACATATAACTTCTAGTATATTTGTCCAATGAATACCCGTTTATCGTCTGTCTTTCGTCTTGGTGTAACAATTTTAATGGCCAGTACTGTACTACTGAGCTCTGCGATATATGTCCTGGAAACTTTTCAAATCGAGTTTGAGACGAGAGTGTAGGAAGAAGTCTGGAAGATTGAGATCCGTCGAGTATGCTGGATGTTCAAGTTGCACTACCCCCTTCTTGCAAGGAACTTGTTGATAATATTGTGTGTGGACGATCGTTGTGGAAATAAAAAAAGATAGAAAAACAAAACAGGAACCTTCTAGTGTGTAACGGGGTCATACCCGGGGTAGACATTGAATGAAAGGGGTCAATAAATTGCATGTCGCGTCCGTGGTTTCAGCAAAATCCTGTGGAGTCACTATACGTGTCTGCTTCTGATCATCAGTCAAGAGATGTGACCCAAGACGACAACATGTTTTTCTTCCCCAACTTCAAGATCAGGTTTTGTCGCACGGATTCACGGTTAATCTGCAGTTCATCCGCTATCATGCGAACAGTTAATTGTTCGAGATTAACGTTCTCAATGAATTCGTCACTGACGCTGGTCGCTACAGGGTTTGTCAAAAACACTTTCCCGGCCTCTTCCAAAACGGGCGAACCACTCATACAAACGCTTCATAGGCATTGATTGATCCCCATAAACACTTACCAGCATCGCATGCGTTTCTTTAGGAGTCTTGCCAAGCTTTAAAAAAAAAAAAACTTTAAATTGATCCTTTGCTGGTTTATTCTCCTGTTCTCAGTTCAGAGCCGCGGTGGAGTGGCCGAGCGCATTAAGGCGCCATACTCCGATGCGAGAGGCCATTCCCTGTCGGGGGTTTGAAGCCTCCCTCGGGCACGCGTGTTTGAATTGTCTTTCGTATAAGTTAGTTTATAAGTTTAGGGAGGAATGACCCCGCAGTCCCATAAGCTTAACAAACATTTCTCAATTCAGAACTAAAGCACTAAACCGTTCTGACTTCAGTCACCGAACATTATTTTCAGAGGTTGTAGTATGCAATTTTAGCGGCCAATGACCTTAGCAGTTTGATCCCTTCGAACAGAAAAAAACTACGAAACAAAAATGGTGCACATGTTACTGTCGTCTACTTGTTTAGAGCTTCGCTAGTTATGGCCAAATACCACTAACCTAGTGAAATATAGACGTCAGCACTGTCTCCAAGTGTTTTGCATTCTTCCAAGAGAACCTTGCATATTGTTAAAATTGGCAATTGGCTCTAAATATGGAAAAGTGTGAAGTCATCTATATTAGCACTAAAAGAACTCTGTTAAACTTCTTTTCCACGATAAATCAATCAAATCTAAAAGTAAAGCAGCCAACAACCCGAAGATTGGTTTGAACGCCACAATGCTGTACAAGGCATCGTCCTGTTTGGATGTGGTATGCCTCCGACCTACGAACTGACTTCTCTAGCAAGTTATAGGGGGACCTACAGTTTAACGTGGATTCAGAACCACGGTGTTACTCCGTGTTTTTCACATTAGCAACATTGCCAGATGTGAAAGAAAAGGAAAGTGACTCAAAGCCGTAAATGCAACTAAATACCTAGCAATTACAATTTCGAACAACTAAAATTGGCAACAACACAGAATATATTGTTGGAAAAGCGAACCAAAAGCTGCGTTTCATTGGTGGAACACTTAGAAGATGCAACATTTCTACTAATGGAACTGCCTACATTACATTTGTCCATCTATTTTAGAGTACTGTTGCGCAGTGTGGGGGTCCTTACCAGTTGGTACTGACAGATGATACAGAAAAAGTTCAGAAAGTGTAGCTCGTATCGTATAATCGCAATGTAGGGAAGAAAGAGTGTCACGGTAATTATATATGAGTTGGGGTGGAAATCTTTGAATTTTGTTTGTTAGGCTGCTACTAATATTAGTTGGAACAACGGACGCTCAAAACTTCTATCCGTTGCTTGTCAAAGCAGAATGTATATGTGTATTGCCAGAGTGACGAAATCGCAGTTTGTCTCACGCAGATAGTCACTCTTCCCATTACTTGACAACGTATTGGGTTTTGATCGGTAGAGTTTGCTTTCTCCACTCTCCACATCGCTTGAACAGTTTGTTACGATGGCGTGAAAAAACTGTTACCTTTTCCGAATAAACCCGGATTCCCCAGAAAGTGAACCTTTACAAATTATAATAGTCAGGTATAGACTACTGAGAAATCACTCGATACAGTTGTGATAGTCATCCTCGTAGATCTGCAATGAACTTGAACGCGAGCATAGTACACAATAGCTTAACAGAAATTTATCTGCCACCCCCCCCCCCCCCCGCTATACTGTCTAAGTGTACATTATGTTTCTGGGAGACCACCGTTGTTATCTCACTTGAATTGTAGGTTTCAGAATGATGGAATCACAACTATGATTACACATCTTAACTGTGAACACCTCAATTACACCCTTCTTGAAATGTAGACAGAGGAAGAGCCAATTTTTTATGTCCAGCTGTTCAGATTCCACTTAACATCATACTCAGGCATCAAGTGACAAATCCGTCCTAGAGACTGGAGAGAAGCTACTTCGAAGACTTCTCATTGCATTCAACATTTACAGAGCAGCACAGTCGTTGTTCGAACAAATAAGACATAGGTTTGTGTGGCGATGATCCACCACACTGAACAACTGATATGCCTGAAACGACTTGATCATGTTGTACAGATGATTGAAAAAAACATACCTTATCATTATCAATAGAGTAACAGTAAACTTTACAATTTCTACCTTCGCTTACGATTTTTGACATTTTCGTTTTCAGGCTAGGGTTTCCTATCATACAAAACACTTGACTTTCAAAATAACACATGTAAAATCCCATCATAAATTTGTAAAAAATGCTCGCTGGAATTCTTTGTATATTTCTAATAACAGAATATTAGTGCTAGGAACTGAGTTGCTTTTGTGGCTCCATAACGTCTAGTTTGTTGAAACTTCCCATAGATTGTGATTCGAAAATTCACTTGAGTACAGCAGTGCTCAGTACATTGGTAGCCGGCATGAATCCCAGAGGTGGAAATAGGAGTTCTCGGATATACGGATATACGGATATACTGTATATAGTCGAGCAGTGACTGAGATACGGTTCAAATGTTTAAATGTTTATAAAGCTGCGGGACCAAACACCTGGGAGCATCAGTCCCTAGACTTACAAACTTCTTAAACTAACTTATGCTAAGACAACATACACACACACACACACACACACACACATATATATATGCGCGAGGGAGGACTCGAACCTCCGACAGAGAGCATCCACACAATCCACAACAAAGTGCGTTAGAGCGCACGACCACCCCCGCGCGAGTCAGATATTGTGATGAACAGATCCATACCACAAGACTTTGTGGCTCTGCCCTAAGTTAGATAGCAGACTTTTTCACAATTTGTCATGAAGTGAAAATAATCCACAATAATATTTGATAGTTCAAGAGTCAGATGGGGATCAAAATCCAATACATCTTTTCCCTTACCTCTACACAAACTGTTGTTGTTATGGTCTTCAGTCCTGAGACGGGTTTGATGCAGATCTCCACCCTACTCTATCATGAGCAAGCCTTTTCATCTCCTCATAAGAACGGCAACCCACATCCACATGAATCTGCTTACTATACGCGTCTCTTGGTCTCTCTCTGCGATTTTTATCCCACACACTTCCCTCCAATGCTAAATTTACGATTCCTCGATGTCTAAGAATGTGTCCTACCAATCGATCCCTTCTTTTAGTCAAGGTATGCCAAAAATTCCTTTTCTCACCAATTCTGTTCAGTACCTCTTCATTAGTTATGCGATCTAACCACCTAATCTTCAGCATTCTTCTGTAGCACCACATTTCAAGAGCCTCTATCCTCTTCCTGTCCGCGCTGTTTATCGTCCATGTTTCACTCCCGTACAAGGCAACACTCCACACAAATGCCTTCAGAACAGACTTCCTTACATTTCAATTATTATTCGATGTTAGCAAAGTTCTCTTTTTCAAAAATACTTTTCTTCCCATTGTCATTCTGCATTTTATATCCTCTGTACTGCGACCGGCATACTTTATTTTAATACCCAAGTAACAAAACCCATCTACCACCTTCATTGTTTCGTTACCTAATCTAATTCCTTCAGCATCACCTGATTTTCTAAGACTGCATTCTATTATCTTTGTTTTGTTCTTCTTAATGTCCACTTTATGCGCTCTCTTCAACACACTGTCCATTCCATACAACTGCTCTTTCAGTTCCTTTGCTGTCTCTGACAGAATTACAATGTCATCAGCAAAACGCAATGTTTTTATTTCTTCCCCCTGAACTTTAATCCCTATTCCAAATTTTTCCTTGCTTTCCTTCACCGCCTGCTCGATGTACAAATTGAATAACATCGGAGAAAGGCTACAACCCTGTCTTACTCCCTTCCCAACTAATGCTTCCCTTTCATGCCCTTCGAGTCTAATAACTGCGGTCTGGCTTTTGTACAAGTTATAAATAACTCTCCTTTCCCTATATTTTACCCCTGCTGACTTCAGACTTTGAAAGAGTGTATTCCAGTCAACACTGTCAAATGCTTTCTCCAAATCTACAAAAGCTAAAAATGTAGGTTTGTCTTTCCTTAACCTATCTTCTAAGATAAGTCGTAAAGTGAGTATTGCCTCCCGGGTTCCTACGTTCCTACTGAATCCAAACTGATCTTCCCCGAGGTCAGCTTCTACCAGCTTTTCCAGTCTCCTGTAGATAATTCGTGTTACAATTTTGCAACCATGACTTATCAAACTGATGGTTCTATAATTTTCACCCTGTCTGCGGCTGATTTCTTTGGAATGGGGATTATTACATTTTTCTAGACAAAGTAAAGGATTAAAAGGCACTTCACATGCCCGAATCATTCTCATTCACAGTAAATATGTATCTAAAGCAATATTTCATGGCTCATCTTAAGATTTTTGACGGAGAATATTCTGCGACTGCTGTAAATTATTTATGAAAATGACATACATACACATGTTCCAAAACAGTAAGATAAAGTATTAGTAATCTAACAACAGAACACTGACAAATAAAAATACTTCTAATTAACAAAATAAATTGAACTTCCTCTGTTTTGAGAACAATGAAATAAATTAAGAATACTGGACGTAGCAACTAATCCAATGAAGTTTTCCACGAGAAGAAAGGAGCATGTTTTCGGCGAAAGGTGGCTGTAGATACTTCTAGAATAATGTAGGAGATGCCTGACGTTCCACTGCGATGGCTCCGCCCGGGTTGTGACTGACGGGCTGAAAGTAACCAGCGCATGAATTGGCCCAGACTGTCGCTCGAAAACTAGCGATGAGTGGCCCAATGCCGCTGTTAACCCGAATTCCCACATTACGAATTCAGCTTATGAAAAAAATAAAATTCGAAGTTTCATGTATTAATACAGCGCAATAAACATCAAAATATGTGTTTTAAAATTTTTTTGATCGAAATCTTGTTTTTTATGTCACGTATCTCATGCACAACACAGACGTTTGTAACGAGTCATTTTATAACTTGGGACGTTATTTTGTTGATAGTTTGTCAGATGAATAATTCTACCATAATCTTCGCCATAGCATCAAAGACACGACAGTTCACTGCTGAAATAAAATAACATGAATCACACTCACGCTAGCACTCACAGCCACGTACAGATGGCAACATAACATAACATCCAAGATGGATAGATTAATGGCTCAGAAGTGGCTACACGCCGTACCAAGTGGAACAATGTCGTACTAGTAGCAGGTTGTTTATCAATGACAATGCGACTTCAAGGATTGATACACAAAATGCGGTATAAATCAGCTTCTAATACGTTGTTGTCGAGGAACAACACTGGCAATGAAAGGGTAAATAGCCGGTTTGCGGCAGTAACTTGAGAATCTGTTTGCGCGCACGTGATTTCGCGGAGGGAAATAGATCCCCAGTGAGGAGAACCTGTGCCGCCGTTTGAATAGCTGTCTATTGGTTCCCGCGGCCAACGAGAAAGACACGCGGTTGCGCGTTCGTCACATTATCAGAGAAGGCTTAAAACAACGTGATCGCTAGCTGACTGGCGATGGCGTAGTCTCCAGCCCTCTCTGATGACATGACGTGACGTGACGTACGAGCCACGGCCTTTTGTTTCCGATATGACGTCAGCGAAGGTTGCACGGCCTTTTGTTTCCGATATGACGTCAGCGAAGGTTGAAGTCCCGTGAGTCGACGCCTTGCACGTATGTATCACCTCAGTTCTTCGCTGTCTGACAGGTTGCCAATAATTTCGGTGAACTGCTACTATATGACAGTCAACATTTTCATTTCTAGTAATTGTGCTTCATTCTTACAGTGAACTGAATTCACCACTTACTAAATCTATGTTCATTTCTACAAAGACTATTACCGCCCTACAAAAATGCCACAATATACGAGCAACAAAACATATTCCACATCTACAAAAGTCAAATGCATAGCATTACACACAAATCTCTATATATAAAAGGAAGTGTCCCGATTGACTGACTGACTGACTCATCATCGCCTAGCCCAAACCACTGAAGATAGAAACTTGAAATTTGTGGAGGGTGTTGATCTTAATCTGTAGGCGTCATTTAAGAAGCGATTTTTCGATATTCCGTCCGTAAGGGGGTGAAATAGGGGATGAAACGTTTTTTGAAAATACGTAGCTATTTAGGCAATTTTGAAGCTAGAATTACAAAATTTCGGATTTTAAATTAGGGTTCGAATTTAAAAGACACGTGTTTCGGCATTTTTTTTTTTTTTGAAATTCGACAAATAAGGGGGTAAAATAGGTGACGCAAAAAAATTGATTCTCAAAAATATGTTGCTGTTAACTCAAATTTTAAGATACAACTACGAAACTTCGGATATAGAATCCTGGTCAGGATTACAAATCCATTATTTTTAGTATTTTTGGAAATTCAACAAGTAGGATGGTTAAATAGAGGATCAAAAATTATTTTTGAAAACACGTTGCTATTGATACAATTATGAAGCTAGAGCTTCAAAAATTGATATTTGTATAGTTGGTTAGACGTTAAAAAATACGTGTTTCGCTATTTTTGGAAATTCAACCATCAACGGGGTTAAATTGGAGAGGGGTGTTTTTCGAAAATATGTTGCTATTTAGGCAATTTTGATGTTAGAACTACAAATTTTCGGATGTGGATTAGGGGTTCGAATTTAAAAGACACGCGTTTCGGTATTTTTGGAAATTCGACAAATAAGGGGTGAAATACGGGATGCAAAAATGGATTTTCAAAGATATGTTGCTGTTAACTCAAATTTCGAACTATAACTACGAAACTTGGGATATGGCATCTTTATCATAATTAAAAAGACACGTGTTTCGGTATTTTTAGAAATTCAACAAATAAGGGGGTAAAAGAGGGAATCAAAAATTCTTTTCGAAAACACATTGTTGTCAAGACAATTTTGAAGCTATAGCAACAAAAATTGGTATTTGTATTGTTCGTTATGATTTAAAAAATACGTGTTTCGGTATTTTTGGAAATTCAACCATCAACGGGGTTAAATTGGAGAGGGTATGTTTTTCGAAAATCTGTTGTTATTTAGGCAATTTTGAAGATAAAATTACAAATTTTCGGATTTAGCTTCGGGGTTCGAATTTAAAAGACACGTGTTTTGGTATTTTTGGAAATTAGACTAACAAGGGGGTGAAATACGGGATGCAGAAATTGATTTTCAAAACTATGTTGCTGTTAACTCAAATTTCAAGCTGTAACTACGAAACTAAAGATATGGATTCTTCATCAGGATTAAAAAGAACCAACAGGTGGAGACCAACCTGCCTACTCATGTGAAGCAGCGTGGGTTCAGCTAGTTTATCTAGTCACGGTCTGCCCGGCCACTACGGTCCGGGGTTCGAATACCCCCTCGGGCATGGATATTTGTGCCGTCCTTAGTATAAGGTAGTTGATAAGTAGTTTGTAAGTTTAGGGACTGATGACCCCGTAGTTAAGTCGCATAGACTTTACAAACATTTTCAGCTAGTTTAAGTATAAACGGAGACGACATCGCTTAGAGCGCTTCATTACTCATTTTACTTATAATAAGCTGCTGCTGAAAGAGGAGCTTGTCTCTGACAGCATTTTAATTGCGCCGCTTCCCCACTCCATACCTGACAAACTTAAATCTTAACTTATTACCACAGCTTGATGAGGAAATTTCTCTGCAATATTTTCAGACATTTCTCTGATCTCCTCTGCCACTACGACAGTATGATGGTAGATAAAAACATCCAATAATCATGTCAGAAACACTTATAATGCTTACCTGCCCCCTAATTATTTCTCAATGAGTATCTGCGATAACTTCACTAGAGACTATTGATTTCTTCATGAAATTAGATATGATGCCATCACTGGCGTCTTGGGTATCTTCAAATATATTTTCCAATTGGAAAAATTTCCCTGTGTTATACGTATATCCTAATAATTCCCTTTAATAAACAACATTCACAAAATAGTACTGGAAAAGTTGCAATGAGCGTGAAGTAAATGCAATTAGATGTCCGAATTTCTCCGAGTCATTATAGTTATCCAGCTGTTGAGTGCAGTAGATGTGAGTTTAACCCACAAACAACCATTTTAAGATCATTTTCAGACTTCTACCATCTTTTGCTGAAGGATTCACGACTTCTAACGCTCCACAACCGTATTTAAGAACATTCGCGTAGCATCCGTTCCTTAAAATAAAGTTCGTCTGGAAGATATGATCCGATAGAAAGGAAATGGTAGTTTGTGTATTTACGAAGAGTTTTTATATGGAGCGATCTATCAGGCTGTTCAGAATAATTCTTTATTTATGGTTAGCAGTGCAGCAAATCAAGTTAGTCCACTCCTGAATGAATCGTTCACGCCGTTGCTATAAGATGAGATTTCGCTATTATGCCAAGAGTTCCGGCGGATTAGAGTACGGCTGAACCCAAACTATAGCTACCGTAGTATAAAAAGTCTGTATAATCGGACGTGGAGGAACAAACCTAGTTCTGTTGACATAAAAGTTTTCTGGGTATTGTACCGCGTCATGATGTAAGGCTATTACTTAAATAACCCAGATGAAGGCCACTGTAACGTTGGCCGAAACGTCGGTTATTTAAGTAATAGCCTTACATCATGACGCGGTACAATACCCAGAAAACTTTTATGTCATCTGACTCTGGCCGCGGAAGCCTACGTAATTAAACCTAGTTCTATTACGATGCGTACGTCTCTCTAATAATAAGTACTAACCGAGATAAATGTCCACATCCAACAGACTAATCACAATCAGAAGTGTAAAACCCACACTCATTTCACTATATATCTTTCAGACCTTGGCGGGACTGATGACCTAGCTGTTTAGTCCCCTTAAAACCAACAACAACAACAGACCTTGGCAAAAATAAGTGCGACGAAAATTCCTCCAACCACCATGAATCGAATCACTGTCGTATTGCCAGAGAGCCACTTGTAAATACACCTGTTAGTGAAGTTCTTGTGTGGTTTCCTTTTTTTATTTTATTGTTTCCATTCGTTCAGTTTTTGGATATTATCATTACATGTTTTATATTCATTGGCTGTTTCGTTGGTTCTTGAGAGAATATTTTATTCAGTTTGAACGAAACATTAGATAATTGTGTAATATTCTGCAAATTTATTGTTTTCACATTTATTGTTTTCGGCTGTTACGCCATCATCGGGTAAACACTACAATTACCTTCTGCTTCATTCACATCTGTATTTTATTTTATATATTACTAGCTGTACCCGGCCACGTGTTTCTGTGGCGAGTTGCAAATTAAATGGAGAAAAATAAAAGAGAAAGCTCACATTTTGATATGTAAATTCCACAACCCGTTGTGGACCGAAATTGGATATTATCTCTGTCCCCCTCTCTCTGCCCATCTCCTCCTTCCACCCTCCTTGACCATCTCCTCTTCCTCCTACCTCTCCATACCATCTTCCCTCATTCATCTACATCTCCTTCTCCGCCTCCCCATCTCTTCGCCCCCCCCTATTTCTCCATCAGCTCTTCCTTCCCCCTCTTTCTATTAATCTAAACATCCTCCTCCCCCCGGTCTCTATCTCCATCTGATAATCATGCTCTTCCTGTTCATCTGCACCTCCAACCTCTCTACGTCACAATGTCTATTACCCTTGCTGACCGACTTCGTCGTGCTGTGACGGTTTCAAATGAAATTTCAAGACACTTTAAAACTATAGAAACAGTCCCTTCCGAGTAAACAGTTTAAAACTAAGGACGCTCCCAATATTTAATCCTAACCGATCGCGAAGTCGAAGCAGAAGAAGAAAAAATCTCAAGTGAAAGCATTTTTATATATTGCAAAACAAGACAGAGCTTAAGATTTAATCTCTTACAGCTTTGATCTCTTAGCTTTTATGTTATTCCTTTTACTTTATTTTTAGCACGGCGTGCAGTGTCCGTGTTTATCGATAGAACTAAGCAAATGTGCTTCAGATATGCATGCACGTACTTGCGAATACATTTCTTGTATTTACATTATCAGCTGTAGTCACCGCAGTGTACGTTCCTTCAGACATGTATTTTAAACAATTTTCGTAACTATGGTTGGAACCTCTGCAGATATTTTAAATATGAGGTACTGTTTCAACAGTGGCGTTGGCTTCAAGCGTCCCGAGATAATCCTTGCAGTGTCGTTGAACACGATATCAACCTGCTTAGAGTTCACTGAAGCGTTCCACACAGGAGTGGTATAGTCTTCACGATTATTATACTGTATGTACTAAAAAGCTTTCTGTACTTAAAGCATAAAAAACGAAACGATAATTACTAGGGGTGTCTTTATTCAAAAGTAATCACCAGAGATCTGAGTACAATTATCCCACTGTTTTAACGAGCCGAAGTATTTCCTAAGTATTTCCTGTTCTCAGAATTCCTGTGGCTGTGAGAGGAGCCAGTTCTCTACTTTATCTTTCAGTTTTCAGTTCGTCACCGAATTGAAGCCCCTTTTTTTTTTTTTTTTTTTTTTTTTTTTTTTTTTTTTTTTTTTTTTTTTTTTTTTTGGCGATCAGAATATAGAAGTCAGAAGGCGACATGTCCTGGCTGTAGGGCGGATGAGCAGAATCATTCCCTCCGTGAGCAACTTAGGCGGGCGTTTTCTCTTGATGGACTCCTTGATGAACTTGCGTAGGCTACGGAGTGTCTCAGTACACGCCACTGTTTTTCGATGAGTATCTATATCTCCATGCATACTCCGCAAGTCACCCGACGGTGTGTGGCGGAGGGTACCTTGAGTATCACTATTGGTTCTCTCTCCTATTCCAGTCACGTATTGTTCGCGGAAAGAAAGATTGTCGGTATGCCTCTGTGTGGGCTCTAATCTCTCTGATTTTATCTTCATGATCTCTTCGCGAGATATACTTAGGAGCAAGCAATATACAGCTAGACTCCTCAGTAAAGATATGTTCTCGAAACTTCGACAAAAGCCCGCACCGAGCGACAGAGCGTCTCTCCTGTAGAGTCTTCCACTGGAGTTAATCGATCATCTCCGTAACGCTTTCACGATTACTAAATGATCCTGTAATGAAGCGCGCTGCTGTCCGTTGGATCTTTTCTACTTCCTCTATCAACCCCACCTGGTACGGATCCACACCAGTGAGCAGTATCCAAGCTGTGGGCGAACAAGTGTACTGTAACCTACTTCCTTTGTTTTCGGACTGCATTTCCTTAAGATTCTTCCAATGAATTTAAGTCCGGCATCTGCTTTATCGACGATTGATTTTATATGGTCGTTCCATTTTAAATCACTCCTAATACCTATTCCCAGATAATTTATGGAATTAACTGCTTCCAGTTGCTGACCCGCTATAGTGTAACTAAATGATACAGGATCTTTCTTTCTATGTATTCGCAGCACATTACACTTGTCTACATTTAGATTCAATTGCCATTCCCTGCACCATGCGTATCGGAACTCGGATGTCGAAAAAGACAGCGAGCTTCACCTTTTATGCTGAGAGTACAGCTTTCAATTCTTAGGTTGAGGTCACAACGCATGCTTTGCGTCCCTAGATGTCGCACGACGTTACCCAAAGCTCCATATTCAAATTTCAAATAGTTTGGTTGTTAGGACGTTTGGTACCATTTCATTGGAGCACCCCTTTTAACAGGCGAAATGCTATCAGCGTTTAATCCACCACTAAAAATTTTCAAATGTTTGTAGATCTTATGGGACTTAACTACTCGGCGTGCCAGTCACGGTCTGTACGCCCACTGCAGTCGGGGGCTCGAATCGCCCCCCCCCCCCCCCGACATGGATGCCGTCTTTAGTATAAGCTAGTTCATAAGTAGTTTGTAGGTTTAGGGACTGATGACCCCGTAGTTACGTAAGCTCTACAAACATTTGAACGTTTGAACTTAACTACGAGATCATCAGTCCCTAAACTTACAAACTAGTTATGAACTAGTGACTACAGAGGACGGCACAAATATTCATGCCCGAGGGGGGATTCGAACCCCCGACTGTAGTAGCTCTGCAGAACGTGACTGGCCCGCCGCAGACCGCTCGGCCACTGTGGTCTTGATCCATCACTGTTTGAACAAATAAAGAGTATCTGCAGGTGCTGAATTTAACTGGAATTCACGCCCTCATTTTGATGACAATAGATAAGAACTATTTGATTAAAAAAGAAGTTCGTTTTGATTTTATCCATTGATCTATCTCCGTGCAAATTTTGAATGAATTCGTACAAGGTTAAAGTGTGAAAGAGACTCAAGCTTTAATAAATGTATTTAAATTCTAGTCAGAGGGTGGGGCGCGAGAAGCAGAGATTATTTTGGCCAGGGGCCCCGGGATTCCTAAACACAGAGGGTTTGCGCCGAGGCGCTTTTAGCGTGCCGCGAGCCGTACAGCGGCGGAGTGCTAGCGCCGCAGAGGTGGAGGTGCTAATAGTGCCAGCTGGTGTCAGCTGCAAGTGGCGCTCCGCGGTCGATACAATTACCGCCGCCTGTATTTGCCGGCTCACGGCACGCCACTAGCCACTGGGCTCTGCACCGCATCTGCATACTCCGTCTATCCTCCACTCATTCCACTGCTCGCTTCGTTTCTCTCGGAACTGGTTTTTACCACCTCAGCGGAATATTTAACAGTGTTGGTCCGCATGCACTGAATCACTGATGAAAACTCATCTGATTAGAACGGGGCTGGATTGTCCTGCTAGACGAACTACATGCAATACCGGCGGAAGGGCCGAGCTAGCCGGGCGACCGCCCGGGGCGCCAAATTTTAGAGGAGTTTGGGGGTCGCCAAATTTATATTGTTGTAAACAGTGAACTATAATTAACTTTTGCATGAATTGTGTAGCAACATTGGTTACTACCTAATGCCATAGGCCTCACTGTTTATAACAACCCCGGTTTCTTCTTGATTCACCTGTAAAGGAAAGCCCTTCATCCCTTCACCTTATTTGTCTATAAAAATGTCTGCTGACTAGGCTAAAGGCTAAAGGCTATTATTGAGAGTTTTGAGCAATAATAAGACGCTCTGGCAATTACAACCGCCGCGGTGCCGACAATTGCGCTCCTTGCGGAAAAGCTATGTCGGCTGCTCTAACAATACACACAAACAATGTTGAGTTATCAGCAACCAAAAAGAAATTAGTCCTGTTTGTACTGTCAAATGTCTCGTGAAAGAAAATTATAAATCAGAAGTCATGTACGTGTAGTGCAGGCTTCATGGTGTGTGTGTGTTCTTCTTTTGTCTCCTGAATTTCGACTCTTAGTAGAAGAATCGTTGCGTTAATGTGTTCTTTATCAACATGTCGGAAAAAAAGAAGCCTTCTGGAAATTTATACAGAAAAAGAAGATCACAATTAGCGGCTGAAAAAGAGAAACAGGCAGCATCATTAAAGAAATTCTTTCGTGCTCCTGAAACAGACAATAATGGAAATGAAAACGAAGAACCAGAGAATGAGGAAACCAGCAAGAAATCAACAAGTATTCCAGAAAATAACAACACAGCACAGGTAAGTGGGCCTACATTACTTAACAGATTTTCGTTTTATTACGTTTATAGAGAAGAGGTGTTTACACACGTACCGTCTTAGCAGACTGGGGTGGGTAGGGTGGCGGCCTCTCAGATAGGCGGCGAACTTCAGGCTCAAAGAAAGTTCTTTCCCCCATTGATATAAGTAGCAATAATTACTGATGCTTGATACATGTACCAAAGCGATAAGACTTTTACTCGTTAGACGTGTATTAACCAACTTTAATTAAAGACTTTGCAGAGAAAAAGGCACGAAACGTTAACTTTACTTAGCATTGTAAACAACTCAAAGAACAATTTGCATTAAAACTGTATAAAGATATAAAATTATATTACTGGTTGTATTATTTGTATTACTAAATCTTTGTACAATGCTGTTACAAAATATATTTGTATATTCTTTTGTTCATATATGTGTTCTCTTTCGCAGTTAACAAGGTTGTTTATGTGTATATGTGTAAATAAATGCTGTATCGCATCATCAATCTTAATTTTATATAAATCGTTGTTTCTTGAATCGTTCTGTAAATTTCTAATCAGTGACGTAGAATATTCTGCATGGTCTTGTGTAAATAATTGTTTCGTATATCGTTAACCAACACTTACTAATTTAACTGACAAAAGTTAAGATCTTACTTAGTTTGATAAGTTATTCTTATAGTTGTAGTTATAGAGTTCAAGGAGTTGTCCTTTAAAAGAAGCTATCGGTAAGGTAGCATAGCAAATTTAGTCAAAATACCAATGGGTTGTAGGGGGCGCCATATGGATTCTTCGCGCGGGTGATATTTTCCCCTTCTGCCGGCCCTGACTACATGAGTTCAGTTACAATACAGTAGAACTCCTCTAATCCGACCTTGGATGGTCCGTCCTTCCAGTTAATCCTATCACGCTCAGACTCGCGACCCTGTGCCGACTTGTCACTGACTGGACGCCTGTCAGGCCATTGTTGCGGGGTCTGTCGCTGTGGATATTGTTGTACTGTTCGTTATTGTGCAGTTTTATCCTTTGTTGGGATTGAAAAACGTCGTTGTTTGCTTTATTCCGTGCTCCTTTCAGTACTTATTACATTAATTGTGTGTACAGTTGTCTGTTTTTCAACATGTCTGGATTCAAACGTAAACACGTTAGGCCTACTCTTTCACTAAATGAAAAATTAGCAGTGCTACAAAGACTGGACAAAGGAGAATCGCCCTGAAAAAATTGCAAAGGAGCTGAATGTAGATGTAACGACAATTAAGGACTGGAGGAAGAGTCGGAAAGATATTGAATCCTATACAGTTATGATTGATGGTGAAAACACTCTGAAGAATCGCAAAACATTAAAAAAAAAAGAAGCCAAAACTTGAACTGCTTGATGACGAACTGTGGATGTGGTTTTGTCAAGAAAGAAGGAAAGGAACTACAATGTACGGGCCAATTCTCAAAGAAAAAGCGATAGTTTTGCACAAAAAACTGGAAGCCGAAATTAAATTTCCTGCCAGTGAAGGTCGGCTTGATCTTTGGAAAACTCGTCTTGGTGTCCGATTTGTTTCTACTGTAATTTGTTTGTCGTTTTTTTTTTTCAAACCAATACATATTATAGTATGTGTAGACGTTTTTTATTTAATATATTGTTTAACACTGGGTAAAAAACATCTTTTTACATTACTGTTGGCGTCTGTTAGTTCTTAAATCGTTTAATTTTTTGTACTAATTGTCTTTTTACATTATGTGCGTTATATGTAAAATTTTACGGATAATCCGACCTTTTTGTCGTTCCGACCATGGTCCCGGTACCGAAGGTGACGGATTAGAGGGGTTCTACTGTAATTGCATTCGCATTTGCGAGTATGGATATCCATCATCTGTCTGATTTATTGGTGACAAAATAAAAATTTTTGCCGGACTAGTACTCCGACTCGGATTTTCAGCTTTAAGTGAGGGATCACGTTGCCATTACCCCACCCGCGCACGCCCTCTTAATCGACACAAACTTCCATACCCCTACTGCCCGTGACTGCTCGCACATTTCACTGTGTAAGTCCCGCACAGGGATATGCCTGAAGAACATTTGCACTGGTTCCATCCATAAACATAGGCACTCCATATCGTATCTGAGTTCATTTCAACCCCGTAAGGAGGGACGTTGTTGAAAGACACACACTATTTGAAAAATGCACCAAATCCACAGTTTTGGAGATATGGCAATGAAATTTTGTACCACGCTTTACATACAAAATACTTTGATTATATATATTCAACTTTTTTTGAATGAAATTTGAAGTTTTATTTCAAATAATAATGTATATTCCTTTTTCTCAGAAAGTATTCAAGAGATTTCTACAAAAATTTCTCTGTTTCATCTCTTTATATGTTGTAAGCTTCTCTCGCGAAGTTTTTAGAATAGTTCAAATGGGATAATTTAAAAAAAAAAAAAAATAATTCATGTAAAATTCCAAGCACTTTGTCCCATATCGTAGCTTGGAATCAGAATTTCAAAATTTTCTCTTGGGACAAAGTTTATTAGGTTCACAGAAATATGTGGACAAAATTTCATACTTCTAGCATTCATAGAATCTGAGGAGAAAGTATATAACCTTAAAAAAAACTTTTCAGGAAACGCAATTTAAAGTTCAAACTAACTTTTTTCCTTATGTCACTTCTTCAGAAGGCACCATATTTGTACTCTGGGTTGTCTTTCCCTTCAAAGCTTCTCTTCTAGTTTCTTGTTGTCTGTCTTCTTCCCTTTACCAGGTCTTCAACTGTCTTTTCAGCTGCAGAGACGCTCTGTAAATCCATTTTTCTCAGGATGTCTTGAGTAAAATTTCCTAGCTTGAAGCCCATTCTTCCTAATACTTTCATCCACCCGACGTTCCCATCGTTAAATACAAGAACTGCATAATAAGTTGCAATTCTGACAACTGTAGCAGATGCAAATGTTGTTTTAGGGCATCGATTCCATATGAGTGAATTCAGAGACTAATTTGGATTCTGGGTTTTGCCATGAACTCACTTTTTGAGAAGTGTATGATTGGCCAGAAACCGAGATTCATCACTGTAGTATGCATCATTCACCTCGCTAATTTTTCGTTTGGAGCTGCTAGGAGACAAGTTCAAATTTTCAGCAGATGTTCTTACTTCGGACGTAGCTTAATTGCTGGTTTATCGTTGTTCCTCACGTCTTATATTCACTGTGAACAATTACAATTTGAATAAATGAAAAAAATGAAGTATTTAATTGCAGCATTTAGTGGTAGAAGTAAATTGAATGATAAATAACTAATTAAAATTCCTACAATATTCATTCAAGATCTTTTGTCTATAAGTTAATTAATGGAGAAATTTCTTTTATAGTTACGAAGTTCAGTCACTATAGTTCTTGTTTTATATATATTTTTTCAGCTCCGGCTTGCTCCTTTTTCAGATTATACAAAAGAGTCGTTAATAAAGTGTTAATACTTTTAAAGAAAACATTTTTAAACATTTTCCATCGACATTGTATTGCTGATGTTGTAGTAGACGTAGAAAATCTCAGGCGTAAGTCTATATTTAAGGCCAACGTTCCAAAATACGTAGGTTAGTTCTTCTTGATTAAGAAATAAATTGGCACAATTCCGTTTAGAACTTCAGATATATTTTTAAGAAAGAAAATTATACAGTTTTTATATACTTGCACTTGACTACGAAAGCAACATACTACTCTTGGCGAGTGCAAAAAACAGACTGTCTCTACTTAAGCTTCCTTCGCTTGTTATATTCATTAACATCTGCATGTGTTTCATTTATAAATGAAACCTCTTTAAAAAAGTATATTAACATTTGCTTTTTTATCGCGAATTAATTAATATATACATGAATATACAGAAAATAAAAAATGTACACTCATTACATCAATTGTGAAGAAAAAAATATTGTAAGAAGACATTACTTCTTCTACCGCTCTTAATATATACGTTTTACCTCCTACTCCTATGGTAACGCTACAACTGACGTATTCAAGCGCAATATATCCAATTTTTATACACTCTTTGTGATCGTGGAATAACTGAATGAAGAAATAATCGAACACTTGTATAAATCTCCATCAGTATAACAAGGAAAAAAGTTATGCTTCGTCATAAACGCTGCAGCTAGTTTGTTATGGTTTATAAGATACGGAACATGGTCAAAGATGAATTATAAAACCAAAGAGTATGTATCACGGCCTTCAACATGTATCCGGCACATGTCTGGTTGTAAGTACTACACAGAATCGTTGTTCACTGAGCTGGTATTGAAGTGCTGCTTCAAAACGTGGGCTTGGCAGGGAGGCCGCGTCACACATTTAATTAATTTTCAGGCACTTCGGATGCGATTTCAACATTCAAACTTTGGGAACTTGTTGTCCATGAGCGCTTTCGAGCGCCAGTGTCAGTTGAAGCAGAGTCTACAGAAACGGACCAACCTGCGCGTGTAATGTCTCTCGTTTACTGAACGTTGACTGTACTTGCATGACGACCTTCGTTTATCGTGTGTGTGTTGTGAGCAAAAACCCGAGGTTGTTGTCATTCTTTCGTGAAATACAGCTAAATACATTGGTAAGTTTCATTTTGAAAACTATATTTTGTTTTGAGAATAACTACTGGATGTTAAAATTCTTATTTAGATGTGATGAAGTAGGTAAAACTTTTCAATGAATTCGAAAATACTGTGTAAAATATGCATCATTAGACACTTAGCCAGATTTATGGACACATGCAAGAAATGAAGTAAAATGGTGAAAGTTCGTTAATATTCATTCATTTTTGGCGCTAACATGCTTCACTGTAATTGACGTTCTTGCAATTTTATTTATAGCAATGATCAATGGATTCATGTGTTCAGTATGAGTCAATACGATTTTGTTTGATTACACTTCACTTCTGGAGTGCTACGAAAGTTCTAATGAATTGTCGTCACTCTACAGCTCTTTTAGCGATAATATATGTACGAAATGCAAGCTTAACCTTGTCTAAACAGAAAACAAAAACAATTACATGAGCAAGGTAATTTTAATCACGCGCATTAGGTTCAGACATAAACATTCATGTAATTGAAATGTCCGTAAATAATTTTATAAGGTGTTTCAATAAAAAAATCCCTCCATGAAGAGTTGCAAGCTTTTTTGTTTTTCAAATACCTGTTGTCACAAATTTTGCACGTACCTAACTATATCAACTAATTATAACTTTTGTTCCATTTGACATTATAAATGGTTTAATATACCAATACTGAGCAGAAAATATAACTTCGATTTTTTTTTCCTGCAGTAGAAATTAATATTCAGTGACAATGCTCTCGGCTAAGAAGAATGGCCCCTAAAGTTTTCGACGTGAAAAGGTACAAAACATATTTACCTTTGGGGAATCACGCTCAAATTCAATGCTTTCTTGTGGATGCTTTGCAACTCAGATTCGACAACTAGGCCTGTTCACTTTCTCTTTAGTGTTAAAAGTGTATTCATCGCTAAAACTTGAGCGATCAACAATGCCATCCCTATCCTCATTCAAATGTTGCAACTACGAACAAAACTCAAGACGCTTGTCTTTGTCCTCGTCATTGACTTTTCGCACTAGCTCCAATATGAATAGTTTCATAAACAGCTTCTTTCGCAGGACTTTCCGCACTGTCATTGGAGTCATTTCGAGTTCACGGGATGCACGAAGCACTAATTTCTTTGGACTCTTTATGGATGTCTCTTGTACGCGCTCCACATTTACTCTACTCACACTGGGATGTCCGCTACTCTTTGCGGGGAACAAGCAACCCGTCGAACGAATTTGTTGTGCCAGTGGCAAATGGCCTTCCTTGTAGGTCGCTTCTTACCGTACTTGGTTCTAAATTTCCGTTGAAAAGCTGTAGCACACTTGTTTTTGTCGAACTCAAACACACAGAAAGCTCGCTCCGCTAGGTAGAAATGATCATCAGAATAAAATAAGAGAAATCAGAGCTCGAACAGAGAGATTCAGTCTTCTTTCTTACCGCGCGCTATTCGAGAATAGAATGGGAGATAAATAGTATAATTGTGGTTCGATGAACCCTCTGCCAGGCACTTAAATGTGATTTGCAGAGTATCCCATGTAGATGTAGATGTAGATGTAGATGTATACTAAAATTAGATCCCTGTTTGTTTGACCCTAGAAAGAGTATAAAAGCCCGATAGATTTCTATGACAATAGTTTACTACTGTTTAAAAAGAAAGAATTTCTCAGAATTAGTCGTGAGTTTTAAAAACATAATTCAGAAAGAAAGAAGGGGAAAAAGTGCTGATTATCATTAGTGTCTTCCTCAGGCCTGTTTCAAGTCAACTGAAGTATCATTGAAACCGTGTAAGATAATTTACCGTTCATGCTATCTAGATTTCAGCCATTGGTGTATTATCGTTGGTTGCGAAGATGAACAATTTTCACGGTTTATAGACGCTTTGAAAACAATAATAGGCAACTAATTCTGACAACTAACCTAATAATGAAATTATAATTCATCATAGGGACTCTCGTTCCTGTTAACATTAAAAATTAATATAAGTAACCGTTGTCAGGATAGTCAGTTTCTATTTGTAGAGACTTTACCGCTTTTATCAAATGTGAGCCTTATGTAGTTGTTAGGTGTGTGCTATATCTAAATTAACTGTAAAATATTGTAAAGACGGTAGTTATCCTAGGCTGTATCTGTATGTCGGTGTGAGTTAATGATTCTGCCTGATAGTTCCGTGATTCGTATTTTTTAAGCTGGCATTAGCTAACCGGATCAGAAATTTTCTGCAATAAATAGTCTGATGCGTCAGGGTTACACTAGATAAGTTGTCTAAACGTTGCACTCATCCGTACAGAATTCACCCGTAGTAGTGTACCTATCGACAAAGTCATAAGACGTGTCGTAGATAAGTTCATTGTAACTTTGTACACCTATCAATCCTATAGGAGTCATAGTGTACATACGTAATTCATTATTACATGTCCACAGGCTAACTGAAGTACGACTATTATACCTAATACCGAAACGGGCGCTATACGGTACATAATGCCAATTGGAAAACATTTTACGAAAAATTAAAGAGCCTAATTACATGAGCCATAACGTTCAGTTTCAAGCGACGCTAACGCGGCTGGACTACGTATTTATATTGTGTGTTTGCATTCGTGGATGTTTGGTACTTAGTCTAATGTTAATCACCATTCCATAAGGAATTAAACATTGTTGACATCTTCTGAAAGATAAATAGAGAATGGGACGTCATAGATTTGATAACAAGAGGTCTGAATGTAAATCAGCATTTTTTTTTTTTTTTTTTTTTTTTTTTTGTCTTCCGTCCTGAGACTGGTTTGATGCTGCTCTCCTCACTATCCTGTCTGTGCAAGCTTCTTCATCTATTTACAACGGCAACCTATATCGTTTTGAATCTGCTTACTGTATTCGTCTCTCGGCCTCTCTCTGCGATTTTTACACTACACACTTCCCCCAATGCTAAATTGACGATTTCTTCATCTCTCTGAATGTGTACCACAAATCTACCCCTTCTTTTAGTCAAAATATGCAAGATATTACTTTTCTCCCCAATTCTATTCAGCACCTCATCATTAATTACGCGATCTACCCCTGAATTTAGCATGTCTGTAGGATCACATTTCAAATGCTTCTATCATATTTCTGACTGAACCCCTTATCGGCTACATTCCACTCCAGTGCAGACAAATACTTTCACAAAAAAACCTCCTAACATTTAAATTAATACTGGATGTCAACAAATTTCACTTTCTGATAAATGCTTTTCTTCCAGTATGCATTCTTCATTTTATATCTCGATTACTTCAGATATAAGAAGATATTTTACTACCCAAATAAAAAAACTCATATTCTACATTTGTAGTCTCGTTACCTAATCTAATTCCTTCACCATCGCCTGATTTTCTTACACAATATCCCATTACCCTAGTTTTGCTCTTGTTGGTGTTCATCTTATAACTTACTTTCAAGACACTCTCAGTTCCGTTCAATTGCCTTTCCAGGTCCTTTGCTGTCTCTGATAAGCACAATTTCATCGAGAAACAGCAAAGTTTTTATTTCTTCTCCCTACAATTTGATAATTTTTCCAAATTTCTCCTTGATTTACAACACAGCTTGCTCAATGTATAAATTGAAGAACATTAGGGAAAGGCTTCAACCCTGTCTTACTCCCTTACCACTACTGTGTAGCTTTCATGCCCTTGGACTCTTATAACTGCTGTCTGGTTTTTGTACAAGTTGTAAATAACTTTTCGTTCACTGTATTTTAATCCTGCTACCATAAAAATTTGAAATAGTGTAGTCTAGTCATCATTGTCGAAATTTTTCTCCAAATCTACGAAAGTTACAAATGATGGTTTATCTTCCCTTAATCAACATATTATTCACAAATCTCTATAACCCGCATTAATCATTACATCGAAAAACCTACAAGAAATAGAGAAAATATTAGCCCACAAAACGCACAGATGTTTACCAGCAGCTTCGATAGCTTGGATGGCAGTCTATTCGTATAAATAATTTTAACCTTCTACATTTTTAGATCTGCCTCTACAATTACTGTCTCCTAGATAGTAATTAATGATGCTACAATTTGTTCCTTATTTCCAATTGACGGAAATGTTTAACGACTGCTATTGCGCTTTCCTAGGTGTGGACTAATTATTCTATTTTTCTCCTTATCGTCTAGCCACGAAAGACTCCTTGAAGGCAGCGGACAAAGAACCTGTCACTAGCCTGAAAAAGTGGTACATTAGTTTAATCTTACATCGCCGAGTTAATCCTCGGTATTGAATAATGAGGCTACTCCCAGAGTCGCTGGCGTCTAAGTCATAAACTACTGAAATTTTATTGCGTTTACATCCATCAACTTGGGCTGCGTATTGGAGCTGACTTTCGCAATAACGATCGAATATAATTTCGTCTTAATTTTGGATTTCTATGCAGAAGCACACCAACAGCTTTGCAGCAAATCGCTAACATGTCCTACTGCACCGGCGTTCTGCTCGGAGGTATCAGCTGGGAATCATAGGAGGGTGATGGTGGCGGCGCAAACTTCGTAATCGCCAGACTGAGCGCAAGCTCCTGACCTAAGTCCCATCTTCGGGATTGAAGGGGAGTGAAAGTGTTAATGGCGATCTTACCATCGTCTGTGGATCCACAGCTAATAGCAATCTTATTGCCGTCACAGGAAAGCAGTCTATGGGGGAAGGTGGTACAATTCCGATCATTTCGGACACTTGTTCTTGTAACTGGAAATATATTCAGAAAAGAAATAATTTTAACTATGGAATTTGTTCTTGGATTTTTAATGAATATGTATCACAAATATTATACAATTACAAAAGTTGGTATAAACACAAAAAGAGGTTACAGAATTGAGAAGAATCGATCGAAAATGTACCACACTAGGTACAATTGTGATCACTTCCTGGTACAATTTTGATCACTTGCATCTTCCACATATAAAGCACTTTTTCCCGCGGCCACCAACGCATACTTCGTGGTATCAAACATTGTATTTTTGGCAGCGAATCCAGTCACCCTTAGCTACTGATTCTGCACAATAATAATTCAATAAACAAAATCCACAATTATTTTCGTTGTTTGCTGGCGAATTGAAGCTTGGTAAACTTCTTTCATGATTACCCACAGACGTACATTTCCGTTTATTGTTCTTGTTGCATTTGTTCATTGTTTTCCTTGTGTCCTGTTCAAAATGTTTCCTCTTGCTGCGGAGGTTATCCAGGTTTTCAGCTGAAGTGAGTCTAGCTGATGTCTGTGTTTTCCTCTTCCGAGACGATAATTTTTTCTCTGGACTTGGCAAAATGTCCCTGACAGCATCGAGCTGAGAAATTGTACTGGGCCCTGGCGTTACGGATTTGCCGTGTTCTTCAGTTACATCTTTTGACGATGAGGGTTCTTCTCCCATAATGCTGTTAGTAGCCTTACTGGTGGAGATTGAAGGAGCAGGAACCTCGAATAACGCTGAAGGTACAAATTTCTCCTCGGGAACAGTGTCTTTGCAAAATGGCATTATTCTTGTACATTGGAACCCTTTGACTGCGCACCTAATGGACGCAGCTTTGCCCCAGGCATCACAGAAAATAGTACAGAATCGTTGTTTTGTAATGTTTTCATTGGGATTGCGATGAATCCAATTAGTTGCATTTCTGTGATATTGAGCCTTTAGGGACTTGAAGAAAGTTCTATCTAATGGTTGCAGTACATGTGTACTGTGCGGAGGCAAACCCAAAAGTTCTATCCCATTTTCCCGACAATATTCTACAGCATCTAAGCTGGTGTGGCTGCCATGGTTGTCAACAATAAGAACTGTAATATGGCTACCCATTGTTTTGTATTTGTTGAAGTGTCGCAGATGGACTCCATTTATTGTAGACTTTCTTTTCTGCTCGTTTTCGTGGCATCTATAAAATAAGAGGTGGCTTTAAAAATCGCGTAGGAAAATCTTTCAATATACAAAATTTATTTGCAATAATTGTGTATAATGTGTGTATTGTAACCAATCGTGACGGACTAAACTGAAAAAGTGCATTGATCGAAATTGTACTAGGGTATCGAAATTGTACCATTTTTCTGATCGAAAATGTACTTCTGGCGTGAGTGAATTCACGAGTAAATAGTAGTGAATTTTGCCAAGAAATGGCAGCACATGTCACAGAGGCTTTCGATGTAGGTGCCTCAGAACACGCCCGAATGGAAAACAAGTTTCTAACCTCACTAATATAGAATTTGCAAGCGCGTGGACACTAGAAAATTTATAAGAGCGCGTTAGACTAAGTAGCTTCACTTACCTCTTAACAGGAAAAAATTTATATCTCCGTAGTACAAAGTGGTATATTCTTGGAAAACACAGGAGGAGCTGTAGAATCCTGCTACACTACGACGCCACACAAAGGCAAGTTCTACCAACACTACGAGACTGACAAATGGCGCGAAACCTTATGTTGATCGGAATTGTACCTATATCGAAATTGTACCACCTTACCCTATGGTGATAACGGATTCCATTCTCTCTCACACCAAAAGCAACGAACATATAGTGTAGATGTGAGCTTACCGTCGTCATATAAATAAATTATCTATGATCAAGACAATGGCCATATTTAGAAAGAAATTAGTCACTGGACGCGGAATTCGGAGAACGATTTCAGCCAGGTCGCTGAACAATGATTCCGTACAACTTTGCTGGCAACTACAAATCGTCTTCCATTTTATTGAAAAGACATCGTCGGATGTTAGTTCTATTATGCAAGATGTCATTGTTATTGATGATCAGTTTTGGTTAAAAAATGTTCAAATGTTTGTAAAGCTTATGGGACTTAACTGCGGGGTCATCAGTCCCTAAACTTACAAACTACTTATGAACTGCCGGCCGCGGTGGCCGAGGGGACTGAGGCGCTCCAGTCACGGTCTGCACGGCCACTATGGTCGGGGGCTCGAATCCCCCCCCCTCGAGCATGGATATTTGTGCCGTCCTTAGTTAGTTCATAAGCAGTTTGTAAGTTTAGGGACTGATGACCCCGTAGTTAAGTCCCATAAGCTATACAAATATTTGAACTTATGAACTACATTATACTAAAGAAGGCACAAACATCCATGCCCGAAGGGGATTCGAACCCCGACGGGGAACGGCCTCGCCGTGGCTCAGTTTTGGTCTGTGGCCTTTTTCAAATATCTGTACAATGCCAAACAGATACACTTAAAAGGGGTAAGGTAAGACACATAGGAAAGATTGTGTCTGTACCCGAAACACGTTTTAATTTTTACACACTCATCATCAGGCTTGATTCCATATTGGAGTGGGTGCTCCACGACTGTATTTGATTTGTGGTAATTATTCAGCAATCAGTCGTCATAAATATAAAATTCTTTATTTGTTAGCAAATCCGGATTTCGACCACTGTATGGTCATTATCAATGCTTAAAATAAATTAAAATATTTAAAATATCTCGACCTCCATGTAGGAGGTTGCGTTTGTACTGACGCAGCTGTTACAATCCTTACACAGTTGACGTCAGCATGGTTCATTTGTGACTGACGTCAACTGTGTAAGGATTGTAACAGCTGCGTCAGTACAAACGCAACCTCCTACATGGAGGTCGAGATATTTTAAATATTTTAATTTATTTTAAGCATTGATAATGACCATACAGTGGTCGAAATCCGGATTTGCTAACAAATAAAGAATTTTATATTTATGACGACTGATTGCTGAATAATTACCACACTCATCATGTCTCGTAAGTCAAAGAACAATAAGTGTAATATGAAAAGTAGAACGGTACCTACTACATGTCTTAGCTTCTGCTACCGAGAGAGGTGGCATGGTGCTCTCATGCTGTTTCAGAACCACCTACGGCCATGGGGATTTGGTTTTCCCGTGATTCCCCAAAATGGTAGCAGGCAAATACAGTGATGGTTCCTTTCAAAGGGGCACGGCCGACTTTCCATCCCATCTTTTAGAAAAACAATGCGAGCGTGTGTTCCGTCTCTAAAGATCACCTAGTCGACTCGACGTTAAATCTAATCTTAATTTCGTCTTATCTTTTACTCTGATTGGTATAATAACTGCAAAGATTTGAAAATGGCTAAGGATAAAAACTAATCAGTAAATCCACACACCTACTTGGTGTATAAATACATCTTTCATAACAGAACTAACGGCCTACTTTGATTTATAAAATTACTTTCATCGTTCAGAGGCTACGCCGAGAATGTGGATCTGCATATTAATTAATAAATCTAATTAATATTCCTGCTATCTGGTAGGTCACGTAGATATAATGCCTACATTCGTGATTCTATCATGTTTTCCAGACATGTTACTTGGCTAGGAACGAAATTCTCTTCTAACTGTAATATTAAGGAGTTTAGATACTTTATGACAAATTTAATATCCTTTAAAAATCGTTCAGCAATCATTTTATCGGATTCTTTTACATTTTTTTATGGTTGAAAATAAAAGCGGTTTCGCAGCTATAGCTTCTCAGAAATTACAAATATTTTCTTCCTCTCTTGTCCCAAACATCTTTCAGTATTTATGTATCACGTTGACACAGTAACTTGCATTCTATTAAATGAAATATATTATTCAGTTTTCACTGTTGTGTGTCTATATATAAATTCTACATTCAAGCGTATCATTATTTTAAGATTAGAAGTTGTCAGCTACATCTTGGAGTGAGCGGGTATCTGCAGGATTATAAATGGATGGTTCGTCCTCATATTACTGCATGGATCTTATAAGCGTCTGAAGATGAGATTATCGGAATCTCGAAACATATAATTGATTAAAAATTTTAAAAAATAACGGCGGAAGGTTTTTCATTTGCTAAATGTTATTTTAGTGGTTTACATCACACAATTGCTTAAAGAAAGTCTAACATGTGATTTCTGCCATATTTGGTCACCTATTAAATACAGGATTCACATTAGTAAATGGAATTTTAAGCATTTCTGTCTCTACAGATCTGAACTAGGTTCATTTCCTGTAATTTGATATAGCCGGGGAGGCTTCATAGAGACCAGATTATTGTTGTCGTTGAGGTCTTCAGTCCGCAGACTGGTTTCATGCAACTCTCCACTCCACCCTGTCCTGTGCAAGTCTCTTCATCTGAGAATACGTTCGGCAACCTACATCCTTTTTAATCTGCTTACTGTATTCGTCCCTCGGTCTCCCTCTACGACTTTTACCCCACACGCTTCCTTCTAATGCTAAGTTGACAATTCCTTGATGTCTCAGAATGTGTCCAACCAGTCTATCTCTTCTCTTAGTCAGGATATGCCAGAAACTCCTTTTCTCCCAGATTCGGTTAAACACCTCCTCATTAGTTACGTGATTAACCTATTAGATTCTCTAAAATTACAGTAAGTAAAAAGAAGAATTAAACAGAGGTAACAATTCAACGTTTAGAGTATTTTTATTAACTTTATGTTAATAAACCCAAGGAGTTCACTGTTGCCTCTCTATACACAAATGATGATTTCCATCTGTTATACTCGAACTAAGATAAATGGCTTAAACATAAGTTACCATTTTGTTAGAACAGTGCTATTTCTTCTGCATATTGGATGCCAATGTGAGATGAAAACAGACAAGCATTTACAAGCTGTTATTGTTAAAATACTATATACTTTTCATTTCTCGTAGATTCTTAAAAACAATGTCAAGAGAGATTTAGTATCCAGTAAAACTAACTTCACTTACAGTTTACTCACCTCTCCGAGGCGTCAACGACTGCTTGTGTATCATCATCTTGCGACGACAGCCAACGAAATAGTTCTTCCTTTTTCAGTGGCTCCCAGCGAGCGGCTCCATTAGGCTGGAACAGAAAGAAAGTTGTTTTTTACGAAAATTTACGTAAGCAAACTTCGTAGAGTAACAATTGACGTTAGTTTTGCGATATGATAAATTTTTGCGTTTAAATTACGTGTTTCTACGTACCAATACTGTACATTTCGAAATAATACTTGGGTCTGCAGCAGCGATATTAGCAACAAAAAAAACTTGATTTATTAACATACGAGTGGACGAAAAACAACCCTGCATTTTCAAATTATCAAATGTTGGCAAAAAGCGGCAAACTGTCTGTGGTTTCCAGTATCCTCACACGAGTTATGCGAGTTTTTGTAACATTTTTTATTTTATATTTTCCGTTATTTCATATCTCTCTTGTTTGGCGAGCCACGTCAGGAAAATTGTATTTCACAAACGAATATCGGCCGACAATGTTGTGAGTGATTGATGATAGAACTGTTGTGTCATGCATTCCAGTAAGGTAAGAGTCTGTTCACAGAAGTGATAGGGTTGCACGTTGAATTCAATGACGAACCTTACTGAAAAAGCGACAATGAGGTTTATCAGTAAGCTCTAATTTGCTATGACACTCTCAATCAATACTAATTGTGAGACTAAATTAAATCCACTCGCAAAACCTGTAAATTTCGGTGACATTAACCACCAGTCAATAGCGCCATTCGTATATGCAGCGTTCGGATGTTACGTGTAAAATCCCACCTTGCTTGGAACGAAGGAAGATAAATGGATGAAGTATAACTATCTGTAATAATTATCCGTTGTCGAGATAAGAGGCTTTAGCTAAATGAGCAAGTGCTGGGGCTCGTTTCACGTCCGAACAATGGTTATAATGTTTCGTCAGCTGTTTATCATTTGTTTTTATAGGTTACTTGCAGCATGCCTTTAATTAAGCACAGGTAAATAACTGATTTAATTTTTCGTGAATAAATTATGAACACCCAATTCAGAATCCGTGTCAATTACGAGAGCTACCAAAATCAAAAATTTTGCTAATACAGCAGACGAAAAGGCGAATGTGTCCAACCTAGAGTCAAAATTGTAGAAAGAGCGAATTATCTGCTCGACTTATCTACCAGATTTTAAAAAAATTCTAGACATAAACGCGCAATTTTTTTTTCTTTTTTTTGTATTATTACCAATGGGTAGTTGATAGCCCTGCACGAAGCCAGACGTGCCATGTCAGTATGATCGGAAAAGATCTACATCTACATAGATACTCTGCAAATCACATTCATGTGCCTGGCAGAGGGTTCATTAACTACTTTCATAACTTTTCTTTACCATTCCATTCTCTAATAGCGCGCGGGAAGAAAGAACACCTAAATCGTTCCGTTTTCGATCTGATTTCTCTTATTTATTGGGGTGGTCATGTCTCCCTAAGTAGGTGGGTGCTAGCAAAATAGTTTCACATTCAGAACTAAAAGTCGGTGATTGAAACTTCGCAAACAGATCACGCCGCAATGAATAATGTCTTTCTTTTAATGATTTCCACCCCAATTTGTGCAACATTTCCGTGACGCCCCCCCCCCCCCCGTAACGTGATAGAACAAAACGAGCTGCCCTTCTCTGGACCTTCTCAATGTCTTCCATCAATCCCACCTGGTGAAGGTCCCACAAGGGGTTACAGTACTCCAGGAGAGGACGCACAAGTGTGATGTAGCCAGTCTCTTTGGTGGAGCTGGTGCATCTTCGAAGCGTTCTGCCGATGAAACGTAACCTTTGGTTCGCCTTCCCCACAATATTTTCTATGTGTTCTCTCCAGTCAAAGTTGTTCGTAATTGTAACTCCTAGGTATTTGGTAGAATCTACGACCTTAAGGTTTGACTGATTTATCGCGTAATTGAAGCTCAGCGGATTTCTTTTAGTGGTCATGTGTATTACTTCACACTTTTCTTTATTTAGTGTCAATTGCCAATTTTCGAAGCATGCAGAATTTTTGTCTAAATCGCTTTGCAGTTGCTTTTGATCCTCTGTTGACTTCACTAACCGATAAACGACAGCATCATCCGCGAACAATCTAAGCGAGCTATTCAGATTGTCTCCTAAATCGTTTATAAACACGAGGAAGAGTAGGGGACCTATAACGCTTCCCTGTGGAACGCCAGATATCACTTCTGTTTTACTCGATGACTTACCGTCAATTACAACGAACTGTGTTCTTTCTGATAGGATATCGTGAATCCAACCGCACAATTGGGAAGATATTCCATAAGCACGCAATTTCATAAGAAGCCGTTTGTGGGGTACAGTGTCAAAAGCCTTCCTGAAATCCAGAAATATGGAATCGATTTGAGATCCCTTGTCTATGGCACTTAACAGTTCATGTGAATAAAGGGCAAGCTGTGTTTCGCAAGGATGATACTTTCTGAATCCGTGTTGACTACTGGTTAATAGGTCGTTCTCTTCGAGGTAGTTCATAATATTTGAACAAAGTATATGTTCCAAAATCCTACTGCAAATGGACGTCAATGAGATAGGCCTGTAATTTTGGGGATCACTCCTATTGCCTTTCTTGAATATTGGAGTAACTTGGGCAACTTTCCAGTCTTTGGGTACGGATCTTTCGCTGAGTGATCGGTTGTAAATGATAGCTAAGTACGGAGCTATTGCATCAGCATACTCTGAGAGGAATCTAGTTGGTATACAATCTGGCCCGGAAGATTTATTTTTGTTTAGTGACTTAAGTTGTTTTACTACTCCAGGAACATCTACTTCTAAGTTTCGCATGCTGGCAGCTGTTCTTGGATTGAATACTTCGTCTTCTTTGGTGAACGAATAAGTAATTTAGGTAGAAATAAAACGTAGTTTAACACTATAAGTAGCTAAAAACATTTATTAGTGTGCTTTTAAAACTTACCATTAAAGGTATTTCTTTTTTTCGCGTATTGATCCAGTAATCACTAAAAGTTCGGTTTTGTTTACATACGTCGTTGTTAGGCGTAAATTCCGAGTGTGCATATTTAGCGTTTCTCCGTAATTTTAAGTGCATTTAACACAGTTAACTAATTGAATACGTTTATTAGTGTGCTCTTCAAGCTCACTATTAAAGGTTCTTTTCTTTTTTCGCGCTTTGTCTCAGTAATCGCAATAAGTTGTTTTGTTTATATTCAAAGGCTAAATTCGCGAGTGTGCCGATTTAGCGTTATACCGCAATTTTAAGTGTATTTACTAACAGCTTACATGTATTTTAGTGTTCTAAACAAATGTAGTAATCCTTTGTATCTGAAGTTAATATATATTGTCGATATAACATAAGTAACAATTACGAATGCAATGTGTTTGAGCTGCAGTAGGTTTGTTCGTTTTGGGTTTCAATGCAGCTGTTGTGACAAGTGGTTTCATTGGAGGGGGGGGGGCGTGTAGCGGTGTGGGAAAGAGGGAAGCAAACGAGTCTCTTCCTTTGTTTTGCAAAGTGTGTTCAAGGGACAGAAAATAGTTGAACATGAAGCGAAGATTAGAGCCCTTCAGGCTGAACTGGATAGTGCTAGGGGAGAACTTACAAGGTTAAAGGGGGAGAAGGATGTGCAGGGGTGGGAAGGGAACAGGGGCCACAGAGAGAGTATAGTTCCTGACAGCTTCACATTTGGCACAACCAACAGATTTGCCTTGCTACCACAGTTAAGTGAGGAAGAGGCTCCTTTAGAAGTAGGTGCAGTTAGGAAACAACAGACTTTCACTAGGAAACCAACGGTTTCAAAAAAAGTAGATAGAAGGAGGAAAGTTCTGTTGTTAGGAAGTTGCCATGGAAGAGGTGCGGGCCAGATTTTGCAGGAAAAACTAGGTAACAGGTACCTTGTCACAAACTTTTTCAAGCCCAGTGCAGGTCTTAGCCAGGTGGTAGAGGATATAGGTTCCTTGTGTAAAGGTTTCACAAATGATGATCATGTTGTGATACTGGGTGAGGTGGGAAACAGCATTGATAGGGATCAGGGCTACAGTATTGAGTGTGACCTGGTTAAAATAGCTTCTGCAACGACACAGACAAATGTTGGATTGTTGCCTGCTTTCATGCGGTGTGATCGATCCCAATTGGACCGCTCTGTCACGAGGGTCAATATGGAGATTGATCAACTGCTTAGGGCGGCTACACTGTCGGAGGTAGGTTTCGTTCCTGTTGATGCTATTGATAGGTGGGATTTCACTAGGCATGGCCTGCATCTCAATAGGAAAGGGAAGGGGAAATTAGCGGGGTTGATAGCAAAATCCTTAAGGGGGGACGCTGCAATTCATGGAAGTACTTATTTTTCAGGCTTAGATCAGTGTCCAGTGAGAAGATCAGGCAGGCAGGTGCTAACAATGTTGAAAAATTAAATGTTTCTCAGAAACGTAAAGTAAAAAATAATGTTACTATCTTTCACAAGAATATTGGGGGACTAAAGAATAAAATAGATGAGCTTTTGGTTTGTTTAGATGATATAGAAACTGATAATGTAATAGATATACTATGTCTGTCTGAGCATCACATTGTCACTGGTATGGAAAATGTGAATGTCAGTGGATATAAATTAGCTTCAAATGTAAGTAGGGATAATAAGATAAGAGGAGGAGTTGACATATATGTCAAAAGCTATCACAGTGCCAAAAATTTAGAAACAAAAAAATGTTGTGTAGAGCAGCATAATGAAGCATGTGCCTGCCAGCTTAAACTCAATGATGATTATCTTATAATTGTAACAGTATGTAGGTCCCCTTCAGGAAATTTTCAGTTATTTATGGAAAACGTGGATGCCTTGTTGTGCTATCTGTCAGATAGGAGGAAGCAAATTATTATTTGTGGTGATTTCAATGTATATTCACTGAAAGAGTGTAACAGGAAGAAAGACCTGGAAGTCTTACTTGGCTAATTCAATCTGACATCTGTTACTGATTTTCCTACTCGGGTAGTAAAGGGCAGCAGTGCATTGCTAGATAACTTTTTTATAGACCAAGATAAATTTAACAACATAAATGTTTGTCCCATTGAGAATGGTCTTTCTGATCATGGTGCACAGCTAGTAACAGTATATGACATAGCTCCGTTCAGTAATTCGAAACAGTTCTCCAGAATTGTGCGCTCGATTAATGACTTAACAACTAAAAATTTCAAAGAAAGTCTACAGCAGTTAGACTGGGATGTGGTTTATGAGGAACATGATGTTAATTAAAAATATAACTTATTTCACGATACATTTGTAAGGGTATTTGATAACTATTTTCTCAAGAAATTAATAAAATTTAATTGTAAGAGACCAAGCAAAAAACCATGGCTTACTAAAGAAATAAAAATATCTTGTAACCGAAAAATGGAACTATATCTGTCCACAAGAAAGAGTAATAACCCAGAAACAATAAAATATTATAAAAACTACTGTGCTACATTAAGAAAAGTTATTAAAAAATCAAGAAGCATGTGCATCATGTCTGAGATAAACTCCTCTGATAATAAAATTAAAATCATTTGGAATATTATTAAAAGGGAGACAGGGCAACCAAGAGCAGAAGAAGAGGGTATTGCCATCAAAACAAATGATAACTTTATTAACAAAAAGTGAGAAGCTGAAAACATTTTAATTATTACTTTTTTAATGTTGTAGAGAAAATAGGATATAAATGTTCATTAGAAGGAGCAAGGCAATTAATAAAAGAGCCCATACCCACACAATTTGATACAATCGAAATTCCACCCACCTCTCCTTCAGAAATTAGGAAAATAATAAACTCTTTCAAGAGTAAACGGTCATATGGAATTGATTGAATTTCCAGTTGGGTATTAAAAACTTGTTCCCAGTAGATAAGTAGGATTCTCAGTCATATTTGTAATAGCTCTTTAAAGCAGGGTATTTTCCCGGATAGACTGAAATATGCTATCGTTAAACCTTTGCATAAAAAAGGAGATACGTCTGATGTCAACAACTACTGCCCCATCTCACTTCTGAGAGCCTTATCAAAAAAGTTATGTATTCTCGAGTTGCTTCACATATTAGTAAAAATAAAGTTCGAAAAAATTGTCAGTTTGGTTTTCAAAAAAGCTTTTCAACTGAATTGCTACATATACCTTCACTGATGAAATATTAAATAACCAGACATAACTAGTTGGGATTTTTTGTGATCTCTCAAAGGCTTTTGATTGTGTAAATCATGGGATTCTTCTAGATAAGCTTCAGTATTGTGGTTTGAGTGGGACAGTTCACAAATAGTTTACATCATACTTAACCGGAAGAGTGCAAAAAGTTGAAATAAGCAGTTCACATGATATAGATGAAACAATTAATTCTTGTAACTGGAGAGTTATAAAAAATGGGGTCCCACAAGGTTCGGTCTTGGGTCCCTTGCTATTCTTCATATATATTAATAACTTGCCATTCTACATTCACGAAGATGCTATGCTAGTACTTTTTGCTGATGATACAAGTATAGATATCACACCTGACAAACAGAAATTAACTGATGAAATTGTAAATGATATCTTTCAGAAAGTTATTAAGTGGTTCTCTACAAATGGACTCTCATTAAACTTTGATAAAATCTATTATGTACAGTTTCATACAGTAAATTGCATGACACCATTAACAAATTTAGACTTTGAACATAAATCTGTAGCTAGAGTAGAATATTCAAAATTTTTAAATGTTTGCATTGACGAGGTACTGGATTGGAAGAAACATATTGAAGATCTCCTGAAACGTTTGAGTTCAGCTACTTATGCTATCAGAGTCATTGCAAAATTTGGTGATATACATCTCAGTAAATTAGCTTACTACGCCTATTTTTATTCATTGCTTTCATATGGGATCATATTCCGGGGCAATTCAACATTGAGTAAAAAAGTATTCAGTGTACAAAAGCGTGTAATCAGAATAATTGCTGGAGCCCACCCAAGAGCATCCTGCAGACATTTATTTAGGGATCTAGGGATCTTCACTGTAGCTTGACAATACATATATTCACTCATCTAATGTCGCACGTCAAATTATACCTCGTATCGTAAGTTGTGTCCTACGTTCTATATAACGTGATATGTGACTCATATGAAGCCCATGAAAGCCTTATTACATAATGTCTTCTCTTGTAACATCAAACAGCAGGCACACATGTTGCATTAGATGCTATATTTTGCATCATAGTAAATTGTTTGTAATGCTTGGCACACCACGCCCTCTTCTGGCATATAAACATCCTCTGTCTTGTAAAGTGCAGTTGCATGTTGTTATGTACTGAGCACATCAAGTCATAACACATAGTGATCAATAAATTAATATGTCACTTTGTTTCATATAGGCAGAGTGTTGTGTCATACTATAATTATGAAAAATGTTCAAATGTTTTTAAAGCTATAGGACCAAACTGCAGTGGCCATCAGCCGCGTGCGCGCGCATCCTAGGGAGGACTCGAACATCCAACCGGGAGCAGCCGCGTCCTCTGCAGAAAGGCGCTTTAGAGCGCAAGGCCATTCTTGCACGGCTTGTAATAATAATCTCTTTTGACACCCCATATCGTATAATATTATGCATTGTTTCAAATAAAGTAACCTTGTTAAATAATATTACAAATGGCACACTGGCATATAAATGGCATTTCTCTTGTCGTGCAATACCAAACTACATTTCACTGAAATTTAGTATGCAATGCATGCATCTACCTTAGGGATACATCCTACAACAGATGCACTAGTCCCACTAGAGATGTGAGTTATTATTAAGTCACAAAAAACAGCTGACATGTCTAATCCTTTAATTAAACTTTTTTTAAGAAGCCAGATAAGTCGAGAAACAAGTTCTCCGGTTTTACATATTTCATTCTGGCTAGACCGTATTCGCGTTTTATTGAATTACCGATATGTTTTGTCACTTAATTCATTTCGATGACCTGAAACGGTCGAAATGTTTCAATATTTAGAATTCGAGTTTTAATGAGCTGTGATCGAAGCGTTTTTCACTCTGATTTTTTATTATATTCTTATTACGAGTAAATGCTATACCAGCTAAAAAAATTCTCTTGTCGGAGGACATAAAAGCCAACTCAAAACAATTACGGGATCAGGTGATATATCATTACAATACACATATGGTAACGAATTTTATTGAGATATTGTAATTTGTGTTTGATACAGTAGGATATTTTGCTGTAGCTTTTTACTTGATGTTTACATGGCGTTTACTTAGAGGGAGGCACCATATGGCTACCATAATTGTGAAAAAGTCATTCTCGATATCTTGTAATATGGTGTACAGTTGCACACCTGTATGGCATAGACAGTATGAGGCTATCAATCAGTTTTTGAGGGATATGTGCCCATTCTTCCATGAGTGCAATATCAAACTTTGTAACAATTGTGGGTGATCCTGGTCTGGCTGCATTACCTCTGTCAAGTGCATCGCAGACATGCTCAAACGTGTTTCAGTCCGGTGAACAGGCTGTCCACTCCATTCGTTCAGTTCCCTCAGCTTCAAGCATATTGTTCACCAGTGCAGTCCTGTAGGGACAGCGCTATCGTCCACCAGAAAGAAGCCATCGCCTAAGGCATCATTGTAGAGCACAACAAAAGGTCGAAGGATCTCGTCTCTGAGCAGTCAAAACGCTATTCTGAACGACATAAAGGTTCATATGTCCGACAATACTGACTCCTGCCCACACCATTTGTCCACCACCATGATATGGTGATGTTTCCTGCTCATAAGCAGGGTTATTCCAAGTTCCACGTTCTCTCCAGATGAGGGAACGACAATTGTCCAGCTGAACACAAAATCTTGACTCATCCATGAACAAAACCCTGCGCCATTTGTTACGACTCCAATCCTGATCTTCCTCCACCCAGTTTCTGCGTGCTAAACGACGTCGCGGTTTTAATGGGACACACACCATAGGCCTCTGTGCATAGCGTCCACATTTCCGTAGGCGATTTTGGACTGTTTGTGTTGATATTGCACGTCTTGTTGCTGTCTGAATGGTGCGTGCAGCTGAACTGCACTCAGCCTCCTGTCTCTACTGGCTGGTAACCGGAGATAACGGTGACCTCTTGCTGGTGTTAAACGTGGACAATTTTGTCCTTACCTTCTTTTAATTGATCTTGTTGTCAGAAATCGCGCCCCGGTCCTGCAAACTACACTTTGGGACACTCCAATCGCTGCAGCCCCCCCCCTTTCTCTGTGTGTGTCCCATTTCCAATTTTCCAATAGCTCACCATGCCATAGCTTAGGTTAGGAAGGAAGGAAGGAAGCTTGGGGTTTAACGTCCCATCGACAGCGTGGTCATTAGAGACGGAGCTTACGCTCGGACGTTTGGGTAAGGATGTGTGTGGAAGGAAATCGGCCGTGCCCTTTCAAAGGAACCATCCCAGCATTTGCCCGGAGTGATTTAGGGAAATCACGGAGAACCTAAATCTAGATGGCCGGAGGTGGATTTGAACAACCATCCTTCCGAATGCGAGTCCAGTGCGCTACCATTGCGCCACCTCTCTCGGTAGCTTAGGTTAAGTAATGTCGTTGTTTCATTGCACTACATGATAACTACACTATCTGGACCCAACAGCTTGTGTAATTCGTTTGGTAGAGTAAACGAGAGTCAACACCAACCCCGTCTGCAGCAACTTTCTGTTATTACCACTATCTCGGTTACCGTAATGTTGTCTCCACCCCGTACGACCGACAGAAACACATCGACCATTTAGTTCATTCTGCCGATAACAATACTTCAGAACCTAGATATCTCAACCGATACCCAAATTGCTTTTAAAAAATCAATTGATCGTCTAATTGTTTCGGCCGTTTTTGTTCCTGTTTAAATAACAGTTCGAAGTGTGGGGAAGCATCTGACTTAGTTCTCATTCCGCCTTCCTCGTCAAAAATTTTTGCATTTAGATATATTCCCGCTTTTCTAACGCAGAACTTGCTAAATCCTTTCACCCAGTCTCTCTATATAGTGAAATTTCATAAACTCACTCTCAATGCCACTGTGTACATAAGTCTCTATTCAACTGACTCAACTTTCTGCTATTGTCACTTTCTCTTATCTGTCTCTCCCACTATTACTGACTTCATCCCTTTCTCTCGAAGTTCCTCCTTTGTCATTTTCACTAATTTTGTACCATTTTCTTTGTCCTATCCTTTTTCTCTCACACTGACGTTGTCTCATTCTTTCAAAATGTTCAAATCTTTGTACATGTAGTGGACTTAACTGCTGCGGTTATCAGTCCCTAGGCTTACAAACTCCATAAACTAACTTACGTTAAGGACAACACTAACACACTTACGCCCTATGGAGGACTCCTCAGACGACGAGCAACCACTTGCTCTGCAGGAAGGCGCCTTAGAGCGCTCGGCTACTTCACCGCGGCTCGCTTTCTTTCTCGGAGTCTGTTGCCTATCTGTTTAGCCATTATCGTATCCTCTCTTCACATGTCCTTGAATATGACTTGTTCGGACTTGCAACTTCTGCACCAGGAAACTGTAACACATCTGTATATGGGATGAACAGCATTCATCTCCATTTTTCATTTCCGTTGTCTCTGTTCTCCTTTACCCCCAGTACTATCTTTATAGAATTATCTTTCTTACTGGCGCCGTCTATCACCTCCCGTTAATGTCTGTTCTGTTTCCCTCCGACTGTCATTCTCTCCTCTCTCTTCCGCGGTCTCTCTCCGTTGTTCTCTTTCAGCAGAGCGAATATGTTCGCATACCAAACTTTTTCGTGAGGGATGTGGAATGAGGACTGTCTTTTAAACAGGAACATATGTGCCTTATATGTGCTCTAACAGGAATACTTTTCAGCTAGTTCTCTTCTTTTCTTCGTACAGTATAAAGTTAAATTCTGCAGATCAGTAAAGATTTGACGATTTCTTTATATGCTTGAAAATTTTGTTACACAGGATATGACGCATAACCAAAATAAATCAATCATTTACGGAGAGAAGATATCAGACTGTACGATGTCCAAAAGGAACTTTTCGCAGACTAATTTCCTTAAGTTGGAATGATAAGTATATCGCAACGGCTGGCAAGATCGCTTGCTCAGAGGTAAGAAAGACAAGGAGATTTGTCCATGAAACCAATATCTCCAAAAAGCAGTGAGGTAGCGTTGGATTCCCAATTTTAAATAAAATTTCAGTAACTTCTCTAAATTTCGTATGTTTTTACGTATTAGCAAAAATTAACCATAACGATAGTCTAAGCATTGTGTTTTAGTTCTGTAAACTCTTTAAAAATGTTGCAAGATTTCACTTCATTTGATGCTGCATAGTAACTATGACGAATAATGAAATAAAATCAATACTTCATCGAACGAAGATGTCAATCTGTAAAATATACGAAAATCATTTCTTTTCGATGCGTATACTTCTCAAAATCGGATGGTAAGAATATAAGTAGCTGGAATGACGTCGCTCACGATTTGTACTTTTTGCATCCACAACACACATAATGGTTTTTTGGGTGTAGCTTGATAACGGATATTGAGTTTAGAAAACCGGAAAGTGTTATTTTTAGATAAATATCTACACAATTTGTAGTTAAAATTTAAGCTATTTGTTACCGTCAGTTATTTATATATTTGTGTCAGTTCAAAAAGAATAAAAACAAAATTTTTGTGACTTTCATCGTAATTACGGTAAACTCTGGATTCTGGTAAGAGCCGAATGGCGCCTCTCATCCTGACGTCACCACGCAGCCTGCAAGATCCGGGCTTTCGCAGAGGGTGGGTTTGCTCATAATTGGGAACTCCAAAGTTAGGCGGGTAATGGAGCCACTAAGGGATATGGCTGCCAAAGAGAGGAAGAAGACCAATGTTCACTCTGTGTGCATACCGGGTGGAGTCATTCCAGATGTGGAACGGGTCCGTCCGGATGTCATGAAGGGTACGGGGTGCAGCCAACTGTAGGTGGTGGCTCACGTCGGTAGCAACGATGTGTGTCGCTTTGGACCTGAAGTTAACCTCTTAGTTTTTGAGCGGCTATCAGAAGTGGTAAAGACTGACAGTCTTGCTTGCAAGATGAATGCAGAGTTCACCATCTGCAGCATAGTTTACAGGACCGACTGTGGACCTCTGGTACAAAGCCGAGAGGAGGGTTTGAATCATAGGCTCAATCGGTTCTGCGACCGTGTAGGCTGCAGATTCCTCGACTTGCGCCATCGGGTGCTGGGGTTCCGGGTTCCGCTAAATAGGTCAGGAGTCCACTACACGCAGGAAGCGGAAGCTGTGTGCCGTTGACTGGACGGTTTCTTAGGTTAGAGGATCTCGGGAACACACAGGAAGGGTTTCGATCTCAAAGGGTACAGGTCAGAGATAGGAACAACACATATCTAAAACCCATTGGTCTAACAGTTGTATATTGTCGTAGCTGTGTGGGGAAAGCACCAGGGTTCCAAGCGCTAATAAAAAGCACAGAGTCTTAAATCATTATAGGTACTGAAAGCTGGCTAAAGCCGGAGGTAATTTCAGTTGACATTTCTACTAAAAGGATAGATTGAATAAAACAGGTGGTGGCGTATTTATAGTTGTCACAAGCGGTTTATCTTGTAGCGTAATTGAAGTAGATAGTTCCTGTGAGTTGGTATGGGTAGAGGTTATACCTGACAACAAGAATAAATTAAGTGGTTCTTTCTACCGACTCCCTGACTCAGATGACTCTATTGCAGAAATGTTCAAAGAAAGCTTGGACCAAATTTCAAAAACGTTCCCCGAGCATACAATTTTAATTGGTAGCGACCCTAAATTACCCTCAATACGTTAGCAAAAATACATGTTTCAAATCGGAGGCAAGCATAAAACATTGACCGAAATCGCACTGATCGCATTCTCCGAAAATTACCTCGAGCAGTTAGTTCATGAACCCACTAAAATAGTAATTTGTTGTGAAAATTGACCTCTCAGCAACAAATAATCCGGAGCTAACAAAGAGCAGCAAAACAGACACAGGGATTAGTGAACACGGAGTTGTCGTAGCGAGAATGAATATCGAATTTCCCAAATCTACCAAAAATAGACGAAAAATATATCTACTCAAAAAAGCAGATAAAAATTATATTAACGTTTTCCTGAGAGAGAATCTCTAGCCTTTCGAACCTAACAATGTTAGTGTAGATCAGATGTGACTAACGTTCAAAGAAATAATGTCGACAACCATTTACAGATGTATACGAAACAAATTAACAAAATAAGGGTCTGACCCGCCGTGGTACACAAAACAGGTTAGATCTCTCTTGCAAAAACAAAGAAAAATGTATGTCAAATTTAAACTGACACAAAATCCTCAATACTGGCAGTCGTTTACAGAAAACCGAAATTTGGCTCGAACTTCAATGCGACAACCTTATAATAGTTTCCACAACGAAACCCTGTCGCGTAAATTGGTAGAGAATCCTAAGAAAATCTGGTCATATGTAAAGTATAATAGCGGTAAAACACAATCAATACCTTCACTATGCGATAGTAATGGTGACGCTACTGATGACAGTTCTGCTAAAGCAGAATTGCTTGACACGGCTTTCCGAAATTCCTTCATGAAAGAAGACGAAGCAAATACTCCAAGAATTCGTATCAAGAACAGCTGCCAGCATGCATAATTCAGAGGTAGATATCCCTGCAGTATTAAAACAGCTTAAATCACTTAATGAAAGTAAGTCTCCCGGTCACGGTTGCATACTAATTAGGTTCCTTTCAGAGTATACTGTTGCAATAGCCCCGTACCTAGTTATGATACACAACCTCTCGCTCAGCGAACGTTCCGTACCCAAAGACTGGAAAGTTGCACAAGTTAAACCAATATTCAAAAAAGGCAATAGCAGTGATCCGTAAATTACAGGCCTATTTCATTGACGTCGGTTTGCAGCAGGATTTCAGAACGTATACTTTCCTCAAATATTATGCACTACCTCTAAGAGAACGACGTATTGACTCATAGTCAAAACGAATTCAGAAAATATCGTTTCTGTTTACACACGTGATGAGTCCTATAGACAAGGGATGTCAAATATATTCCAAATTTCTAGATTTCCTAAAAGCTTTTGCACTGTACATCACAAGCGTCTTCTAATCAAAGTGCGTGCGTATGGAATATTGCCATGGTTGTGTGATTGGATTCGTAATTTTCTGTCTGAAATTACACAGTACGTTGTAATTGATGGAAGGTCACGAGTAGAAGTAATATCTGGCGTTCTACGAGCAAGTGTTATAGGACCCCTATTGATCCTTATTTTTACAATCGATTTAGCAGACAATCTGAGTAGCTCTCTTAGACTGTTCGCGGATGATAATATCATTTATCGGTTAGTAAATTCAAAAATGTTCAAATGTTTGTTAAGCTTATGGGACTTAACTACGGGGTCATCAGTCCCTAAACTTACAAACTACTTATGAACTACTTACAAACTAAGACGGCACAAATATCCATGCCCGAGGGGGGATTCGAACCCCCGACCGTAGTGGCCGTGCTGACCGTGACTGGAGCGCCTCAGTCACCTCGGCCACCGCGGCCGGCGGTTAGTAAATTCACCAGAAGGTAAAAGCAACTGCAAAATGATTTAGATAAGGAATCAGCATGGTGCAAAATGTAACAATTGGCCCTTAATAATGAGAAGTGTGAAGTCATCCACAAGACCACTAAAAGAAATGCGTTAAACTTCATCTACGCCATAAATCAGTCAATTCTGCAGGCTGTAAATTCATCTAAATACCTAGGAGTAACAATTAAGAACAACTTAAATTGGAAATAACACGTAGAAAATATTGTAGGGTAAGCGAACCAAAGACTACGTTTCGTGGTAGAACGCTTAGAAGATGCATCAGTTCTACTAAAGAAACTGCCTACACCAAACTTGTGCCTCCTATTTTGGAGTATTGCTGCGCATTGTGGGATCCCCTCCAAGTGGGACTGACAGACGATTTAGAGAAAGTTCAGAGAAAGGCAGCTCGTTTTGTATCGGTATAGGAGAGAAATGAAGCATGAGTTGGGGTGGAAATCATTAAAAGAAAGGCGTTATTAGATGCGACAACGTTCTCTTCCGAATGCGAACATATCTTGTTAACACCCACCTACATAGGGGGAAATGATCATCAAAATAAAATAAGTGAAATCAGATCGAAAACGGAAAGATTTAAGTGTTCCTTTTTTCCTCGAGCTATTAAAGAATGGAACTGTAGAGAAATATCATAAAAGCGGTTCGATGAACCCTCTGCCATGCACTTCAATGTGACTTACAAAAGTATTTATGTAGATGTAGATAAAGATACAATGAAAATTTAAAAAAAAAAAAAAAAAAAAAAAAAAAAAAAAAAAAAAAAACAGATATTGACTATCATCTTAAGAACATATGATAAAAATATTCACGATTAGCAGTGTCTGGAAAGTATTTAGTGATCATCCCCACATTCCGTAGTTTTGGTATGAAAAATTATGTTTTTTGGTGGTTTTCTCGAGAATCACCCATCACCCATGAATAACTGATTCTTTTGTAATGTGTATGTAGCTTACCCTAGAACACACCTACTGTACAAAAACCAATCCATTTGTTCAGTTTAGCTCGGCTGCAGGAAGTATGTGATGTCTGTATGTTACTTCTTCTGAGAGGTATATTCCTACCCCCCCCCCCCCCCCGTAACTCTTTGATCATTAGGTCCCGCGGTATGAGCCACCTAGAATTGTACTTTCGCCCGCAGCGTTTTCGAACATATTAAAACCGTGCACTGTCGTGCAAGTATATTATTATGTTTCTAATATGTGCTCCACTCCAAGTCTTAAAACTTAAATTAGCAAGCATATTCTCTATAGAAAATACAAGTGAAAATTAAAATTCTTTCTTTAATGGCTACGTTTCACACCTTTGACATTTGCCAACATTTTGTGGTTACACCTACAGAACCGTGATTCATTTTCCTCTAGATGTAACTTGCTTAATGAAAAATGCATGAGGAAATATGTACCATGTTGACGTAATCTGATTTGCTGGCGTGTTCGAACATTCAATCAGAATTTTACGTCGCCAGCTGACCAGATAACGTATTAATCACTTAGCATAAAATTTGCAGTAAAGAATAGCATACTGCAGTGCCATAAGGTTGCTGCACGAACATAAATTCCACAGACCCCAAACACATCGATGAGCGCAACTTTGCGACTGCCGGTGTTACATCTAATTTATCGCGTATATTATACGATACAAAGATAAAAAGATTGCTTTGCGTAATGTTACTGAAAGAGAAATAGTAAAGCTCTAAATTAATGATGGTAGAGTATTCCTTATGATGGAAAAATTTTGATATCGTAGGGCACGATCGCTAGAAAACACAGAAATAATAGGTCATTCTTAATAAGTCACTCTTTTCTTGTTATCCATGGCACAGAGTGGTCAATACGGGTCAACGAGACACACAAATGGTATAAATCGTCTTCCGGACAAAAGGTCATAAATAACTGGGGCGACTATGTTGATGGTGTGTATCGATTGTTAATATGGTCATTTCAGATAAATGTTATAGTTATCTTTACTTTTTATCCAGTTCATAATTTTCCACGTATAAAGTTGTCTGAAATGTCGAGTTGAGGTTTACAAATCGGTTGGAACTGTTCAGGAATGTTGTATTTCGTCAGTTGATTATCGTTTCTGGGTTTTAAGTCTTAAACTGATAATAGTAAAATAACTGTAATAACGGCGTTTTTAAAATTTATCGCGAAGAAATTTTCGATACCGATTTCGCACATCGACTATGACAACTACATCTACGGTAGAAAATAACTACAGCTATGGTATAATAGAACTTGGGAACCATAATAAAAATTCTCCTGTCACAGTACAACATAAGGCAAATATTCCTGACCGGAGCCAAAAATGTAAAACAGGAGTACAAGACTGTAGACTTTTCTGACGATTCCAAAACATTTACATAAAAAAATCTTGACATATTCCTTTCTTTTTTTTTCGATATTATTACGCAGCTCGATTTTAACTTGTTCCTCGTGCCACATTTTATAATGAGTCCTACATACCATATTACGTTTTTCCGGCGTCATATGTCACAATGATGCCACTTATTTAAATCCACGTAAATTTTGACACATCATGTCCTGTAGTGTAACGTATCAGACACGCATGTTGCATTAGACAATATACACACATGGGGCACTGCACGTAATGTCTTCTACATCACGCACTACTACGGTATGACAAACATTATCTTCTTTGTAAAATCTTATATCATGCAGCACGTACGTACCATATCGTCTCATGACAGTGTTGTGATGTGACACATGAGATAAGATTGTAATACGACATGTTACATTGTGCCCCATTAATTACAGCACTATATCATACTGTAACACAATGTATCATACAGTTTAATTAACTTCGTTTAATATAATACATTATGTTGTATCACGTCATCTAACACAAGATTTCACGTAATTCTAGGTAGAAACCGGGCGTCGCCCGGGTATTTATTTACTCCAGACTTAATTTACTTCATCTCTCCTTACCAATTCTCTCTACGCCCACCTTCTTTTTCCCTTCTTTCTCTGTCCATTTCCGCCTGTCCCCCCCCCCTCTCTCTCTCTCTCTCTCTCTCTCTCTCTCTCTCTATCTATCTATCTATCTCATCTTTCCCGTCTCCCTTCATCTCCTTCTATCCCTCTCCCTGCCCGTCTCCACATTCCCCTTTCTCTGTCAGTCACCTCGTCTCCCGGTAAAATTTCACGTCGTCAGTACAGTGAGTCCTTGAAATGTCAAAAATTATAAAACTCTGTTAACTGTCATGTTGATCAGTCAGGTGGTGTGGGTTTATTGGAAGGTACCCTTCTCCGTCATGAACAAAATTAAATCTTAGGTAGACAGCGATGTTCCTCTTGTTTTGAAAAGGATGCCAAATTTTATCAGGGTTGGAATAAAACTGTAGATTTTGATGAAGTTCTTAGGCGAAGTACTGTCTGCCATTCACCATAACAGAATTTTACGTAGACAGTGATTCTCCTTTTGTTTTGAAGATCAAGTGTGCAAAGTTGCATCGCAATCTAATGATCGGTACAGCAGTGCATAAAATACGAACATATATGATATTCCAGTTACTTTTATTTCATACAACATAACACATAACATAATGTCATGCAGGATGCATTTCTCATGTTATATAGTATGACACAATATGCCAATGAATTTTAGGATGCATGAGTCCCCATTCAGGGATACTTGCTGTTCAAGATGCACCAACAACGCCTTTTGAAAGCTCACCATGCTGTGAATTTGCGTTGACTCTTAAAAAAAAGCGTGAATATTCCTTTTTACACAAATGTTTTTAAGCTGCCAGATAAATCTAGAAGCTAATTCTCCACTTTCACTTGTTTGACTCTGGGTTCTATTAACATTCTTCATCGTTTTACAAAGTAAGCCTCTTGAGTGAAATCAAAACAGGGTGATAGTAGTTCAACATGCTTTTATATCAGGATGGGTAATCAACTTTCCGACATGCATATTTATTGTTATCGACATAACATGGTACACGACATAAAACAACGTAGCTGATTATAGTGACTACCACCAGGCTCTGTTCTCGCAAGGTCATTCACTTACAGGAGTGATTCATATACCAACGACTTAAAGAAACCGCAATGGAAAAAGTTCTGAGGTGTGAGGTCCGTCGATCGCACTGGTCACGGGAAAGTAGCACTATTCTAATCCAACAATGAGGGTACGTATTGTTAAGATACCGTTCAAGTTAAAACCACAGTCTTTCGCGGACAACATGGGGTAAATTCTCAAAGAGATCTAACAGCACATATCACAAGAACACCAGGTAACTTGGACCAATCAAATTGGGAGGTAGCAAATAAAGCCCCGTTAGGTGAACTTGGACAATTTTCACCCACAGGTTCACAGACAATCGCTGCTGGTACCCATGTTGGGACTGTCCTCATTCCAGGCACGCAATATATGCAATGATACGGACAAACGTTGTTTTGAACAATTACTATGAACAACGTTGCCGTTATGTCGTTTACTCTGCGTGTATCCGTAACATAACAAATATACACTTCCTGTATTCTGGACCCACAATAACCTGTTTCAATTTTACCCGAAAGGTTTCTTTTTTTACCTGTAGTCACATCTGGTGATCAATTTCATATTAGCAGGGGTCTGTAGATTCCATAGATGATATAATTTAGATACCAATCAGAGACGATACTACTACTACTACTACTACTAATAATAATAATAATAATAATAGCCGACCGCGGTGGCCAAGCGTTCTGCGGCGCGTCAGTCACAGTCTGCACGGTTACTACGGTCGGGGGTTCAATCCCCCCCTCGGGCATGGATATTTGTGCCGTCCTTAGTATTAGCTACAAGTAGTTTGTAAGTTTAGGGACTGATGACCCCCGTAGTTAAGTCCCATAAGCTCTACAAAAATTTGAACTTTTAATACTAATAATAATAACATGATCTTCTGTTCCGCAGGATCTAATTGAGGAGCAAGAATCCATGGTCATGGAACAAGTCAGTACATGAAATTTTAACACTAGAGTGGTAACAGAAAAAACTTAAACTAGTCCTATGCACATGATGATCTTAAGCCTAAGTAAAAACATTCAGTAACGAAACAATGGAATTAGCTTAATTTTTTAATTTATCCAGGATTTCCTCACAGAATAAAAGGATTGAGCCATGAGATAACTCTTCAATTTAGACTTGAAAGAACGTAGTTTAGTACGAAAATTCTTGAGTTTTTGTGACAGCTTATTTAAAACTGATGCTGCAGAGAATACTGCACGCTTTTCTGCACAAGAGTCGAGGAGCTGTGATCCAAATGTAGATCAGATTTCTGTCTAGTGTTCACTGATTGAAAGCTGCTAACTCATGAGAATAAGCTGATATTGTTAACAGCAAACGGCATTAAAGAAAATATGTATTGTGGCGCCAATGGCATAATTCCCACACTACTGAAATGAGGTCGACACGACGTTTGCGAACTTACACCATATATTGCTCTAACTGTCCGTTTCTAAGCCATAAATATCCTTTTTGAAGCAGTAGAGTTACCCCAAAAAATGACACCGCACGTCATAAGTAATTGAAAGTAAGCATAGTATCCTGATAAGTATATCTGTTCTAGTGGTAAATAAAGCAGAATTTAATGTTTGAACAAGAACCTGAAACATTATTGTATGATAGGCACATTACCGTAAATAAAGGTTTATAATAGATTGCAGCTGCTCATAATTAGTATATAACTTGAGATCATTAAGGCAGAAGAAGAAAGTGAAGTCAAAAATAAGCATCAGTGCATGTGTATTGTCCTTCTGCCAAAAGAAAATCACTACATAGCTTATCTAATACAATTCTCTGTAGTGTACAGAAAAATCAGAGATAATTAAAAAGAAATAAATATAGGGCATGACAAAAATGTGGACATTTATTTCATCTGAACATCAAAAGTAGAAAAAATACAGCAAATGAAAAAATTCCGACTTTGTGTCTTTGCGTTACGCAAAGCGCAGTTAAAACGCACTGAGAAGGAACGAATCTGCACTGTTCAGTTGCCCAAAGATACATTTGGAGCCTAAGTCTTTCAAAACACTCTATCAGATATGTCACAACATCCTAACAGGACGATACTTAATTTTGTTTAGGAACCGATTAAGAAATTGCAGCCATTAAGACAAGTACTTCTTTTTCTTTTTATGGGAGAAACGAAGTTCAAATACCCATACTTGAATACGGCCTAATTCATTGTATAATCCTTTTCAAACTATGTGATAATCAATCTTAAGTGTTGCTGTAGTAAACGTGTCATCAAATCTAGAAATTCTTTCCTTGAATTCCGGAAACTAATTACGGCGAATACAGGTTTCTATGTCTTTGAATTTCTCTAAAGACCTTGTGTATAATTCTAACGACGTGAAATAAATAAATTTCAGCGACGTGCAGTAGTTTAACGGTAGATGTTTTCTTTGTGACACATACGATTGCAATAACACAGGGTAAAATAATAAGATTTAAATTATCCTCACACCAGCTCCCTCTCTCCCCACACCCAAATCATAATTACATTTAGTATTCTGTCATGTTGTTACAGATTTAGCAACTTCCACGGATTCACGGTAATTGCAATTAATGTCACGTTATTTTAGAATAACTAATGACGATCTGATTACTACCACGCTTTGCCAATTTTTTGATAGTTCGTACAGAATTGCGCTAAATAGCGTAATCGAATAGAGCCGCAGATAATAATCTGTGTAGCTTGATGGACAAGCTCCTGAATACCATTACGGTTTTAACTTTCCTGTCACAATATTTCCCAATATTGCCACGAGTCTCCTGCCGGAACACGTAGCACAGTGGTTAGCATCGCTGTGCTTGCGGTCCCCAATTCAAATCCCGCCACGGGCAGAAAAATATTTATTTCTTTGTTTATACTATTTCTAGAATGTTCTACATGTTTCTTATGTTTTATGTACCTGTACGTTCCAGAAAATTTTTTCTATTATAAATAGTGGAGTACTCCAAGCAGAAGGCAGTCTGTACTTGTGTTAGCAATAAATGTGTTCTAAGTGTAAAGTGTTGTGCTCTATTAACGACCAGCCTTCGAATTCCTGACCACATGCAGTTTTCAACGTAACAATATTTCTATAGCTTCTTCTTGCTGAATGATAATTAAGCTAAACCAACTGAGTTTAAACTTGAGTTAAAAGTTTTTTCACAAAATATTGCCGGATATTTGAACGATGACCGTAATTAGATAAATTTAATAAATCCACTGAATGATAACTAAATTAGAAGTGCAAACTACTGTGTAAAACAAATAAACAAATGCACACATCTGCACAGTAATTCGCGTAAACACGGTAATGAAATCTCAAAGTTCGTTGGAATGAAATATTATTATCCACATCCATATTTGAAGTTCATAATCATGAAGACTATAGCTATCAATACAAACAAAATCTTGATCCAAAAGTAGTAAAGTTTCTCTACGGAGAGAGGTCTTCAGACTTTAAACTGAAATCAGGCGTGCCCCAGGAGAGTATTATAGGACCTTTGATTTTCGCAGTTTAAAAATGACCTCGTAGATAACATGGGAAGTTCAATGAGGCTTTTCGCGGATGATGTTGTAATTTATAGAGAAGTCGCAACCCTGGAAAAGTGGGGCGAAATGCAGAATGATCTGTAACTTATTGACGCATGATGTAGGGAATGGCAACTGAGCCTCAACATAAAAAAGTGTAAAGTTCTGCGTTTACACAAAAATAAAGACCCTTTATTTTATAACTATGTAGTAGGAGAACATATACTGGAGGCAGTAATTTCCATCAAATATCTGAGAGTAGACATATGGAGCGATCTGAAATAGAACGACCATATAAAAGTCCGTCGTGCGTAAGGCAGCTCCCAGACTGAGATTCATTGGAAGAATCCTCAGAAAGTGTAATTCGTCAACAAAGGAAGTAGGTTACAAAATTCTCGTTCAGCCGTCGCTTAAGCATTGTTCATTAGTGTTGGATCTGTACCAGGTATGATTAATTGACAACAGAAAAGACTCAACGGAGAGCAGCACGCTTCGTTACGGGATCATTTACTAAGCGTGAAAGCGTAACAGAGATGATTAGAAAATTCCAGTGGCAGACGGCGCAAGAGAGGCGTTCTGTATCGTGATACGCGCTTTTTTCAAAGATCAAAGACCAAACGTTTCATGAAGAGTCAACCAGTATATTGCTTCCTCCTACGTATATCTCGCGAGCGACCACAAGGATAATATCAAAGAGATTAGGGCCCGCGCGGAGGCGTACAGGCAATCATGTTTCTCGCGAACCATATACGACTGGAATAGGAAGAAGTGCCAATGGTACGCAAAGTACCCTCCTCCACCCACCGTGAGGTAGCTAGTGGAGTATCAATGAGAGTGTAGAACCAAAATTACTTCAGACCATAGCTGCTTCTAACAGTTAAATCACGATATAAGCCTATCCAAGCGATAGCAGCGTCGCCTAACGACGAATGACTGCTAGTCATACACACGTACGGTTTATGTAATATTAGTCAGCCTGTTATCTTTGTGTAGAATATAGAAGCCCCGCAGTCTGTCTGATTTTGACCGAGGACACAATATGATAGCCCAGAGTCTCGGGACGAGTATTTCGGAAACTGAAATTTGTCGGGTGATCGAGGAGTGCTATGACGAATGTCTTTAACAAGTAGGCGCGACCAAGTTAAACGACGTCCAAACGACAACGGGCTGGGCGCCCTCCTCATTACAGATGTCGGATGTCGTAGGTTGGGCAAACTAGTAACATTCCCATCGATGGGCCTTCGCAGCCGACAACCCAAGCATACGCCACTGTCCACATCACGAAACACGAAATCGACAACTATGACTAAAACGTGCATGTGACCAGCGTCAGATTACTGCATGGTCTGGTGATCCAAAGACCTTCTTCATCTTGCCGACCGGAGGATACGAATCTGTCATCTTCCAGGGAAAAAGTCCCTCGATACCAGTACTGTAGGACGTAGACATACTGACTCAGTTACGCTCTTGGGAACACTCACGTGGACATCCATGAGTACAGTGGAGATCCACGAGTCCAGCGGAGATCGTGCAAGGCACAATGACCACCGCAGTATAATATATTGGTTGCAGCTCACGTACCACCTTCGTGAGGATTATGTTTCCAAGCGAAAGTGACATTTTCAACAAAATAATGCACTAAGTAAGTAGGTCAGGAGTGCGATGAAGTGGTTCGAGTTGCAACTGATGTGCTGACCCACAACACTCCAGACCTGAGCCAGACCTAATACTTGTATTCCTTAAAACCGTCTTGATTGCAAATTTATTTATTAGTTAATGACGCGTTTCGCCCTTTAGCAGGGCATCTTCAGATTATCTGCGTGACAGAATTTACACAAAATTACAAGGCGGAATTACAAACGGTTATAATGGTACATGGGCTTATTTCGTGTTAAGAAGACAGTATAAATGGTAAACAAAGCTTACAATGCGCTCTCCGTGGTGTGACACCGAAAGTTGTTATTTTCTTGGAATGTTTTTTGGTTTTCTTTGTAGCCCTACAAATGTTCGGGTAACAACGAATTACAATTGGAACATACTCGGTAAAGATGTGAGAAACATAAAATCGATTTTTAAGATTACCTTAATAGAAGCGGTGGTCTCTGATGACACAAGATAAGCCCATGCTTACAATTGCGCTCACGGGCGGTGGGCGGGCGTGGTGTGCTGCTCCGCCGACTTGTACAGACTAAGGGAATGTCTACAATGTCCCGAATGCCCAGCTGAATATATAGGACAGACAGGTCGGACCTTTAAAGTACGTTTTACTGAGCACCTTCTTACAAAAAAGGCCAGCTCAAAAAAAAAAAAAAAAAAAAAAAAAAAAAAAAAAAAAAAAAAAAAAATCCCCTTTTGCAGAACACACTCAAGCATCCGATCATCAACAACCTACCATTGACAACATGCAAATCTTACATATAGCGCAGAAGGGGCGTAAGCTAAATTTACTGGAAGAGTTTGAGATAGGACACCCACACCTCCTAAACGATCAGTTGGCATGCAAAGATCAAACATTCCTAGATATTATGATGTCTCTGTTCAAATAAAATTCCACACATTTACAAATACCAACATAAATTATAAACTTCTGTCCTGCTTAATAACCTCCCTTTCGTTAAATTTGTATTCAGATAGCTAGATTTCACCCGTCCCGTCATATACATCGGCTTCCTATGTCGCTCCCTACCCACATTCCCTTAGTCTGTACAAGTCGGCGGAGCAGCACACCACGCCCGCCCACCGCCCGTGAGCGCAATTGTAAGCATGGGCTTATCTTGTGTCATCAGAGACCACCGCTTCGATTAAGGTAATCTTAAAAATCGGTTTTATGTTTCTCACATCTTTACCGAGTATGTTCCAATTGTAATTCGTTGTTACCCGTACATTTGTAGGGCCACAAGGAAAACCAAAAAACATCCCAAGAAAATAGAAACAACGCAATAACAACTTACGGTGTCACACCACGGAGAGCGCATTGTAAGCTTTGTTTACCATTTATACTGTCTTCTTAACACAAAATAAGCCCATGTACCATTATAACCGTTTGTAATTCTGCCTTGTAATTTTGTGTAAATTCTGTCACGCAGATAATCTGAAGATGCCCTGCCAAAGGGCGAAACGCGTCATTAACTAATAAATAAATTTGCAATCAAGACGGTTTTAAGGAATATTTAATCTAACTGATTGCTCTTGTACACCATGGATTGGAAATCATTTTATATGGACCTAATACTTGTGGGATGTGATTGAAAGTGACGACAGAGCACATCGCCTCCCCGGGATTTACGGAAACCGCGAAGTCCCACATGATTTCCAAATAGTCAGCTAGTGACTACAAATTATTCTCAGTCTCACTAACAGGGTTTCAGCCGCTACGGTGCTACGTCTGCATATTTACTCTGCAAATCACATTTAAGTTCTTGGCAAAGGGTTTATCGAACCGCTTTCATAATATTCCTCTAGCTTTCCATTCTCTAATAGCGCCAGGGAGAAAAGTTGAGTGAGAAAAAGTTGGTGAGAAAATTCGCAAATAGATCTCGCCGCGAAGAGTAACGTGTTCCATTTAATGATTTCTACCACAACTCGTGCATCATTTCTGTGACACTCTCACCCACCTTTTGTGATAATACCAAACGGGCTGCCCTTCTCTCAACCATTTCTATGTCCTCCGTCAGTCCCACCCTGTGGGGACCTAATAATGCTCAGAAATACTCCAAAATAGGACGGACAAGTGCAGTGTAGGCAGTTTCTTTAGAAGAACTATTGCCTCTTCTACGTGTTCTCCAATAAAACGTAGTCTTTGGTTCACCCCGTGATATTTTGTGTGTGTTCTCTCGAATTTAAATAGTTTCTAATTGTAATTCCTAGTCATTTATTATAATTACGGCCTTCATATTTGATTTAACATGTAAATGGCGTTTAGCGGATTTGTAGAGCTCCTACGGTTGCTTCACACTTTTCATTATATAGGTTCAACTGTTAAATTTCGCACCATACAGATATCTTAACTAAACTGTTTCGCAGCTGCTTTTGATCTTCGGGTGACTTTATCATCCTATCCTCGAACACTCTGCACAACACCGGGTCGACGCAGAGGATACCGTGTTCACGGGTGCGTTTCCTCTAGGGGGATGCTTGTCCACTGTTGGTCGAGCTGATCTCAACGAGTTTACGAGAGTAACTCGGGCGTCCGATCCTTGATTGTCGTGAGTGCACTCGTGTTCTCTCGACAATACATTTGTTGTCCGGGCAACGTCCCGGAGATAAATTAAATTGGTCCCAATCCCCCGGTTCCGACCAAGGTTATCGGGAGGTTTTCCTTGGTCGTAAGACGTATGCCGGAACTGGTAAGCCCCTCCCACTTATTCCCAGTTGGGATCCCCCCTTTGCCCTACTATCAGCTTGTCTCATAATTGACTGAATAGAACCGCGATTCTTAATGGGCCGAATCTCAAACTACCCGCTCCACTCCTCGGAGTGGAGAATGAAAAGAATAAAGACTTTAAATTAACACTCTGCATCTATACACATACTCCACAATCCACCCAAATGAGTGTGCCGGAGGGTTCTCAGTACCACTACTAGTTACTTGCTTTCCTATTGTACTTCCGTATAGAACGAGGGAAAAACGAATACTTGTAAGCATCCGTACGAGTCCTAATCTCTCTAACCTTATCCTTGTAGTCTTTACGCGAAGGTTGGCGGCAGTAGAATCGTTCTGCAGTCCGCCTCAAATTCCGGCCCTCTAAATTTCTCCAACAGTGCTTCTCGAAAGAAAAAAGAAAAAAAAAAAAAAAAAAAAAAAAGTCTCCTCCCCTCCAGCGACTCCCAGTGGAGTTCCCGAAGCATTTCGGTCGCATTGATCGAATCTACCAGTTACAAACCTCCCCGCCTCTGAACTGTCTCTGTGCCCTCCTTTAAAAAGATCTAGGGGGGATCCCAAACACTTGAGCAGTACTCAAGAAGGGGTCGTACAAGCGTTTTATATACGGTCTCCTTTATAAACGAATCACATCTTCCCAAAATTCTCTCAACAAAGCGAAGTCGACCTTTTGCCTTCCCCACGACTGTCTTATGCGCTGGTTTCATTTCATATCGCTGTACAGCGTTACACGTAGGTATTTAATTGACGCGACTCTGTCAAGCAGCACACTATTAATGTTGTATTCGAATATTATGGGAATGGTTCTCCTACTCATCAGCATCACCTTAGATTTTTCTACATTTAGCGCTAATTTCCATTCTTGGCACCATCTAGAAATTTGGAAGATAGCTGCAGAGATTGTCTCCTTAATCTTCTATACTAGTAATAAATCTGCAAATGTAGGCGTATCGCTGTTCCCTTCAATCTTCAAAACTACTGGACGAATCTTCATACGGTTTTCACGGGAAACATGAGAAAAGTTTGGGTCAACTTATAGGCATAATTTTATCAAAATCGGTTCATGAAAAAAAAGAAAAGAAAAAAGAAAGATATCGTAATTTTAAGTGTTTCCAGTAATCGTCGTATCTGTTTTTTCAACTATTAACGACCTCTTATCTCCAAAACTATTTCACGAATTTGCCTGAGATTTTCACAGGTAACTTGAGCATAACTGGACAATATATAGACTTCGTTTCATAAAAGTTGAATCACATAAGAAAAGAATATCGTAATTTCAATTTTTTTATCTACGACCGTTATATCTGTCTCTTAGAACACGTATATCTCCAAAACTACTTGACGAATTTTCATGGGGTTTCACGAGTAACTTTAGAACATCGTGCGTTTACATAAAGGCTTCAATAATTAAAATCGGATCACAGAAAATAAAGATATAATTTCATAATTTGTTTAAAAGCTATGGCGTATGTCTCTTTGTTGATGGTAATCTCCAGAAGTACTACACGAACTTTCATGGGTTCCCACAGGTAAACTGAGAACAGTTTGGAGAGTAACATAGGCTTAGTTTCATCAAAATCGGATCATAGGAAGGGAAAATATCGTAATTTGAAGTTTTTGTGTATACTATGCTTATAAGTATGACGTACTACAGCAAATCTCCAAGAGTACTACACGCACTTTAATGGGGTTACATAGGTCAACTGAGAGTACCTTGGCTTCATTTCATCAAATTGGATCAGGGGAAGAAAAGATATCCTAATTTGTAGTTTCTGTTGTATGCAATGCTTGAACTGCAGCGTAGTATAGCAAAGATCCGACAGAGGCGCTGTTACTGACATAGTATACCAAATGACTAATAGGTGGTGAGCTGCGTTGTTTATTCTCATAACTAAAGTGTATTACAGTGAAACAAGGACTATGATTTTCTTTACAGCAACGGTGTAGTGTACTGATTGTTGGTGACGGCAGTTGAATCATTTTTGAAAAATCAGTCACGTACAATGAGGGGAATAGTTCTTAGTGTTGATAATGAAATAAATCATTAATGTTGTCCCGATCAGCAAATTAATTATCCTCCTAAAGCGAATATTTCCTTGCCAACGTTAACATACTAAACTGCTGCCACTGCAAGTATAATCTAACCCAGGTACGGCACACAAAAATAATTTTTTACTAGCTGTATCCTGCAAGCCTCGCAATGACATGGAAAGAAAGAAAATGCTTCTTTCCGCGGGTATCATTTGAATTTAAAACATAACGACATTCCTTCGAGTCTATCGATGCTCTAATTTACATGAGAATTCTTTGCAAGGAAAATGGAATTTATGTAGTTCTCTTTATGATTTCGGTGTATCCTCATTACATTTTGAGTGCGTTCTGTTTAGGAATGCTTCAAAAATGCCATAGTACAGGAAAGGACAATGTGAGGCGACTTTAGTTACATAGTACACCAAATAACTAATTATTTTTTTCATTCTCATAATTATGGTGTAATACACTACAAGAAGGGGTACAATTTTACTTAGGGCGGCTGCGTTGTGCGCTGATGTTGGCAATGGCCGTTGAATGCTTTTCCATAAATCAGTCACGTAGAATAAGGGGAATAATTCTTTATTTTCATGATAAAATAAATAATGTATGCTGTTCTGGCCAGTAAATTAATCATCCTCATAAAGCGAATAGTTCGTTGCCAACTATAGCAAACTAAACCGCTGTCACTGCAAGTAAAGCTTCGCCCAGATAGGTCACAAAAATATTTTATTTATTCCTAGCTGTATCCCATATGCTTTTGCTATGTCATATGAAGAAAAGAAGTGCAATTTCGACGGGTATAACCACTAAATTATACATAGAGTAGAAATATCTATGGAGTGAGCATTGGCTTCTGTGCATCTTCTCAAAATTAAGCTGGAATTACCAATGATACTGAGACAAATCCACTCTTTCCACCCATTTATTTGCTCTTAGGATTTGCTTTGTATCGCATTGGCTGCAAAGAAGCCCCACCTCCTTTTCGCAGAAGAGCAACCACATAACATGAAATAATACCTAAATAAATGTGTCACAGAAGCAACAATAAAGTTGAGGAAGCGTCGCTAAAAGGGTCATTTACACATAGTCATCCATCCTAACCGAACAAGAAAAGAACTAAGATGAAGTCATCGATTAGTAGGTTTTAACCAATGTCAGGTGATATTTCCACTTTAATGTTGAGGACAGAAAATCTGTTCTGCGCATCTGAATGCTAACTCCAGAGATATTCTGCTCTGTGCCTGACACAAGAGATATTATACACACGTGAGCGACAAACTCATCAGAAACCTCCCTGCTTTCATAATTGTTTGATACAATATTGCGATTAAAATTTGTAATTAGCCCTACTTACTTTTGGTGCGGACTACATTAAGATAGAGAAAGACGACTTCTTTTGCAGAGACAATTGTACTTAGAGTTATAATCCGACTTCTGAATATATAGTTCTATTACACAAGATCGATTTCAGTTTCGTGCTTTACGAAGTAATCACTGCAGGACGTGAGGACACGTATTAGCTGAAAGAGTGGTAGATGCTGCTAACACAGTCAAGACAATTCACTGTAAATATTATTATATTTAATAGAAAGTTATATACAGACGATCACCAAACGCCATTCCTACAATGATTACCCAGACTTACTTTATCACACATTGACACCACCAGGACGTCTTATTTAAACAGACATGAACTGCTCTGTTGATTCAATTACAGCCTTTCAGCATTCGTCGAGTTTTCGATAATAGGGAGCACTGCATACACAATAACTACATTGTCCCCAGTGCATCACTGCAACATTCTAATACTTCAGCATATACTTAATGTGAGAAATAAACAGTTTAGTACAACACCATAGAACCAATACATGGTGCTGCTGTTATTATTATTACTATTTCTCATCTCAACTGGCCCTGAGTCCAGATCATGAAAATATCATCAATGAACCGGACCAGGCCAGAGGTTTGAGGTTTTGGGATGCTAGGAAGGATTCCTCCGGACGGCCCATGAACAGGTTGGCATAGATGGGTGCCATGCGGGTGCCATGCCATGCAGAGCCAGGACACCCTATCCTCCTTTCTTCAGAACCTCAATTCCTTCTCTCCCATCCACTTCACCTGGTCTTCCTCAACCAACCATGCCACATTCCTGGATGTCAACCTCCACCTCACTGATGGCTCCATCCACACTTCCGTCCATATTAAACCTACCAACCACCAACAGTAACTACATTTTGACAGTTGCCATCCCTTCCATGTCAAAAAATCCCTCCCTTACAGCCTGGCCACCCGTGGACGGCATATCTGCAGTGACAAGAATTCCCTTTCTGAATATGCTGAAGGTCTCACAAAGGCCTTCACAAACAGAAACTACCCCACAGACCTAGTCCGCAAACAAATCCCCCGTGCCATATCCTCACACACCCCAAATCCTCTTCCTAACACCAGTGACCATCCACAAAAGAGCGCTCCCCTTGTCACCCAGTACTACCCTGGTCTCGAACAACTAAATTCCATCCTTCGCCAAGGTTTTGATTTTCTATTCTCGTGCCCTGAAATGAGAGACATCCTGCCCAAGATCCTTCCCACCCCTCCTAAAGTGGTGTTCCGTCGCCCTCCCAACCTTCACAACATCCTAGTTCATCCTTATGCCACCCCGAAACCCAGATCACTGCCACAGGGATCATATCCTTGTGGAAGACCCCGCTGCAAGACCTGTCCAATCCACCCACCCAGCACTTCCTATTCCAGTCCTGTCACAGGCTTATCCTACCCTATCAGAGGCCGGGCCACTTGTGAAAGCAGCCACGTAATTTACCAACTCTGCTGCAAGCACTGTACAGCTTTCTATATTGGCATGACCACCAACCAGCTGTCCATTAGGATGAATGGCCACCGCCAAACTGTGGCCAAAAACAAGGTGGACCACCCTGTGGCACAGCATGCAGCGGAGCACAGCTTGATTTCAATGGCTGCTTCACAACCCGGGCCATCTGGATCCTCCCATCCACCACCAGCTTTTCTGAACTGCACAGATGGGAGGTATCCCTAAAATACATTCTCCGATCCCGAAATCAACCAGGCCTCAACCTACGATAACTTCCCTATATATATTTTTCCATACCTTACAGTTCCTACCTCTCTATCCCAAACCTCGTCTATTTTGAGTGGTGTGTGAATGGGTGATCGTGTGTGTGTATATATATGTGTGTGTGTGTGTGTGTGTGTGTGTGTGTGTGTGTGTGTGTGTGCGCGCGCGCGCGCGCGTATGTGTGTGTATGCGGTCTTGTGTACTTGCAGTGTGCATGCATTTTCTATATATATATTTATTGTACTTTATTTTATTTTATTTTATTTTCTCCCCTCACCCGCCTCCCCACTCCATTCCTAAGCTGCATCTCGTTATTCCCATCTAACCCATCCCCACCACAGTGACGTAACCTTTCTATCCCCTCCCCCTCGCCTCCCCTCCCGTCCCCGATTCGCTGCAGAGCGTGATTCGAAGTGCGGCAGTCGGAGGTGATGGTTGTATGACTGTGTTGTGTGTCTGTGTGATTGCGTGAGTGCTCTATTTTCTGAAGAAGGCCATGGCTGATAGCTGAATGTGTTGTATGTGTGTGTCTTTTGTATGTGCCTGTCGCAGCTCGTCGCCACGTCTTTCCGGTGAGTTGTAAACTGTCCTCACTATATTATTAATTCCAACCTGGACTTTCCATTATTAAATTTTGCCTAACGGTCTCCCTTCCATCCCATAACCTTTTCCTTTGTTACTACTTTCTATAACATCCCTCTATCAATATTTCCTTCTCTCTTGTATTTTCCTATTTTCGTTTTTCTCAATCCTTTGTAACTGTCACATTGCGACTTCCGAGCCAACAATCCCGCCAGCTTTCAACAGAGAGCTTTATAACCACGCCGATTGTTGATACAGCTTATTCTTCCCCCTTCCAGTTATTCTAATACACCTTTCCTTACTTTCCCTCTTGTATTTTCTCGTAGTTTTGGTCAACTGTATATACATTTTTTATCACCTTAGTTATTTATTACGACCCAACTATGCCAGAACCACTTTCGTTTGAACTAACGGGCCTGCCCACAGATATGTACATGTAATCTTTTATCCCCAGCCCCGTATATTCTTCTCCTCTGGCACTATATATTAGAATTACGTAAATTTACGTTACTGTGTCTTGAGTTTTCTGTTCTAGAAGCTCCATTATAGTCTTTCTACCACGAATTTCCGTACTTACGCGTTGTTTGGGTTTTTATACGTATTTTTGCGGTGGGCTGCTTGCTCTTGTGTGAGATCTCCCGTTTTAGTGCGCGATATTGCGTTCTGGTGCATGATTTTATTCGTGATTTTGCAGTTTTTTCCGTCATTTAGTGCGCCTGGGCGTGAATCTGCGTGCTTGGGTGTGTATCTGTGTAGTTGTGTGCGCGAATTTACGAACTTTTGCGTGCCTGGTGCGTATTTTGCGTGTTGAGGAACCTCTTCCCAGGTTCATCATAATCCACTGTCTCTCCCATCATTCCTCACTTTCCACTTTCCCGGCACCATCCCTGTCCCAATCGACCCCTGCTCCTACTATCTGTACCAGTTCAGAAAAGTATCTCTTTCCCTGGCCAAAACCCAATCCCACATCCTATTTCTAAAATGCTGTCTAAGTCATGGTATCCCCCCCAACGGTCTAACCTTAAAAATTCGATTGTCTGGATCCCACCCCTCCTTCCACAATGACCTCCACCTTTTCAGATTCCACCAATCCTTATCCCTCACGAACCTAGTCCTACAAAATCACCTCTCCATGGCTCATAAATCCCTTAGTTACCTTCTCTCCCTCCATAAGATATTACTATTGTGTAACCAAAATTACCTACATCCCGTCTCCCAGATCGAATCCTTTGCTCTCCAGCAACTGGAGGAGCATTCCAAACACCACCTCCACAAACTATCCAGCCTGCTGACATCATATTGCCGCCTTGGAGCACCCATATCCAATCCCTATCCGAACCACAGTGTTCCTCCTCGTGAGCCCCTCATAGGTCCCAGACCATGCTTAGCTGATCTCTTGAATTTACCTCATCCCTCCAAACTCCCTACCACCCCTCCACAGCATCCAATACCAAAACAACCCCAGAACACTGTGGTCAACCTATCCACAAAAAACCTAAACCCCACTGAAGTTTCCGTTCTATCCAAAGGTCTTACCTTTAGTCCTACACCCCAGGTTCAATCATGTTGATCTTGTCTGGTTGTATGACTGTGTTGTGTGCCTGTGTGATTGCGTGAGTGCTCTATTTTCTGAAGAAGGCCATGGCCGATAGCTGAATGTGTTGTATGTGTGTGTCTTTTGTATGTGCCTGTCGCAGCTGGTCGCCACGTCTTTCCGGTGAGTTGCAAACTGTCCTCACTATATTATTAATTCCAACCTCTACTTTCCATTATTAAACTACTTATAAAGTAACTTATACTAAAGACAACACAAACATCCATGCCCTGGGGAGGTTTCGAGCCCCAGAAGGGGAACAACCTCGCGCATCGGAGCATAGCGCCTCAAAGCGCTCGGCCACTCCGCCCCGGCGTGGTGTTCAGTCCGAAGGCTAGTGTCATTCAGCTCGACACGCTGCTCCATCCTGTGCAAGCCTCTTGATCCTTGAGCACGAGCGGCACCCCACATTCATTTGAAACTGCTTACTGCATTCGTGTCTTGGTTTCCATCTGCGTCTTCTAACCCCTTCCACCGTCTTCCACCACCACATGCTTCCCTTCAATACTAAATTGACGATTTCTTGAGGTCTCAGAATGTGTCCACGAATCTATTTCTTCTTTAAGCCAATATATGACATATATTTCTTTTCTCCCCAATTGTTTTCAGTATTTCCTTGTTAGATATACGATCTAGCCCCCTAATCGTCACATTCTTCTGCAACAATAAATTTCAAAAGCTTCCATCCTGGAAACTATGCCCATAAAACTTTACACAGACTGGCAATATATTGTTTGCTCTTCAGTTCTGTTTACACAGTTCAGATTATTTGCGAAGTACATGAATGGCTGTCGCTGGCTTTTGCTTAAGTGCTTGCTCTATTACAACACCATTTAGTTACATTTATTTTTCCAGTTTTTCACCACAATTAAAAGGAATTTCCTGTGTATTCATACTCGAGTATATATCGTAAAACCAGTTTGGATGAAACCAACGTTCTTAGTCAAATTTATCATCGAAAACGTTGTCAACGAAAAATATCAATTTTGCAATCCACTGCGAACGGCGGCAAGATCAGACCGATTTCCTGACTCATTGTTTATATATAAAATGAACTGGAAAAACAAATGTAACTAAATGGTGTTGTAATAGAGCAAGCACTTAAGCAAAAGCCAGCGACAGCCATTCATGTACTTCGCAAATAATCTGAACTGACGATATCTTATCAGTTGGGGTTCGCGAGTCAAACAGCTGCTATAAGGTCTTTCTACTTTCAGCTATCAGGAAACTAGCCGAATTAGTGAAACAGGCGTAGATCGCACCGTATTGCGTAAGTGACGTACACATTGAATTGTAGCTGTTAAATATCTCATAACAACATTTTATGATTAATTATTCAGTCAATTTTTTAAAAAAATATGTTTAAAATCTAACTATTTAAAGCATCCTGAGCATAATCGCTTTTACTTCTAAGAATTTCTACCACCTAAAACTAGTATCAAACAGGACTTTTTCCATCACAATGTAGAAGTACGAGAGTTTTAGTAAGACTTCTCGTAAATTTAGAATAATTCCATCATTCATTTCGGTATTCGAGATGCATTGCTCGGGGAAACGTACAGGCCATGGAACCTTTCGCAAATAAACTGTTTTGGCACACAACGGCCAGCCCACCTTGAACACTGAGGCTCAGATGTGTTGGAGTCGAATTATGTAGCAAATTCAGGAGTATGTCCTGCATTAAGTCCTTGTATGTAGAACCTGCAACACATGCTGGGCGAAGATATTGTCGTACCAGACAGGATATTGTCATACCAGACAGTCACTTACAATTCTTCCCCACACATTAATTCATTGCTTCACCTTTATCTTTAATGTCTTTGACATTTGGTACTGTTGTTGATGTCTAGCTTGTACTGTAACGTGAGGATTGTGATCGGCGCATAGATGTTGGTTGTGCAAATTTGTTATTTCATCCAAACTGTGTAAACAGAACTGAAGAGCAAACAATATATTGCCAGTCTATGTAACAAACTAACAGGAAAAGTTCTCCTATGTTAGTGATAAACACGATAACGTCCGATACAAGTAGAGTTGTACATGTAATGCTACCTATCGGAGGTTCGAGTCCTCCCTCGGCCATGGGTGTGTATGTTGTCCTTAGCATAAGTTCCTTTAAGTAGTTTGTAAGTCTAGGGTCAGATGAGCATTGCAGTTTGGTCCCATACCTTTACAAACATTTGAAGTACAGACCCTGTCTCATCAGCGCCACGAAACATAGTATCAAGTGTTGTGTGTCTCAGTTGTCTTCATCTGGAAACTATGCCCCATAAAACTTTACAGCCTCGTGTCCACTACCATACAAGCGAGCATACATAAAAATGACGTCTTCCCGCTTAGAAGATGTATATCGAACCATGCTTGAATGCAGCACATTCAATTAACTGATGATGATGATGATCGTGTGGGATTTGTAGCCGTTAGGCTTTCACTGGGGTCGTGATCATCCTGCTTGGTCCACGACACTTAATCGACTTACGCGTCAATCATGATGAGGACAAGACAACAAACACCCAGTCCCCGAGCGGAGAAATACCCGAAGTCGGCCGTGAATCGAACTCAGGTCCCCTATGTGGCAACCCACCACGCTGTCCAGTAGACAACGGAGGCAGACATTCAAATAACTCAGTGCCTGTAATACTCACAAAACGTTAAATACACACAAATGACGAAAATAAACAAGTTTACCTGGCAATATAACGCCATCTAGCATACGGTCAGTCAGAAATGTATAGATAAGTGAAGCTGTTCGGTTGTGCCTTTGAAAGCTGTCTCGTAGGACAATGCAGAATTTATGTACATAATATGATTGTATCTCTCGCTTCCTTTTTCCTGGCAGGAGAGTTCGTTAATATATTCATAGAATATATGACATCAACTGCGATTGGGCAAAGCTGAAAATGTGTACCCAGCCGGGATTCGAACCCGGGTCTCCTGCTTTCTAGGCAGTTGCGCTGACCCCTACACCACTGGGGACACAGTGATCACCGCACCTGCAAGGACTACCCATGCACGCCTCCCGTCAGATACAAATCACAGTTGATGTCATATATTCTATGAATATTAAATAAATACAGCTGCAGGATCAGAAGTGACGTTTGTTCTTTCGGAACAAACGCCACATGTATATATTCGTTAATATAGTTGCACAGCCTAATTTTACAAGGAGATCATCAGAACGATTACTCCAGAAAAATGCCGGGATGGTTTCTTTCAAAGGGCACAGCCAATTTCCTTCCATATCCTCAGCAAAAATTAATCCGAGTATGCGTTGCGACTCTAATTACCACGCTGTCGACAGGACGTTATACCCTAATGTTCCTTCTTGTTTGACAAGTGCGACTCGTCAACCCAAAATTCTTGCATAACTACGTGAACACGTCATGCAGTCATAGAATAATGAACCCCAAGATAGTATTTGCCATCGATCGAATGGATACCATGTACTAATATGGGTGTTTCAGCGTGGATCGACATCTGGCTCCTCACCACCGCCTGAGCTATTCATCTGTAAATATAATCATTTCAAATACAAGAAATGTACTCCCAATTGCGAATATTAATCAGCATCAACTGTATGGTGCAATGGTGACAGATGAAAATTTGTGCCGGGCCGGGACTCGAACCCGGATTTCCCGCTTATTGCGCACGCTTTCCGGAACGACCCAAATCTTCATATGCCACACATCGTCTACTGCCCATGAGTGCTCGTACATTCTATGATGTAATTCCTGCACAGGGTGAGACTTTTTAGTACATTTGTCGTAAGCCTTGCTATGGCTGATTTATAAATACGATGTGCAGTGTCCGTGTTTATTGATATAACTAAGCAAATGTCCTTCAGACATGCATGCAGGTCTGAAGGACATTTGCTTAGTTATATCAATAAGCACGGACACTGCAAATCGTATTTATAATCATTTCATTTACGCACAATAACTGTTACAACAATACATCTTGCATGAAGAGGAAACCTCTGTGAGGGTGTAATAACTTATTTCCAACAGCATTTTCCTAAGTTTGTATTACCTTATTTAGCCCACCATTCCCCAACTTAGATGCTTCACTTACAGTGACTAACAGACTGGGTTCGCTTACTGATTAAATGAGTTCCACGAAGCTAGCAGGATAGAACCAGGCAGCCGCGTCTTTCGCAAAGTCCTGTTCACGAATGGGACGAGTACAGTCGCTGACTGTGTGGTACCAACAACACGCCAGAACTGTTTCATCTTCGTCAATTGCCAAGCCATACGCGTTGCGCGCTGGGACACGCGTCTCTGGATTTCCCGAGAGAGGCATCCCAGACTGAGTATTGTGCCAGTCTCGGGAAATCACGCAATCTTGTTCCTGAAATCTCATTCACTACTTAAAGCTGCTGTTTTGGTAGCTTGCAGCGACTGAGCCAACTAACACCGTCAATGATACGACCGTACTGTTATATCTGCGTAGTGACTGTATTGCGTCGCTTCCTTTGACAAATAATCTGAAATGTTACTTTGCCGAATGTGTTCTTAATTGAGCGAATGAAAAAACTACATCCCCCCCCCCTGGGCTTTATCTATCACGAGATGTAATGCTTTAATACTGCTGTGTGCGCGATAATCTGCACAAAAATTGTAGTCATAGCAGCTGACAGGCTTATATATAAAGCGCATTCTATGACTTTATCGACTATTTTCTGGGGAACAGAAACTACAACATGCAACTGGAAACCTATAAGAACACAAACGGTGGAAGGTGAATTTACAGAAGGAATGCCTATGTGTGTAATTATACCTATAGGTCTAAATACAGCACACAATACAGCGAGAACATCACACACAAATTGCTATCAGACGCCTATTTTGACAGAAACAAAACAAGAACAAACCTCACAGTGCGAACCAAAGAACTTACAAGTAAATAACACACATATAGACGATAAACAAAACAAAAGAGAATCACAGCCCGCCAGGCTACAGAAATAGCGTGTTTTTGGCAACTTTCATAAAAAAGCGAAATTTTAAATAGTGACAGCAAAAAACAATGTGGGTGCTACAAAGGAAACACATGAAGAGGGCAACATAAAAACCTGAGAAATCTTAATAGTTCAGGACATCTTTCCCACTCAACTCAATGAAAACAATGTGCAACAAATAAATGATGCTTGTCATGATGTTTGTCGTGAATATCACTGAAAGAAATAATTTAAGTTAGAAATTATTCTAATGTCTTCAAGATAGTCCTGACTCACATGATTGTATGCATCCAAATTTTTTTAATGTTACAAAAACGCAGTGACTTTGAAATTTTCAATTCTCGTTTAATCGGGCTTCTGAATCGGTTAGGCTTCGAGTGTCTCACAGTAGACGTAACCGTGAATGGGTTTCCGCGCTCGAGGAATTCGATGAGTATCGGACCTCAGACGTCGAAACATAGGTGACGACGCATGCTTCGCTTCCCCAGATGTCACACTACGTTATCCTAAAGCGACACATTCTAATTTCAATCGGTTTGGTTGTTAAGACGTTCCGTAAGTTTTGATTTGAACACCCCTCGTATTTATAGATCATTTAAACTAAAATCAACCCGATTGTCGTTTTTCAACCGTATATGTTAAGGGAAAATGTTCGACAATTAAGCGTTGCATCTTCTTGTGATTAGTGAGCAAAAACCTATTACAGTTATTTTCTAATTACTCATGCAAAAAAGTACAAACTGATTTTAATTGGTCAGTTTAAAGATACGATGAAAATATTAATGTTATTAATGAGTCTGGAAAACATCGTTTCCTGTTAGGAAGGGAGCGAACTGGTATAGGATGCAAAATAAAAATATGAGCTAAGTCCGACAAAAGTTTTTACAATTTATTTTATAATAAGGTAACCGGTTTCGATCTATGCTAAGATCATCCTCAGACCAATCCGCCTCAACCAGTAGCGAATATAGTTTATATTTTTAGGAGATTAGAGTAAAGATAAGTTAAGTAATTTTAAGTAGACACTCCACAATAATTTGTATTAGTTTGCTAGTCATATTCAGTAGAGTTTCGAAAGTTTGAGTTTCCATTAGTCCGAGCCTCATAATTATATATATAAGGCAGTTGCACCGATCTCCTACATTTTTTATTTTGTTTTTCTGTTTTTTACTGACACGATAAATAATGAAAAGATCTTTGCAAAAGGTAGATAGGGAGAGAACTGCTCACTAACAAAGCAGACGACAATGCAATCAACACCGTCGATTAGCTCGCTGCCTTGTTGCAAGAACATTGTCAGTATGGCACGAAATCCGCCGACTGCTGCCGCGTGCTGCTCATCAGAACGGGGGAGATCACATGCGGTAGTACCCGTACAGTACAGTGTTGTGTGTCGTTTTGTTTGTGTGTGTTTTTTAGAAACCAACTGCAGGAAGGACATGACAATTTCGCCGCTAGTGTGGACTGGCTCGACTAGTGGAAGAAGAGGTAAGGATTATGTCAACAAGACTATGTTGAGAAAAACTGTCTGGTGACGATCAGGCCGTTTCAATATTTATTTATCATCCAATTTAAAAAATCATAACTGACGAAAATTTGTCTAAGAAACAAATACATAACTGTGACGATAATGGGATAAATTTTAAAATGTTACCGGAACACTCGCTTCTCGTGAAGAAAAAAATTGCCCCTGGGCACAAAACAGGAAAGAGCGGCTCACATTTATGGCAGCTTCAAATGCAACTGGGAACCACAAACTGAAACCGGTTGTGATTGGCAAGTCTTGCAAGCCAAGAGCATTCAATATTGTGACCATCTCAACTCTTCCGGTTATCTACACACATCAGAATAATATGGGTGAATCAGGAAATCTTCAAGATTTTTTTAACTCATTTGTTCCGGCCTGCAAGAATTTTTTACAAGAAAGGGGAATGCCACGTAAAGCAAGTTGGCTCATAAATAATGCGTCCTCACATCCAAGTGTAGATGGATCAGGGCTTTCTGGAATGCGATTGCTAGAGTTAATTCTCCATTACGAAGAGAACAGAAGCATTGTAGGAGCATTGAAGAAAGTGACTTTGAAGGACGTCGTGTACTGGATTAGCGAATCTTGGAGCGAGATAAAGTTAGTCACAATTTCTAAGTCATGGAAAAAAATTCTACAGGAAAGTATGTCAGACACAGAACCCCAAGCTGTAGGAGACGAGGACGATTAACTGTTGTGCAATTTAATCGGAAGATCGGAAGACAGGTTATGAAGAGGCGAACAAAAAATGTACAAATGTTTGTAAATCTATCGGACTGAACTACTCGGTTATTAGTCCGTAGCTTACAAACTACTTAAACTAAATTAAACTAACATAAGGACAACACAAACACCCATGCCCGACGGGGGTCTCGAACCCCCGACGGCGAATGGCCGCGCGCCCTGCAGCACGGCGCCTCAGTATTCACGGATAATCCGCCGCAGTAAATTCGAACAGTTGGACAGACTCTTCCATAATTGACATGGTTAACATTTCATCAGTGTGAGACTGATGAGAATGACGAGGCAGAGGCTGCAGTAATGATGTCTCACACCGATGGCTGTTCCGTGGAAGAACAGCCTGAGGCGACACCAAGTGACATACTGGTTCTGAGACGGTGGCGTGACATTGCCGCGTAACGTTGCAGCTTCGCCAAACAAAAGACTTCACGATTATTTCCGTAAATGAATACACTACTGGCCATTAAAATTGCTACGGTAAGAAGAAATGCAGATGATAAACTGGTATTCATTGGACAAATATATTATACTAGACCTGACAAGTCATTACATTTTGACGCAGTTTGGATGCAATAGATCCTGAGAAATCAATACCCAGAACCACTTCTGGCCGTAATAACGACCTTGATACGCCTCGGAATTGAGTCAAACAGAGCTTGGATGGCGTGAACAGGTACAGGTGCTCATGCAGCTTCAACACAATAGCACGGTTCATCAAGAGTAGTGACTGGCATATTGTGACGAGCCAGTTGCTCGGTCACCATTGCCCTTACGTTTCCAGTTGGTGAGAGATCTGGAGAATGTGCTGGCCAGGGCAGAAGTCGAACATTCTCCGTACCCAGAAAGGCCCCTACAAGCACCTGCAACATGCGGTCGTGAATTATCCTGCTGAAATGCAGGGTTTCGCATGGATCGAATGGAGGGTAGAGCCACGAGTCGTAACACATCTGAAATGTAACGGCTACTGTTCAAAGTGCCGTCAATGCGAACAAAAGGTGACCGAGACGTGTAACCAGAGGCACCCCATACTATCACGCGGCTGATACGCCAGTAAGGCGATGACCAATACACGCTTCCAATGTGCCTTCATCGCGATGTCGCCAAACAAGGATGCGATTATCATGATGCTGTAAACAGAATCTGGGTTCATCCGAAAAAATTACGTTTTGCCATTCGTGCACCCAGGTTCGTCGTCGCGTACAGCATCGCAGGTGCTCCTGTCTGTGGTGCAGCGTCAAGCGTAACTGCAGCCCTGGTCTCCGAGCTGATAATCCATGCTACTGCTAACGTCGTCGAACTGTTCATGCAGATACTTGTTGTTTTGCAAACGTCCCCATCTGTTGGCTCAGGGTCGAGACGTGGCTGCATGATTCGTTTCAGCCATGCGGGTAAGATGCCTGTCATCTCGACTGCTAGTGATACGAGGCCATTGTGATCAAGCACGGCATTCCGTATTGCTCTCCTGAAGCCACCGATTCCATATTCTGCTAACAGTCATTGGATCGCAACCAACGCAAGCAGCAATGTCACGATTCTATAAACCACAATGACGATAGGGTACAATGCGACCTTTATCCAAGTCGGAAACGTGATGGTACGCACTTCTCCTCCTTACACGAGACATCACAACGTTTCACAAGTCAACGTCGGTCAGATGCTGTTTGTGTATGAGAAATCGGTTGGAAACTTTCTTCATGTAGGTGTCGTCACCGGCGCCAACCTTCTGTGAATGCTCTGAAAAGCTAATCATTTGCATATCACAGCATCTTCTTCCTGTCGGTTAAATTTCGCGTCTGTAGCACGTCATCTTCTTGGTGTAGCAATATTAATGGCCAGGAGTGCAATTATTGTTATTATGCCAATGCTGATGCATATGTAAATATTTCTCTTTTAAAAAAATTAATTTTTTTCACATGTATTACAATATAATAATATTTCTTTTACCCATTTAAAATAGTCCGAGTTTTGGATAGTTCGAGGTGGCACCGGTCCCGTGCACCTCGAACTGCCGAGGTCTTAACGTTGATGCATGAGCAGTCGTCGCACACTCATCGCCTCGGCATCGATGTTGAGACGAATCGGTCTGAGAATGTTCTTAGCATAGATCGAAATTGGTTACCTTGAAGTAAAGTGTAAAGGCGTTTTGCGAATTTGGCTGATATTTGCATTTTGAATTAATGTTATTGCTTATTTCTATTGAGATTTTGACAGATCGATTCTGGCGAAGCGATCATTGTGGCATGTACAACACTTAATCTTTACCCCACGGATAATACTAAAATTGTGCAACCCATCCCACTGCTGTTCAAATAAGATGGGTTGGAGGCGTTGTCAGGATGGATGGCGGAGTGGTGAAGGCCTGTGGGCGCTCTAGAAAAGGGTGGCTGATTGGCAAATAAGAGATAGGTTTCAAGTTTATGTTGTTGTTGTTGTTGTGGTCTTCAGTCCGGAGACTGGTTTGATGCAGCTCTCCACAATACCCTATCCTGAGCAAGCCTCTTCATCTCCACATAAGAACGACAACCTACATCTGTCTGAATCTTCTTACTGTATCCATCTCTTGGTCTTCCTCTGCGATTTTTACCCCACACACTTCCCTCCAATGCTAAATTCACAATTCCTTGATGTCTAAGAATGTGTCCTACCAATCTATCACTTCTTTTAGTCAAGGTATGCCAGAAATTTCTTTTCTCTCCAATTCTGTTCAATACCTCCTCATTAGTTACGCGATCCACCCACCTAATCTTCAGCATTCTTCTGTAGCACCATATTTCAAAAGCCTCAATCCTCTTCCTGCCGCACAGTTTATCGTCCATGTCTCACTCCCATACAAGGCAACACTCCATACAAATGCCTTCAGAAAAGACTTCCTTAGGCTTAAATCAATATTCGATGTTAACAAATTTCTCTTTTTCAAGAACGCTTTTCTACCCATTGCCATTCTGCATTTTATATCCTCTGTACTGCGACAATCATTTGTTATTTTACTGCCCAAATAACAAAACTCATCTACCTCCTTTATTGCTTCGTTTCCCAATCTAATTCCTTCAGCATCGCCTGATTTCCTTACACTGCACTCCATTACCCTAGTTTTGCTCTTGTTAATGTTCATCTTATATGCACCTTTTAGCACACTGTCCATTCCCTTCAACTACACTTCCAGGTCTTTTGCTGCCTCTGAGATTATTACAATGTCGTCGGCAAAACGCAATATTTTTAATTCTTCACCCTGAACTTTAATTCCTTCTCCAAATTTCTCCTTGCCTTCCTTTATAGCTTGCTCAATGTACAAATTGAATAACAATGGAGAAAGACTACAACCCTGTCTTACTCCCTTTCCAACCACTGCATCCCTTTCATGCCCTTCAACTCTGATAACCGCTGTCTGGTTTTTGTACAAGTTGCAAATAACCTTACGCTCCCTATATTTTACTCCTGCTTGCTTCAGAACTTGAAAGAGTTTATTCCAATCAAAATTGTCAAAAGCCTTCTCCAAATCTACAAAAGCTAGAAATGTAGGTTTGCCTTTTCTTAATCTATCTTCTAGGATAAGCCGTAACGTGAGTATTGCCTCCCGTGTTCCTACATTTCTCCTGAACCCAAACTGATCTTCCCCGAGGTCGGCTTCTACCACCTTTTCCATCCTTCTGTATATAATTCGTGTTAATATTTTGCAACCATGACTTATTAGACTGATGGTTCTGTAGTTTTCACACCTGACTGCACCTGCTTTCTTTGGAATGGGGATTATAACATTTTTCTTAAAGTCAGAGGGTACTTCTCCTGCCTCATACATCTTACGCACCAGGTGAAACAGGTTTGTCATGGCTGGTTCTCCCAGAGACTTCAGTAGCTCTGAGGGAATATCATCTACTCCAGGGGCCTTGTTTCGACTTAGGTCTTTCAGGGCTCTGTCAAATTCTTCTCTCAATACAGTATCTCCTATTTCATCTTCATCTACATCCTCCTCCCTTCCTACAATATTGTCTCGGAGTTCATTTCCTTTGTAGAGCCCCTCTATATACTCTTTCCACCTTTCAGCTTTCCCTTCTTTGCTGAGAACTGGTTTTCCATCAGTTCCTTGATATTCATAGATCTGTTTTTCTTATCTCCAAATGTTTCTTTTATTTTCCTGTAGGCTGTATCTATTTTACCCCTATTTATACATTCTTCTACATCCTTGCATTTGCCTTCTAGCCACTCCTGCTTAGCCATTTTGCACTTCCTGTCAATCTCATTTCTTATTCGTCTGTACTCCATTTTGCCTGTTTCATTTACTGCATTTTTATATTTTCTCCTTTCATCGATTAAATTTAGTATCTCCTGTGATATCCAAGGATTTTTTGTAGGTCTTGCCTTCCTACCTATTTTGCCTCTGCTACCTTCACTATTTCATCTCTCAATTTTACCCATTCCTCTTCTACTGTTTTATTTTCCCCTGTTTCTGTCAATTGTTGCCTAAAGCTCCCTCTGAAATTCTTAAGAACCTCACGTTCCTTCAATTTATCCAGGTCCCATCTCCTTATTTTCCTACCTTTTTGTAGTTTCTTTAGTTTCAGCCTACAGTTCATAACCAACAAGTTATGGTCAGAGTCTATATCTGCCCCTGGGTATGTTTTACAGTTTAAAGCCTGGTTCCGGAATCTATGTCTTACCATTATAAAATCTATCTGATACCTTCCGGTGTCTCCTGGTCTCTTCCACGTATACAACCTTCTTTTGTGATTCTTGAACCAGGTGTTTGTTATAACTAAATTATGTTCTGTGCAGAATTCTACCAGGCGGCTTCCTCTTTCATTCCTTTTGCCCAGACCATATTCACCTACTATCTTCCCTTCCCTTCCTTGTCCTACTACCGAATTCCAGTCTCCCATAACAATTAAGTTTTCCTCTCCCTTAATTGTCTGAATAATTTCCTTTAGCTCCTCATATATTTCTTCGATTTCCTCATCATCGGCAGAGCTAGTTGGCATATAAACCTGTACTACTGTTGTCGGTGTTGGCTTCGTATCTATCTTGACAATGATAATGCGATCACTGTGTTGGTCATAGTAGTTTACCCGCATTCCTATTTTCTTATTCATTATCAATCCTACTCCTGTGAAACCCCCAATTGATTTTGTATTTATAATCCTGTACTCACCTGACCAGAAATCCTGTTCATCCTGCCACCGAACTTCACTAATCCCAACTATATCTAACTTCAACCTATGCATTTCCATTTTTAAATTTTCTAATTTTCCTACTCGATTAAGGGATCTAACATTTCACGCTCCGACCCGTAGAATGCCAGTATTGTCTTTCCTGATGATCACATCCTCCTGAGTAGTCCCCGCCCGGAGATCCAAATGGGGGACTATTTTATCTCCGGAATATTTTACCCGAGAGGATGCCATCATCATATGTTCATACAGTAGAGCTGCATGTCCTCGGGAAAGGTAACGGCTGTAGTTTCCCCTTGCTTTCAGCCGTTCGCAGTAGCTGTGTGGCAAAGCCACATTAGCTGATGTTACAAGGCCAGCTCAGTCAATCATCCAGACCGTTGCCCCTGTAACTACTGAAAAGGCTGCTGCCCCTCTTCAGGAACCACACGTTTGTCTGGCCTCTCCACAGATACCCCTCCGCTGTGGTTGCACATACGGTACGGCTATCTGTATCGTTGAGGCACGCAAGCCACCCCACCTCGGCAATGTCTGTGGTTCATGGGAGTGGTTCAAGTATATATTGTGTATATTCTTGACATACGGAATACATAGCGTGGCTCGCCCTAGGGTCGGATGAAATAAATGAGTGCCAGTGTAAGTTACGGATTAGAAAACGGAAAAGGTAATGGTTGCGGTAATGGTTCACACAGTTGGTGGATGATACCGAACAGCCGCTAGGCTGGAGCGGACGACATGCGGCCGTTCGCCCCACACAGAGGCTGGGCTTCCGGAGTGCGTCTATTCTGTTCAAAAACATTTTCAAATGTTTGTATAGTCTATGGGACTTAACTACGGGGTTAACAGTCCCTAAACTTACAAACTAATTATGAACTACTTATGAACTACTTACGAACTAGGACGGCACAAATATCCATGCCCGAGGGGGTATTCGAACCCCCGACCATATTGACCGTGCAGACCGTGACTGGAGCGCCTTAGTCCCCTCGGCCACCGCGGCCGGCCGTCTGTTCTGTACGAGAACTCAAACTGAAGAGAGCGAAGGAATTGATTCTCGCACCTCTGAGTCCTGCAGCAGTAGCACACGTGATCAAACGTGGGTGTCTGCTATGGCTCCACGATAGCATGGAAACGACAGTAGTTCCAGCACGAAGCCAGAAGGGTGACGTGATTTTAGAATCAGCAATCAATACTGGTGCTGGCCGGCTCTGTCTTGCAAGATGGACAGCCTTGGTCACGTTGTCAAGGCGTATGTCGCAGTGGAATAACACATGTAAAACTTAAGGGAAGTTTTGAAATAATTTTTTTTAATTATTTCCCTAAACCATTTTAGACTGGCTGGTCATCCTGCACAGGCATCTGTATTTCCCAGAATCGATATGTAGTCGCTTGATCTAGTTCGATTTGCAAAGTCGATCTTTTCGTATAAGTTATTTGGAGGCGCTGCAGACGGTGTGTACCTGCGCTCTCCTGATGGCGAGCCCGTGCCTGAGGTGCGCCGTGGCGAAGGGGTCGGTGCCGGTGAGGCAGGCGGCGCAGAGCTGGTGGTGCGAGCAGCGCAGGCAGCGCAGCAGCGCGCGGCCGACGCGGCCGCAGCCGGAGCAGCAGGCGCTGCCCCCGGCGGGCCGCTGCAGCGGCGGCAGGCGCACGCGCCCCCTGCGCCCGGCCGGCGACGGCGACGGCGAGCGGCTGCTGGGCCGCGGGAGCTCCTCGCCGGCGGCGCGCGACGGTCCGGCCGCGCGGCCTCGCGCCGCCACCTGCGGCGTCAGCGCCGACGACAGCGGCCGCGGACGAGGCGCGTTGCGCGCCTCCAGCTGCAGCTCGCGCAGCGTGCAGAACACGCCCCTGCACAACGCACCACACTCACCGCCTCCTCTTGCCGAACATCTTAAGGCACGTTTGTGAAACCAGCTTTGTGTCTCTGTCTCTACATGCAGGAATATGACACTTTCTGGACGACCGTAATGCCGTCCTGTCTCGAGACGTAGAGGAGGAAGTGCCGCGGCGGAATAGCAGTGCGCACTAAGACTGTGTTTATGAGCTGCGGTTGCTCCGTAGCGGAGGAATCGCGGCGGTTTGGCAGTGTGCTGTTCCTCAAAAGGCAGCGTGGGACCAGTTTATAGGCGCGGCTGTGGTAGTGGTCCCTCCGAATTTCCATTGCGGGGTAAAACTACCACCGGCTGCAGTTCCAAACCGCCGCGGTTGTGCAGTGCCACAGCGGTGTCTGCTTACACGGCGGCTTATAGGGCTGTAAGGTGCGCGCGGCGGAACCGTGCGCCTTTTGTCGTTCGCCCTTTGTTGCCCTGCCAGGTAGGAATAAGCTCCTCAAGATCACCGCGGCTGAACCGCCTGCTGTGTGAATGAGAGGCGGTTCCTCCACAAAATCAGTGGTTCCTATAAACACAGCCGGGAGTGCCTTGCTGCGGTCCATGCGGCCATTCGCCACCGGATGTTCTTAGGATAAGTTAGTTTAAGGAGGTTGTTAGTTTAGGGACCAATGACCACTGCAGTTACGTCCCATAACTTTACAAACATTTGAACATTTTGAGGAGGAAGTGGTGATGTTGCAGTGAGGAATTCAAAGTTCCACTGCCCTGCAAAGTGTAGAATGAACGATCTGGATGTAGCAGGTCGTTTCATAGCACACAGTAGCTAGATAGAAAGCACGTCTGTCGTGCACCACATAGAACAACACGTCCTTTGTGAGGGCGGCTTGAGGAATTGTGAGAAAACATGTGCTCGGTATGACGAGCCAACAGTAACCAGAAAGTAAACAATTCGCGATTAAATGCTAAAGTGTAAAGATCGTTTAGAAGTAGCTAAGGGTGTGGTGGTCCTCCACTACCAACAACCCAGCTTTCCAACATGGCAGCAGATTTTGATACCGATAAGGGTTCCACTACTTTGTCTCGCCACTGGTAAGAACCTGTACTGCTGAGAAACTTCTGGTGACATGTACTCCCGTCGGTAACTGACCTTTACAGCTTGTGCTGTCAAAGCTCGTGTATGCCACTATCCACGAAGGCAACCTGGGCTACCACATCAGCCTCCTTCAAAAAGCAGATATGGAGGTGGTTCCAGCTTCAGAGAAACGTCCGACCACCGCAGAACCTGAGAACTCATCCATCCATTCGGTTGCTGCATCTACACCCAATGATCTTCAGTAACACCAGAGGAAGGGGACCAAAACATCCAAACCTGTTGATACAACAAGTTCACAGGATGCCTTCATCCAAAGCGCAAACATACTGCTAGCGCTGCAATGCTAGCCACGGCGCCAGTTATCCATGCCACTAACATTTGAAGACAGCGCCAAGAGCCTATGTCCACAAAAGGGAGAGTTTCGACAATTTCATCAAAAATGAAGCCATCGACACCAGCCTGACTGGAGATACTCCCCACAAACCAGGAGTCCACCTTAATGTTATCAACTACTCTCATTATTGGAAAGACTGACCGACTGCTGGACGTGGCACAGCAGTATACATGAAGAGAGGTCCCTTCAGCATCATTCATTCCACATCTCTGAGCTAACGAGACCTCTGGTGTCGCTGTCCACACAATTGCCAGACTCATCACATTCGTCACTGTCTACATGAAGCATAGAACAGCCCTCTATTTGAATCACTTTCTCTCTCCATGCCTGGAAATCTCTTCCTCATCGACGATTTCTATGACAAATATGGCCCCTGGAACTCATGTGTCACCAGTGTTAGTAGAGAGCATCCCTTCCACACAGGTTTGCAACACAGCTCTACAGTTCTGGGACTTATCGGCCCTACATTCTACTCCAGCGATGGAGGTCTCCCACACGTCAATTACATAGCCATTCTGAAGCGCATAGCTTACTTTATAATGACCATCACTTTCTGTGCCCTGTCTTCCAATCATCTTCGAGTGATCTTCATCATGAACATTAATCGATCAGCGCATGTACCCTGTCACTAAAATTACAGGAGAATCAACAAGGCAGATTTCAAGAAGACTTGACCCTCAGAGTGGGCACTGCACTAGTTACAGATATTGTTTGAGGCGACAGTACCCTCGACTATTTCACACACCACATGCTGCAGGCTGCATATGCTGCACTCTCTAGAGTACTGCATCGAGCTTGTGGCTATTCAAGAGAACTTCCACTATCTGAGAAGCCATGTAAATAGCTGTCTCTTCTGAGAGTGTCAGCTCATCTGTCAGCCAACTACCAAATGACTTCTCAACAGGCTTCACTGGGAAATCGGCGACGAGAGTGGGCAGACCTGTCGACCTGTCCACACTGAGTATGGATGGCAGTGCATTGCGCCGCTCCAAGCTGCTTCTTCTCCATTGACCACTGTGCCCCCTCTCCCACTTCTGGTGGGACAGGACGTCGTCTGTGAAGCTGACACAAAGGCCACTCTCCTCGCTGACGAATTTGTATGAAATTTTACGCCAGTTGAAGACTTTATCGACCTCGCTCCTGATCAACTGTTCAGAGAGGCTTCTCACAATTTCTAAATGCCAGGGACGCCAAAAATGTGATTAAGTTCATCACAGAAGAAGAATTCAGGTTCCAACCTCAGTGAATCAACTTCAAAAGGGCAGGGGGCAATAACTGAGTAAACAACTTCCTCCTTATTATTAGTCTTTTCAGTGCCATCCTCTGCACAGAGTCGTACTCCACAGTTTGGAAACATGTGGCACTGCTGGTATTACGAAAGTTGGCAAGGATATAGAGCTGGCTCAAAACCACTGGACAATCAGCCTCCTGCCTTCACTGTGCAAGGTCTTCAAATCGATCTGTCATCAATGTCTGGTTCGTCACATCGACGCCAATGTCCTTCTCACGGATGAGCAGGTCAGCTTCTATAAAGACCATTCAGTGACACACAAACTTCTCCGCCTGGAGGAGTAAGTGATGTGCACCCTAGAGACATGGGAGTGCAATGTTCCTGCATGTCTCAAAGGCAATTGACTCCATGTGACATAACAGCCTCTTGTAGAGATCATTTCTGCTTGGGTTCTGACGTCACACCAGGTCCTCTGTGATTCTATGTCAGCCAGAATATTTCACGTCTGTGTCGAGGGTGGGACGTCTCCAGACCGAGCTATCTGGGCAGTAGTGCCACTCTACACCACCCTCTCAACACAACTGAAGTTCCTAAGATGCCCTCGTCTGCAGCTGGTCCTCTTTGCCAGTGGCATAGCGCTCTTCACCTGATTGATGATCTCTGCTGTGATGTTCCACTGCCTCCACCACGGATGCGACTCTCTGGGCTCCTGTTCCACCAAATGGAGACTGAAGTTTAATGTTGCAAAGAACCAGGCGGTATTTTCACAAGGGAGATGCTGCCACCCAATTTCCCACCTGTCATTATCATGGGAAGCCCCATCTCTTGGATGCACATATAGCCAAATACCTGGGGGTTATATTAGACCGCCACTTCACTTGGCTCCAGCGTAATCGAGACGGCAGGTACAAGGTGGTGGGTCGTCTCCACACACTCTACCCTATTCTCTGTCCGGATTCACCACTTCCCCCACACCATAGCATCGTGATGTACTTGGCTGTGGTCCACCCAGTGCTCGAGTATGCAACTGTGGTGTGGGGCAAAGCCGGAGTTGTCCACATCCAGCAACATCAATGAGTGCAGAACTTATCACTGAAAGTCACCATGCTCCTTGGGTGCACCCAACAGACCAGCTTCACCACGACACCAGGATCCCACTCTTGTGAGCCTACTACCATCACTCGGCACGTGAATTCTGTATGAAGAAACACCGCTCATATAACCGACTCATTCAAAAGTTGGGTTACCCAATATATCATCGGCCGATTACTTGTTGGAACGACCTGTTGTGGGTGTACTTTCCCTCTCGTAGTAAGCCCCGACTCATCCCTTCTTACATAATCTCATGCTCTTCCCTTAAGTCAGGTCCCATCCTTTGGTCTCGCTTCAACCCTTGCAGAAATAGCATTGAAATGCTTGGCCTGCTTCACTCCTGAGCACATGCATCGCTCGCAATTTAGCTGTATCTGTATCTGCGTCTGAGTCTTCTAAAAACATATGTAACATCAACTTTAATATACACCGCTGGAAATAGAAATTAGTACATCCACTTAAGAGTTCTTCAATTCACTCAACATTTATTGCTGAAACAGTGCATTTGTAGTACATGAAATAAAAACCTTTACAGATCAGTAGCTCAAATAATTCTGAGATACCACGTGTCGATTCTTGATGAAACATCCCTATTGGTACGTGGCGCCAATGTTGGCGCTGATACTGACTTCCAACCTATCATACCTACGGAAAATGCTGTCTTGGGATATATTATTCAAACTTTTCACATAGTTCTTGAAAGAGTTGTGCGATGACGAGTCACACATGTCAGTTGTCGTCCCATCATATAAGACGTCCGCGATTGGAGATATGATCAAAGATAGTGTTGGCGAGAGAAGTTGCTGCACGTCTTGCAGAGCACATTAAGTTTCACGTGTAATGTGTGGACGGGCTTTAGCCTGTTGAAACAACATATCACTTTCCTGTTACAAGAATGGCAAAAGAACGGGTCTTACTACATTCTGAATGTACAGAGTGCCTGTCAACGTTCGCATTACAAACACCAAAGATGAAAGAGAATTGAAGCTATTCGCACACATCATGAGGCCTTAAGTGAGGCCAGTGTGCTTCAGAAAAATGCACTTTACAAGAGAGCATTCGGCATGTCTACGTCGCACGCACAAACGACCATCACTTTGGGACAGGCTTTCATTGCTGAAAACCACGGATCGGTATTCCATCTTCCAAATGATGCTCTGACAGCACCAGTGGAGGTGTATACGTCGATGCTGTGGTGTAAGTGCAAAGTTGGCTACAAATTTGTGTGAACATAGTCTCACTGCTAGTAATCGATTGGTAAAATTTTGAGTTGACACTTCTAAACCCACCACTGAACTCTCAATTCGAGCTGCCTGTACCATCTGTACACTAAATCCATCCAACGTTACTTCAGCCTGCCAACAAATATTCTATAAAATTTAAAAGCGCTGTAGTCGAGAAAACTTTGTCAAAAAATGTTCAAATGTTTGTTAAGCTTATGGGACTTAACTACGGGGTCATCAGTCCCTAAACTTACAAACTACTTATGAACTACTTACGAACTAGGACGGCACAAATATCCATGCCCGAGGGGGGATTCGAATCCCCGACCGTAGTGGCCGTGCTGACCGTGACTGGAGCGCCTCAGTCACCTCGGCCACCGCGGCCGGCAAAACTTTGTCTATTCAGTATTTAATAGTCTAAGTGTTGCAATAATAATTTCGTGCGTCTCAGTGACCTGGTGCAAGTCTTTCGATTGGACGCCACTACGGCGACTTACGTCTTACGTGTCCATAACCTAACCCAGTTATCCAACCGGGAAAGGGGGACCTACAGTTTAACATTGAATCCGAACCACCTGTTGTTTCTGGCGATTCCTCACACCGTTGAGAGGTGAAGGCTAAGGTAAAACGCAGACTGAATAATTACTTGATCCGACTGGGTTTCGATCCCCCGAGACCCTTCGGTTTCCAGGCGAGCGCTTTACCTCGAGACCACCGGGGACGACTAGTGTTACAGTAATACTCTGTTTCACACAAATTAAATTCAGTAGATGAAATCAAATTAAGAATAATTATTATAGAAAACTAGTTAGAAGATAAATACATATTTAAATAGATGCTTTTGATGGCTAACACAATTTTTAATTTTCAATGCTGGTAAACTTGTTATCAGATTAAAGAAACTGTGGTCGTTTGCAAACATCACTTCATCTATGATAGAGGTTCTTCTTCTGTTTCAAGGTACAGGATGGTACTCGACCAATGAAGTATGTCTTAACTGTCCACACATATGTAACTAGTTTTAAAGATATAAAATATTTAACATAAAATTAAACAATTAATTATATCATACTAATGGCTTCAATATACACTGCAGAGCCAAGAAACTGGTACCCATGCCTAATATCGTTTAGGGCCCGCGTGAGCACGCAGAAGTTCTGCAACACGACGTGGCATGGACTTGACTAATGTATGAAGTAGTGCTGGAGGGCTATCCATAAATCCGTAACGCTATGAGGGGTGGAGAGCTCTTCTGTACATCACTTAGCAAGGCATCCCAGGTTTTCTCAATAATTTTCATGACTTGGGAGTCTGGTGGCCAGCGGAGACGTTTAAACTCAAAAGAGAGTTCCTGATGCCACTCTATAGCAAGTCTGTCGAATCGCCCTGCTGGAATTGCCCAAGTCCGTTAGAATGCAAAATGGACATGTATGGATGCAAGTGATCAACCAGGATGCATACGTACATGACACCTTTTAGAGTTGTATCCAGACGTATCTCTCGCTCGTTCTCAATCCGAAGATTGGTTGGCAGCAATTCTTCTCCTACACACTTCTCTGTTCTCGGATAGCCTCTTCATTTTCTGATATGATTCCACTCCTACGTCTCTTTGAATCTGTTTCACGTACTGCAATCTGGGTCTTCCTCCGCCTCTTTTTCCTTATACCATCCCTTCCATAATATTAATTATAAACTCATTGTGTCTATACAGATGGCCTATTAACTTGTCTCTTCTCTTTATTATCGTTTTCACAAGTACTCTTTTTTCGCCGATTCTTCTAAGAACTTCTTCGTTTGTCATCTTGGCCGTCCAAGGGATTTTCTGCATCCTCCTCCAACACCACAATTCAAATGTTTCTAGTCTTCTCTTGTCGCAAACGCCGAGTGTCCAAGTTTCCAAGCCATACAATGCCACACTCCACACATAGCATTTTATAAATGCTTTTTTGCTCTCTTCTTTTATATTTCTTAATGTAAGAAGCATCCGTTTATTGTTGAAGGCTAGTTTAGCTTGCGCAATTCTACTTTTTATGTCTGCTGAACTTTTGCCATCCGGTGTAATTTTACTTCCTAAGTATGTGAATACATTAACTTGTTTCAGTGGTACATCATTAATCTTAATATCAGTTGTATTTTGCTCGCGGCTGCATACCATGATCTCTGTCTTTTTTGTGTTTATTTTCATGTTATATTTAGCTGGCAGAATCTCATTCATTCTTGATAACGCCTTTTGCAGATTTTCTTCGCTCTCCTCAATGATGGCTATGTCATCAGCAAACCTTATCATTTTAATTGGTACTCCATTGATCTTAATTCCTTCCATAGACTCTTTACATTCCTTAACTCCCTCCTCAATATACAAGTTGAATAGCACTGGTGATAAATTGCGTCCTTCTCGTACTCCTTTCTGTATGAGAGCCTCTTGTATTTCACCATGTATATTTATAATACCTCTTTGATTTTTGTAGAGTTCATGTACTATCCGTCTGTCTCTGAAATCTAGACCAACATTAGTCACAATTTCCATCAGAAGATTCGAATTCACATTATCAAAGGCTTTTTCCAAGTCCACGAAAGCAATGAACAGTGGTCTCTTTAGGTCCAGCATTTTATCCATGATTTGTCTTAACATTAGGATGGCTTCTCTTGTTCGTCTATTCCGTCGAAATCCAAATTGATCTTCATCTAGATTCTGCTCAATTTTATTTATTATTCGGTTATATATTATTTTTGTTAGTATTTTTGACATATGTGATATTAGGCTCAAGGTACGATGTTCTTCACATTTTATAGTGCCTGGTTTCTTTGGTATAGGAATAACGATAGTCTTTTTAAAATCTTCTGCTATTTTTCCAGTTCAATACATATCTTGAATTAGTTTGAAGATATAGTTATGTGTTTTGTTATCCAATCCTTATATCATTTCTCCAGTTAATGCGTCACATCCTGGTGCTTTGTTATTCTTTAGTTCTCTCACAGCCTTAAGGTATTCTTCTTTCGTTAATGAGGGTCCTAACTGATCTTTTGTGACAGTTTCTTCGTTTTCAAGATTACTTATCTCATCTGGATCTTCGTATAATTTTTCTATATAACGTTTCCAGCTTTCTCCTACTTCCTTGTTCTCAAATAGCCGTTTTCCATTTTCATCTAATATGTTATTGCTTCGGCCATTGACTTTCTTGAATTGTTTCTTAATCAGTTCGTGGCTGTTTCTATATTTCCTTTCTCTAGCTTTTCTTCTACTTCCTTGCACCGTCTCATTATGTATTCTTCTGTATCTTTCTTTGCTTCTCTGTTGACCATGTTTCGCAGCCTTTTATAACTTTTTATTCCTTCTTCACTCTTCGAATTCTTGAACTTTTTTCTTTCTTCCATAAGCTCAAGTGTATGATCGCTAATCCACGGTTGTGTTGTTTGTTTTTTGATGTTTCCCATTTCTCGATCAGCTGCTTGAAGGATTGAGTGTTTCAGTCCAATCCATTTCTCATTTACTGTACCATTTGGAATTTCTTTAACTTTCTGTTGTGCCTGCTTTTGGTACCTTTCCTTAACACTGTTATCATGTTTTTCATATCACTACAACTTCACACGCCCCACACAGAGCCTCTACCAGCCTGAAAAGACCCCTGCCGAAATGCAGCGCCAAACGTACACGTCCATCCGCTCGATAGAATTGGAAACGAGACTCGTCAGTTCAGGCAACTTGTTTCCACTCATCGATAATCCAATGTCGGTGTTGACGGGCCCAGGGGAGGCGTAAAAACTTTGTGTCGTGCTGTCAGCAAGGGAACACTAGTGGGCCTTCGGCTCCAAAAACCCATATCAATGATGTTTTGTTGCATAGTTCGCTCGCTGACACTTGGATGTCCCAGCATTGAAATCCGCAGTAATTTTCGGAAGAACGCAAAAGTTAATCGATTGTCTTCAGTCAAAGTTGGTCCCTTTCTTGAAGGATCTTTTTCCGGCCACAGCAATGTAGAAGATTTGACATTTTTCCGGATTTCCTATATTCACGGTATACTCGTGGAATTCTCGTACGGGAAAATTCCTACCTCATTGCTACCTCGGTGATATTGTGTCCCATCTCTCGTGCGCCGACTATAAAACCACATTCAATCTCACTTAAATCATTCTAACGTGCCACTGTACGACTGTAGCAGTAGTAACTGAGCTATCGCCTGCGCCAGCCATCTGTTGGCTTCATCGCCATGAGACAAATTGGAAAATCATAATAATTCTAAACAATTTTCTGTTCTACGTATAATGTAAAACCAAAGGGAACGAAAAAAGGTAAATATGAGCATCTGCCTTCCATACCCTTTTCCCGAGGAAAGAAAAAAAAACATAAATAAAATATATAAAATTCTTTAACTGCAGATTTAATTCTTCTGTGTGTCCGTCCATTCGGAGCTTACTGAATTCGGGATATCATAATGTCAAAACATGTTTCCATATTTTTATGGTAATTCAAGTCAGATTTAATTTTAAAATTTTCAATTTCAATATAGGTACAGTAGTCGGTATAATTGGCAACACGATTTTGAATTAGATAGCCAATGGTATGGCCGAGCATCCATGTAACTGTGTTGTTCTTGCTTCTTGGGTAGCGCAACTTCTGCGGCCACAGAAGTTCCGTCTTGTCAATGTGCGTTGCAGTGGTACGATCTATGATGGCCAATTTTCTGCACAGAAGGTCGGTGATTTGTTTCGCAGGCTCGCAGGTGAGGCAGTGAATGAGAGTATCCTGAAAGCCACATTCACCGCAGGTTGGCTGATTTGTGAGATGTATTTTGTGTAGCTTGTCGTTTGTTGATATCTTATCGTTTGCGACCATATACCACGCTGACTGAATCGCGCTGGGGAGAAAGTCGCTAAAAATAATTCTCCAGATAATGTTCCAACTGTGATTCGGCCATTTTCGTTCCACGGGGTTTCGGTTTGTAGTTGTTGTTAAGCGTTCATAGACTGCCTTGTTCGTTAGCCTGGTGGTTCTTGAGTGGGACGAACAGCCTTTATAAACATAACTGAAATTCAAGCAGTACTGTTGTATGTAAAGAACGGTAGGAGGAAGTGTCGATATATTAACGTGAGGTTCAAGTTGGCCTGGGCTCCATCTAGCCAACAAGATCTTGGTAGTGCTGTCCTGAGGAGACTCGATAATCTTCCGGAAATATAGGCGCTGACGCCGTCCTCTGATTGTTTGCATAGTTTCGTTGAGTCTTCAGGGTGTTACACAGCATTTAAATATACAGGGTGTTTCAGGAGGAATAGCACATATTTTAGAAGCTGGTAGTGTAGACAAATTGCAATAAAAAGGAACACATAGCATGTGTCTAATTTTAATTGAGTTCAGAGGTAAAGCTGTTAGTGTGTAACCCAGAAAAATGTAAAGCAAAGGGAAATGACGACGTCCAAAGATGATTTTCAAATATTCCATGTTTTAAAATATTTACTACTAGCCTGGGCACATATTTTTCCAGTCTTATTTGAGAAACGAAAATAAAAATTCGGGACAAATTTAACTCACAGATGTATTCTATACACTTCTTGTGTGCATTTCCTCTCTCCCAACCATTTATCCATCTCGTCCTACCTTAATCTATGACCATCTTATCCTCACTGCTCCTTACTCACCTTCTCAATCTCTCTATCAAACCGTCCATTCTCCTGCTCCATCCCGCCTCCCTCTCTATGCCCATCTCCTACACCCAAATCTACGTCTGTACATCATCTCTTTCTATCGATCTCTTCTTATTCTTTCTCTCATTCCATCTCCTATCCCTCTTGTTTGTTCATCTTCTCATTGCCCCATCTCTCTCCAACTCTTCCCCCCCCCCTTTCTCTCTACCATCCTCTCCTTCCTCTCAACCTTTCCGACATATTCTCCTCCTCCATTCCTCTATATATCTCCTTCTGTCGCCAGTTTGGCCATTTCTTCATAGCCCTCTCCTACCTCTTTCTCTCTGTTCATCTCTGACTGCCCCTGTCCAACTATTCCTCTCCTGTCAACCTAATCCTCCTCATTCTCTTCGTCAATCTTGTCCTCCACTTCTCTCACTGTTTGTCGCACCTGACGAGTAGAGAGCCCTGGAGAGCAGGTCGATAAGGCAGGCTGATACTATTCCCACAAAACACATCAGTTGTGTAGGGCAGCTCGTATCTCCGCTCTTATGGGAGGTTATAAACCCCACAGTGCTGATTCTCGTGTTGCTAGTAGTATATTACCAAATTTGGTTGAAATCGATCCAGTAGTTTCGGAGGAGAAGTGAAACATGCATACAAATATACACACACAAAGGGTGGCATCTGCATGCATACTTTAATATAGAATGTTTACAGTTACACTCCTTAGTGTGATATCAGCGTAAGCAGAAAATAAGTGTCATGCCACAGAGACGAAATAGGGCTTCCTGCAGCCGAATGAGCTAGTTTGAAGGGTGTCAAATTGGGGGCTTCTGTTTGCCACACAATTTGCACGCGTTTCGTAATGTGTGCAAAGATGTTGGTTAGAATGTCGAGGCAAATAAAGTGGTGTAAATACACCCAAAGTGTCACCCAGAGTATTTAGACTATTTAGCAAGAAACGATTCTGTAAGGACTACAACTTAGAAAATTTATAACTAGAGAACCAGTGAACTCTAATATCAAAAGTGTTGTAACTTGTGCCATTTACGAATTATTCAGTAACAAATATTTTTGTAGCAAACTTTAGTTCTTTAAGATAGAGAATTTATTCAAATAAACAAAATAACGGCAGTACAAATGTTCTTAAATAGTATGAACCTTTATAGAGTAGATAAATTAATGTTTTATGTTATTTACAAACTGTGAAATGACGGGTATGAACTTGTAACTAAATATGTATTTATTAACAAAACTAATGTACAAGAAAACTAATTACAGCACTGGAATGTATATGAAATTTCTTATGAAACTGATATAACACTTGTACTGTACAAACTCTATTTAATTTTTTTGCAAAATTGTCCAGTTCAAAGAATCCTATAACTAGGAGGCCGCGATCTTCATTTAGGAAGTCAGTGTCCTTATCCTGCTAGAGGCGGGACTTGTGTCGGTAGATGGCGAGGCTCTCAGTGTAAAGGTTCGCTTGTGGACGTAGAAGAACTTACATTTCTGGCGTTCTATGATACGGATATTTCGTATGAACCTGGTACCACCACAATTTTGTTGTGGTTTTTACACAGTCTCTCAGACGGTTAGTGTACTTTACCTAGGAATACTTTGGACGTGTGTTTACTGTGGTTTTGTAACTATGAATTGGAACCTTGTTAATTTATTTTCTAGCACGCTAATTTTGCGTATTCGTTTTGGGAAGGTTGAACTTGTACCAAGTTATACATACGGACTTGCAATATTCTCTCGAAAGAGACATTTTAACAATCAAATCACATAAATTGTGAACTGAAAGTGCTCCCTATTTGTAACGTAATCACTGATTTGGGTCAATACTCGTCAGGGCCCGTATCTGGGTAGAGAAATTGGGCGAACAAACTCAGTTATTTTACGAATACTAAACACTTCGTGAGTGTGTCGTTTATTTTTAGAGTTAACCCTGACTATGGTGATTTATTGAACTCGGAGAAACATTTTATAAAACTGTGTGTTAAAGAGAGGAGTAAACAATAGGCCCTTGGACCTGAGACGAAGCTAAACAACTGCCTAGAAGTCCAGCTGTCTTATTTTGCCATTACTGAAGTATTGTAGCCTGGGCAAACTATTTTATCTATTACACACAGTGTGCTGGGGACTCGAGCTACAATTCCGTTATCAACATATATACAAAAACTGAAATTTTATGCTGTCAACATAAACGTTTGTGCAACAGCAAAAAAGAAAGGTTCAGACCATCATATCCACATGCAAACACCGTATCCATATGCACTGTTTCAACAATGTGTATTTCCTGTTCCCAATGGTTTCGAAGATAAAATATATTTAATAATACATCTGTTATTGAGGCAGTGGTGAAGAGGTGGTATTTCACGTAAACAACCTCGTTGAGGTTTTATTCCAGCCCAGCCAACACTATTTCTTTCAACCTGTTTGCTCGGGCTGTCTTGGTGAACAGACATAATGTTAGGACGGTGTACCTGCTAGAGCTGTTGAGTCGGCGTACCTACAGAGGGGGCAGCAAACGTTCACGTCTCGGCCGGAGGGCAGCGCGGTGACGCCCATCTGGTGCGCAGCCAGCACCTTCATGCAGCAGATGTGGACCAGGTGCCCGCAACCCCGCCGGCAGTGCGACACTGCAATGCCGTACAATTTGGGATTTCAGTATGCAACAAAACAGAGCAGAAACAATAACAGCAGTGCATAACTGTAAGGAAAACCGACAAACAATCAAACACGTACATAGCGTAATCAATTAAAACGAGTCAGTTAAGTAGTTCGAATTATTATTGGTAAGGAAATGTGATCAACAGCTCGATGGCCCTTACCGAGGTACTCATCGATAGTCACATCTGGTGAAGGAGCAAACTTCACCTTTCTTTATTAAACTTTCCTCTTAAACTTTCTTCTTAAACAATTCAGTAGTATTACTTTCTTGGAAAAAGTTAATTACATTATTGATATTAATAATTTATAAATTAATCAAGCTTATTATATTAATAAAGTAATTAATTTCTCCAAGAAAATAATATTAATGAAGTATGACACAACCCTACAAACAAGTTTGTGACCTACGCCAAAAAAGCCATTGAAACTTGCAAAGCATTTTTCACAAACCAAGAATAGAAAACTTGTAGTGTCATGAATCCACACAGCCCAACATTATAATCTCAACCCAAGGAATATAAACTAGGAATCCTTCTCAGCCCTGTTGTTAATTGCATAGACAGCCCTACATACTTTTTAAGTAATATCTAAATAAATTGTTAACTAATATAATAAAGGCCATAAAATCAACTAAATACCTAGGAGTAACAATTACAAACAACTTAAACTGGAAAGAAAATGAAAGGGCACGGCCAATTTCATTCTCCATTCTTAAGATACGGTCCGAGCTTGTGCTCCAATACTAATGACAACGCTGTCAACGGGCTGTTAAACCATAATCGCCGTCTGCGGTGGCCGAGGGGACTGAGGCGCGCCAGTCACGGTCTGCAGGCCACTACGGTCGGGGGTTCGAATCCCCCCTCGGGCATGGATATTTGTGCCGTCCTTAGTGTTAGCTAGTTCGTAAGTAGTTTGTAAGTTTAGGGACTGATGATCCCGTAGTCGAGACCCATAAGCTATACAAACATTTGAATTTTTTAAAACCATAATCTTATTTTCCTGTATTCTTTTTGTTGGTATACAGCAATTTCCTATTCGCACCTTCATTCCTCATCGCATCGGCGAGTTACGGGCTTGCCTAACTGCAGGCGTTGCCCACGCCCTTCTCTTGGAGTCGCTGAGGCAGAACGAGGTAAACACTGTCGAAAAATCAAGTCCGCATTGTCGACGAACACTTCACGCCTTGTCAAAAGAGGTAGTCCATACGTCACCACTAGAAGCACTGCCTTCGCCGATGCGCGCCGATCCGAAAGACTAAAGGAGGTGTATCAAGTGCAGCACTCCTTCCTTTTGTCTGTCATCCGGAAGTAGTCCGTACGGTATTGGACCGCGCCGACGGGGTCATAGGCTGACGCACAGCCCCTGACAACGCAGCCCGACTTAGAAGATATGGCGATTCCTCCGAGGAGAGGCTCGCACATTTGTAGTTCGGTCGAGCTAACCTACGCGAGTACTATTAATGTGAGTTAACTCGGGCGCACAATTTTTTGCTAGTCAGGACCGAGTTCGCACTGTCCCGAACTTACAATTTTTGTCTAAGACAACGTTCTTAATGCAGGACAATATCACACAAATAAATTAATATGGTTCCAATCTCCCAGTTCCGACCAAGGTTTTCGGGAGGTTTCCTTCGGTTGTAAGGCGTATGCCGGAACTGGTAAGCCGCTCCCATTTATTCCCAACGGGGATCCTCATTTGTCCCACTACCAGCTTGTCTCATATCTGGCTAAACAGAAACGCGATTCTTACTGAGTCGTATTTCTAACAGCCCGCTCCAATTTTTGGGAGAACGATTAAAAATAAGGGGGCTGCGACAAGCAACGGATGTGCCCGTCCTCCATACCCGAGTAAATCGGTCATCTTCGAGGACCGCAAATCATTTCCAGCAATGAAGGTAATTTAGCGGTGAGAAACAGTCTCGCTGGCGTTTCCAAGGGGTCGGTTCTTGCTCCGCCGATGTATATCCTATACACCGCTGACAAGCTGAATATTCCCCAATTCCAGTTTGCTCTCTGTGATGTCCTCACTCTATGGACATCGACATGGAGGCTGAAATTCGACGGTTTGAAGATGCAAGCCCGCGTCGTCATTCGTCGCTCAGTTCCTGCCGCCACGGAGGAAGTGACCGTCAATAGGACACACGTGCCTTGAGGACGCACTGCCCAGTATCTGGGGGTCATAATAGGTCGTCGCTTTACCTGAGTCTCGCACGTATACCTCCTACATCAGAATGAATGCGTGTGCTTTATCCATTTCTGAAACCGCTATTATCGCTCTCTCCACTACTGGAGGTCTCCTTTTACATAAAGCTATAGAATGTGTGAACAGATTCTTAGTTGTAATATAATAAATTTCCTTGAGACGGAAAAGCTTCTGTCCATTGTGATGATACTGCTGGCCCTCTCATCTCAATGTTATCGTACGATACCGTCTGCGTCGGACCCGGAATCGTGTGGTTCAATAGTGATACATGTTGCGTGTGAAGTTAGTTAAAAACGAAATAGCCAGCGTAGGAGACAGTGTAGGACAGTGTCTTGGTGATACTGTGATTAGTTAACAAGCAATAGATTTCATTATTTAAGAGATTCATATATTTGCTCTACAGGCAGTTATATAAACAATAGTTTTATCATTGTACATTATTTCAAGAACTAGGCCGACCGCGGTGGCTGAGGGGACTGAGGAGCTCCAGTCACTATCTGCACGGCCACTACGGTCGGGGATTCGAATCCCCCCTCGGGCATGAATATTTGTGCCGTCCTGCCGTCCTTAGTCTTAGCTAGTTAATAAGTAGTTTGTAAGCTTAGGGACTGATGACCCCGTAGGTAAGTCCCATAGGTTCTAAAAACATTTGAACATTTTTTCAAGAACTAGATAGATGAATTTTAGAAACTTTATGTAAATGAAAATAAATAGTACTGTATATATGTTAGGTTCATAAACAAGTTGTGTTGACCAGTTAATTGTGTTAATTAAGATATTTGATAGTTCAATATACGTTAGGAACAAGTATGATGTACTCATTATCAGATTAATTGGCATTTAACATTGCCGTTTGTTATCAAACAGAAAGGACGGCGATTTCGACTTAAAAAGATATGCGCCATGTAAAATTATTGTATGTATAGTTTTCATTTTATATTGTGATTATTTTTGTGTACATGAAATATTTTACTGTATTGGTATATTCAATTGTTATGAACAATGCATTATGTAATGTCATTATTGTCGATGTTGTATATTTGCCTCACCGCCTTGCGTGAGGGGACTTCGAGTTTTGGCTTTTCTAAAGTGCACTGGAAGCTATGTCAGTCTGTGTTTTTAAATGGAAGTACTACCGGATACATTCTGATGCATTGTATATGTTTGGAAGTTGTAATGTTTTGGTGGAGAAGCAGTTTGATTGCAAATTAAAGAAGAAGTGATAAATTGTACCTAAGAGTATTTATTTCTACCACGACGCCCCAGGAGAATAATGTTGCAGCGAGCAGAACCCTCATACATCGTAATGTTGAAAAGCTAAGTATCTCGTTTGGAAGTGGTAGAATGAAAAAGTAATTACTTAAGAACCTAATAAACATTTCAATTGGTGGAGCATAGCTGGGATTGCGTCATATACAGTGTCTACAGAGTGTTTGTGTTGCAGGAGAAGTATGATTGGATGTAGATAACCGATGTTGGAAAAAACAAGGAGAACGTGAATCTGGAATTATACGGCAAAAAAAACGGACCACTTAACCTGGGAATTGGATGCTTGGGCTCGGATCGTCGCATCACTGGACACGGAATAACAAGATAAGTACAGTAGTGCTTATTAATTTGTATTTGTAGTCTGGGTTGTTTGGCACTGGAAAAGACGATGTCAACTGAGAATAGGAAATCTAGTGTAGACAAGACAGAACCGAATGTGACAACCAGTACACCTCGTAGCAATGCATCAAATAGTGAAGAAATAATTCTTGCATCACCAGGTCTTATAGAGTTGTTAAATCGATTTACAGAACAATTAACTGAACGTATTGACACGGGAAATCATGAAGTGAGTAAACAAGTAGAATCTGTAAGCAAAAAGTTAGATGATGGTTTAACAGATTTAAAGTCTCAGTTGAGCGAAACAAACAGGGCAGTTGACGAAGTCAGGAAACAAACATGTGATCTTGAAAGGGCAATGAAGTTAGGACATGAACAGCTGGACACTCGTGTGACTGTAGTAGAGAATAAAAATCAGTAATGTTGAGTCTAACCTTGAAAACAAAATCAGTACTGTAGAAAAGTATTTTGATCAGGAAATTAAAATTAGAAAAACTTAAATTCAGCCGGCCGCGGTGGCCGAGGGGACTGAGGCGCTCCAGTCACGGTCTGCACGGCCACTACGGTCGGGGGTTCGAATCCCCCCTCGGGCATGGATATTTGTGCCGTCCTTAGTCTTAGTTAGTTCATAAATAGTTTGTAAGTTTAGGGACTGATGACCCCGTAGTTAAGTCCCATAGACTATACAAACATTTGAACATTTTTTGTACTTAAATTCAGGAAATTAAAGTGTCATTAGAAAATAAAATTAGTGAAAGTGTGACAAATTCTGAAGGTGTTATTAAGAAGGATGTGTATGACCTCAGTCAAAGGGTCAGTTCATTGCAAGAAAGTATGGTAAATAGCAAAATGTCGATCTTTGGTGACTTTAATTGGGCAAATGTAGTAATTAAGACATACCCTGGGGAAGGGAAAATCCATCCTAAAGGCTTTTTACATCATTGCTCTAACAACTTGACTGTATAAATGCCTGATGCAATGAAAATTAAATTTGTAAAGAGATTTTTTGGACAATGTAGCTTATACTTGGGTCAATCAGTTAGATACAGAGGACATGTCATATAGTGACTTTGAGAGGTGGTTTTTGAATAAATTCTGGTCAATAAAAAGTGATTTCTTGCACGGTGGAAAGAACAGGAAAAGTTATGGCAATATGAGGGACTTTTATGAGGCTGAAATCAGAAAGTTAGTGCATCTTGACTCGCCTTGAGATGAAATCACATTAGTGGACGCCCTACGTAGAAGATTACCAGGTAGAATACAGCAAGCGTTAGATTGTGGACCTGACGATTCAATTGAAGACTTCTTAAGAATTGTTGGAAGATTAGACAGAAGTTATGAGAGAAAGGGAGAGAAAGGGAGAGAAACCACGACCAAGCAGACCATCATGGAAGATACAGAAGAGATAATCACCAAGAAGATAGTCGTGAGAACCGAAGTAGACAGCAAGGTGGGAGTACGGATTACAGGAACAGACAAAGAAGAAACGACAGGAACCAAGGTTACTACAAGTCTAATGGAAACGGGCAGGAAAACTAAATGTTGCCCCTATGGAAGCCAGTCAGGTTGGGGTGAGAATTAGGACAAGAAATCAGGCTACCACAAATTGGATCAGACTTGGAAACAAATGGGAAAATGAGCAATATAGACAGGGACAGAAGGTAGCACACAGGGTAAATCGGCTCAAGTTTAACAAAGAACTGTGGGAAATAATTAAGAACCAGGCTTGGAAAGAAGAGGACAATCGTGTAGAACCAGAAGAGGTTGCACTACATGATGATACTGTAGCCAATATGTATAATGCAAGTGAAGATCTTACTGTAGAAGAACCCAAAATAAGTGAAGAACATGATGTGTTTGGACTGTGTACATTGCTAAGTGATAAAGTTTAAGATGCTGAAGATAGGCTGAATGTTACTGCTCATGAAACTGTGAAGACTGAGAATCATGAATATTTGATGTTTTCTCTAGTGTGAGTTCAGAGAAGTAAGAGGATGATAGTGTTGGATATAGTGAAGAAGATGTGGAGGTCATGGAGTTTGGAGATTTGGAGAAGGAACTTGATGGGATGATTTATGTTGAAGTCAAGGAAGGTTGCATCGTGTCTGATGGCCAGTTTGAGACAAAGTGTGTTGTAGATGATGTCAAGTCTTGTGAGAATCAAGTTGTACCAGTGAAATTGAGCAGTACTGAAAGTTGTCGAAGTAGAGACAGACAAGAAGAGGTAGGGAAAGACATCTTGCATTGTGTCATACAGAGCTACATTGATAAGGAAGAGAAAGCTAATGTTCTAGATAAGTTACTGTGTAAATATCGTGAGCTAGAAGATACTGTGCCTAGGTTAGAGCAGTGTGTTAGCAATGATACTTGTATTGCTAATGGATGTATGTCTCGTCAACCTGTGAAGGTAATGTGTCCCTGAATCATGTACAAGCTAATGACAATTCCTGTACTATGAATCATGAAGATATTATTGAAGATATTACTCATGAAGAAGAGGAAGATATACAATATGATGTCACTGGATGCCGATATATTACTGTGTTTATTAATGGAAAAGGCAAGGAAGCGTTAGTTGATACAGGTAGTCCAATAAGTGAAATTTCTGAAGAATTTAGAGATTGTGTGAAACATGTACCGGACTACATGGAAATGCCTGTAGTAGGAATCAAGCTCAAGGGTGCTACCGGCAGACACAGCAAGGTAGTTAACCAGCAAGCCTTGCTGAACTTTAGTGTTAATGATGTCAATCTATGTCAAGGATGTCTAGTAATACCTAATCTGTCTGAGGATATCTTGCTCGGAACTGACTGGATCATGAAAGTGAATGCTGTATTTGATCGGGAAGGAAGAAAAGTTATGTTTGTGGACCCGAAGACTGGTGTTTTACATTGAACTGCTATGATATTGAAAAATGGGAATAGCCTGAGTAAGCAGAGTGCGGAATTAGATTTATTAGATCATAATAGAGGTATAGAAGACATGCATGAAGAGCCTGAAGAAGCCATGTAGGATATTAATTATCATGAACTCGGAAATACCAAGGTGGAGGAAGCCAACAAATTAGACAAAGAACAAAAAGAAGAGCTGAGAAGAGTCTTGTGGAACTATCATGAAGTGTTCGGTGACAGACCGGAGAGAGTGAAGAACTACCAGTGTACCTTGCGGGTCATACCACACGAACCATTTTACATCAAACCATACGGTGTCCCTAATGCAAAAAGGAAAGCTGTAGAGAGAGAGCTTGTAAAGATGGAAAACTGGAACATAATTGAGAAGAGTACTAGTGAGTACAACAACCCGATCATCGTGATATCCAGGAAGAATGGAGATGTGAGGATTTTACTTGACTCCAGACATATGAACAAGTTTTTAGAAAGGGAAACTGACTATCCAGAGAACATCGACGAACTATTGTTTAAATTTGAACATATGAAATATATGACTAGCCTGGACTTGACGTCTGGTTTTCATCAGGTGCCACTTGCCAGACACTCAAGGAAGTACACTGCTTTCTTGTATAACGGAAGAAGCTATCAGTACTGTGTGGTTCTATTCGGATTAAATGTTTCTGTAGCTGAATTTATCAGACCTTTGGATTTGGTATTAGGCAAGAAAAGTTAACTGTGTATTTGGATGATATCCGTGTTACTGGTCAAACCTGGGAAGAACACATAAGCTTACTGGAAGAAGTGTGCAGAAGATTAAGAGCAGGAGGGGTGTCTTAAGCTAGAAAAATGTAAATTTTCTGTGGAACAGTTAAAATTTCTTGGTCACATTGTAACTAAAGAAGGTATACTCCCAGACAATGAGAAAATTGAAGCCATAGCAAAGTTTCCGGTGCCAAAGACCAAGAAACAACTCAAATCTTTCTTTCGCATGTGTGGATTTTACTGCAAATATATGAGTGCTCAAGCCTTGAATGCCCCATGTTTGAACAACCTGCTGAAGAAAAATACTGTTTGGAATTGGTCAGAAGAATGCATACAAGCGTTTGAAGAGATAAAAAAGCAGCTTTGTAAAACAAAATTTTATACAGACCAGACTTGTCATTGCCGTTTTGTTTAAGTACTGACAGTAGTGATTATGGAATTGGTGCTCATTTGTTTCAAGTGAAAACAATTGATAACCAGCCAGAACACCGGACCATTGCATTTGCAAGCAGGCAATTACAGAAACACGAGAAGGCATACACCGTTACAGAAGAGGAACTTTTAGCAATATTTTGGACTTTCACAAAATTCAGAAACTACTTGTTACGCCACAAAACTATTGTATTCACAGACCATAAGGCGTTGACCTACATTCAGGAGTGCAAACTTTACCATAACCGGATTACGAGATGGGCACTGTTCTTGCAACAGTTTGATTTCTCAGTGGAACACATTAAGGGCAAGGACAATCTTGTTTCTGATTCACTCTGTCGTTTGCCAGTGGGAGGTGAATTTTAAGATACCAGTGGAGCCTGTGAAAAGGAAGATAACAGAACTCAAGTCATACAAACAGTTGTGCGTAATAATAAGACGTTGTACAGGTGCTATTTTTATAAAATTTATTGCAGCTATAAGAGATTTGTATATATGTATTCTTTGATGAAATATTTGGAACTTGTATTATCAATATGTGGTTATAAAATTTTGTAAACCTCATGAAAGCACACATTCTCTGTGTGCTTAGTGCGTTGGTAAGCACTGGGTTTCTAGCTATGTGGTAGCATAATTCTGATTTCGGTTTCTGGTGCCACATCTCCTACTCATTCTGTAACCTGTTCAAATTATCTCATATCTATCATTCTATCTTTCTTCTTTATTGTTAAGGTATGAAATGTGTGTATATAATAATTTTATGTTAATAAGAATATTGATTTCAATATAGTTGTTCAGTTAGACTTTTTAATGTATTAATTTATGTCACAGTTAATATTTTAATTCAAATTGTTGCCTGAGTATTAAAGAGTTAAAAGTATGAGATATTGATAGAAGTCACGATAGAATCAGTTACTTAATATTAGTGTCTAAAATGCTAGTGTCTTATGTCACAGTTAAAATTTGAATTCAAATTGTTGCCTGAGTATTAAAGAGTTAAAAGTATGAGATATTGATAGAAGTCACGCTAGAATCAGTTACTTAATTTTAGTGTCTAATGATTTTATAAGATAACAAGTTTTTATGTCCTCAAAGTTTTAAAAAATTCAGTTCAGAGAGAAAAGTAAATTTTGCAGTGTAGTTATGTGGATATTTTTGTGTCATATGTCTCTTGTGTATTTTGTTTTGATGCTTTAAAAAAAGTCAGACAAGTTCAGCGTGGCAGATTTTTGAGTGTCAGCTGTTCCAATTCTGCCCTCTGCTCTTAGGAGGCCATACCCTTGCCACCTACTTACTGCACTTGGAACTTTCTGGATCTGGTGATGCTGCGCGTGTGGACTGTGCTGTGCCAACCCCAGACAGGACTAAGTGAGGTACTGATGCAGCCAAGCCAGCCACTGGGTCCATGCCATCCAAAGTAGGTGCTCTATTCTTACATCACCTCGACTTAGGAGGGCATCGTCGAGCTGATTGAGAGGGGGGGGGGGGGGGGGTATTGTGACGATACTGCTGGCCCTCTCATCTCAATGTTATCGTACGATACCGTCTGCGTCGGACCCGGAATCGTGTGGTTCAATAGTGATACATGTGATACGTGTGAAGTTAGTTAAAAACTAAATAGCCAGCCTAGGAGTCAGTGTAGGACAGTGTCTTGGTGATACTGTGTTTAGTTAACAAGCAATAGATTTCATTATTTAAGAGATTCATATATTTGCTCTAGAGACAGTTCTATAAACAATAGTTTTGTCATTGTACATTATTTCAATAACTAGATAGATGAATTTTAGAAACTTTATGTAAATGAAAATAAATAGAATTGTACATATGTTAGGCTCATAAACAAGTTGTGTTGATAAGTTAATTGTGATAATTAATATAATAGTCGAGATTTAAATATTATGATTCGTTGTATATATGGACTGACGTGAGATTTTGAGTATATTTTCAGATTTGCGAAGATATTTGATAGTTCAATATACGTTAGGAACATGTATGATGTACTCATTAACAAATTAATTGACATTTAACATTGCTGTTTGTTATCAAACAGAAAGGACGGCGATTTCGACTTAAAAAGATATGCGCCATGTAAAATTATTGTATGTATAGTTTTCATTTTATATTGTGATTATTTTTGTGTATATGAAATATTTTACTGTTGTGTTCGGTAATTGTAAATTGGTATATTCAATTGTTATGAACAATGCATTATGTAATGTCATTATTGTCGATGTTGTATATTTGCCTCGCCGCCTTGCGTGAGGGGACTTCGAGTTTTGGCTTTTCTAAAGTGCACTGGAAGCTATGTCAGTCTGTGTTTTTAAATGGAAGTACTACCGGATACATTCTGATGCATTGTATATGTTTGGAAGTTGTAATGTTTTGGTGGAGAAGCAGTTTGATTGCAAATTAAAGAAGAAGTGATAAATTGTACCTAAGAGTATTTATTTCTACCACGACGCCCCAGGAGAATAATGTTGCAGCGAGCAGAACCCTCATACATCGTAATGTTGAAAAGCTAAGTATCTCGTTTGGAAGTGGTAGAATGAAAAAGTAATTACTTAAGAACCTAATAAACATTTCAATTGGTGGAGCATAGCTGGGATTGCGTCATATACAGTGTCTACAGAGTGTTTGTGTTGCAGGAGAAGTATGATTGGATGTAGATAACCGATGTTGGAAAAAACAAGGAGAACGTGAATCTGGAATTATACGGCAAAAAAAACGGACCACTTAACCTGGGAATTGGATGCTTGGGCTCGGATCGTCGCATCACTGGACACGGAATAACAAGATAAGTACAGTAGTGCTTATTAATTTGTATTTGTAGTCTGGGTTGTTTGGCACTGGAAAAGACGATGTCAACTGAGAATAGGAAATCTAGTGTAGACAAGACAGAACCGAATGTGACAACCAGTACACCTCGTAGCAATGCATCAAATAGTGAAGAAATAATTCTTGCATCACCAGGTCTTATAGAGTTGTTAAATCGATTTACAGAACAATTAACTGAACGTATTGACACGGGAAATCATGAAGTGAGTAAACAAGTAGAATCTGTAAGCAAAAAGTTAGATGATGGTTTAACAGATTTAAAGTCTCAGTTGAGCGAAACAAACAGGGCAGTTGACGAAGTCAGGAAACAAACATGTGATCTTGAAAGGGCAATGAAGTTAGGACATGAACAGCTGGACACTCGTGTGACTGTAGTAGAGAATAAAAATCAGTAATGTTGAGTCTAACCTTGAAAACAAAATCAGTACTGTAGAAAAGTATTTTGATCAGGAAATTAAAATTAGAAAAACTTAAATTCAGCCGGCCGCGGTGGCCGAGGGGACTGAGGCGCTCCAGTCACGGTCTGCACGGCCACTACGGTCGGGGGTTCGAATCCCCCCTCGGGCATGGATATTTGTGCCGTCCTTAGTCTTAGTTAGTTCATAAATAGTTTGTAAGTTTAGGGACTGATGACCCCGTAGTTAAGTCCCATAGACTATACAAACATTTGAACATTTTTTGTACTTAAATTCAGGAAATTAAAGTGTCATTAGAAAATAAAATTAGTGAAAGTGTGACAAATTCTGAAGGTGTTATTAAGAAGGATGTGTATGACCTCAGTCAAAGGGTCAGTTCATTGCAAGAAAGTATGGTAAATAGCAAAATGTCGATCTTTGGTGACTTTAATTGGGCAAATGTAGTAATTAAGACATACCCTGGGGAAGGGAAAATCCATCCTAAAGGCTTTTTACATCATTGCTCTAACAACTTGACTGTAGAAATGCCTGATGCAATGAAAATTAAATTTGTAAAGAGATTTTTTGGACAATGTAGCTTATACTTGGGTCAATCAGTTAGATACAGAGGACATGTCATATAGTGACTTTGAGAGGTGGTTTTTGAATAAATTCTGGTCAATAAAAAGTGATTTCTTGCACGGTGGAAAGAACAGGAAAAGTTATGGCAATATGAGGGACTTTTATGAGGCTGAAATCAGAAAGTTAGTGCATCTTGACTCGCCTTGAGATGAAATCACATTAGTGGACGCCCTACGTAGAAGATTACCAGGTAGAATACAGCAAGCGTTAGATTGTGGACCTGACGATTCAATTGAAGACTTCTTAAGAATTGTTGGAAGATTAGACAGAAGTTATGAGAGAAAGGGAGAGAAAGGGAGAGAAACCACGACCAAGCAGACCATCATGGAAGATACAGAAGAGATAATCACCAAGAAGATAGTCGTGAGAACCGAAGTAGACAGCAAGGTGGGAGTACGGATTACAGGAACAGACAAAGAAGAAACGACAGGAACCAAGGTTACTACAAGTCTAATGGAAACGGGCAGGAAAACTAAATGTTGCCCCTATGGAAGCCAGTCAGGTTGGGGTGAGAATTAGGACAAGAAATCAGGCTACCACAAATTGGATCAGACTTGGAAACAAATGGGAAAATGAGCAATATAGACAGGGACAGAAGGTAGCACACAGGGTAAATCGGCTCAAGTTTAACAAAGAACTGTGGGAAATAATTAAGAACCAGGCTTGGAAAGAAGAGGACAATCGTGTAGAACCAGAAGAGGTTGCACTACATGATGATACTGTAGCCAATATGTATAATGCAAGTGAAGATCTTACTGTAGAAGAACCCAAAATAAGTGAAGAACATGATGTGTTTGGACTGTGTACATTGCTAAGTGATAAAGTTTAAGATGCTGAAGACAGGCTGAATGTTACTGCTCATGAAACTGTGAAGACTGAGAATCATGAATATTTGATGTTTTCTCTAGTGTGAGTTCAGAGAAGTAAGAGGATGATAGTGTTGGATATAGTGAAGAAGATGTGGAGGTCATGGAGTTTGGAGATTTGGAGAAGGAACTTGATGGGATGATTTATGTTGAAGTCAAGGAAGGTTGCATCGTGTCTGATGGCCAGTTTGAGACAAAGTGTGTTGTATATGATGTCAAGTCTTGTGAGAATCAAGTTGTACCAGTGAAATTGAGCAGTACTGAAAGTTGTCGAAGTAGAGACAGACAAGAAGAGGTAGGGAAAGACATCTTGCATTGTGTCATACAGAGCTACATTGATAAGGAAGAGAAAGCTAATGTTCTAGATAAGTTACTGTGTAAATATCGTGAGCTAGAAGATACTGTGCCTAGGTTAGAGCAGTGTGTTACCAATGATACTTGTATTGCTAATGGATGTATGTCTCGTCAACCTGTGAAGGTAATGTGTCCCTGAATCATGTACAAGCTAATGACAATTCCTGTACTATGAATCATGAAGATATTATTGAAGATATTACTCATGAAGAAGAGGAAGATATACAATATGATGTCACTGGATGCCGATATATTACTGTGTTTATTAATGGAAAAGGCAAGGAAGCGTTAGTTGATACAGGTAGTCCAATAAGTGAAATTTCTGAAGAATTTAGAGATTGTGTGAAACATGTACCGGACTACATGGAAATGCCTGTAGTAGGAATCAAGCTCAAGGGTGCTACCGGCAGACACAGCAAGGTAGTTAACCAGCAAGCCTTGCTGAACTTTAGTGTTAATGATGTCAATCTATGTCAAGGATGTCTAGTAATACCTAATCTGTCTGAGGATATCTTGCTCGGAACTGACTGGATCATGAAAGTGAATGCTGTATTTGATCGGGAAGGAAGAAAAGTTATGTTTGTGGACCCGAAGACTGGTGTTTTACATTGAACTGCTATGATATTGAAAAATGGGAATAGCCTGAGTAAGCAGAGTGCGGAATTAGATTTATTAGATCATAATAGAGGTATAGAAGACATGCATGAAGAGCCTGAAGAAGCCATGTAGGATATTAATTATCATGAACTCGGAAATACCAAGGTGGAGGAAGCCAACAAATTAGACAAAGAACAAAAAGAAGAGCTGAGAAGAGTCTTGTGGAACTATCATGAAGTGTTCGGTGACAGACCGGAGAGAGTGAAGAACTACCAGTGTACCTTGCGGGTCATACCACACGAACCATTTTACATCAAACCATACGGTGTCCCTAATGCAAAAAGGAAAGCTGTAGAGAGAGAGCTTGTAAAGATGGAAAACTGGAACATAATTGAGAAGAGTACTAGTGAGTACAACAACCCGATCATCGTGATATCCAGGAAGAATGGAGATGTGAGGATTTTACTTGACTCCAGACATATGAACAAGTTTTTAGAAAGGGAAACTGACTATCCAGAGAACATCGACGAACTATTGTTTAAATTTGAACATATAAAATATATGACTAGCCTGGACTTGACGTCTGGTTTTCATCAGGTGCCACTTGCCAGACACTCAAGGAAGTACACTGCTTTCTTGTATAACGGAAGAAGCTATCAGTACTGTGTGGTTCTATTCGGATTAAATGTTTCTGTAGCTGAATTTATCAGACCTTTGGATTTGGTATTAGGCAAGAAAAGTTAACTGTGTATTTGGATGATATCCGTGTTACTGGTCAAACCTGGGAAGAACACATAAGCTTACTGGAAGAAGTGTGCAGAAGATTAAGAGCAGGAGGGGTGTCTCTTAAGCTAGAAAAATGTAAATTTTCTGTGGAACAGTTAAAATTTCTTGGTCACATTGTAACTAAAGAAGGTATACTCCCAGACAATGAGAAAATTGAAGCCATAGCAAAGTTTCCGGTGCCAAAGACCAAGAAACAACTCAAATCTTTCTTTCGCATGTGTGGATTTTACTGCAAATATATGAGTGCTCAAGCCTTGAATGCCCCATGTTTGAACAACCTGCTGAAGAAAAATACTGTTTGGAATTGGTCAGAAGAATGCATACAAGCGTTTGAAGAGATAAAAAAGCAGCTTTGTAAAACAAAATTTTATACAGACCAGACTTGTCATTGCCGTTTTGTTTAAGTACTGACAGTAGTGATTATGGAATTGGTGCTCATTTGTTTCAAGTGAAAACAATTGATAACCAGCCAGAACACCGGACCATTGCATTTGCAAGCAGGCAATTACAGAAACACGAGAAGGCATACACCGTTACAGAAGAGGAACTTTTAGCAATATTTTGGACTTTCACAAAATTCAGAAACTACTTGTTACGCCACAAAACTATTGTATTCACAGACCATAAGGCGTTGACCTACATTCAGGAGTGCAAACTTTACCATAACCGGATTACGAGATGGGCACTGTTCTTGCAACAGTTTGATTTCTCAGTGGAACACATTAAGGGCAAGGACAATCTTGTTTCTGATTCACTCTGTCGTTTGCCAGTGGGAGGTGAATTTTAAGATACCAGTGGAGCCTGTGAAAAGGAAGATAACAGAACTCAAGTCATACAAACAGTTGTGCGTAATAATAAGACGTTGTACAGGTGCTATTTTTATAAAATTTATTGCAGCTATAAGAGATTTGTATATATGTATTCTTTGATGAAATATTTGGAACTTGTATTATCAATATGTGGTTATAAAATTTTGTAAACCTCATGAAAGCACACATTCTCTGTGTGCTTAGTGCGTTGGTAAGCACTGGGTTTCTAGCTATGTGGTAGCATAATTCTGATTTCGGTTTCTGGTGCCACATCTCCTACTCATTCTGTAACCTGTTCAAATTATCTCATATCTATCATTCTATCTTTCTTCTTTATTGTTAAGGTATGAAATGTGTGTATATAATAATTTTATGTTAATAAGAATATTGATTTCAATATAGTTGTTCAGTTAGACTTTTTAATGTATTAATTTATGTCACAGTTAATATTTTAATTCAAATTGTTGCCTGAGTATTAAAGAGTTAAAAGTATGAGATATTGATAGAAGTCACGATAGAATCAGTTACTTAATGTTAGTGTCTAAAATGCTAGTGTCTTATGTCACAGTTAAAATTTGAATTCAAATTGTTGCCTGAGTATTAAAGAGTTAAAAGTATGAGATATTGATAGAAGTCACGCTAGAATCAGTTACTTAATTTTAGTGTCTAATGATTTTATAAGATAACAAGTTTTTATGTCCTCAAAGTTTTAAAAAATTCAGTTCAGAGAGAAAAGTAAATTTTGCAGTGTAGTTATGTGGATATTTTTGTGTCATATGTCTCTTGTGTATTTTGTTTTGATGCTTTAAAAAAAGTCAGACAAGTTCAGCGTGGCAGATTTTTGAGTGTCAGCTGTTCCAATTCTGCCCTCTGCTCTTAGGAGGCCATACCCTTGCCACCTACTTACTGCACTTGGAACTTTCTGGATCTGGTGATGCTGCGCGTGTGGACTGTGCTGTGCCAACCCCAGACAGGACTAAGTGAGGTACTGATGCAGCCAAGCCAGCCACTGGGTCCATGCCATCCAAAGTAGGTGCTCTATTCTTACATCACCTCGACTTAGGAGGGCATCGTCGAGCTGATTGAGAGGGGGGGGGTATTGTGACGATACTGCTGGCCCTCTCATCTCAATGTTATCGTACGATACCGTCTGCGTCGGACCCGGAATCGTGTGGTTCAATAGTGATACATGTGATACGTGTGAAGTTAGTTAAAAACTAAATAGCCAGCCTAGGAGTCAGTGTAGGACAGTGTCTTGGTGATACTGTGTTTAGTTAACAAGCAATAGATTTCATTATTTAAGAGATTCATATATTTGCTCTAGAGACAGTTCTATAAACAATAGTTTTGTCATTGTACATTATTTCAATAACTAGATAGATGAATTTTAGAAACTTTATGTAAATGAAAATAAATAGAATTGTACATATGTTAGGCTCATAAACAAGTTGTGTTGATAAGTTAATTGTGATAATTAATATAATAGTCGAGATTTAAATATTATGATTCGTTGTATATATGGACTGACGTGAGATTTTGAGTATATTTTCAGATTTGCGAAGATATTTGATAGTTCAATATACGTTAGGAACATGTATGATGTACTCATTAACAAATTAATTGACATTTAACATTGCTGTTTGTTATCAAACAGAAAGGACGGCGATTTCGACTTAAAAAGATATGCGCCATGTAAAATTATTGTATGTATAGTTTTCATTTTATATTGTGATTATTTTTGTGTATATGAAATATTTTACTGTTGTGTTCGGTAATTGTAAATTGGTATATTCAATTGTTATGAACAATGCATTATGTAATGTCATTATTGTCGATGTTGTATATTTGCCTCGCCGCCTTGCGTGAGGGGACTTCGAGTTTTGGCTTTTCTAAAGTGCACTGGAAGCTATGTCAGTCTGTGTTTTTAAATGGAAGTACTACCGGATACATTCTGATGCATTGTATATGTTTGGAAGTTGTAATGTTTTGGTGGAGAAGCAGTTTGATTGCAAATTAAAGAAGAAGTGATAAATTGTACCTAAGAGTATTTATTTCTACCACGACGCCCCAGGAGAATAATGTTGCAGCGAGCAGAACCCTCATACATCGTAATGTTGAAAAGCTAAGTATCTCGTTTGGAAGTGGTAGAATGAAAAAGTAATTACTTAAGAACCTAATAAACATTTCAATTGGTGGAGCATAGCTGGGATTGCGTCATATACAGTGTCTACAGAGTGTTTGTGTTGCAGGAGAAGTATGATTGGATGTAGATAACCGATGTTGGAAAAAACAAGGAGAACGTGAATCTGGAATTATACGGCAAAAAAAACGGACCACTTAACCTGGGAATTGGATGCTTGGGCTCGGATCGTCGCATCACTGGACACGGAATAACAAGATAAGTACAGTAGTGCTTATTAATTTGTATTTGTAGTCTGGGTTGTTTGGCACTGGAAAAGACGATGTCAACTGAGAATAGGAAATCTAGTGTAGACAAGACAGAACCGAATGTGACAACCAGTACACCTCGTAGCAATGCATCAAATAGTGAAGAAATAATTCTTGCATCACCAGGTCTTATAGAGTTGTTAAATCGATTTACAGAACAATTAACTGAACGTATTGACACGGGAAATCATGAAGTGAGTAAACAAGTAGAATCTGTAAGCAAAAAGTTAGATGATGGTTTAACAGATTTAAAGTCTCAGTTGAGCGAAACAAACAGGGCAGTTGACGAAGTCAGGAAACAAACATGTGATCTTGAAAGGGCAATGAAGTTAGGACATGAACAGCTGGACACTCGTGTGACTGTAGTAGAGAATAAAAATCAGTAATGTTGAGTCTAACCTTGAAAACAAAATCAGTACTGTAGAAAAGTATTTTGATCAGGAAATTAAAATTAGAAAAACTTAAATTCAGCCGGCCGCGGTGGCCGAGGGGACTGAGGCGCTCCAGTCACGGTCTGCACGGCCACTACGGTCGGGGGTTCGAATCCCCCCTCGGGCATGGATATTTGTGCCGTCCTTAGTCTTAGTTAGTTCATAAATAGTTTGTAAGTTTAGGGACTGATGACCCCGTAGTTAAGTCCCATAGACTATACAAACATTTGAACATTTTTTGTACTTAAATTCAGGAAATTAAAGTGTCATTAGAAAATAAAATTAGTGAAAGTGTGACAAATTCTGAAGGTGTTATTAAGAAGGATGTGTATGACCTCAGTCAAAGGGTCAGTTCATTGCAAGAAAGTATGGTAAATAGCAAAATGTCGATCTTTGGTGACTTTAATTGGGCAAATGTAGTAATTAAGACATACCCTGGGGAAGGGAAAATCCATCCTAAAGGCTTTTTACATCATTGCTCTAACAACTTGACTGTAGAAATGCCTGATGCAATGAAAATTAAATTTGTAAAGAGATTTTTTGGACAATGTAGCTTATACTTGGGTCAATCAGTTAGATACAGAGGACATGTCATATAGTGACTTTGAGAGGTGGTTTTTGAATAAATTCTGGTCAATAAAAAGTGATTTCTTGCACGGTGGAAAGAACAGGAAAAGTTATGGCAATATGAGGGACTTTTATGAGGCTGAAATCAGAAAGTTAGTGCATCTTGACTCGCCTTGAGATGAAATCACATTAGTGGACGCCCTACGTAGAAGATTACCAGGTAGAATACAGCAAGCGTTAGATTGTGGACCTGACGATTCAATTGAAGACTTCTTAAGAATTGTTGGAAGATTAGACAGAAGTTATGAGAGAAAGGGAGAGAAAGGGAGAGAAACCACGACCAAGCAGACCATCATGGAAGATACAGAAGAGATAATCACCAAGAAGATAGTCGTGAGAACCGAAGTAGACAGCAAGGTGGGAGTACGGATTACAGGAACAGACAAAGAAGAAACGACAGGAACCAAGGTTACTACAAGTCTAATGGAAACGGGCAGGAAAACTAAATGTTGCCCCTATGGAAGCCAGTCAGGTTGGGGTGAGAATTAGGACAAGAAATCAGGCTACCACAAATTGGATCAGACTTGGAAACAAATGGGAAAATGAGCAATATAGACAGGGACAGAAGGTAGCACACAGGGTAAATCGGCTCAAGTTTAACAAAGAACTGTGGGAAATAATTAAGAACCAGGCTTGGAAAGAAGAGGACAATCGTGTAGAACCAGAAGAGGTTGCACTACATGATGATACTGTAGCCAATATGTATAATGCAAGTGAAGATCTTACTGTAGAAGAACCCAAAATAAGTGAAGAACATGATGTGTTTGGACTGTGTACATTGCTAAGTGATAAAGTTTAAGATGCTGAAGATAGGCTGAATGTTACTGCTCATGAAACTGTGAAGACTGAGAATCATGAATATTTGATGTTTTCTCTAGTGTGAGTTCAGAGAAGTAAGAGGATGATAGTGTTGGATATAGTGAAGAAGATGTGGAGGTCATGGAGTTTGGAGATTTGGAGAAGGAACTTGATGGGATGATTTATGTTGAAGTCAAGGAAGGTTGCATCGTGTCTGATGGCCAGTTTGAGACAAAGTGTGTTGTAGATGATGTCAAGTCTTGTGAGAATCAAGTTGTACCAGTGAAATTGAGCAGTACTGAAAGTTGTCGAAGTAGAGACAGACAAGAAGAGGTAGGGAAAGACATCTTGCATTGTGTCATACAGAGCTACATTGATAAGGAAGAGAAAGCTAATGTTCTAGATAAGTTACTGTGTAAATATCGTGAGCTAGAAGATACTGTGCCTAGGTTAGAGCAGTGTGTTACCAATGATACTTGTATTGCTAATGGATGTATGTCTCGTCAACCTGTGAAGGTAATGTGTCCCTGAATCATGTACAAGCTAATGACAATTCCTGTACTATGAATCATGAAGATATTATTGAAGATATTACTCATGAAGAAGAGGAAGATATACAATATGATGTCACTGGATGCCGATATATTACTGTGTTTATTAATGGAAAAGGCAAGGAAGCGTTAGTTGATACAGGTAGTCCAATAAGTGAAATTTCTGAAGAATTTAGAGATTGTGTGAAACATGTACCGGACTACATGGAAATGCCTGTAGTAGGAATCAAGCTCAAGGGTGCTACCGGCAGACACAGCAAGGTAGTTAACCAGCAAGCCTTGCTGAACTTTAGTGTTAATGATGTCAATCTATGTCAAGGATGTCTAGTAATACCTAATCTGTCTGAGGATATCTTGCTCGGAACTGACTGGATCATGAAAGTGAATGCTGTATTTGATCGGGAAGGAAGAAAAGTTATGTTTGTGGACCCGAAGACTGGTGTTTTACATTGAACTGCTATGATATTGAAAAATGGGAATAGCCTGAGTAAGCAGAGTGCGGAATTAGATTTATTAGATCATAATAGAGGTATAGAAGACATGCATGAAGAGCCTGAAGAAGCCATGTAGGATATTAATTATCATGAACTCGGAAATACCAAGGTGGAGGAAGCCAACAAATTAGACAAAGAACAAAAAGAAGAGCTGAGAAGAGTCTTGTGGAACTATCATGAAGTGTTCGGTGACAGACCGGAGAGAGTGAAGAACTACCAGTGTACCTTGCGGGTCATACCACACGAACCATTTTACATCAAACCATACGGTGTCCCTAATGCAAAAAGGAAAGCTGTAGAGAGAGAGCTTGTAAAGATGGAAAACTGGAACATAATTGAGAAGAGTACTAGTGAGTACAACAACCCGATCATCGTGATATCCAGGAAGAATGGAGATGTGAGGATTTTACTTGACTCCAGACATATGAACAAGTTTTTAGAAAGGGAAACTGACTATCCAGAGAACATCGACGAACTATTGTTTAAATTTGAACATATAAAATATATGACTAGCCTGGACTTGACGTCTGGTTTTCATCAGGTGCCACTTGCCAGACACTCAAGGAAGTACACTGCTTTCTTGTATAACGGAAGAAGCTATCAGTACTGTGTGGTTCTATTCGGATTAAATGTTTCTGTAGCTGAATTTATCAGACCTTTGGATTTGGTATTAGGCAAGAAAAGTTAACTGTGTATTTGGATGATATCCGTGTTACTGGTCAAACCTGGGAAGAACACATAAGCTTACTGGAAGAAGTGTGCAGAAGATTAAGAGCAGGAGGGGTGTCTTAAGCTAGAAAAATGTAAATTTTCTGTGGAACAGTTAAAATTTCTTGGTCACATTGTAACTAAAGAAGGTATACTCCCAGACAATGAGAAAATTGAAGCCATAGCAAAGTTTCCGGTGCCAAAGACCAAGAAACAACTCAAATCTTTCTTTCGCATGTGTGGATTTTACTGCAAATATATGAGTGCTCAAGCCTTGAATGCCCCATGTTTGAACAACCTGCTGAAGAAAAATACTGTTTGGAATTGGTCAGAAGAATGCATACAAGCGTTTGAAGAGATAAAAAAGCAGCTTTGTAAAACAAAATTTTATACAGACCAGACTTGTCATTGCCGTTTTGTTTAAGTACTGACAGTAGTGATTATGGAATTGGTGCTCATTTGTTTCAAGTGAAAACAATTGATAACCAGCCAGAACACCGGACCATTGCATTTGCAAGCAGGCAATTACAGAAACACGAGAAGGCATACACCGTTACAGAAGAGGAACTTTTAGCAATATTTTGGACTTTCACAAAATTCAGAAACTACTTGTTACGCCACAAAACTATTGTATTCACAGACCATAAGGCGTTGACCTACATTCAGGAGTGCAAACTTTACCATAACCGGATTACGAGATGGGCACTGTTCTTGCAACAGTTTGATTTCTCAGTGGAACACATTAAGGGCAAGGACAATCTTGTTTCTGATTCACTCTGTCGTTTGCCAGTGGGAGGTGAATTTTAAGATACCAGTGGAGCCTGTGAAAAGGAAGATAACAGAACTCAAGTCATACAAACAGTTGTGCGTAATAATAAGACGTTGTACAGGTGCTATTTTTATAAAATTTATTGCAGCTATAAGAGATTTGTATATATGTATTCTTTGATGAAATATTTGGAACTTGTATTATCAATATGTGGTTATAAAATTTTGTAAACCTCATGAAAGCACACATTCTCTGTGTGCTTAGTGCGTTGGTAAGCACTGGGTTTCTAGCTATGTGGTAGCATAATTCTGATTTCGGTTTCTGGTGCCACATCTCCTACTCATTCTGTAACCTGTTCAAATTATCTCATATCTATCATTCTATCTTTCTTCTTTATTGTTAAGGTATGAAATGTGTGTATATAATAATTTTATGTTAATAAGAATATTGATTTCAATATAGTTGTTCAGTTAGACTTTTTAATGTATTAATTTATGTCACAGTTAATATTTTAATTCAAATTGTTGCCTGAGTATTAAAGAGTTAAAAGTATGAGATATTGATAGAAGTCACGATAGAATCAGTTACTTAATGTTAGTGTCTAAAATGCTAGTGTCTTATGTCACAGTTAAAATTTGAATTCAAATTGTTGCCTGAGTATTAAAGAGTTAAAAGTATGAGATATTGATAGAAGTCACGCTAGAATCAGTTACTTAATTTTAGTGTCTAATGATTTTATAAGATAACAAGTTTTTATGTCCTCAAAGTTTTAAAAAATTCAGTTCAGAGAGAAAAGTAAATTTTGCAGTGTAGTTATGCGGATATTTTTGTGTCATATGTCTCTTGTGTATTTTGTTTTGATGCTTTAAAAAAAGTCAGACAAGTTCAGCGTGGCAGATTTTTGAGTGTCAGCTGTTCCAATTCTGCCCTCTGCTCTTAGGAGGCCATACCCTTGCCACCTACTTACTGCACTTGGAACTTTCTGGATCTGGTGATGCTGCGCGTGTGGACTGTGCTGTGCCAACCCCAGACAGGACTAAGTGAGGTACTGATGCAGCCAAGCCAGCCACTGGGTCCATGCCATCCAAAGTAGGTGCTCTATTCTTACATCACCTCGACTTAGGAGGGCATCGTCGAGCTGATTGAGAGGGGGGGGGGTATTGTGACGATACTGCTGGCCCTCTCATCTCAATGTTATCGTACGATACCGTCTGCGTCGGACCCGGAATCGTGTGGTTCAATAGTGATACATGTGATACGTGTGAAGTTAGTTAAAAACTAAATAGCCAGCCTAGGAGTCAGTGTAGGACAGTGTCTTGGTGATACTGTGTTTAGTTAACAAGCAATAGATTTCATTATTTAAGAGATTCATATATTTGCTCTAGAGACAGTTCTATAAACAATAGTTTTGTCATTGTACATTATTTCAATAACTAGATAGATGAATTTTAGAAACTTTATGTAAATGAAAATAAATAGAATTGTACATATGTTAGGCTCATAAACAAGTTGTGTTGATAAGTTAATTGTGATAATTAATATAATAGTCGAGATTTAAATATTATGATTCGTTGTATATATGGACTGACGTGAGATTTTGAGTATATTTTCAGATTTGCGAAGATATTTGATAGTTCAATATACGTTAGGAACATGTATGATGTACTCATTAACAAATTAATTGACATTTAACATTGCTGTTTGTTATCAAACAGAAAGGACGGCGATTTCGACTTAAAAAGATATGCGCCATGTAAAATTATTGTATGTATAGTTTTCATTTTATATTGTGATTATTTTTGTGTATATGAAATATTTTACTGTTGTGTTCGGTAATTGTAAATTGGTATATTCAATTGTTATGAACAATGCATTATGTAATGTCATTATTGTCGATGTTGTATATTTGCCTCGCCGCCTTGCGTGAGGGGACTTCGAGTTTTGGCTTTTCTAAAGTGCACTGGAAGCTATGTCAGTCTGTGTTTTTAAATGGAAGTACTACCGGATACATTCTGATGCATTGTATATGTTTGGAAGTTGTAATGTTTTGGTGGAGAAGCAGTTTGATTGCAAATTAAAGAAGAAGTGATAAATTGTACCTAAGAGTATTTATTTCTACCACGACGCCCCAGGAGAATAATGTTGCAGCGAGCAGAACCCTCATACATCGTAATGTTGAAAAGCTAAGTATCTCGTTTGGAAGTGGTAGAATGAAAAAGTAATTACTTAAGAACCTAATAAACATTTCAATTGGTGGAGCATAGCTGGGATTGCGTCATATACAGTGTCTACAGAGTGTTTGTGTTGCAGGAGAAGTATGATTGGATGTAGATAACCGATGTTGGAAAAAACAAGGAGAACGTGAATCTGGAATTATACGGCAAAAAAAACGGACCACTTAACCTGGGAATTGGATGCTTGGGCTCGGATCGTCGCATCACTGGACACGGAATAACAAGATAAGTACAGTAGTGCTTATTAATTTGTATTTGTAGTCTGGGTTGTTTGGCACTGGAAAAGACGATGTCAACTGAGAATAGGAAATCTAGTGTAGACAAGACAGAACCGAATGTGACAACCAGTACACCTCGTAGCAATGCATCAAATAGTGAAGAAATAATTCTTGCATCACCAGGTCTTATAGAGTTGTTAAATCGATTTACAGAACAATTAACTGAACGTATTGACACGGGAAATCATGAAGTGAGTAAACAAGTAGAATCTGTAAGCAAAAAGTTAGATGATGGTTTAACAGATTTAAAGTCTCAGTTGAGCGAAACAAACAGGGCAGTTGACGAAGTCAGGAAACAAACATGTGATCTTGAAAGGGCAATGAAGTTAGGACATGAACAGCTGGACACTCGTGTGACTGTAGTAGAGAATAAAAATCAGTAATGTTGAGTCTAACCTTGAAAACAAAATCAGTACTGTAGAAAAGTATTTTGATCAGGAAATTAAAATTAGAAAAACTTAAATTCAGCCGGCCGCGGTGGCCGAGGGGACTGAGGCGCTCCAGTCACGGTCTGCACGGCCACTACGGTCGGGGGTTCGAATCCCCCCTCGGGCATGGATATTTGTGCCGTCCTTAGTCTTAGTTAGTTCATAAATAGTTTGTAAGTTTAGGGACTGATGACCCCGTAGTTAAGTCCCATAGACTATACAAACATTTGAACATTTTTTGTACTTAAATTCAGGAAATTAAAGTGTCATTAGAAAATAAAATTAGTGAAAGTGTGACAAATTCTGAAGGTGTTATTAAGAAGGATGTGTATGACCTCAGTCAAAGGGTCAGTTCATTGCAAGAAAGTATGGTAAATAGCAAAATGTCGATCTTTGGTGACTTTAATTGGGCAAATGTAGTAATTAAGACATACCCTGGGGAAGGGAAAATCCATCCTAAAGGCTTTTTACATCATTGCTCTAACAACTTGACTGTAGAAATGCCTGATGCAATGAAAATTAAATTTGTAAAGAGATTTTTTGGACAATGTAGCTTATACTTGGGTCAATCAGTTAGATACAGAGGACATGTCATATAGTGACTTTGAGAGGTGGTTTTTGAATAAATTCTGGTCAATAAAAAGTGATTTCTTGCACGGTGGAAAGAACAGGAAAAGTTATGGCAATATGAGGGACTTTTATGAGGCTGAAATCAGAAAGTTAGTGCATCTTGACTCGCCTTGAGATGAAATCACATTAGTGGACGCCCTACGTAGAAGATTACCAGGTAGAATACAGCAAGCGTTAGATTGTGGACCTGACGATTCAATTGAAGACTTCTTAAGAATTGTTGGAAGATTAGACAGAAGTTATGAGAGAAAGGGAGAGAAAGGGAGAGAAACCACGACCAAGCAGACCATCATGGAAGATACAGAAGAGATAATCACCAAGAAGATAGTCGTGAGAACCGAAGTAGACAGCAAGGTGGGAGTACGGATTACAGGAACAGACAAAGAAGAAACGACAGGAACCAAGGTTACTACAAGTCTAATGGAAACGGGCAGGAAAACTAAATGTTGCCCCTATGGAAGCCAGTCAGGTTGGGGTGAGAATTAGGACAAGAAATCAGGCTACCACAAATTGGATCAGACTTGGAAACAAATGGGAAAATGAGCAATATAGACAGGGACAGAAGGTAGCACACAGGGTAAATCGGCTCAAGTTTAACAAAGAACTGTGGGAAATAATTAAGAACCAGGCTTGGAAAGAAGAGGACAATCGTGTAGAACCAGAAGAGGTTGCACTACATGATGATACTGTAGCCAATATGTATAATGCAAGTGAAGATCTTACTGTAGAAGAACCCAAAATAAGTGAAGAACATGATGTGTTTGGACTGTGTACATTGCTAAGTGATAAAGTTTAAGATGCTGAAGACAGGCTGAATGTTACTGCTCATGAAACTGTGAAGACTGAGAATCATGAATATTTGATGTTTTCTCTAGTGTGAGTTCAGAGAAGTAAGAGGATGATAGTGTTGGATATAGTGAAGAAGATGTGGAGGTCATGGAGTTTGGAGATTTGGAGAAGGAACTTGATGGGATGATTTATGTTGAAGTCAAGGAAGGTTGCATCGTGTCTGATGGCCAGTTTGAGACAAAGTGTGTTGTATATGATGTCAAGTCTTGTGAGAATCAAGTTGTACCAGTGAAATTGAGCAGTACTGAAAGTTGTCGAAGTAGAGACAGACAAGAAGAGGTAGGGAAAGACATCTTGCATTGTGTCATACAGAGCTACATTGATAAGGAAGAGAAAGCTAATGTTCTAGATAAGTTACTGTGTAAATATCGTGAGCTAGAAGATACTGTGCCTAGGTTAGAGCAGTGTGTTACCAATGATACTTGTATTGCTAATGGATGTATGTCTCGTCAACCTGTGAAGGTAATGTGTCCCTGAATCATGTACAAGCTAATGACAATTCCTGTACTATGAATCATGAAGATATTATTGAAGATATTACTCATGAAGAAGAGGAAGATATACAATATGATGTCACTGGATGCCGATATATTACTGTGTTTATTAATGGAAAAGGCAAGGAAGCGTTAGTTGATACAGGTAGTCCAATAAGTGAAATTTCTGAAGAATTTAGAGATTGTGTGAAACATGTACCGGACTACATGGAAATGCCTGTAGTAGGAATCAAGCTCAAGGGTGCTACCGGCAGACACAGCAAGGTAGTTAACCAGCAAGCCTTGCTGAACTTTAGTGTTAATGATGTCAATCTATGTCAAGGATGTCTAGTAATACCTAATCTGTCTGAGGATATCTTGCTCGGAACTGACTGGATCATGAAAGTGAATGCTGTATTTGATCGGGAAGGAAGAAAAGTTATGTTTGTGGACCCGAAGACTGGTGTTTTACATTGAACTGCTATGATATTGAAAAATGGGAATAGCCTGAGTAAGCAGAGTGCGGAATTAGATTTATTAGATCATAATAGAGGTATAGAAGACATGCATGAAGAGCCTGAAGAAGCCATGTAGGATATTAATTATCATGAACTCGGAAATACCAAGGTGGAGGAAGCCAACAAATTAGACAAAGAACAAAAAGAAGAGCTGAGAAGAGTCTTGTGGAACTATCATGAAGTGTTCGGTGACAGACCGGAGAGAGTGAAGAACTACCAGTGTACCTTGCGGGTCATACCACACGAACCATTTTACATCAAACCATACGGTGTCCCTAATGCAAAAAGGAAAGCTGTAGAGAGAGAGCTTGTAAAGATGGAAAACTGGAACATAATTGAGAAGAGTACTAGTGAGTACAACAACCCGATCATCGTGATATCCAGGAAGAATGGAGATGTGAGGATTTTACTTGACTCCAGACATATGAACAAGTTTTTAGAAAGGGAAACTGACTATCCAGAGAACATCGACGAACTATTGTTTAAATTTGAACATATAAAATATATGACTAGCCTGGACTTGACGTCTGGTTTTCATCAGGTGCCACTTGCCAGACACTCAAGGAAGTACACTGCTTTCTTGTATAACGGAAGAAGCTATCAGTACTGTGTGGTTCTATTCGGATTAAATGTTTCTGTAGCTGAATTTATCAGACCTTTGGATTTGGTATTAGGCAAGAAAAGTTAACTGTGTATTTGGATGATATCCGTGTTACTGGTCAAACCTGGGAAGAACACATAAGCTTACTGGAAGAAGTGTGCAGAAGATTAAGAGCAGGAGGGGTGTCTCTTAAGCTAGAAAAATGTAAATTTTCTGTGGAACAGTTAAAATTTCTTGGTCACATTGTAACTAAAGAAGGTATACTCCCAGACAATGAGAAAATTGAAGCCATAGCAAAGTTTCCAGTGCCAAAGACCAAGAAACAACTCAAATCTTTCTTTCGCATGTGTGGATTTTACTGCAAATATATGAGTGCTCAAGCCTTGAATGCCCCATGTTTGAACAACCTGCTGAAGAAAAATACTGTTTGGAATTGGTCAGAAGAATGCATACAAGCGTTTGAAGAGATAAAAAAGCAGCTTTGTAAAACAAAATTTTATACAGACCAGACTTGTCATTGCCGTTTTGTTTAAGTACTGACAGTAGTGATTATGGAATTGGTGCTCATTTGTTTCAAGTGAAAACAATTGATAACCAGCCAGAACACCGGACCATTGCATTTGCAAGCAGGCAATTACAGAAACACGAGAAGGCATACACTGTTACAGAAGAGGAACTTTTAGCAATATTTTGGACTTTCACAAAATTCAGAAACTACTTGTTACGCCACAAAACTATTGTATTCACAGACCATAAGGCGTTGACCTACATTCAGGAGTGCAAACTTTACCATAACCGGATTACGAGATGGGCACTGTTCTTGCAACAGTTTGATTTCTCAGTGGAACACATTAAGGGCAAGGACAATCTTGTTTCTGATTCACTCTGTCGTTTGCCAGTGGGAGGTGAATTTTAAGATACCAGTGGAGCCTGTGAAAAGGAAGATAACAGAACTCAAGTCATACAAACAGTTGTGCGTAATAATAAGACGTTGTACAGGTGCTATTTTTATAAAATTTATTGCAGCTATAAGAGATTTGTATATATGTATTCTTTGATGAAATATTTGGAACTTGTATTATCAATATGTGGTTATAAAATTTTGTAAACCTCATGAAAGCACACATTCTCTGTGTGCTTAGTGCGTTGGTAAGCACTGGGTTTCTAGCTATGTGGTAGCATAATTCTGATTTCGGTTTCTGGTGCCACATCTCCTACTCATTCTGTAACCTGTTCAAATTATCTCATATCTATCATTCTATCTTTCTTCTTTATTGTTAAGGTATGAAATGTGTGTATATAATAATTTTATGTTAATAAGAATATTGATTTCAATATAGTTGTTCAGTTAGACTTTTTAATGTATTAATTTATGTCACAGTTAATATTTTAATTCAAATTGTTGCCTGAGTATTAAAGAGTTAAAAGTATGAGATATTGATAGAAGTCACGATAGAATCAGTTACTTAATGTTAGTGTCTAAAATGCTAGTGTCTTATGTCACAGTTAAAATTTGAATTCAAATTGTTGCCTGAGTATTAAAGAGTTAAAAGTATGAGATATTGATAGAAGTCACGCTAGAATCAGTTACTTAATTTTAGTGTCTAATGATTTTATAAGATAACAAGTTTTTATGTCCTCAAAGTTTTAAAAAATTCAGTTCAGAGAGAAAAGTAAATTTTGCAGTGTAGTTATGTGGATATTTTTGTGTCATATGTCTCTTGTGTATTTTGTTTTGATGCTTTAAAAAAAGTCAGACAAGTTCAGCGTGGCAGATTTTTGAGTGTCAGCTGTTCCAATTCTGCCCTCTGCTCTTAGGAGGCCATACCCTTGCCACCTACTTACTGCACTTGGAACTTTCTGGATCTGGTGATGCTGCGCGTGTGGACTGTGCTGTGCCAACCCCAGACAGGACTAAGTGAGGTACTGATGCAGCCAAGCCAGCCACTGGGTCCATGCCATCCAAAGTAGGTGCTCTATTCTTACATCACCTCGACTTAGGAGGGCATCGTCGAGCTGATTGAGAGGGGGGGGGGGGTATTGTGACGATACTGCTGGCCCTCTCATCTCAATGTTATCGTACGATACCGTCTGCGTCGGACCCGGAATCGTGTGGTTCAATAGTGATACATGTGATACGTGTGAAGTTAGTTAAAAACTAAATAGCCAGCCTAGGAGTCAGTGTAGGACAGTGTCTTGGTGATACTGTGTTTAGTTAACAAGCAATAGATTTCATTATTTAAGAGATTCATATATTTGCTCTAGAGACAGTTCTATAAACAATAGTTTTGTCATTGTACATTATTTCAATAACTAGATAGATGAATTTTAGAAACTTTATGTAAATGAAAATAAATAGAATTGTACATATGTTAGGCTCATAAACAAGTTGTGTTGATAAGTTAATTGTGATAATTAATATAATAGTCGAGATTTAAATATTATGATTCGTTGTATATATGGACTGACGTGAGATTTTGAGTATATTTTCAGATTTGCGAAGATATTTGATAGTTCAATATACGTTAGGAACATGTATGATGTACTCATTAACAAATTAATTGACATTTAACATTGCTGTTTGTTATCAAACAGAAAGGACGGCGATTTCGACTTAAAAAGATATGCGCCATGTAAAATTATTGTATGTATAGTTTTCATTTTATATTGTGATTATTTTTGTGTATATGAAATATTTTACTGTTGTGTTCGGTAATTGTAAATTGGTATATTCAATTGTTATGAACAATGCATTATGTAATGTCATTATTGTCGATGTTGTATATTTGCCTCGCCGCCTTGCGTGAGGGGACTTCGAGTTTTGGCTTTTCTAAAGTGCACTGGAAGCTATGTCAGTCTGTGTTTTTAAATGGAAGTACTACCGGATACATTCTGATGCATTGTATATGTTTGGAAGTTGTAATGTTTTGGTGGAGAAGCAGTTTGATTGCAAATTAAAGAAGAAGTGATAAATTGTACCTAAGAGTATTTATTTCTACCACGACGCCCCAGGAGAATAATGTTGCAGCGAGCAGAACCCTCATACATCGTAATGTTGAAAAGCTAAGTATCTCGTTTGGAAGTGGTAGAATGAAAAAGTAATTACTTAAGAACCTAATAAACATTTCAATTGGTGGAGCATAGCTGGGATTGCGTCATATACAGTGTCTACAGAGTGTTTGTGTTGCAGGAGAAGTATGATTGGATGTAGATAACCGATGTTGGAAAAAACAAGGAGAACGTGAATCTGGAATTATACGGCAAAAAAAACGGACCACTTAACCTGGGAATTGGATGCTTGGGCTCGGATCGTCGCATCACTGGACACGGAATAACAAGATAAGTACAGTAGTGCTTATTAATTTGTATTTGTAGTCTGGGTTGTTTGGCACTGGAAAAGACGATGTCAACTGAGAATAGGAAATCTAGTGTAGACAAGACAGAACCGAATGTGACAACCAGTACACCTCGTAGCAATGCATCAAATAGTGAAGAAATAATTCTTGCATCACCAGGTCTTATAGAGTTGTTAAATCGATTTACAGAACAATTAACTGAACGTATTGACACGGGAAATCATGAAGTGAGTAAACAAGTAGAATCTGTAAGCAAAAAGTTAGATGATGGTTTAACAGATTTAAAGTCTCAGTTGAGCGAAACAAACAGGGCAGTTGACGAAGTCAGGAAACAAACATGTGATCTTGAAAGGGCAATGAAGTTAGGACATGAACAGCTGGACACTCGTGTGACTGTAGTAGAGAATAAAAATCAGTAATGTTGAGTCTAACCTTGAAAACAAAATCAGTACTGTAGAAAAGTATTTTGATCAGGAAATTAAAATTAGAAAAACTTAAATTCAGCCGGCCGCGGTGGCCGAGGGGACTGAGGCGCTCCAGTCACGGTCTGCACGGCCACTACGGTCGGGGGTTCGAATCCCCCCTCGGGCATGGATATTTGTGCCGTCCTTAGTCTTAGTTAGTTCATAAATAGTTTGTAAGTTTAGGGACTGATGACCCCGTAGTTAAGTCCCATAGACTATACAAACATTTGAACATTTTTTGTACTTAAATTCAGGAAATTAAAGTGTCATTAGAAAATAAAATTAGTGAAAGTGTGACAAATTCTGAAGGTGTTATTAAGAAGGATGTGTATGACCTCAGTCAAAGGGTCAGTTCATTGCAAGAAAGTATGGTAAATAGCAAAATGTCGATCTTTGGTGACTTTAATTGGGCAAATGTAGTAATTAAGACATACCCTGGGGAAGGGAAAATCCATCCTAAAGGCTTTTTACATCATTGCTCTAACAACTTGACTGTAGAAATGCCTGATGCAATGAAAATTAAATTTGTAAAGAGATTTTTTGGACAATGTAGCTTATACTTGGGTCAATCAGTTAGATACAGAGGACATGTCATATAGTGACTTTGAGAGGTGGTTTTTGAATAAATTCTGGTCAATAAAAAGTGATTTCTTGCACGGTGGAAAGAACAGGAAAAGTTATGGCAATATGAGGGACTTTTATGAGGCTGAAATCAGAAAGTTAGTGCATCTTGACTCGCCTTGAGATGAAATCACATTAGTGGACGCCCTACGTAGAAGATTACCAGGTAGAATACAGCAAGCGTTAGATTGTGGACCTGACGATTCAATTGAAGACTTCTTAAGAATTGTTGGAAGATTAGACAGAAGTTATGAGAGAAAGGGAGAGAAAGGGAGAGAAACCACGACCAAGCAGACCATCATGGAAGATACAGAAGAGATAATCACCAAGAAGATAGTCGTGAGAACCGAAGTAGACAGCAAGGTGGGAGTACGGATTACAGGAACAGACAAAGAAGAAACGACAGGAACCAAGGTTACTACAAGTCTAATGGAAACGGGCAGGAAAACTAAATGTTGCCCCTATGGAAGCCAGTCAGGTTGGGGTGAGAATTAGGACAAGAAATCAGGCTACCACAAATTGGATCAGACTTGGAAACAAATGGGAAAATGAGCAATATAGACAGGGACAGAAGGTAGCACACAGGGTAAATCGGCTCAAGTTTAACAAAGAACTGTGGGAAATAATTAAGAACCAGGCTTGGAAAGAAGAGGACAATCGTGTAGAACCAGAAGAGGTTGCACTACATGATGATACTGTAGCCAATATGTATAATGCAAGTGAAGATCTTACTGTAGAAGAACCCAAAATAAGTGAAGAACATGATGTGTTTGGACTGTGTACATTGCTAAGTGATAAAGTTTAAGATGCTGAAGATAGGCTGAATGTTACTGCTCATGAAACTGTGAAGACTGAGAATCATGAATATTTGATGTTTTCTCTAGTGTGAGTTCAGAGAAGTAAGAGGATGATAGTGTTGGATATAGTGAAGAAGATGTGGAGGTCATGGAGTTTGGAGATTTGGAGAAGGAACTTGATGGGATGATTTATGTTGAAGTCAAGGAAGGTTGCATCGTGTCTGATGGCCAGTTTGAGACAAAGTGTGTTGTAGATGATGTCAAGTCTTGTGAGAATCAAGTTGTACCAGTGAAATTGAGCAGTACTGAAAGTTGTCGAAGTAGAGACAGACAAGAAGAGGTAGGGAAAGACATCTTGCATTGTGTCATACAGAGCTACATTGATAAGGAAGAGAAAGCTAATGTTCTAGATAAGTTACTGTGTAAATATCGTGAGCTAGAAGATACTGTGCCTAGGTTAGAGCAGTGTGTTACCAATGATACTTGTATTGCTAATGGATGTATGTCTCGTCAACCTGTGAAGGTAATGTGTCCCTGAATCATGTACAAGCTAATGACAATTCCTGTACTATGAATCATGAAGATATTATTGAAGATATTACTCATGAAGAAGAGGAAGATATACAATATGATGTCACTGGATGCCGATATATTACTGTGTTTATTAATGGAAAAGGCAAGGAAGCGTTAGTTGATACAGGTAGTCCAATAAGTGAAATTTCTGAAGAATTTAGAGATTGTGTGAAACATGTACCGGACTACATGGAAATGCCTGTAGTAGGAATCAAGCTCAAGGGTGCTACCGGCAGACACAGCAAGGTAGTTAACCAGCAAGCCTTGCTGAACTTTAGTGTTAATGATGTCAATCTATGTCAAGGATGTCTAGTAATACCTAATCTGTCTGAGGATATCTTGCTCGGAACTGACTGGATCATGAAAGTGAATGCTGTATTTGATCGGGAAGGAAGAAAAGTTATGTTTGTGGACCCGAAGACTGGTGTTTTACATTGAACTGCTATGATATTGAAAAATGGGAATAGCCTGAGTAAGCAGAGTGCGGAATTAGATTTATTAGATCATAATAGAGGTATAGAAGACATGCATGAAGAGCCTGAAGAAGCCATGTAGGATATTAATTATCATGAACTCGGAAATACCAAGGTGGAGGAAGCCAACAAATTAGACAAAGAACAAAAAGAAGAGCTGAGAAGAGTCTTGTGGAACTATCATGAAGTGTTCGGTGACAGACCGGAGAGAGTGAAGAACTACCAGTGTACCTTGCGGGTCATACCACACGAACCATTTTACATCAAACCATACGGTGTCCCTAATGCAAAAAGGAAAGCTGTAGAGAGAGAGCTTGTAAAGATGGAAAACTGGAACATAATTGAGAAGAGTACTAGTGAGTACAACAACCCGATCATCGTGATATCCAGGAAGAATGGAGATGTGAGGATTTTACTTGACTCCAGACATATGAACAAGTTTTTAGAAAGGGAAACTGACTATCCAGAGAACATCGACGAACTATTGTTTAAATTTGAACATATGAAATATATGACTAGCCTGGACTTGACGTCTGGTTTTCATCAGGTGCCACTTGCCAGACACTCAAGGAAGTACACTGCTTTCTTGTATAACGGAAGAAGCTATCAGTACTGTGTGGTTCTATTCGGATTAAATGTTTCTGTAGCTGAATTTATCAGACCTTTGGATTTGGTATTAGGCAAGAAAAGTTAACTGTGTATTTGGATGATATCCGTGTTACTGGTCAAACCTGGGAAGAACACATAAGCTTACTGGAAGAAGTGTGCAGAAGATTAAGAGCAGGAGGGGTGTCTCTTAAGCTAGAAAAATGTAAATTTTCTGTGGAACAGTTAAAATTTCTTGGTCACATTGTAACTAAAGAAGGTATACTCCCAGACAATGAGAAAATTGAAGCCATAGCAAAGTTTCCGGTGCCAAAGACCAAGAAACAACTCAAATCTTTCTTTCGCATGTGTGGATTTTACTGCAAATATATGAGTGCTCAAGCCTTGAATGCCCCATGTTTGAACAACCTGCTGAAGAAAAATACTGTTTGGAATTGGTCAGAAGAATGCATACAAGCGTTTGAAGAGATAAAAAAGCAGCTTTGTAAAACAAAATTTTATACAGACCAGACTTGTCATTGCCGTTTTGTTTAAGTACTGACAGTAGTGATTATGGAATTGGTGCTCATTTGTTTCAAGTGAAAACAATTGATAACCAGCCAGAACACCGGACCATTGCATTTGCAAGCAGGCAATTACAGAAACACGAGAAGGCATACACCGTTACAGAAGAGGAACTTTTAGCAATATTTTGGACTTTCACAAAATTCAGAAACTACTTGTTACGCCACAAAACTATTGTATTCACAGACCATAAGGCGTTGACCTACATTCAGGAGTGCAAACTTTACCATAACCGGATTACGAGATGGGCACTGTTCTTGCAACAGTTTGATTTCTCAGTGGAACACATTAAGGGCAAGGACAATCTTGTTTCTGATTCACTCTGTCGTTTGCCAGTGGGAGGTGAATTTTAAGATACCAGTGGAGCCTGTGAAAAGGAAGATAACAGAACTCAAGTCATACAAACAGTTGTGCGTAATAATAAGACGTTGTACATGTGCTATTTTTATAAAATTTATTGCAGCTATAAGAGATTTGTATATATGTATTCTTTGATGAAATATTTGGAACTTGTATTATCAATATGTGGTTATAAAATTTTGTAAACCTCATGAAAGCACACATTCTCTGTGTGCTTAGTGCGTTGGTAAGCACTGGGTTTCTAGCTATGTGGTAGCATAATTCTGATTTCGGTTTCTGGTGCCACATCTCCTACTCATTCTGTAACCTGTTCAAATTATCTCATATCTATCATTCTATCTTTCTTCTTTATTGTTAAGGTATGAAATGTGTGTATATAATAATTTTATGTTAATAAGAATATTGATTTCAATATAGTTGTTCAGTTAGACTTTTTAATGTATTAATTTATGTCACAGTTAATATTTTAATTCAAATTGTTGCCTGAGTATTAAAGAGTTAAAAGTATGAGATATTGATAGAAGTCACGATAGAATCAGTTACTTAATGTTAGTGTCTAAAATGCTAGTGTCTTATGTCACAGTTAAAATTTGAATTCAAATTGTTGCCTGAGTATTAAAGAGTTAAAAGTATGAGATATTGATAGAAGTCACGCTAGAATCAGTTACTTAATTTTAGTGTCTAATGATTTTATAAGATAACAAGTTTTTATGTCCTCAAAGTTTTAAAAAATTCAGTTCAGAGAGAAAAGTAAATTTTGCAGTGTAGTTATGTGGATATTTTTGTGTCATATGTCTCTTGTGTATTTTGTTTTGATGCTTTAAAAAAAGTCAGACAAGTTCAGCGTGGCAGATTTTTGAGTGTCAGCTGTTCCAATTCTGCCCTCTGCTCTTAGGAGGCCATACCCTTGCCACCTACTTACTGCACTTGGAACTTTCTGGATCTGGTGATGCTGCGCGTGTGGACTGTGCTGTGCCAACCCCAGACAGGACTAAGTGAGGTACTGATGCAGCCAAGCCAGCCACTGGGTCCATGCCATCCAAAGTAGGTGCTCTATTCTTACATCACCTCGACTTAGGAGGGCATTGTCGAGCTGATTGAGAGGGGGGGGGGGGGGGTATTGTGACGATACTGCTGGCCCTCTCATCTCAATGTTATCGTACGATACCGTCTGCGTCGGACCCGGAATCGTGTGGTTCAATAGTGATACATGTGATACGTGTGAAGTTAGTTAAAAACTAAATAGCCAGCCTAGGAGTCAGTGTAGGACAGTGTCTTGGTGATACTGTGTTTAGTTAACAAGCAATAGATTTCATTATTTAAGAGATTCATATATTTGCTCTAGAGACAGTTCTATAAACAATAGTTTTGTCATTGTACATTATTTCAATAACTAGATAGATGAATTTTAGAAACTTTATGTAAATGAAAATAAATAGAATTGTACATATGTTAGGCTCATAAACAAGTTGTGTTGATAAGTTAATTGTGATAATTAATATAATAGTCGAGATTTAAATATTATGATTCGTTGTATATATGGACTGACGTGAGATTTTGAGTATATTTTCAGATTTGCGAAGATATTTGATAGTTCAATATACGTTAGGAACATGTATGATGTACTCATTAACAAATTAATTGACATTTAACATTGCTGTTTGTTATCAAACAGAAAGGACGGCGATTTCGACTTAAAAAGATATGCGCCATGTAAAATTATTGTATGTATAGTTTTCATTTTATATTGTGATTATTTTTGTGTATATGAAATATTTTACTGTTGTGTTCGGTAATTGTAAATTGGTATATTCAATTGTTATGAACAATGCATTATGTAATGTCATTATTGTCGATGTTGTATATTTGCCTCGCCGCCTTGCGTGAGGGGACTTCGAGTTTTGGCTTTTCTAAAGTGCACTGGAAGCTATGTCAGTCTGTGTTTTTAAATGGAAGTACTACCGGATACATTCTGATGCATTGTATATGTTTGGAAGTTGTAATGTTTTGGTGGAGAAGCAGTTTGATTGCAAATTAAAGAAGAAGTGATAAATTGTACCTAAGAGTATTTATTTCTACCACGACGCCCCAGGAGAATAATGTTGCAGCGAGCAGAACCCTCATACATCGTAATGTTGAAAAGCTAAGTATCTCGTTTGGAAGTGGTAGAATGAAAAAGTAATTACTTAAGAACCTAATAAACATTTCAATTGGTGGAGCATAGCTGGGATTGCGTCATATACAGTGTCTACAGAGTGTTTGTGTTGCAGGAGAAGTATGATTGGATGTAGATAACCGATGTTGGAAAAAACAAGGAGAACGTGAATCTGGAATTATACGGCAAAAAAAACGGACCACTTAACCTGGGAATTGGATGCTTGGGCTCGGATCGTCGCATCACTGGACACGGAATAACAAGATAAGTACAGTAGTGCTTATTAATTTGTATTTGTAGTCTGGGTTGTTTGGCACTGGAAAAGACGATGTCAACTGAGAATAGGAAATCTAGTGTAGACAAGACAGAACCGAATGTGACAACCAGTACACCTCGTAGCAATGCATCAAATAGTGAAGAAATAATTCTTGCATCACCAGGTCTTATAGAGTTGTTAAATCGATTTACAGAACAATTAACTGAACGTATTGACACGGGAAATCATGAAGTGAGTAAACAAGTAGAATCTGTAAGCAAAAAGTTAGATGATGGTTTAACAGATTTAAAGTCTCAGTTGAGCGAAACAAACAGGGCAGTTGACGAAGTCAGGAAACAAACATGTGATCTTGAAAGGGCAATGAAGTTAGGACATGAACAGCTGGACACTCGTGTGACTGTAGTAGAGAATAAAAATCAGTAATGTTGAGTCTAACCTTGAAAACAAAATCAGTACTGTAGAAAAGTATTTTGATCAGGAAATTAAAATTAGAAAAACTTAAATTCAGCCGGCCGCGGTGGCCGAGGGGACTGAGGCGCTCCAGTCACGGTCTGCACGGCCACTACGGTCGGGGGTTCGAATCCCCCCTCGGGCATGGATATTTGTGCCGTCCTTAGTCTTAGTTAGTTCATAAATAGTTTGTAAGTTTAGGGACTGATGACCCCGTAGTTAAGTCCCATAGACTATACAAACATTTGAACATTTTTTGTACTTAAATTCAGGAAATTAAAGTGTCATTAGAAAATAAAATTAGTGAAAGTGTGACAAATTCTGAAGGTGTTATTAAGAAGGATGTGTATGACCTCAGTCAAAGGGTCAGTTCATTGCAAGAAAGTATGGTAAATAGCAAAATGTCGATCTTTGGTGACTTTAATTGGGCAAATGTAGTAATTAAGACATACCCTGGGGAAGGGAAAATCCATCCTAAAGGCTTTTTACATCATTGCTCTAACAACTTGACTGTAGAAATGCCTGATGCAATGAAAATTAAATTTGTAAAGAGATTTTTTGGACAATGTAGCTTATACTTGGGTCAATCAGTTAGATACAGAGGACATGTCATATAGTGACTTTGAGAGGTGGTTTTTGAATAAATTCTGGTCAATAAAAAGTGATTTCTTGCACGGTGGAAAGAACAGGAAAAGTTATGGCAATATGAGGGACTTTTATGAGGCTGAAATCAGAAAGTTAGTGCATCTTGACTCGCCTTGAGATGAAATCACATTAGTGGACGCCCTACGTAGAAGATTACCAGGTAGAATACAGCAAGCGTTAGATTGTGGACCTGACGATTCAATTGAAGACTTCTTAAGAATTGTTGGAAGATTAGACAGAAGTTATGAGAGAAAGGGAGAGAAAGGGAGAGAAACCACGACCAAGCAGACCATCATGGAAGATACAGAAGAGATAATCACCAAGAAGATAGTCGTGAGAACCGAAGTAGACAGCAAGGTGGGAGTACGGATTACAGGAACAGACAAAGAAGAAACGACAGGAACCAAGGTTACTACAAGTCTAATGGAAACGGGCAGGAAAACTAAATGTTGCCCCTATGGAAGCCAGTCAGGTTGGGGTGAGAATTAGGACAAGAAATCAGGCTACCACAAATTGGATCAGACTTGGAAACAAATGGGAAAATGAGCAATATAGACAGGGACAGAAGGTAGCACACAGGGTAAATCGGCTCAAGTTTAACAAAGAACTGTGGGAAATAATTAAGAACCAGGCTTGGAAAGAAGAGGACAATCGTGTAGAACCAGAAGAGGTTGCACTACATGATGATACTGTAGCCAATATGTATAATGCAAGTGAAGATCTTACTGTAGAAGAACCCAAAATAAGTGAAGAACATGATGTGTTTGGACTGTGTACATTGCTAAGTGATAAAGTTTAAGATGCTGAAGACAGGCTGAATGTTACTGCTCATGAAACTGTGAAGACTGAGAATCATGAATATTTGATGTTTTCTCTAGTGTGAGTTCAGAGAAGTAAGAGGATGATAGTGTTGGATATAGTGAAGAAGATGTGGAGGTCATGGAGTTTGGAGATTTGGAGAAGGAACTTGATGGGATGATTTATGTTGAAGTCAAGGAAGGTTGCATCGTGTCTGATGGCCAGTTTGAGACAAAGTGTGTTGTATATGATGTCAAGTCTTGTGAGAATCAAGTTGTACCAGTGAAATTGAGCAGTACTGAAAGTTGTCGAAGTAGAGACAGACAAGAAGAGGTAGGGAAAGACATCTTGCATTGTGTCATACAGAGCTACATTGATAAGGAAGAGAAAGCTAATGTTCTAGATAAGTTACTGTGTAAATATCGTGAGCTAGAAGATACTGTGCCTAGGTTAGAGCAGTGTGTTACCAATGATACTTGTATTGCTAATGGATGTATGTCTCGTCAACCTGTGAAGGTAATGTGTCCCTGAATCATGTACAAGCTAATGACAATTCCTGTACTATGAATCATGAAGATATTATTGAAGATATTACTCATGAAGAAGAGGAAGATATACAATATGATGTCACTGGATGCCGATATATTACTGTGTTTATTAATGGAAAAGGCAAGGAAGCGTTAGTTGATACAGGTAGTCCAATAAGTGAAATTTCTGAAGAATTTAGAGATTGTGTGAAACATGTACCGGACTACATGGAAATGCCTGTAGTAGGAATCAAGCTCAAGGGTGCTACCGGCAGACACAGCAAGGTAGTTAACCAGCAAGCCTTGCTGAACTTTAGTGTTAATGATGTCAATCTATGTCAAGGATGTCTAGTAATACCTAATCTGTCTGAGGATATCTTGCTCGGAACTGACTGGATCATGAAAGTGAATGCTGTATTTGATCGGGAAGGAAGAAAAGTTATGTTTGTGGACCCGAAGACTGGTGTTTTACATTGAACTGCTATGATATTGAAAAATGGGAATAGCCTGAGTAAGCAGAGTGCGGAATTAGATTTATTAGATCATAATAGAGGTATAGAAGACATGCATGAAGAGCCTGAAGAAGCCATGTAGGATATTAATTATCATGAACTCGGAAATACCAAGGTGGAGGAAGCCAACAAATTAGACAAAGAACAAAAAGAAGAGCTGAGAAGAGTCTTGTGGAACTATCATGAAGTGTTCGGTGACAGACCGGAGAGAGTGAAGAACTACCAGTGTACCTTGCGGGTCATACCACACGAACCATTTTACATCAAACCATACGGTGTCCCTAATGCAAAAAGGAAAGCTGTAGAGAGAGAGCTTGTAAAGATGGAAAACTGGAACATAATTGAGAAGAGTACTAGTGAGTACAACAACCCGATCATCGTGATATCCAGGAAGAATGGAGATGTGAGGATTTTACTTGACTCCAGACATATGAACAAGTTTTTAGAAAGGGAAACTGACTATCCAGAGAACATCGACGAACTATTGTTTAAATTTGAACATATAAAATATATGACTAGCCTGGACTTGACGTCTGGTTTTCATCAGGTGCCACTTGCCAGACACTCAAGGAAGTACACTGCTTTCTTGTATAACGGAAGAAGCTATCAGTACTGTGTGGTTCTATTCGGATTAAATGTTTCTGTAGCTGAATTTATCAGACCTTTGGATTTGGTATTAGGCAAGAAAAGTTAACTGTGTATTTGGATGATATCCGTGTTACTGGTCAAACCTGGGAAGAACACATAAGCTTACTGGAAGAAGTGTGCAGAAGATTAAGAGCAGGAGGGGTGTCTCTTAAGCTAGAAAAATGTAAATTTTCTGTGGAACAGTTAAAATTTCTTGGTCACATTGTAACTAAAGAAGGTATACTCCCAGACAATGAGAAAATTGAAGCCATAGCAAAGTTTCCGGTGCCAAAGACCAAGAAACAACTCAAATCTTTCTTTCGCATGTGTGGATTTTACTGCAAATATATGAGTGCTCAAGCCTTGAATGCCCCATGTTTGAACAACCTGCTGAAGAAAAATACTGTTTGGAATTGGTCAGAAGAATGCATACAAGCGTTTGAAGAGATAAAAAAGCAGCTTTGTAAAACAAAATTTTATACAGACCAGACTTGTCATTGCCGTTTTGTTTAAGTACTGACAGTAGTGATTATGGAATTGGTGCTCATTTGTTTCAAGTGAAAACAATTGATAACCAGCCAGAACACCGGACCATTGCATTTGCAAGCAGGCAATTACAGAAACACGAGAAGGCATACACCGTTACAGAAGAGGAACTTTTAGCAATATTTTGGACTTTCACAAAATTCAGAAACTACTTGTTACGCCACAAAACTATTGTATTCACAGACCATAAGGCGTTGACCTACATTCAGGAGTGCAAACTTTACCATAACCGGATTACGAGATGGGCACTGTTCTTGCAACAGTTTGATTTCTCAGTGGAACACATTAAGGGCAAGGACAATCTTGTTTCTGATTCACTCTGTCGTTTGCCAGTGGGAGGTGAATTTTAAGATACCAGTGGAGCCTGTGAAAAGGAAGATAACAGAACTCAAGTCATACAAACAGTTGTGCGTAATAATAAGACGTTGTACAGGTGCTATTTTTATAAAATTTATTGCAGCTATAAGAGATTTGTATATATGTATTCTTTGATGAAATATTTGGAACTTGTATTATCAATATGTGGTTATAAAATTTTGTAAACCTCATGAAAGCACACATTCTCTGTGTGCTTAGTGCGTTGGTAAGCACTGGGTTTCTAGCTATGTGGTAGCATAATTCTGATTTCGGTTTCTGGTGCCACATCTCCTACTCATTCTGTAACCTGTTCAAATTATCTCATATCTATCATTCTATCTTTCTTCTTTATTGTTAAGGTATGAAATGTGTGTATATAATAATTTTATGTTAATAAGAATATTGATTTCAATATAGTTGTTCAGTTAGACTTTTTAATGTATTAATTTATGTCACAGTTAATATTTTAATTCAAATTGTTGCCTGAGTATTAAAGAGTTAAAAGTATGAGATATTGATAGAAGTCACGATAGAATCAGTTACTTAATGTTAGTGTCTAAAATGCTAGTGTCTTATGTCACAGTTAAAATTTGAATTCAAATTGTTGCCTGAGTATTAAAGAGTTAAAAGTATGAGATATTGATAGAAGTCACGCTAGAATCAGTTACTTAATTTTAGTGTCTAATGATTTTATAAGATAACAAGTTTTTATGTCCTCAAAGTTTTAAAAAATTCAGTTCAGAGAGAAAAGTAAATTTTGCAGTGTAGTTATGTGGATATTTTTGTGTCATATGTCTCTTGTGTATTTTGTTTTGATGCTTTAAAAAAAGTCAGACAAGTTCAGCGTGGCAGATTTTTGAGTGTCAGCTGTTCCAATTCTGCCCTCTGCTCTTAGGAGGCCATACCCTTGCCACCTACTTACTGCACTTGGAACTTTCTGGATCTGGTGATGCTGCGCGTGTGGACTGTGCTGTGCCAACCCCAGACAGGACTAAGTGAGGTACTGATGCAGCCAAGCCAGCCACTGGGTCCATGCCATCCAAAGTAGGTGCTCTATTCTTACATCACCTCGACTTAGGAGGGCATCGTCGAGCTGATTGAGAGGGGGGGGGGTATTGTGACGATACTGCTGGCCCTCTCATCTCAATGTTATCGTACGATACCGTCTGCGTCGGACCCGGAATCGTGTGGTTCAATAGTGATACATGTGATACGTGTGAAGTTAGTTAAAAACTAAATAGCCAGCCTAGGAGTCAGTGTAGGACAGTGTCTTGGTGATACTGTGTTTAGTTAACAAGCAATAGATTTCATTATTTAAGAGATTCATATATTTGCTCTAGAGACAGTTCTATAAACAATAGTTTTGTCATTGTACATTATTTCAATAACTAGATAGATGAATTTTAGAAACTTTATGTAAATGAAAATAAATAGAATTGTACATATGTTAGGCTCATAAACAAGTTGTGTTGATAAGTTAATTGTGATAATTAATATAATAGTCGAGATTTAAATATTATGATTCGTTGTATATATGGACTGACGTGAGATTTTGAGTATATTTTCAGATTTGCGAAGATATTTGATAGTTCAATATACGTTAGGAACATGTATGATGTACTCATTAACAAATTAATTGACATTTAACATTGCTGTTTGTTATCAAACAGAAAGGACGGCGATTTCGACTTAAAAAGATATGCGCCATGTAAAATTATTGTATGTATAGTTTTCATTTTATATTGTGATTATTTTTGTGTATATGAAATATTTTACTGTTGTGTTCGGTAATTGTAAATTGGTATATTCAATTGTTATGAACAATGCATTATGTAATGTCATTATTGTCGATGTTGTATATTTGCCTCGCCGCCTTGCGTGAGGGGACTTCGAGTTTTGGCTTTTCTAAAGTGCACTGGAAGCTATGTCAGTCTGTGTTTTTAAATGGAAGTACTACCGGATACATTCTGATGCATTGTATATGTTTGGAAGTTGTAATGTTTTGGTGGAGAAGCAGTTTGATTGCAAATTAAAGAAGAAGTGATAAATTGTACCTAAGAGTATTTATTTCTACCACGACGCCCCAGGAGAATAATGTTGCAGCGAGCAGAACCCTCATACATCGTAATGTTGAAAAGCTAAGTATCTCGTTTGGAAGTGGTAGAATGAAAAAGTAATTACTTAAGAACCTAATAAACATTTCAATTGGTGGAGCATAGCTGGGATTGCGTCATATACAGTGTCTACAGAGTGTTTGTGTTGCAGGAGAAGTATGATTGGATGTAGATAACCGATGTTGGAAAAAACAAGGAGAACGTGAATCTGGAATTATACGGCAAAAAAAACGGACCACTTAACCTGGGAATTGGATGCTTGGGCTCGGATCGTCGCATCACTGGACACGGAATAACAAGATAAGTACAGTAGTGCTTATTAATTTGTATTTGTAGTCTGGGTTGTTTGGCACTGGAAAAGACGATGTCAACTGAGAATAGGAAATCTAGTGTAGACAAGACAGAACCGAATGTGACAACCAGTACACCTCGTAGCAATGCATCAAATAGTGAAGAAATAATTCTTGCATCACCAGGTCTTATAGAGTTGTTAAATCGATTTACAGAACAATTAACTGAACGTATTGACACGGGAAATCATGAAGTGAGTAAACAAGTAGAATCTGTAAGCAAAAAGTTAGATGATGGTTTAACAGATTTAAAGTCTCAGTTGAGCGAAACAAACAGGGCAGTTGACGAAGTCAGGAAACAAACATGTGATCTTGAAAGGGCAATGAAGTTAGGACATGAACAGCTGGACACTCGTGTGACTGTAGTAGAGAATAAAAATCAGTAATGTTGAGTCTAACCTTGAAAACAAAATCAGTACTGTAGAAAAGTATTTTGATCAGGAAATTAAAATTAGAAAAACTTAAATTCAGCCGGCCGCGGTGGCCGAGGGGACTGAGGCGCTCCAGTCACGGTCTGCACGGCCACTACGGTCGGGGGTTCGAATCCCCCCTCGGGCATGGATATTTGTGCCGTCCTTAGTCTTAGTTAGTTCATAAATAGTTTGTAAGTTTAGGGACTGATGACCCCGTAGTTAAGTCCCATAGACTATACAAACATTTGAACATTTTTTGTACTTAAATTCAGGAAATTAAAGTGTCATTAGAAAATAAAATTAGTGAAAGTGTGACAAATTCTGAAGGTGTTATTAAGAAGGATGTGTATGACCTCAGTCAAAGGGTCAGTTCATTGCAAGAAAGTATGGTAAATAGCAAAATGTCGATCTTTGGTGACTTTAATTGGGCAAATGTAGTAATTAAGACATACCCTGGGGAAGGGAAAATCCATCCTAAAGGCTTTTTACATCATTGCTCTAACAACTTGACTGTAGAAATGCCTGATGCAATGAAAATTAAATTTGTAAAGAGATTTTTTGGACAATGTAGCTTATACTTGGGTCAATCAGTTAGATACAGAGGACATGTCATATAGTGACTTTGAGAGGTGGTTTTTGAATAAATTCTGGTCAATAAAAAGTGATTTCTTGCACGGTGGAAAGAACAGGAAAAGTTATGGCAATATGAGGGACTTTTATGAGGCTGAAATCAGAAAGTTAGTGCATCTTGACTCGCCTTGAGATGAAATCACATTAGTGGACGCCCTACGTAGAAGATTACCAGGTAGAATACAGCAAGCGTTAGATTGTGGACCTGACGATTCAATTGAAGACTTCTTAAGAATTGTTGGAAGATTAGACAGAAGTTATGAGAGAAAGGGAGAGAAAGGGAGAGAAACCACGACCAAGCAGACCATCATGGAAGATACAGAAGAGATAATCACCAAGAAGATAGTCGTGAGAACCGAAGTAGACAGCAAGGTGGGAGTACGGATTACAGGAACAGACAAAGAAGAAACGACAGGAACCAAGGTTACTACAAGTCTAATGGAAACGGGCAGGAAAACTAAATGTTGCCCCTATGGAAGCCAGTCAGGTTGGGGTGAGAATTAGGACAAGAAATCAGGCTACCACAAATTGGATCAGACTTGGAAACAAATGGGAAAATGAGCAATATAGACAGGGACAGAAGGTAGCACACAGGGTAAATCGGCTCAAGTTTAACAAAGAACTGTGGGAAATAATTAAGAACCAGGCTTGGAAAGAAGAGGACAATCGTGTAGAACCAGAAGAGGTTGCACTACATGATGATACTGTAGCCAATATGTATAATGCAAGTGAAGATCTTACTGTAGAAGAACCCAAAATAAGTGAAGAACATGATGTGTTTGGACTGTGTACATTGCTAAGTGATAAAGTTTAAGATGCTGAAGATAGGCTGAATGTTACTGCTCATGAAACTGTGAAGACTGAGAATCATGAATATTTGATGTTTTCTCTAGTGTGAGTTCAGAGAAGTAAGAGGATGATAGTGTTGGATATAGTGAAGAAGATGTGGAGGTCATGGAGTTTGGAGATTTGGAGAAGGAACTTGATGGGATGATTTATGTTGAAGTCAAGGAAGGTTGCATCGTGTCTGATGGCCAGTTTGAGACAAAGTGTGTTGTAGATGATGTCAAGTCTTGTGAGAATCAAGTTGTACCAGTGAAATTGAGCAGTACTGAAAGTTGTCGAAGTAGAGACAGACAAGAAGAGGTAGGGAAAGACATCTTGCATTGTGTCATACAGAGCTACATTGATAAGGAAGAGAAAGCTAATGTTCTAGATAAGTTACTGTGTAAATATCGTGAGCTAGAAGATACTGTGCCTAGGTTAGAGCAGTGTGTTACCAATGATACTTGTATTGCTAATGGATGTATGTCTCGTCAACCTGTGAAGGTAATGTGTCCCTGAATCATGTACAAGCTAATGACAATTCCTGTACTATGAATCATGAAGATATTATTGAAGATATTACTCATGAAGAAGAGGAAGATATACAATATGATGTCACTGGATGCCGATATATTACTGTGTTTATTAATGGAAAAGGCAAGGAAGCGTTAGTTGATACAGGTAGTCCAATAAGTGAAATTTCTGAAGAATTTAGAGATTGTGTGAAACATGTACCGGACTACATGGAAATGCCTGTAGTAGGAATCAAGCTCAAGGGTGCTACCGGCAGACACAGCAAGGTAGTTAACCAGCAAGCCTTGCTGAACTTTAGTGTTAATGATGTCAATCTATGTCAAGGATGTCTAGTAATACCTAATCTGTCTGAGGATATCTTGCTCGGAACTGACTGGATCATGAAAGTGAATGCTGTATTTGATCGGGAAGGAAGAAAAGTTATGTTTGTGGACCCGAAGACTGGTGTTTTACATTGAACTGCTATGATATTGAAAAATGGGAATAGCCTGAGTAAGCAGAGTGCGGAATTAGATTTATTAGATCATAATAGAGGTATAGAAGACATGCATGAAGAGCCTGAAGAAGCCATGTAGGATATTAATTATCATGAACTCGGAAATACCAAGGTGGAGGAAGCCAACAAATTAGACAAAGAACAAAAAGAAGAGCTGAGAAGAGTCTTGTGGAACTATCATGAAGTGTTCGGTGACAGACCGGAGAGAGTGAAGAACTACCAGTGTACCTTGCGGGTCATACCACACGAACCATTTTACATCAAACCATACGGTGTCCCTAATGCAAAAAGGAAAGCTGTAGAGAGAGAGCTTGTAAAGATGGAAAACTGGAACATAATTGAGAAGAGTACTAGTGAGTACAACAACCCGATCATCGTGATATCCAGGAAGAATGGAGATGTGAGGATTTTACTTGACTCCAGACATATGAACAAGTTTTTAGAAAGGGAAACTGACTATCCAGAGAACATCGACGAACTATTGTTTAAATTTGAACATATGAAATATATGACTAGCCTGGACTTGACGTCTGGTTTTCATCAGGTGCCACTTGCCAGACACTCAAGGAAGTACACTGCTTTCTTGTATAACGGAAGAAGCTATCAGTACTGTGTGGTTCTATTCGGATTAAATGTTTCTGTAGCTGAATTTATCAGACCTTTGGATTTGGTATTAGGCAAGAAAAGTTAACTGTGTATTTGGATGATATCCGTGTTACTGGATAAACCTGGGAAGAACACATAAGCTTACTGGAAGAAGTGTGCAGAAGATTAAGAGCAGGAGGGGTGTCTCTTAAGCTAGAAAAATGTAAATTTTCTGTGGAACAGTTAAAATTTCTTGGTCACATTGTAACTAAAGAAGGTATACTCCCAGACAATGAGAAAATTGAAGCCATAGCAAAGTTTCCGGTGCCAAAGACCAAGAAACAACTCAAATCTTTCTTTCGCATGTGTGGATTTTACTGCAAATATATGAGTGCTCAAGCCTTGAATGCCCCATGTTTGAACAACCTGCTGAAGAAAAATACTGTTTGGAATTGGTCAGAAGAATGCATACAAGCGTTTGAAGAGATAAAAAAGCAGCTTTGTAAAACAAAATTTTATACAGACCAGACTTGTCATTGCCGTTTTGTTTAAGTACTGACAGTAGTGATTATGGAATTGGTGCTCATTTGTTTCAAGTGAAAACAATTGATAACCAGCCAGAACACCGGACCATTGCATTTGCAAGCAGGCAATTACAGAAACACGAGAAGGCATACACCGTTACAGAAGAGGAACTTTTAGCAATATTTTGGACTTTCACAAAATTCAGAAACTACTTGTTACGCCACAAAACTATTGTATTCACAGACCATAAGGCGTTGACCTACATTCAGGAGTGCAAACTTTACCATAACCGGATTACGAGATGGGCACTGTTCTTGCAACAGTTTGATTTCTCAGTGGAACACATTAAGGGCAAGGACAATCTTGTTTCTGATTCACTCTGTCGTTTGCCAGTGGGAGGTGAATTTTAAGATACCAGTGGAGCCTGTGAAAAGGAAGATAACAGAACTCAAGTCATACAAACAGTTGTGCGTAATAATAAGACGTTGTACAGGTGCTATTTTTATAAAATTTATTGCAGCTATAAGAGATTTGTATATATGTATTCTTTGATGAAATATTTGGAACTTGTATTATCAATATGTGGTTATAAAATTTTGTAAACCTCATGAAAGCACACATTCTCTGTGTGCTTAGTGCGTTGGTAAGCACTGGGTTTCTAGCTATGTGGTAGCATAATTCTGATTTCGGTTTCTGGTGCCACATCTCCTACTCATTCTGTAACCTGTTCAAATTATCTCATATCTATCATTCTATCTTTCTTCTTTATTGTTAAGGTATGAAATGTGTGTATATAATAATTTTATGTTAATAAGAATATTGATTTCAATATAGTTGTTCAGTTAGACTTTTTAATGTATTAATTTATGTCACAGTTAATATTTTAATTCAAATTGTTGCCTGAGTATTAAAGAGTTAAAAGTATGAGATATTGATAGAAGTCACGATAGAATCAGTTACTTAATGTTAGTGTCTAAAATGCTAGTGTCTTATGTCACAGTTAAAATTTGAATTCAAATTGTTGCCTGAGTATTAAAGAGTTAAAAGTATGAGATATTGATAGAAGTCACGCTAGAATCAGTTACTTAATTTTAGTGTCTAATGATTTTATAAGATAACAAGTTTTTATGTCCTCAAAGTTTTAAAAAATTCAGTTCAGAGAGAAAAGTAAATTTTGCAGTGTAGTTATGTGGATATTTTTGTGTCATATGTCTCTTGTGTATTTTGTTTTGATGCTTTAAAAAAAGTCAGACAAGTTCAGCGTGGCAGATTTTTGAGTGTCAGCTGTTCCAATTCTGCCCTCTGCTCTTAGGAGGCCATACCCTTGCCACCTACTTACTGCACTTGGAACTTTCTGGATCTGGTGATGCTGCGCGTGTGGACTGTGCTGTGCCAACCCCAGACAGGACTAAGTGAGGTACTGATGCAGCCAAGCCAGCCACTGGGTCCATGCCATCCAAAGTAGGTGCTCTATTCTTACATCACCTCGACTTAGGAGGGCATCGTCGAGCTGATTGAGAGGGGGGGGGGTATTGTGACGATACTGCTGGCCCTCTCATCTCAATGTTATCGTACGATACCGTCTGCGTCGGACCCGGAATCGTGTGGTTCAATAGTGATACATGTGATACGTGTGAAGTTAGTTAAAAACTAAATAGCCAGCCTAGGAGTCAGTGTAGGACAGTGTCTTGGTGATACTGTGTTTAGTTAACAAGCAATAGATTTCATTATTTAAGAGATTCATATATTTGCTCTAGAGACAGTTCTATAAACAATAGTTTTGTCATTGTACATTATTTCAATAACTAGATAGATGAATTTTAGAAACTTTATGTAAATGAAAATAAATAGAATTGTACATATGTTAGGCTCATAAACAAGTTGTGTTGATAAGTTAATTGTGATAATTAATATAATAGTCGAGATTTAAATATTATGATTCGTTGTATATATGGACTGACGTGAGATTTTGAGTATATTTTCAGATTTGCGAAGATATTTGATAGTTCAATATACGTTAGGAACATGTATGATGTACTCATTAACAAATTAATTGACATTTAACATTGCTGTTTGTTATCAAACAGAAAGGACGGCGATTTCGACTTAAAAAGATATGCGCCATGTAAAATTATTGTATGTATAGTTTTCATTTTATATTGTGATTATTTTTGTGTATATGAAATATTTTACTGTTGTGTTCGGTAATTGTAAATTGGTATATTCAATTGTTATGAACAATGCATTATGTAATGTCATTATTGTCGATGTTGTATATTTGCCTCGCCGCCTTGCGTGAGGGGACTTCGAGTTTTGGCTTTTCTAAAGTGCACTGGAAGCTATGTCAGTCTGTGTTTTTAAATGGAAGTACTACCGGATACATTCTGATGCATTGTATATGTTTGGAAGTTGTAATGTTTTGGTGGAGAAGCAGTTTGATTGCAAATTAAAGAAGAAGTGATAAATTGTACCTAAGAGTATTTATTTCTACCACGACGCCCCAGGAGAATAATGTTGCAGCGAGCAGAACCCTCATACATCGTAATGTTGAAAAGCTAAGTATCTCGTTTGGAAGTGGTAGAATGAAAAAGTAATTACTTAAGAACCTAATAAACATTTCAATTGGTGGAGCATAGCTGGGATTGCGTCATATACAGTGTCTACAGAGTGTTTGTGTTGCAGGAGAAGTATGATTGGATGTAGATAACCGATGTTGGAAAAAACAAGGAGAACGTGAATCTGGAATTATACGGCAAAAAAAACGGACCACTTAACCTGGGAATTGGATGCTTGGGCTCGGATCGTCGCATCACTGGACACGGAATAACAAGATAAGTACAGTAGTGCTTATTAATTTGTATTTGTAGTCTGGGTTGTTTGGCACTGGAAAAGACGATGTCAACTGAGAATAGGAAATCTAGTGTAGACAAGACAGAACCGAATGTGACAACCAGTACACCTCGTAGCAATGCATCAAATAGTGAAGAAATAATTCTTGCATCACCAGGTCTTATAGAGTTGTTAAATCGATTTACAGAACAATTAACTGAACGTATTGACACGGGAAATCATGAAGTGAGTAAACAAGTAGAATCTGTAAGCAAAAAGTTAGATGATGGTTTAACAGATTTAAAGTCTCAGTTGAGCGAAACAAACAGGGCAGTTGACGAAGTCAGGAAACAAACATGTGATCTTGAAAGGGCAATGAAGTTAGGACATGAACAGCTGGACACTCGTGTGACTGTAGTAGAGAATAAAAATCAGTAATGTTGAGTCTAACCTTGAAAACAAAATCAGTACTGTAGAAAAGTATTTTGATCAGGAAATTAAAATTAGAAAAACTTAAATTCAGCCGGCCGCGGTGGCCGAGGGGACTGAGGCGCTCCAGTCACGGTCTGCACGGCCACTACGGTCGGGGGTTCGAATCCCCCCTCGGGCATGGATATTTGTGCCGTCCTTAGTCTTAGTTAGTTCATAAATAGTTTGTAAGTTTAGGGACTGATGACCCCGTAGTTAAGTCCCATAGACTATACAAACATTTGAACATTTTTTGTACTTAAATTCAGGAAATTAAAGTGTCATTAGAAAATAAAATTAGTGAAAGTGTGACAAATTCTGAAGGTGTTATTAAGAAGGATGTGTATGACCTCAGTCAAAGGGTCAGTTCATTGCAAGAAAGTATGGTAAATAGCAAAATGTCGATCTTTGGTGACTTTAATTGGGCAAATGTAGTAATTAAGACATACCCTGGGGAAGGGAAAATCCATCCTAAAGGCTTTTTACATCATTGCTCTAACAACTTGACTGTAGAAATGCCTGATGCAATGAAAATTAAATTTGTAAAGAGATTTTTTGGACAATGTAGCTTATACTTGGGTCAATCAGTTAGATACAGAGGACATGTCATATAGTGACTTTGAGAGGTGGTTTTTGAATAAATTCTGGTCAATAAAAAGTGATTTCTTGCACGGTGGAAAGAACAGGAAAAGTTATGGCAATATGAGGGACTTTTATGAGGCTGAAATCAGAAAGTTAGTGCATCTTGACTCGCCTTGAGATGAAATCACATTAGTGGACGCCCTACGTAGAAGATTACCAGGTAGAATACAGCAAGCGTTAGATTGTGGACCTGACGATTCAATTGAAGACTTCTTAAGAATTGTTGGAAGATTAGACAGAAGTTATGAGAGAAAGGGAGAGAAAGGGAGAGAAACCACGACCAAGCAGACCATCATGGAAGATACAGAAGAGATAATCACCAAGAAGATAGTCGTGAGAACCGAAGTAGACAGCAAGGTGGGAGTACGGATTACAGGAACAGACAAAGAAGAAACGACAGGAACCAAGGTTACTACAAGTCTAATGGAAACGGGCAGGAAAACTAAATGTTGCCCCTATGGAAGCCAGTCAGGTTGGGGTGAGAATTAGGACAAGAAATCAGGCTACCACAAATTGGATCAGACTTGGAAACAAATGGGAAAATGAGCAATATAGACAGGGACAGAAGGTAGCACACAGGGTAAATCGGCTCAAGTTTAACAAAGAACTGTGGGAAATAATTAAGAACCAGGCTTGGAAAGAAGAGGACAATCGTGTAGAACCAGAAGAGGTTGCACTACATGATGATACTGTAGCCAATATGTATAATGCAAGTGAAGATCTTACTGTAGAAGAACCCAAAATAAGTGAAGAACATGATGTGTTTGGACTGTGTACATTGCTAAGTGATAAAGTTTAAGATGCTGAAGACAGGCTGAATGTTACTGCTCATGAAACTGTGAAGACTGAGAATCATGAATATTTGATGTTTTCTCTAGTGTGAGTTCAGAGAAGTAAGAGGATGATAGTGTTGGATATAGTGAAGAAGATGTGGAGGTCATGGAGTTTGGAGATTTGGAGAAGGAACTTGATGGGATGATTTATGTTGAAGTCAAGGAAGGTTGCATCGTGTCTGATGGCCAGTTTGAGACAAAGTGTGTTGTATATGATGTCAAGTCTTGTGAGAATCAAGTTGTACCAGTGAAATTGAGCAGTACTGAAAGTTGTCGAAGTAGAGACAGACAAGAAGAGGTAGGGAAAGACATCTTGCATTGTGTCATACAGAGCTACATTGATAAGGAAGAGAAAGCTAATGTTCTAGATAAGTTACTGTGTAAATATCGTGAGCTAGAAGATACTGTGCCTAGGTTAGAGCAGTGTGTTACCAATGATACTTGTATTGCTAATGGATGTATGTCTCGTCAACCTGTGAAGGTAATGTGTCCCTGAATCATGTACAAGCTAATGACAATTCCTGTACTATGAATCATGAAGATATTATTGAAGATATTACTCATGAAGAAGAGGAAGATATACAATATGATGTCACTGGATGCCGATATATTACTGTGTTTATTAATGGAAAAGGCAAGGAAGCGTTAGTTGATACAGGTAGTCCAATAAGTGAAATTTCTGAAGAATTTAGAGATTGTGTGAAACATGTACCGGACTACATGGAAATGCCTGTAGTAGGAATCAAGCTCAAGGGTGCTACCGGCAGACACAGCAAGGTAGTTAACCAGCAAGCCTTGCTGAACTTTAGTGTTAATGATGTCAATCTATGTCAAGGATGTCTAGTAATACCTAATCTGTCTGAGGATATCTTGCTCGGAACTGACTGGATCATGAAAGTGAATGCTGTATTTGATCGGGAAGGAAGAAAAGTTATGTTTGTGGACCCGAAGACTGGTGTTTTACATTGAACTGCTATGATATTGAAAAATGGGAATAGCCTGAGTAAGCAGAGTGCGGAATTAGATTTATTAGATCATAATAGAGGTATAGAAGACATGCATGAAGAGCCTGAAGAAGCCATGTAGGATATTAATTATCATGAACTCGGAAATACCAAGGTGGAGGAAGCCAACAAATTAGACAAAGAACAAAAAGAAGAGCTGAGAAGAGTCTTGTGGAACTATCATGAAGTGTTCGGTGACAGACCGGAGAGAGTGAAGAACTACCAGTGTACCTTGCGGGTCATACCACACGAACCATTTTACATCAAACCATACGGTGTCCCTAATGCAAAAAGGAAAGCTGTAGAGAGAGAGCTTGTAAAGATGGAAAACTGGAACATAATTGAGAAGAGTACTAGTGAGTACAACAACCCGATCATCGTGATATCCAGGAAGAATGGAGATGTGAGGATTTTACTTGACTCCAGACATATGAACAAGTTTTTAGAAAGGGAAACTGACTATCCAGAGAACATCGACGAACTATTGTTTAAATTTGAACATATAAAATATATGACTAGCCTGGACTTGACGTCTGGTTTTCATCAGGTGCCACTTGCCAGACACTCAAGGAAGTACACTGCTTTCTTGTATAACGGAAGAAGCTATCAGTACTGTGTGGTTCTATTCGGATTAAATGTTTCTGTAGCTGAATTTATCAGACCTTTGGATTTGGTATTAGGCAAGAAAAGTTAACTGTGTATTTGGATGATATCCGTGTTACTGGTCAAACCTGGGAAGAACACATAAGCTTACTGGAAGAAGTGTGCAGAAGATTAAGAGCAGGAGGGGTGTCTCTTAAGCTAGAAAAATGTAAATTTTCTGTGGAACAGTTAAAATTTCTTGGTCACATTGTAACTAAAGAAGGTATACTCCCAGACAATGAGAAAATTGAAGCCATAGCAAAGTTTCCGGTGCCAAAGACCAAGAAACAACTCAAATCTTTCTTTCGCATGTGTGGATTTTACTGCAAATATATGAGTGCTCAAGCCTTGAATGCCCCATGTTTGAACAACCTGCTGAAGAAAAATACTGTTTGGAATTGGTCAGAAGAATGCATACAAGCGTTTGAAGAGATAAAAAAGCAGCTTTGTAAAACAAAATTTTATACAGACCAGACTTGTCATTGCCGTTTTGTTTAAGTACTGACAGTAGTGATTATGGAATTGGTGCTCATTTGTTTCAAGTGAAAACAATTGATAACCAGCCAGAACACCGGACCATTGCATTTGCAAGCAGGCAATTACAGAAACACGAGAAGGCATACACCGTTACAGAAGAGGAACTTTTAGCAATATTTTGGACTTTCACAAAATTCAGAAACTACTTGTTACGCCACAAAACTATTGTATTCACAGACCATAAGGCGTTGACCTACATTCAGGAGTGCAAACTTTACCATAACCGGATTACGAGATGGGCACTGTTCTTGCAACAGTTTGATTTCTCAGTGGAACACATTAAGGGCAAGGACAATCTTGTTTCTGATTCACTCTGTCGTTTGCCAGTGGGAGGTGAATTTTAAGATACCAGTGGAGCCTGTGAAAAGGAAGATAACAGAACTCAAGTCATACAAACAGTTGTGCGTAATAATAAGACGTTGTACAGGTGCTATTTTTATAAAATTTATTGCAGCTATAAGAGATTTGTATATATGTATTCTTTGATGAAATATTTGGAACTTGTATTATCAATATGTGGTTATAAAATTTTGTAAACCTCATGAAAGCACACATTCTCTGTGTGCTTAGTGCGTTGGTAAGCACTGGGTTTCTAGCTATGTGGTAGCATAATTCTGATTTCGGTTTCTGGTGCCACATCTCCTACTCATTCTGTAACCTGTTCAAATTATCTCATATCTATCATTCTATCTTTCTTCTTTATTGTTAAGGTATGAAATGTGTGTATATAATAATTTTATGTTAATAAGAATATTGATTTCAATATAGTTGTTCAGTTAGACTTTTTAATGTATTAATTTATGTCACAGTTAATATTTTAATTCAAATTGTTGCCTGAGTATTAAAGAGTTAAAAGTATGAGATATTGATAGAAGTCACGATAGAATCAGTTACTTAATGTTAGTGTCTAAAATGCTAGTGTCTTATGTCACAGTTAAAATTTGAATTCAAATTGTTGCCTGAGTATTAAAGAGTTAAAAGTATGAGATATTGATAGAAGTCACGCTAGAATCAGTTACTTAATTTTAGTGTCTAATGATTTTATAAGATAACAAGTTTTTATGTCCTCAAAGTTTTAAAAAATTCAGTTCAGAGAGAAAAGTAAATTTTGCAGTGTAGTTATGTGGATATTTTTGTGTCATATGTCTCTTGTGTATTTTGTTTTGATGCTTTAAAAAAAGTCAGACAAGTTCAGCGTGGCAGATTTTTGAGTGTCAGCTGTTCCAATTCTGCCCTCTGCTCTTAGGAGGCCATACCCTTGCCACCTACTTACTGCACTTGGAACTTTCTGGATCTGGTGATGCTGCGCGTGTGGACTGTGCTGTGCCAACCCCAGACAGGACTAAGTGAGGTACTGATGCAGCCAAGCCAGCCACTGGGTCCATGCCATCCAAAGTAGGTGCTCTATTCTTACATCACCTCGACTTAGGAGGGCATCGTCGAGCTGATTGAGAGGGGGGGGGGGGTATTGTGACGATACTGCTGGCCCTCTCATCTCAATGTTATCGTACGATACCGTCTGCGTCGGACCCGGAATCGTGTGGTTCAATAGTGATACATGTGATACGTGTGAAGTTAGTTAAAAACTAAATAGCCAGCCTAGGAGTCAGTGTAGGACAGTGTCTTGGTGATACTGTGTTTAGTTAACAAGCAATAGATTTCATTATTTAAGAGATTCATATATTTGCTCTAGAGACAGTTCTATAAACAATAGTTTTGTCATTGTACATTATTTCAATAACTAGATAGATGAATTTTAGAAACTTTATGTAAATGAAAATAAATAGAATTGTACATATGTTAGGCTCATAAACAAGTTGTGTTGATAAGTTAATTGTGATAATTAATATAATAGTCGAGATTTAAATATTATGATTCGTTGTATATATGGACTGACGTGAGATTTTGAGTATATTTTCAGATTTGCGAAGATATTTGATAGTTCAATATACGTTAGGAACATGTATGATGTACTCATTAACAAATTAATTGACATTTAACATTGCTGTTTGTTATCAAACAGAAAGGACGGCGATTTTGACTTAAAAAGATATGCGCCATGTAAAATTATTGTATGTATAGTTTTCATTTTATATTGTGATTATTTTTGTGTATATGAAATATTTTACTGTTGTGTTCGGTAATTGTAAATTGGTATATTCAATTGTTATGAACAATGCATTATGTAATGTCATTATTGTCGATGTTGTATATTTGCCTCGCCGCCTTGCGTGAGGGGAGGTCGAGTTTTGGCTTTTCTAAAGTGCACTGGAAGCTATGTCAGTCTGTGTTTTGAAATGGAAGTACTACCAGATAAGTTCTGATGCATTGTGTTTGTTTGGAAGTTGTAATGTTTTGGTGGAGAAGCAGTTTGATTGGAAATTAAAGAAGAAGTGATAAACTGTACCTACGAGTATTTATTTCTACCACGACGCCCCAGGAGAATAACGTTGCAGCGAGCAGAACCCCCATACATCGTAATGTTGAAAAGCTAAGTATCTCGTTTGGAAGTGGTAGAATGAAAAAGTAATTACTTAAAAACCTAATAAACATTTCACCATGCATCAGCAAGGTTTTAGGAAGCATCGATCGTGCAAAACCCAGCTTGCCCATTTCTCTCAACTTGTTTGCTATGGATGAAGGATAATAGACAGGCGATTTTCGAAAGGCGTTCGACACGGTGCCATACCACAGACTGCTAATTAAGGTACTAGTATGTGTAATAGGTACCCAAACATGTGATTGGCTCGAATACTACTTAAGTAAAAGAACCCAGTACGTTGTCCTCAGTGGAGAGTGTTTATCAGAGACTAGGGTATCGTCTGGAGAGCCCCAAGAAAGTGAGCTACACTCTGCGGTTGCTTTCTGATGGAGCTATGGTGTACAGAAAGGTTGCAGGATGACATGGACCAAATTTCTACGTGGTGAGGAATGGCAGCTAGTAGAATGGCAGAAAACGGTAAGGTGATGCAGATGAGTAGGTGGAACGATTCCGTAATGTTCGAATACAGCAATAGTAGTGTGCTTCTTGACAGCGTTGTGGCAATTAAATATTTAGGCGCAACGCTGCACAACGATACAAAATAGAACGATCATATAAGGACAGTTTTGGGGAATGCGCAGAATTTTGAGAAGATGTGATTCGTCTGTAAAGGAGACCGCAAATAAAACGCTTATTCAGGCCCGTCTTGAGTACTGCTCAAGTGTGTGGGATCCTCAACAGATCAGTTAAAAGGAAGTCATAGAGCAATTCAGAGACGGGCGACTAAGTTTGACCTATGTGCGAGTGTTACTGAGATGCTTCGGGAACTTAAGCGGGCGTCGCTAGAGGGCAGGCGACGATCTCTTCGAGGAATACTGTTGAAGCAATTTAGAGGGCCGAAATGTGAAGCGGACTGCCGCAGCGGACTGCCGCCAAGTTACATTTCGCGTAAAGATAATTAAGATAAGATCAGAGAGATTAGGGCTCGTACACTGCATAGAAGCATTCGTTTTTCCCTAGTTCTATATGGGAGTGGTACAGGAAAGCAAGAACTAATAGTGGTACTAGGTAACCGCCGCCTCACACCTTTGGGTGGAATGCGGAATATATTTGCCCTATACCTGCATATGTGGTCATCTTCCAAGGTAACGCTGCAGCGTCACATCTACATTGTCTTCAAAACTTGCAGAACAGGGTTCTCCAGTTCGCCCTGCACCTATCCATAGACTTTCCATCGGTCCAACAATATACCAGGTGATCAAAAAGTCAGTATAAATTTGAAAACTTACTAAATCACGGAATAATGTACATAGAGAGGTAAAAATTGACACACATGCTTGGAATGACATGGGGTTTTATTAGAACAAAACGAAAAAAGTTCAAAACATGTCCGACAGATGGCGCATCATCTGATCAGAAAAGAAATAATTAGCATAACAAATTAAGACAAAGCAAAGATGATGTTCTTTACAGGAAATGCTCAATATGTTCACCATCATTCCTCAACAATAGCTGTAGTCGAGGAATAATGTTGTGAACAGCACTGTAAAGTATGTCCAGAGTTATGGTGAGGCACTGGCGTCGGATGTTGTCTTTCAGCATCCCTAGATATGTCGGTCGATCACGATACACTTGCGATTTCAAGTAACCCCAAAGCCAATAATCGCACGGACTGGGGTCTGGGGACCTGGGAGGCCAAGCATGACGAAAGTGGCGGCTGAGCACACGATCATTACCAAACGACGCGCGCAAGGGATCTTTCACGCGTCTAGCAATACATTTTTTTATTGTTCTAATAAAACTCCATGTCATTCCAAGCATGTGTGTCAATTTTTACCGCTCTATCTACATTATTCAGTGATTTATTAAGTTTTCAAATTTATACTGACTTTTTGATCACCCGGTAGGATCTGCCAGGAGCCACTTCGTACAGGGAGGTTTAGCGAAAGACAGGCCAGTCACACAATTCAGACATCTGCGCTGGGTCCCCACCTGAAGCCTATAGATTCCTCACATTGGCCCCAACTCTTTCACAACTAACGTTTTTCAAAATTAGATTATGATGACAACGCCCTGTGAATATGTTTCACAGTGCACTGTTTTATTCTGAACATGATTGTAGAAAAAAATAAATGAATATGATGAATTTTTTGATCAGTGTACTTTTCTGACGTACCAGGCTTCCGCACGTCGAGCAGAGTCTCCATGCAGATGGGGCACATGGTGGACGGCGTGGCTGGCCTGCGAGCCACCTCGGTGCCCCTGGGAGTCCTGCTCGGCGAAGGCTCTTCTTCCTCAAAGTCACCTGAGGGCCGTGGTCTGTTGGGCGCTCTCTGCAGAAGCGTCTCCAGGTCGTTCGCCGAGAGGCCTAGCTGTAAACATAACTTCATTATAATACTCGACAACATAACTTACGTTGAGCGATATCTACACACGTAATAATAGTATACAGTACGTAATAGTATTTCTCTTCTGTGTGCTATTCATCGAGTAGTTTCGGGCTCAATTCTGTATTCAAATATTGGCGAATGTCTTTCGAAACATGTCTGTTAATGATAGTTGAGCATGTCCGTACTCGCTTTCTCCCTTTGCAGCATAGGGTACATTCTATGAAACGGCACAAAAATTAGCAAATTTTCTCATTGTAGGGAAAAGAACTTTACATTCATTAAAATGAAATATCATTTTGCCAAGATCGCAATTTTTATTATTATTATTTTATGTGAAAATAAGACATTGGCAAACTTCAATATGCAGGGAACACTTTCAGTTGCACAAGAACCAAAAGATTGTACAGATATCATACATACATCATATATATCATTTTAAAGAGAAATCTGAAAGGGCTTTTTTATTTTTTATTTTTCAGTGTATACCATCACAGCTTAGTTTGCTAATTTGTCGACAGTCGGCGCTAGTCGCAAACATGGCGATTTCAGGTGCGGAGCGACCTTTCCGTGTCTTGGAGTTGGGCTAAACCAAGTGTGCTACAGCTTCCAACGGATGTTTAGAACCAAGTATGGTAAGAAGCCACCAACAAGGAAGAGTGATTGAAGCGAATGTGGAGCGCATACGAGAGGCATTCATAAGGAGTTCAAAGAAATCGGTGCGTCGTGCATCTCGTGAACTCTAAATGGCTCCAATGACAGTGTGGAAAGTCCTGCGATAGAATCTGTCTATGAAACCATTCAACTTGAAGCTAGTGCAGAAGCTCAATGGCGACGACAAAGACAAGCGTTTTGAGTTTTGTTCGCAATTGCAACAATTGAATGACGATGGGGATGAGAGTGTTGGTCGCTCAATTTTTAGTGACGAAGCTATTTTTCACACTAATGGGACAGTTAATAGGCATAATTGCCGAATCTGGGGTACAAATCATCCACACGAACCATTTTCCCCAACGGTTAATGATTTTTGTGCCTTGTCACTTCGAGAACTGCACAGGCTATTCTTCTTCGCCGAGAACACTTTCACTGCATATTCCTACTTGGACATGTTGCAGAAATGGCTGATGCCTAAATTGCAATCGGGCTCTCCGTTCGTCTTTCAGCAGAATGGGGCTCCACCCCATTTTCATCGTGAAGTTGGTTGGTACCTGACCACGGAGTTGCTGCATCGATGGATCGGCCCTGCTACAGAAGGAGACAGTTGCTTCATGAATGGACTCCCCGATCACCAGATCTCACTCCGTATGTCTTTTTTCTGTTGGGTGACATTAAAAATAAAGATCTGGTGTGTGTACCGCCTCTATTATGTGATGCAGGAGAGTTCCGGGAGAGAATACGGGAAGTGATGTCAGGCTGGGATGGGTATGGCAAGAGTTCAATTACCGTATTGACGTCTGCCGGTTCACTCATGGTTCGCATATCGAATGTTTGTAAAGAAAATACTTTCAGAGTATTTCTTCGAAACGCAATATGTATGACACCTGTACAATGAAACTTCCTAAGAGATTAAAACTGTGTGCTGGAACCGGTATTCGAAACTGTGACCTCTGCCTTTCTTCATGGACAAGCGCTCTACCGACTGAGCTATCCCGGCATGCTTCACGGTCCGTCCTCACACTTCACTTCTGCCAGAACCTCGCCTCCTACTTTAAAAACTTCACAGATGTTCTTCAGCGAACCTTGCACAACTAGCACTCCTGGAAGAAAGGAATCGTGGAGACATGGTTTAGCCACAGCCTACGGGATGTTTCCAGAATTATATTTTCACTCAGCAGTGGAGTGTGCGCTGATATGAAACTTCCTGACAGATTAAAATTGTGTGCCGGAACCGGGACTCGAACCTGGGACCTTTGCCTTTCGCGGGCAAGCGCACTACCGACTGTGCTATCCCGACACGACTCACGACGCCGCCTCACAACTTTACTTCCGCCAGTACCTCATCTCCTACTTTCCAAGCTGCAGAAGTAAAGTTGTGAGAACGAATCATGAAGCGTGGCGGGATAGCTCAGTCGGTAGAGCGCTTGCTTGCCCGCAAATGGCAAAGGTCGTGGTTCGCATCTCGGTTCCGGCACACAATTTTAATCTGCCAGGAAGTTATATCATCGCACACTTCTCTGCAGACTGAAATTTTCCGGACTTTATGTACACCCTGTATATTATTTTTATTTATCTTCGACTTACTATTTATACATTCATCAATCATAATATCGAGCTCTTCAGTAACGATATAAATATGACGTGAAGATGTTTTCGCCGAAACACTCGTCTATGAAAATAATAATAATTTAGCGATCATGTCAACGCAATATCTTATTTTAACAGTTACTGAAATACACACGTATCATACAGTTTCAGATAGAAGAGCTGATGGTGACACATTTCTAAATAAATGAGGTACTAAATACGAGGCGCAGCCAAAAAGGAAGTTTCCACATAAAATAATAATAATAATAAAATAAAATCAGAAACTATGTTTGAGCTAATTTTGGATATCGTTACCAAAAGAATAAAGACAATTTTCATATCGTGAGATCAGCTTTCGTATTCCTTTGAAGGCACCAGTGTGTGATAGTCGTCTTCAGGTCTTTATCATTGTCAAAACGCTAGCCAGAAGACAGGAATTTCTTGTGGCGCAAGAAAACATGGAGGCATGATCAGGACTGTGTCCTGGATGATAAACAGCTCCCAGTCGAACTTCTGCAAAAACGTTACTGAGCCCCAAGGCGTATGGGGATGAGCACTGTCATGTAGCAACACAACACCTCCAGTTGTACTACATCTTTTCTTGCACCTCAAGACAACGGCCAGCGATCTGACAACGACGAAGCGATGAAGACGAAGGTCACTCGCTGATTGCATTCACAGAAATTCAAAATTTGATGACACTGCATGATAATTGTCTCAGTTATATATAATATTATTATTATTTATTTTTGACTATGTCGAAAAATAGCTCAAACATTGCTGGACCTGTGGTGTCGCACAAGTACAAAGTGCGCGCCACCTACTTTCGCCGCGCGCCGCCATGCATGCACGGCGCGGCGTTCTTCCGACGACAGCCACGAGCGCCCTCTGCTGGGACCCCGCTCGTGGCCACCACTGAAAAGACACCGGGCACTTCGGACTGAGCTAGCAAACAGTTACGACCTTCGTAATCAGATAGGCACGATTGAAGACTTCGCTATTGTACAGGCACTAGGCAGGCCTCCAACAACTATGTATCAACATTCTGCAGTACGATGTAAAAGTTAAGTATTGTTACATTCTGTGCAATATATATCTTTCTAATTTGCTCTAGTGTTTATAGTTTCTGGCTGCTCCCCTCCGTACCTGCACCAGCGTGTCGGTCTCATTCCACTCGGCCACCGACACCTACGACGAGGCTGGGACACAAAAGCGGCGACGAAGTTGGGACACAAAAGTGGCGACGAGGAGTGATAGAACCTTGGACCAGCCCGCTTACAGCAGCCAGACAGCAGCAGTCGGAGCACGCAAAAATTGCTCCCGCCCACCCACCCTTATTATAAGATTTTTAGGGGAACATATTCTGTTACGTATTTTGTGGACTTTTTTGTTGCAGAGCGTCCTCTTTCATATTGCATTTGTGTGTTATCTAATTTACTTGTATGCGCGGCGCCTAATCGGTCAGCATGGCCACTACCCCGAACCCAAACTTAATGGAAATTATTCAGTTGCAGACGGCGCAAATTACACAACTTCTCCAGGCCGTGTCGCAGTTGACGACGCAGGCTGCTCACCAACAACAACAGTCGTCACATCAGCAGCCCACACCTGCCGCCGCACCGCTTCCGACGTTCCGCCAGTACAACGAACGTGAGGAAGAATGGAGTGACTATTTCGCGCAGTTTCAAGAACTCGTCGCGGCTCATCAAATTACAGGTCAGAGAGTGAAGAACCTTTTCTTATCAATTGTGGGCCCCCAGACCTTCGTATTATTGCAAAAACTATTCCCTCACGCATCTCCTCGTGATGTAGACTTTGAACAAATAGTAGAGGCACTAAATGCTCATTATGAGAGAAAAGTTCTCGTAGCTGCGGCTCGGTACCGATTTTTCAGACTTAAAAAATTACCGCAGCAATCACACCAAGAGTGGATTACGGAATTGAAGGGCTTAACCCGCCAATGTAAATTTACTTGCTCTTGTGGACTTTCTTATAGTGACGTTATGTTGAGGGATGCGATTACGCAGAACATTCAGGACCCCAGAATTAGAGCAGCAATTCTGAAACAGTCTGACCCCTCCTTAGACAGTGTACTGCAGCTCATAGAAGCGCATGATACTTTTGACTTAGCTGATGTAGAAATGCAAAGCCATAGTGTAAATTCAGTGCGCCGCAACGGACGCTTTCCTAGCCGTAGTTCTCAGTATAGCACTAGTGATTCTTATTTTTGCACCGGCCGTGCTGAACAGACAGTGAACAGTAGCCAGAGTAAAAGTGCGACGCAAAGGTCGCCCCGTAGTGTTAGACACAGTAATTTGCATAACGGGCGCCAACGCTCATTTCAGAAAAATGTTCGTAAATCTTGCCCCCAGTGTGTATCTCGCCACAAACGTGCTCAGTGCCCAAGTCGCAACGCAACTTGTTATCAATGTGGCAAAATAGGTCATGTACGGACAGTGTGTATGCAAAACAAAATTTCAAAGAACGGCGCCGTTAGAAACAGTGCAAGAACAATTCAGGCTGTAAATGTCATACACGCTGTGAACCTTGACAGTGTTTCTCGTGATTCTCAAATAAAAGACATTTATTCTGCGCCTACTGCAAACCTATATGGTGAGCCACGTAGCAAGCGCCGACGAGCGCGTAAAACAGTGCAACGGAAAAGGGTTCGGGACAAGCAAAATGACTATGAACAGTGCATTTCTGTAGTGAAAATAGTGCCTTCTGCAACTGCTGCTTGTAATAGTGCCCAGTACTGTGTAGCTAGTGACAGTAGACTTGTTGTAGATACTGAAAGTAATTTTAGTGCAGTAGCCTTGCATTGCGCGGACGCCGATCCGGCGGTAGTGTCATCTAGTGACAGTGTTGTTAATCCGCTGCGTGCCGAGTCTGCGCCGCTTACTTCACTACGCGGCCCGCGCAAGCGCGGTAAACAAACCGTAGCAGACGTTGCCCACATTCGCGCACCTGTCGAGCGCCGCAAGCAAAAACTTTTTGTGAATCTTTCCATTGACAATAAGACTGTGCAATTTCAGCTCGACACTGGTTCCGCTGTTACACTAATTAATAAAGATACTTATGAACTTCTGGGTTCGCCAAAATTGTCGCCGTCACAGCAAGTGTTAACAGCTTATACAGGTCAAAATATTCCCGTGCTAGGAACGTGTAGCCTGCCTGCCTCTTTTCAAGGTGTTCAAAAGACAGTTGCTTTTGTTGTTCTTCAGGCCAAATCTACGCAGAACATTTTTGGACTAGATGCTTTTGACTTGTTTGGATTATCAATTCAACGAGATGTACTTCAAATTTCGTCAATAGTGCCTCAGGATAAAATCAATGCATTGTGTGAAAAATACAGTGACTTGTTTTCGCCGAAACTAGGTTGTGCAAAAGACTTCGTGGCACATGTAACTTTAAAAGAATCTGCAGTTCCAAAATTTCGTAAAGCTAGACCAGTGCCTATCGCCTTGCGTGATACAGTTGCCGAAGAACTTAAACGTTGGCAAGATAGTGGGGTGATTTCTCCTGTTTCTGCGAGTCAGTGGGCCTCGCCTATAGTAATTATACCCAAGCCGTCAGGAAAACTTCGTCTGTGTGCGGACTTCAAATCAACAGTGAACAGTCAAACAATTGTAGACACTTATTCCCTGCCCAGACCTGAGGAACTGATGGACAAATTAGGACAGTCTCGCTTCTTTTCCAAGATTGATTTAGCAGAGGCATACTTACAGATTCCACTTGATGACGAGTCAAAAATGTTTTTCGTCATTAATACTCACATGGGCCTTTTTCAATTTCAACGCCTACCCTTTGGCAATTCTTCCGCTCCCGCTATTTTTCAGCGTTTTTTGGAACAGCTGACAGTTTCTGTACCGTGTTGCTCGAACTATTTAGATGACATTGTGGTATCCGGACGTACAGTTGAAGAACATTTAGCAAACCTGGAGTGCCTTTTCAAAGTGTTGACTGCAGCAGGTCTACGTTGTAATAAAGCAAAGTGTTCGTTTTTTCAAACTGAAATAGAGTACCTAGGTCATGTGATTAATGCCCAAGGAATTCATCCCTTACAGTCACATCTTCGAGCAATCAAAGACTTGCCTCCTCCTAAGAATGTGCACGAATTGCAAGCAGTAATGGGGAAGCTGAACTATTATTTCAGATTTATTCCCAATGCCTCTCAGATTGCAGCTCCACTGCATCACTTACGTAGGAAGAATGTTCCTTTTGTATGGTCCAAAGATTGCCAGGTTGCCTTTGACAACTTAAAGTCTGCACTACTCAGTGATGCATGTCTGATTCCCTTTGACCCCCAGAAGCCTGTAGTGTTAGCAGTTGACGCCTCGTCGTACGGTCTGGGTGTTGTTCTGTCGCATCGTATTGGATGTCACGATCGTCCTATTGCCTTTGCATCCAAGCTACTGACGCCGACGCAACAGAATTACAGTCAGATAGAAAAGGAGGCCTTAGCAATCATTTACGGCGTCACAAAGTTTCATCATTATCTCTATGGCAGAAAATTCTATTTGTTGACAGACCACAAGCCTCTCACGTCGTTGTTCTCACCCACAAAGCCGATTCCGCCACGAACGGCACAAAAGCTTCAGAGATGGTCCTTGATATTGTCAAATTATCAGTATGAGATTTTGTACCGACCTACCACTAAACACGCCAACGCGGACACACTTTCCCGACTTCCGGTTGGCCAGGATGTTTCGTTTGATTCTTCAGAAATGGCATGTTGTCAGATAGACTCCAGAGATGCTTCCGCTGTCGCAGACTTTCCTTTGAACTCTCGTCGGGTTGCACAGGAAACAGCTGCGGATGCAGACCTAAGTGTGGTAGCACGTTTTGTTCGCTCAGGGTGGCCTGCCAGAGCCAAAGACATTGATCGGCCTCTGGTTCGACGTTATTTTGCACAACGTCATGCATTGTCTTTAAGTCAGGGTGTACTGTTGTTGCATACCGACAACGACCAAGCAAGAGTGATTGTTCCTCGTTCCCTGCAACGAGAAGTGTTACGCCTCCTGCATCAAGGACATTGGGGTATTGTTAGGACAAAGCAACTGGCCAGACGTCATTGTACCTGGGTTGGTATGGACGCTCAGATAGAGGACATGACTTCACAGTGTACTGTTTGTGCGGAGCATCAGGCGGCTCCACCGCAACGTTTCTCAGACTGGCCACGCCCCAAGGGACCATGGCAACGTTTACATATTGACTTTGCCGGACCATTCTGGAATACGCGCTGGTTAATTGTTGTAGACGCTTTCAGCAAGTTTCCTTTTGTGATTGCCATGAACTCAACGACGGCGTCTAGTACAATCAGTGCCTTAACATCAGTGTTTTGCATCGAAGGCTTGCCTGAAACTATCGTCAGTGACAATGGACCTCAGTTTGTTAGTGCGGAATTTCAACAGTTTTGTCGTGTGAATGGCATTCAGCATATCACCACCGCACCTTTTCACCCTCAGTCCAATGGTGAAGCAGAACGTTTCGTTCGAACATTCAAGTCTCACATGGAGAAGATGAAAGGTCAGCACTCCAGGCAGCAAGCTCTTCAAATTTTCCTGTCTACGTATCGGTGCATGCCACGTGACGGCCCGTCTCCTGCCGAGCTGCTACACGGCCGCCGTCACCGCACTCTCCTTCACCTGCTGCAGCCTCCCACGCACCGAGTCGGTTCGTATGGCGCTACGCGTTTTCAGGTTTCCACGCCGGTGCTGTACAGGGTGTTTGCTGGAAACAAGAAGACATGGTTGCCGGGCACCATTCAGCGCGTGCTTGGTCGCAATATGTTTATTGTACGTTCTTCCACAGGGTCGGAGCTGCGGCGCCACGCAAACCAATTGCGCCTGCACAGACCGCGCGATCCTGTCTCCGGTTTCTTGATTCCAGACCCAGTTCTGCGCCAGGGAGCACAACCACATCGTTCGTCCCCGGACTACGAGATCCCTATGGACGTCGACGTACATCCGACGCAGTCGTCGCCGCCGCTGTCGTCGCCGCAGATGACAGCGTCACCGAGAGGGACTCCGGGACCGTGCGGGCCCCCCCAGCTTGGGCCACGCACCTCAGAAGAAGATGACCTGCTCCCTCTGGGCGGGGGCGGGCGCCCTTCCCCAGGTTTCAGCGGGTTCCCTGGAGGATCGCAAGGCGGATGCCGGGGCGCGGACGGCGTCTCGATCCCGGCCTCCGCTACGACGCCCGTCCCACCAGTAACGCCCCCGCCCAGGCCCTCCTCCCAGTGCCGTCGCCGTGGCCCTCAGCCCTACGCCACGACGGCGCGGCGGTTTGGGGGGGAGGGGTGTGGTGTCGCACAAGTACAAAGTGCGCGCCACCTACTTTCGCCGCGCGCCGCCATGCATGCACGGCGCGGCGTTCTTCCGACGACAGCCACGAGCGCCCTCTGCTGGGACCCCGCTCGTGGCCACCACTGAAAAGACACCGGGCACTTCGGACTGAGCTAGCAAACAGTTACGACCTTCGTAATCAGATAGGCACGATTGAAGACTTCGCTATTGTACAGGCACTAGGCAGGCCTCCAACAACTATGTATCAACATTCTGCAGTACGATGTAAAAGTTAAGTATTGTTACATTCTGTGCAATATATATCTTTCTAATTTGCTCTAGTGTTTATAGTTTCTGGCTGCTCCCCTCCGTACCTGCACCAGCGTGTCGGTCTCATTCCACTCGGCCACCGACACCTACGACGAGGCTGGGACACAAAAGCGGCGACGAAGTTGGGACACAAAAGGACCTGCTGCCAATAGAGTTTTCCATTTAACTATGTTGACTTTGTTTTTAAAAAATAGGGAAACTTACTTTCTGGATGCTTCTCATCATAAGCTGGTTGTGGTGACATTTAAGTCAGCAAGAAAATTCCTTTCTTATATGTCACATATTTTTAACATTGCCCACTAGATGTCCTGATATACCGCATGATTTGTTTTAGTTTTCACGTATTGGTTTTTAGATCTAAATAATTCACATAAATATACATGCTTATTATAAAAGTGGATGTATGCAGATGAAAGTGAATTGAATTGACTTGCTTCAATTCCAAGACCAAGTTACTACAACTCAGTCGGAAAATATCTATCAGTCACCTTTTTAAGACAGAGTGTTTTATTTTATTTTTATCTGAATTTTCGATAGCGGAAGAGTCTACACTAACATAAGATACCCTTCAACCTTATATTGTTCAAACGCACGTTTATTTTTTATCTGTTGAAATAGCTGTTTTGTAGTACAAAAGCGTAATCATATAACATACCCTGGCACCGAATGAACTTCCATAAGAAATTACGGATAGCTGTTTCCCTGCGTTGGTGATAATTTGTTACATTTGGGTAAAAGAAACCATTTAATCTCTCATTTGAATATGGGATATGCGCTTCGAATTTTTCCTCAAATGATTCTTGTAAGAGAAAATATGTAAATAAATTATTCGATCTGACGTTTGTCACATGACTACATCCAAGGGTGCCTACTTAGGGAGACAAAATCTAAATTTGTTGCAGGAATGAGCATGTTCTCTGGAGACAAATTCACTGGATAATTTACCAGGCATACTTTCAAGTTTTTTAAGTGTGTCTTCATAACAAGGCGAGCATAGAACGAAAATACGCTTTCTTCCAATATGGCTGCAAGACACAGAAATCAGCCGAGACAACTTTGTGAATTCAAAGAAAGTACAATGACAGTGAAAACCATCCTCATGACTCTCAGTGCTCAAGCAGTATGACAATCTAATCCAATAATATTAACACACACGACATGGAATCAGAGAGACTCTCTCTTGTTTTTATGTACACATTTCTTGTCACAACCTCATCGCAGAAGACGCATTTACCGTCTACTGCTATTCTTCACTGATGACATCATACCGCGTGACGTTATTGGAATCGATATCCTTAACTGATTGGAAGATTTTGATAAAGTAGCTCTAATCTGTTTTCGCAGAAAAACAAAGACGTCTCCCATTTTTTCTCATCAGCCTGGCTAACTGCACAAATGCACTTCGACTACAGCTGCCGTATAGCAGATCACCTTCCATAAATGAAATGACAAATGGCTAGGCCACATCAAGAAAAATAGATCTCAAGATCTTTCTAACATGATTTTACTCTGAATGTACGTACTGCCATAATTTTAAAGTGTTTTATTGCATCTGACAAAACCCGTCGTAATAAGCATTCGGCCGCAATACGATACACATTGTCAAGAAAACAGAATTTGACATTCTCCAGCCACGTATTACGTCCACGAAGAGCGCATTCTCTTTCATTTCGTTCAATGTAAGCAGCCGTATACGTAATGAGCTCTACTCTGAAGCACTCGAGAGCTCCCATTTTGCATACGGTTACGTACGAATCGCTCCATATGTAATGAGCTTCTTCACAATATGTTTCGCTGAAGATGAAATTCTTGTGAATGTCGAGACGGGCATTTTAAGTATTATGTGAGAGTAGAATTGCGAAAAACAACTCAACAAGACACTAATTGCTAAAAAAACTTTTTCCGGAACATACAACGATTCCAAAAGACGTAACGTAAAATGTGCCAGCATTATTGTGAACAGCTCTTTCATACAACAGAAAATCTAAAAGTATAGAAAGAAATTATATCACGTAATAAAATTCGACTTCTTGCTAGATCTGACAATAGCCTCAAGTGAGTGAGCAAAGGTTGAAGGTGGAAGTCAATCTGCACGCAATGCCTCGTACTAAGGGTACAAAACATGTGGAACAAATGTAATTCAATGAGTTAACTAGCGACCCACCCAAGTTCACACGTGTTAAATTTATTCTCTATTGATGTGTGTTACGTATTTTATTGGTTACAATGATCTACTTAACGTGTTTAAACACAATGCAAACCATGCTCATACAATCCTCAGCGCGTTTAATCCATATTTACATACTAATATCACAGTGCGCCCCTAGCGAAGAAAAAGTCAACTGTAGCAGCACTATCAAAAGTGACAGACTAACACGAACAGTCAGAGAAGCGGCTCTACCGATCCAAGCCATAGCAATGCAGTTACAGAAGAATGGCATGATACAAACCGTTGGGTCTTTCTCCACTAGGAGTGCTACTGCCGTTACAAGTGTCAGAGGTAATTACGTTGATCAATATGTTGATCCGATCGCTACAAAACTTCACAGGATCACGCGGTGGGCTAATCGGAAGATTTCCTTCCGGAAGAAAGCCTTCATCAGAAATTGCTAAAATTACATATAATATGATAAAATAGCATGTATGCGATAAAGCTTAAGTCACATTTGTTATAAAAGAAAATAGCAGGTTAGTCATTAGCCGACCGCAGTGGCCGAACAGTCTGCGGCGTGCCAGTCACGGTCTGCACGGCCGCTGCGGTCGGGGGTTCGAACCCTCCCTCGGGCATGGATGTTTGTGCCGCTGTAACAATACACAATTTTTTTTTATCAGCGATGCTTATCGCCTCCGGTTTCCTCTGACTCGCAATGCAACTAATTTAATTTCGTTCGTCATTTTTTTTACTTCCGAACAAGCGAGAAGACGGAACCGTGATAGTAGTTTTACTCACTCTCTTGTCTGTATCCGATGTGCCAAGACGTCTTTCATACCTGTATCCACTCATGTAAGTAAGAATAATGCAAGCTGTTGCTGAAAATAAATTATTTAAATTTAAAAGCATTCCCTCTCCTTGGTTTTTATTTAAATCAAACTCCTCCACGTCAAATATTTAATTTCTTAATGTTTTCAGCTCCTCGACGTCCGTAATAGTTTAATGTTCAAACGCCATTACAATCGCTTCGCATTGTCTGCAAAATTTCAATCACAATCAATCATCCTTATACAATACTTTGCTTGATTTTAGAACCTGAAGTCATTTCTTTTGTAATTTCACGAAGTCCGATCATTTCTTTTTATTATTCTATCAATACCAGTAACTTCATGTTCCACCTACGGTCACACAACAATGAAAAGCGAAGTGAACACTCTGAACATTGATCTCCTACGGAAAGTATCTCGAACGTTCACTTATTAAATAAGAAAAAGTTATCATTTCCAGCTTCTACAATAAGAAGCGCAGGATCCAGCTAGATGCTTTCCGCAAGTCTTATAACGTGCTGTTGCTTGTGTGGTGACCGACATTAATATGCAACCCGCGGTTTATTTGCTTTAATGTTCATTTTGTACTTTAACTAAATTATTTCAAATTCAAAAATTCGGCACCATCAATTCCTTGTCCAAAATATAATCGCGGAATATACTTTAACAATTATGGCATCATACGAAGAAAGGGCAACGTTATACCGCCTTTAGTATAAGCTAGTAGGTTTAGGGACTGATGACCCCGTAGTTAAGTCCCATAAGCTCTACAAACATTTGAAAAAAAATTGACATTTTTGCTAGCCATTAAAGAGTTGCTCACATGCGTGCTGAAGGCATTAGACTAGCGTGTCCGCGATAGAATACTTTTCTTTGTAACAATAATCTCTCAAAAGTCCAATTGTAAAGTACTCTGTTTGTAATTGCGACTACTATATGGCACCACTTATGTAATGTTCACTTGTTCGCTATTCTATCGCGGACACGCCAGTCTGATGCCTCTTTCACATACGTGAGCAGCCTTTAGTGGCTAGTATGTATTTTATTTTATAACAAACGTGACTTAATATTTATCGCTTACATGCTATTTTATCATGTAACATGTAATTTTAGCAATTTCTGTTGAAGGCACTCTTATAGTTGTCGAAACCTAGGTAAAAATACATTTTACCTTTGCGCCTGAGGGCTGTCTTACTACCAACTGAAATCATAAACGGTCACTGAAGAAATGCAGCCATGTTTAAAATTTTAAATCACCAGAAGATTTCATCAAAATTGCTCCCGCTGTCTTGGAGTCTATAGGGAACATATATACACACATCCATTTTTATAGCTATTGATGGATGTGAGGTTCTGGTTGTAAAACGATATATTAAAATTGCCAGTTTGACCACCTGTTTTGGTAATTGTGAAGGACGCGTGCACGGGCTGCAGTTTCGATAAATCTCGAACGCGCGACCACTCTTCGATATATGTTGCATGCACCAGTGACGACTAATGTAAGTACTCTTACTACTACCATTTCACATTTTCGTAGGTTGGCTGTCCACAAAGTCAATAATCAGTGATGTTATGCTCTATGGTTGACAGGTTCTTGTATGCACCCTTGTCCTTTGAGTAACTTAATTATCCTGCAGAGTGTTGCCCGTGTTATTAGCATGGCGAGTATACTGGCAACTTTGAATGTTTCTAGACCAGAGATTCAAGCGCTACGCGCCCTCACATACTAGGAAAAAAACTTCTTGTTTAACCTGTACCTAACCTAACTTTCACTTAAAATGATCACTGTTTCGTGCATCAACACATCAGATTCTCCAGCCATCTTGGAACATATCGGAATATCGAAGTGTGGTCGCGCGTTCAAGATTTATCGAAACGGGCGCCCGTGCAAGCGCTCTTCACAATTGCCTCTGTTTTAAACAGTCGACCTGTTGACATTCAATTACAAAGTTCTAAGGGATTGATTCGCCATTTGACTGTACTATTACATTATTCCAATGTATCACCGGGTTCAGGTTCCGCGGCTGCTTCTAACTAAGAGATAAACGACAAGTGAGAGCAATCTGTGAGTAAGGACATATAATTATTGATGGAAGGGTAAGTGAAGTGAGACATACCTCACCTGGAAGCAGCGCTGGTCGGACGGGGAGAGGCCCAGCTTCCTCACGAGCGCCCAGCAGATGTGCACGCACAGGTCTCGCTCCCGCCGGTAGACGGCGCAGGAGCACGAGTGCGGGTCATTCAGCAGCACCTGCCGGCACAACACTGCATGTTTTCACCCGCCACCTTCCTGCCGCCAATCTCTTCGTTAACCACCAAACATCTGTCACTGTCTCGTCAAAGGTTCTCAGACAACTACACTAACGAAACGAATGTCAAGGGGTAATATCTACTAATATCGTTCTAGAACTTCTAATCCCAGCTTGGCATGGGCTCAGTAAGTCGTTACAAGTCCCCCCTGCATCAATATTGTCAGTCAGGCTGTCTCTACAGGGTGTTACAAAAAGATACGGCCAAACTTTCAGGAAACATTCCTCACACACAAAGAAAGAAAATATGCTATGTGGACATGTGTCCGGAGACGCTTATTTTCCATGTCAGAGTTCATTTTATTACCTCTCTTCAAATCACATTAATCATGGAATGGAAACACACAGCAACAGAACGTAACAGCGTGACTTCCAACACTTTGTTACAGGAAATGTTCAAAATGTCCTCCGTTAGCGAGGATACATGCATCCACCCTCCGTCGCATGGAATCCCTGATGCACTGATGCAGCCCTGGAGAATGGCGTATTGTATCACAGCCGTCCACAATACGAGCACGAAGAGTACATTTGGTACCGGGGTTGCGTAGACAAGAGCTTTCAAATGCCCCCATAAATGAAAGTCAAGAGAGTTGAGGTCAGGAGAGCGTGGAGGCCATGGAATTGGTCCGCCTCTACCAATCCATCGGTCACAGAATCTGTTGTTTGATAAGCGTACGAACACGTCGACTGAAATGTGCAGGACTTCCATCATAAATGAACCACATGTTGTATCGTACTTGTAAAGGCACATGTTCTAGCAGCACAGGTAGAGTATCCCGTATGAAATCATGATAACGTGCTCCAGTGAGCGTAGGTGGAAGAACATGAGGCCCAATCAAGACATCACCAACAATTCCTGCCCAAACGTTCACAGAAAATCTGTGTTGATGACGTAATTGCACAATTGCGTGCGGATTCTCGTCAGCAAATCGGTACCTGTAAGGTTTGGAATTCCACTTCACAAGTTTCTTTTATCGACCTCGCCTTCTAAGACAAACGGAGCTCATCTACACCACTCTATAAAGATAATAATTGTATTGGTGTGGTGTCTATTATTTCCGACATCTCCGAAAGAACAGACGCCACACCAATATAATAAGTGTTTACACGCGAAGGCGGCGTTGGCGTCAATTACTTCACCGCAGATGCGGTCATACGATCGATCTCACTCGGGAATCCGTAATGACGAGTGTAAGAGGGCATGGGTGATAGGGGCGCTACAGCCATAGCGTGCGGCTTGTGGAAGTTTGAGACGGACGGGAGGCGATCACGGGTAGCCAAGTGGTTAAGGCGATCGCTGACCCAAAGCGGGATACCAGGTTTCGGTTCCCGACCGGGCTCACATTTTCACTTGTCGCCCTTGTTTAATTTCAGTGCCCTAATGCAGCCACTGTCAATCCTTTCCTTCCTAATCCTTCTTCCTTCCCCTCCTTTATCAATAATTTGCATATTAAAATAAGTTATTGATTAACGTCGTAACAAACTATCTCGAAAAGTTCTTGACCAATTTGCTCCATTTTTACGCCAAATTCTAATAAACATTCAGATGGCCAAAGGCTGCATATTTTTAAACAAAAATGGATAGATTTTCTGCTAAAATAAACTACCAAAAAGAAACTTCAGCGCTGTGATGTGAGGATGTGAATTTTCCTTTTCTTTCTCACAGTTAGTTTTAATTACTTTAACAGCATAATTAAACAACTAAACAAAGCATTTTTCCATATATATCCTTTCCTTATAAAAGTAATGTACATAACTAAGTGCTGTTTTGTTACTTGCAGTCAGATTTATAAGAAACTAGCTGAAAATTCGGCGTTGCCCGGGTATTCATGCCGGACGCGCAGGACACCGTGCCCCCGGGTACGGTTCCTGTAGGGGGATGCTTGTCCACTGTTGGTCGAGCTGATCTCTACGAGATTACGAGAGTAACTCGGGCGTCCTGTCTTTGATTGTCGTGAGTGCAGTCGTGTTCTCTCGATAATCCATTTTTAGTCCGGGGCAAGTCCCGGAGATAAAATAAAATGGTCCTAATCCCCCGGTTCCGACCAAGGTTTTCGGGAGGTTTTCCTTGGTTGTAAGGCGTATGCCGGAACTGGTAAGCCCCTCCCACTTATTCCCAATTGGGATGACCCCTTAGCCCCACTATCAGCTTGTCTGATAATTGGCTGAATAGAACTGCGACTCTTTATGGGCCGGATCTCAAACAGCCCGCTCCACTCCTCGGAGTGGAGAATGAAAAGAATAAGTTTTTTTTTTGTTTTTTTTTTTTTTTTGGGTATTCATGCTACTTTCAGGTATATATTCATTTATATAAGGGCTGTATGTCTGTAAAATCTCTTTGGAATGCAATTATTGATAAAGAGATAATAAACTAAAACTTGTTGCGTGATGTGGCGGTTTTCCATGAACCTTATTGTTTATGTGCTCGCATGTCATGAACTATGTGTCGTACTGTGATACAATTTAGAAGGTACATTCAACTATATATGTGTGTACTGTCTGTAAAATTTGTAGTGAACATATTATAAACTGTAACGTCATACCAAACGCCGTAGTTTCACTCCATAAACAGCGGAAAAGTAGTAAGTGAGAAACTTTTTTCCTTTCATTATTTTACTATGGTTACAGGCGAGAAAAAGTTTAATAAAGGTTTGAAATTATGTTTAAAGTTTGTTGCAAGTCGCTAAGTACTGTCATTCTCATACAGTGTATTTCGAAAGTCTAGCCGCATTACATGGCATTTTTTTTCTATTTCTATTGGTTATGACGTAATATCTTTTATACCATGTGCCGTATGTGATTCTTAACCATGCAGCAGTTGTTACCTCACGGTAAGGAATGTGTGTACCAAATTTGGTTGAAATCGGTCCAATGGTTGACGAGAAAATGAGCAGCATTGTCGCAAAACGCAGCAGTTTTTCGCATATCTCATTGTTTATGACGTCATATCTCGTGAACTATATATCGTATGTGATTCTTACACTTTCGGTGACGGTCCTCACGGATTAAAGCTTACGTCTACGAAATTTCATAAAGGTTGGAACAAAACAAGATTTGTATGCAACACGTACAAACATACGGACACTCTGCTTTATATATTAGAAGGGGAAGTTCTGTTTATGCCTAATTTTGTAAAACTACTCATTTGTAGGATTGAAGTTACGCAAATTACTTTCAGTGAAGCTACTGACCTCACAGACACCACCAGAGCAGCTGGAGAGGTCTGTCGCATACTCCATACACTTATGAGTGCAACCAATTTGCCAATTCATTTTAAGCGACTTCAGTTCGCAAACTATGTTTCATTTGTAATAATAATAAACAGGTAGGAGAGAGGTGAGAGTTCTTATGAATGGGAGAGGAGAGGAGATGGAGGGATGTTCAAATCAAATGTTCAAATGTTTGATATTCTATGGGACCAAACTACTTTGGTCGAAAGCCCCTAGACTTACAAACTACTTGAACTAAGTTATACTTGACCTAAGGACAACACACAAATCTATGCCCGAGTAGGAATTTGAACCCCCGCCGGCCGCGGTGGCCGCGGGGACTGAGGCGGTCCAGTCACGGTCTGCACGGCCACTACGGTCGGGGGTACGAATCCCCCCTCGGGCATGGATATTTGTGCCGTCCTTAGTGTAAGGTAGTTCGTAAGTAGTTTGTAAGTTTAGGGACTGATGACCCCGTAGTTAAGTCCCATAAGCTTAACAAACATTTGAACATTTTTGAACATTTGAACCCCCGACGCGGGAGGCCGCGTGATCCGTAACGTGGCATTCCAGACCGCTCGGCTACTCCCGCACGGCGATGGAGGGATGTGATGAGTTAGTGATGAACAGAGAGAGGGGATGAGGAGTAGGATATGGACAAAGCGAGAGAGGGGGGAGAATATTGGCAGGAGAGAAATGGAAACAGTATTTTATTACCTATGTCCAATATTTCTCATGCATTTATAGCAACTGCGATGAACTTCTGGGTTCATAGCATACAGGGTGGTCCACGATGAATAGTAAATATTTCAAGAGGTGGTAGATAGATCAATTGCAATAAAAATGCTACACAACATGTGTCCCATTTTTATTCCGTACAGAGATACATATGTTAGTGTGTATATCAAACAATCTTAAAGCAAAGGCAAATTAGGACATTTTCATTGATTCTTCCAACGTTTCTTGATAGAACATCATCATATGGAATGAAGAGCACAATTTTATGTATGCTCTACAATTTTATTTTTATTTAGTTAATCGCTCTTACAGGACCGTCTTGTTGAAGTTTTAAGATGGCCTTGTCAACCGAAATCCGGTTGACTAAAAAAAAAAAGGATAAACGTGTAGAACATACACAAAATTGAGCTTTTAATTCAGTATGATGAAGTTCTACAAAGAACTGACGGAAGAACCAAAGAAAATGTCCTCATTTGCCTTTGCTTTAAGACTGTTTGGTATACACAATAACAGGGTTATCTCTGTACTCAGTGAAAACTGGACTCATTTTATATGTCATTTTAATCGCTATTTGTCTATATTTGCACTTCCGAAAGTATTTACTCTTTCTCCTGAAGCGCCTGTTATACACATTTTGGTATGTTTTTGATTACTAAAGTTTGAAATTGTTTGATCAATCAATATAAAAGACACCGAGAAGGTTTCTACAACCCGCAAGCCACCACACAGTGCATGACGGTTGGTACCTTGCAATATATTTAGAGACTGTTCGACCTACCCCATGAAATTTGATACAAATATAATTAAGTAATTTTTAATGAAGAAGGGTTTTGTATTCTGTAAACACTCTGAAGAGTCTCTAAAAATCGAAGAAAATGTTCATGAGGCAACAGGTAACTAAATATGTGTGGATTCGATAGAGTACCTGACAACAATCAGAATACATCCTGTACACATCCGGTTCATTTTCTTTTGTTACCGTGTTACAGACATTTGTGTAACACAGACCACTTCACAATGCAGGTTGGCCATTTCTGTTGATACGGTGTAACTTACTATGTACAGTTTTCTATATAAGGTGGTCAAAAACGGCAGAAAAAACGAGCCGTAATGCAGACGTATGTGTGTCGCATCATTGACTATCTTACTCGTTCCCATTGTCCAGACGGACATATCTGCTGACATCCTTTATGTGCTAATTCCACGTCATGAACAGGTGTAACAAACACAATGGCCTTCAAACGACCGCATAAGTAGAAGTCTAATACATTTAGGTTGGGCGTACGAACAAGCCACGGTGTCGGACCCTGTCGCTCTATCGATCTGTATGGGAATCGCTGATCTAAAATTAGTCTAGCAAGACGAGCAAAGTGTGGCGGTGATTCATCAGGCATGAACGACATGTGCCGCATTAAATCCAGTGAAACGTCTTCCGCAAACCATCGCCAACCTGCATAATGAAGTGGTCTGTATTATGTACACTACAACTAATACCTGTAAAAACGTAACGAAAGTAAATAAACAATTCTACATGGGGCATGTTCTGCTTGTTGTCCGGTCCTCTATGGAATCTTCGAAGTAAATTAAAAACACAATTTTGTGTGTGTTCTACAAGTTTATTTTTGCTTACTTAACCGGTTTTCGGCTTATTAGGCCATCTTCAGAGTATTTACTGCTGTGGCAAAGAGGTTACATAGTTTAGAAGCAGTATGGGAAGAGATGACAAATGACTACACTTAGATCGACATACGTAATATAACACTTCTTTGACTTTGTGTTATTACAGTTATGAACTTAAAAACTAAACTGTAGTACAAGAATATACAATGTGTGGAGGATAAAACAAGGAATAGATTTGAATATAACTAGGGAATTGAAACTACCTGCTATTACAAACAAACTGATAATGCTGATAAATAAATATATATAAGTGCCTTGTTAATAATTATGCACTATAATTATAGATGGTATTGCATATGACAGTTGTAAGGCCAGGTTTGGAGTGGAATCCAGAAATTAAAATGAATAGTTACTTCATTAGATTAAACTAAACAAATCTGTCTAATGAAAAAAAATATATATATATTCTAAAAATTCAGGTAGATGAAAATGACTGTTATGTTGTAAACTGAACTGGGACCAAATTTTCAAAACTTAAAAATAAAACATAAGAAATAAATACACAGTAGTTTGAAACTGTGGGGGTAAACAAGGAATCCAGATTTTTTTTAATAAAATAAATAAAATGCTAGGTCTACATTTAAGCCAGTGTGGGAGTTGATGGGAAAACTTAGGTAATTGACTGTACTATGAGGAAATGTATGAAGAGACTGGAACTGACAGGATAGGAGGTAATGTGACTCAGGGATGAATTAAGTGAAATCTAATAGGGGTGAACTGTTTAGTTGTGTTTGATCATTTAATACTAGATCAGGGCTATGGGCTAGGTGTTTATTTATTTCAAGAGCTTCCAATAAGTTAAGTTTTTGGCCCTTGTTTGCTATGTGAAGGACTTGACACAGTGGCTGGTAGCTATGGCCCTCACTCAGTACATGCTCAGCAAATGTGGACTCCTGATTCTGTAGTCTCCAGCTGCGTTGATGTTCAGCTAGTCTAGTTGCTATGCTTCTGCCTGACTGACCAATGTAAAACTTATTGCAATCTTTACAAGTAATTTTATATACACCACTGTTGTTTAATACAGGAGTCTTGTCTTTGCTATTAAAGATGCACTGAGATATGGTGTTTGTCATGTTGTAGGAAACCCTGTAGTTGCAGGATTTCAGGGGTTTAGATACTTGTTGTGTTATTGGTCCTATATATGGTATTGAACACCATTTCCTGTATTCATTGGAGTGGAAGTCAGAGGGAGCATAGAGGAGAGGTGTAATTTTCTTCTTTTGTTTTTTGTGCAAAATTCCATCAATCAGGGCTGGATTGTATCCATTGGTTGTGGCAATAAATTTTATGGTGTCTAATTCTGATCTGAAATTCTCTATTGACATAGGAACAGATATGAGGCGATGCACCATGGAGTGGAAAGCTGAGTGTTTGTAAGTAACGGGGTGTTGTGAGGAGGCAGGTATTACTGTGTCTGTAGCTGTAGTTTTCCTGTAGATTTTGAAAGAGTGTGTATGTTTAGTGATATCTATGGTCAAATCTAAGTAATTTATGGATTTGTTACCCATCTCCATTGTGAACTGAATGTTTTTGTGTTGGCTATTTAAGTTTTGAAAAAATGTGTTGAGTTGTCTTGTGGTACCTGTCCACAAACACAGTACATCATCCACATATCTGTACCAGTATTTAATATTTGAACTTAAGGGTTCTTTACTCAGAAAATGTTGTTCGAAATTGTCCATAAATATATCTGCTAAAAGTGGACTGAGTGGAGATCCCATAGCTAATCCATCTAGTTGTTTGTACAGAGCACCTTCAAATTGGAAATAATTTTGTGACAAGCATGTCTGAGTGGCTACTCTTAGCTCATTTACTTCTACTGGATTGATGTTAGACATATACATCAACTCAGTTAGTGTTTCTACACATTCCCCCACTGGTATGTTGGAAAACAAACTACAAACATCAAAAGATACTAATTTAGCTGTATTTGGTGTGGGAACATTTACTATCTTATTTACAAGATCCAATGTGTTAAGGATACCATGCTTGGCTTTGAATTTTGTTTTACTTTTAATTAACATGTCCAATTTCTTGGCTAGTTTGTAAGAAGGAGAAGTGTAAGAGGACACCACTGGACGTATAGGTACTAACTGTTTATGTAACTTAGGTAGTCCATATAGTTTTGGAGGGGCAGGATTCATGTTGCTTAAGGACTGTACTTCATAATCTTTAAATATGCTTTTGCATGAACTAATTACACTCTTAATTTCCTCTTTGAATTTAGTGGTAGATCCTTATGAAGGACTTGGAAACAATCAGGGCTGAGGAAGTCATTGATCTTTTGGAGATAATCTAATTTGTTCAAAAGAAAATTTGGTCCCAGTTCAGTTTACAACATAACAGTCATTTTCATCTACCTGAATTTTTAGAATTTTTTTTTTTTTTCATTAGACAGATTTGTTTAGTTTAATCTAATGAAGTAACTATTCATTTTAATTTCTGGATTCCACTCCAAACCTGGCCTTACAACTGTCATATGCAATACCATCTATAATTATAGTGCATAATTATTAACAAGGCACTTATATATATTTATTTATCAGCATTATCAGTTTGTTTGTAATAGCAGGTAGTTTCAATTCCCTAGTTATATTCAAATCTATTCCTTGTTTTATCCTCCACACATTGTATATTCTTGTACTACAGTTTAGTTTTTAAGTTCATAACTGTAATAACACAAAGTCAAAGAAGTGTTATATTATGTATGTCGATCTAAGTGTAGTCATTTGTCATCTCTTCCCATACTGCTTCTAAACTATGTAACCTCTTTGCCACAGCAGTAAATACTCTGAAGATGGCCTAATAAGCCGAAAACCGGTTAAGTAAGCAAAAATAAACTTGTAGAACACACACAAAATTGTGTTTTTAATTTATTTGGTTATGTTCTACCAAGAAGCGACGGAACAATCAGTCAAAATGAATCTTCGAAGCTTTCCTGCCTATTTAGATACACTCTTATATATAGTGTAATATGTATAAGTGTAAATCTTTTCATATGTGAAACCTTAATATGTTCAGATCTGCGTGTACGTTCATTTTCTCTGGGCCAAACAGTGGTCCCATATTAACGAACACAAAAGTTGCAACCTGATGTTTTTTTTGTTTTGCCTTATCTGTGCCGCAAGTGAACAACTTCCAATGCAGGAGATTCACCTACAACCTCACGAGATGTGCAGAACCACTTTATCCCTGATGTCGGGGAATATAGGGCTCCTGGAACTATGCGTATGTCGAGGTACTACCTAAACTGAAAACATTCCACTTTTAATACCTATATTTAAAAGTCTCCATATGACAAAACGCCCTTATACACATGTAAAAAAAGTTTTGCAGCACCTTAGTTCTAAGGTCTCCTGAACACTGACGTTTAACGTGTGTATCTTGCATCAAGAACACAGTTCCTTAGATTGTCCATAGATATCACTCAAACCGCACAAAGTGAGACGGAGTGGGTAAGTTCCAGTCATAACACCACGAAGGAAGTAAACTTCTTGTATTGACTGAAGTTCTGCCATACCTACAAAGTCAATCCGGAACTTTAATCGTATCCGCATTGTTGCTTTGTGCCAGGAGGGACTTTCAAGGAGGGAAGTTTCCGGATGTCTCGGAGTGAACCAAAGGGATGTTATGCGGTCGTGGAGAAGGTACAGAGATAAGGAACTGTCGACAGCTTGCGTCGTTCTATACGCTAAAAGGTTACCACAGCAGCTGAGAACTGCTATTTACGGATTTCAGCTCTGATGAACCCTGAGAGGAATGGCGCCATGCTGAAACGCCGTGTTTCAACTCATATTGTGCGTATTAGGTTACATTGCGGTGTAACCGTGTAAATTTTATCTGGACCACTACAAGATCGTCTATGTTATGTCAGTTGGGTTTCCTTTTCCTATCAAATATAATTATAGGACAGAGGCCCAGTAAAACTGTTCCTCTCAAAGCAGCTTCTTCTTGATTAGGCTCTGACCATCATCACACAAGGTATCAGTTGGAGAATGAAAAAATAGACTTGCATCTATGTATTCATCAATTAACACTACTAAATAAAGACTCTTCAAATTTTTAGTACTGCATAAAACATAAGATTTTATTGTAAACATTTCACAACGACTAGGCTTTCATACATCTCCTGAAACTATATCAGTCCTGAGTTCATAACTAAGTACAACGATCAAAACCAAGTGAGGGCCGCGGCGGAGTGGTGGAGCACTTTGAGGCGTTATGCTCCGAAGCGCCAGGCCGTTCCCCGTCCGAGGTTCGAATCCCCCTTGGGCATGGATGTTTGTGCTGTCTTTAGTATAATTTAGTTTGTAAGTTTAGGCACTGATGACCCCGCAGTTAAGTCCCATAAGCTAAACAAACATTTGAACATTTTTTGAATAACAAGAGAGAACATGTATGTCCATGGATCTCACACAGAACTAGTATATATATTTCTTTTTAGTAACAGAAATTGTTCCTTGTGGAGATCCACTTGCTCACTATCTGTGGCACTTCTCATGTAACTGTCCGGACGTCCACCTGGACAAACAAAATATCCGGGGCAGTACTTGCCCCTATAGCTTCTAAATTAACCCAAAAATAAATTATTTGGTCATCTTCGGTCGTTCAGGAGGAATGTAGGTAACTTCTTACATAAGTTGCGACTTCACTGCCGATGATCATGGCGCGATCCAGACTTGTCCCCAAGAGACCATGCAGGTCAGTACAAAAATATTTGTAAACCTATTTGGCCAAACCGCTATGGTTATCAGTCCCTAGGGTTACAAACTACTTAAACTACTTACACCTAGGACAACACACACATCCATTCCCGAAGGAGGACTTGAAATTCCGGCGGCAAGGGCCACCCACTTGTAGCATGACGCCTTAAACGACGCGGCCATTTCGCGTGGCAGGAGGATACAGATGGGCCCAACAGCCCGCTGAATGAACTCGTCAGAAATGGCATCAAGTGCTATTCACAGATGAGACACTCAATTGCCTTTAACCAGACAAACGTCGGAGACGTTTTTAAAGGCATCCTGGTCAGCCAGAACGTGTCAGACACACGGTCCAACGAGTGCAGCAAGTTGATTCCTCTATGATGTTTTGGGGTGGCATTACGTGGGGCCACCCTACGTCACTGGTGATCATAGAAGGCAATCAAACGGCTATACGGTACAGGGATCACATCCTCCGGCGTATAGTACAACCACATTGCAGCATTCTGGTGAGAGATATGTGTTAAAGAACGACAGTTCTCGCGTTGAACGTGCACGCTTTGTAAATGCGTTCCTTCGTGATAACGACATCGCAAGATTAAAATGGCCAGCATGTTATCCACACGTCGAATATGCTGGGGATACAGTGAAAGGCCAGTTTTTTGACGAGAAGAATCACCAATCAATCAGACAAGGAGACCACATGGATATCGGATTTTAGAATTTCATAACTCAAATGATAATCAGCTATTCGACGCAACTCTCAAAAATTCTCGAGAAAATCGACTTTGAAGTTTTGCAAGTACCTGGTAAGTACCGGTATCGATCATATAACAGACTTTAGCAACTGTCGGTGTAGCTCAGATGGTAGCGTCTTGGCCTTACAACTTTAGGCTCGGTATTTTCAATCCTGTCGTAGCATTTTTTTTTCTTTTTTGTTGCATTGGAATACTTAAATATTTTAATATCTAATGATAAGTTTTACAAAAAGAGCATGTATTTTTATTTATTCGTATTTTTCTGTATTTTGTAGAAGGATGTTAATAAAAATGTTCAAATGTTTGTATAGCTTATGGGACTCAACTTCGGGGTCATTAGTCCCTAAACTTACAAACTACTTATGAACTAACTAATACTAAGGACGGCACAAATATTCATGCCCGAGGGGGGATTCGAACCCCCGACCGTAGTGGCCGTGCAGACCGTGACTGGAGCGCCTCAGTCCCCTCGGCCACCGCGGTCGGCAGGATGTTAATAATTATGGTTTCAATCAAAAAAACATATGTTACATTTTTTTTTACAGTATTGGCTTCTTTGACTGTTCAGTTTGTGAAGAGCTACGACTTTTGAAAAGTCATCTTCATAGGTACTAATGGCTTTCCAAGCACCTAACCCACTCGACCAACGTTTTAGGTACTACAAGGCTTTCAACCCGTCTACTACACACAAACAAGAACTGACATAACACGTGGAATTAGAGATACCAAAGTATAAGGTAACTTAATTCACAAAAAAAAACATAAATAAATAAATGAAAATAAAAAACTTGTGGCAGTGGGATTAGAACCACCAATCCTATGGTAGTGAAGCCAGAGCGCTACCGCCTGAGCTACACCGACAGACGCTGCAATTTGTTTAATGATTGGTACTTAACAGGTACGAGAAAAACTTCAAAGTTGATTTTCTTGAGGATTTTTGAGAGTTGCGTCGAATGGCTTTGGCTGATTTTTATTTCAATTCTGAACTTCACGTAACATCACGTAAGTATCAAGAAATTCTAAAATCCGACATCCATGTGGGATATCTACGCTGAGGAGCGGACAATCTAGACGAACAGTCCCTTGATGATCTATAGTTCGCCTTACGTAGGAAGGCCGTTCTGCGTATCCCCCTCCATTACTGGACTGGTAGCCAATAACATTCATTCTCTAGGCGCGTGGCTGGCAGGGGGGTTACGCAATGTTTCTCCCGCAGGCTACACTGTTGGCGCTCGGCTGTATCTGCTCCCCTCCACGCTATCCGTTTCGCTCTGCCTCTATGCACAGAAGCGCCTTCCTACATCACGCCAACTATAGTGGACACTACGACACAAAAAATACTGGCATGCGTCACTGCAAGAGGACGTGTTACTCTCATGTAAAGAGACATGAACCTGCAGAATCTTGGTGATGCAACATTTTTTTTGGTGTATGTATTATGTTTTTTGGTATACTGCCCTGAGTCACCTCTAGAAATATTCAATTATATATTTTTGACGACGTTACAGCGTTCATTTAATGAAATACATAGCAATTTGCGATCAGTTATGGCTTCACTGTACTAGATTTAGATGGAATACCAAAGTGCGGCGAATGAAAATATGTGCCCCGCCGGGATTCGAACCTGGGATCTCCTGATTACTAGGCAGACACGTTGACCACTCCGCCACCATGGACACAGTGACCACGCCCACTACAGAGGAATCATCTCTGCACGTCTCCCGCCACACCCAAATCTCCATTCGCCACGCCGTCTCTTTCCTATTACCACAGCCTATTTGTTCTGTAATGCTCGCAGCCACAATGCTGTATTCCCGCATCAGGGAGAACAGATCACGATGTATCGAGACACAGTTAATTGTCGTCAGGAGCCCAGCCTTGGCTTGTATACAATTATATATTTTTGACGACGTTACAGCGTTCAATGAATGAAATAAATCGCAATTTGCGATCAGTTATGGCTTCACTGTACTAGATTTAGATGGAATACCAAAGTAACGTCGTCAAAAATATATAATTGTTTACAAGCCGTAGCTGGGGTCCTGACGACAATTAATTGTGTCTCGATACCTCATGGTCTGTTCTCCCTGATGCGGGAATATAGTATTGTGGCTGCGAGCATTACAGAACAAATAGGCTGTGGTAGTAAGAAAGAGACAGTGTGGCGAAAGGAGATTTGAGTGTGGCGGGAGACGTGCAGGGAAGATACCTTTGCAAGGCGGGTTGGTCACTGTGTCCTCGGTGGCGGAGTGGTCAACGCGTCTGTCTAGTAAGGAAGAGATCCCGAGTTCGAATACCGGCCGGGTACAAATTTTCATTCGCCGCACTTTGGTATTCCATCTAAACCTAGTACAGGGAAGCCATAACTGATCGCAAATTGCGATGTATTTCTAGATATATTTGCACTGACACATATTATATCCTAGAGGAGGAGGGGGAGATGTAGAGAGAGAACCGGGCTCGTAGAAAAGTGCTGTGACGTACCTGGTGTGGCTTCCTGTGGACGCCGGGCGCGGCCACGAGGAAGGCTGTGGGCCCCGGCTCTCGCAGCAGCAGCAGCCGCTGGCGGCCCTCCGACACCTGCCGCAGCCGGTCCTCCACCGCCGGCGGGCACCGCGTCCGCCACTGGCTGTGCCGCTGCATCGCTGCCGACACACCGGCACACCGCTCTAGAAAAGTCACAGTTTAAAGTACACTGCTGATAAAAAAATCGCACTGACGTGTTTTACGGTGCACTTTAGATTTGTAGTTTTATAAGTTTTTGCAAACATTTTGGACCAAATTAATAATCTAAATAATAAAAAATTAATTAATAAGAGTGTCTTAAACCCTTTTAGAGAGAACCACTGACCCCCTTTTTTTTTATGGGTAGTTCTGTTCGTTGCGGACTCTGATCGGGTTTGTTCGTTTTCGTTCGATGAGGTTTTGGCTCAGGTATTTTATTACAGAGGGCGTTCAGCCCTCCGACCGGGCGCGCGCGCTGAGCCACGGCGCCCGCCCTGACCTTCAGCGTCACAGCCCAACATATTGCCCACAACGCTACGGCTAACACGTAGAAATTGCGGTCTTTAATCTCATACTATTGATGGCCGTTGTTAAGATAGATAGATTATTTATTTGTTCCGTAGATCCATATTGAGGGGATCCTCGTGGATGTGGAACATGTCAAGAAACAAAATTTACAAGTTGAATAACAAATAATACTAAAAATATAAATACAAATACATACACTTATAATATAAATACAGATACATAATTTTTTAAGATTTTTTTTTAGATTTTTTTTTTTTTTTTTTTTTTTTTTTTTTTTTTTTTTTTTTTTTTTTTTTGCTGGTAATATAATAATACTAATATAGTATGAGTGCATGCATCATTTGGTACAATTTAGAAATTCACTAATGGAGTAGAAGGAGTTGGCCACTAGAAAGTCTTTTAGGTTCCTCTTAAACTGATCTTTATTTGTAGCTAAATTTTTTATACTTGATGGTAAATTATTGAAAATGTGTGTTCCTGAGTAGTGGACCCCTTTTTGAACTAAAGTAAGTGCTTTTAAATCCTTGTGTAGATCATTTTTATTTCTAGTATTGTATGTATGAACTGAGCTGTTTGTTGGGAAAAGGGATATATTATTTATGACAAATTTCATTAAGGAATAAATATACTGAGAGGCAGTAGTTAATATACCCAGTTCTTTGAAGAGGCTTCTACAAGACGTCCGTGAATTTACTCCACAAATAATACGTATTACACGTTTTTGGACTCTGAAGACTTTTGACTGACTTGAAGAGTTACCCCAAAATATTATACCATATGACATTAAGGAATGAAAGTAAGCAAAGTATGCAAGCTTTGTTATTTTTATGTCTCCTATGTCTGATAACACTCGTATTGAAAATACGGATTTGTTGAGTCGTTTCTGCAGTTCTGTGGTGTGCTCCTCCCAACTAAATTTATTATCAAGCTGTAATCCCAGGAATTTAATTCTGTCAACCTCTTCTATCTGCTCTTCTTCATATTTAATGCATATGCTGTCAGGAAATCCCTTGCATGTTCTGAACTGCACGTAGTGCGTCTTTTCAAAGTTTAATGACAATGAGTTGGCTTTAAACCATTTATTAATGTTCATGAAAATATCATTAGCAGACTTTTCTATCAATATACTTGACGTACTCTTTATTGCAATACTTGTATCATCTGCAAACAAAACGAACTCTGCTTCTGGTAGTGTAACTGATGAGAGATCATTAATGTACACAAGAAAAAGCAATGGCCCTAAGATGGATCCTTGTGGGACACCACATGTAATTAACTGATGCTAATATGGCATTTGTATACACTAGATTATCATTTATCGTAAGAAGAACGACGTGTTTTTGTTAATTCTTCTGCGCGCCATTGCTTTGAAATGACAGCGTGTTAGTTACAATAAGAAAATCATCAAATACGCAACACAAGATGGCGTACGCCAGACAGTTCTGGGCGAGGAATGTCACGTGACATCTGCGAACGGCTGGTATTGGTTAATTCGATGGAGAGTGTCAAACCTCGTTATTTTTGCAAATATCTCTCAAACGATACGAGATATGAAAAAAACATAATGGAACAAAGTTGTAGAGAATTTTCTCTTCTACAAATTCGTTTATTCAATTTTCGCGTCAGATGTACGGTTTATTTGCAATTAAAATTACATTACTAACGTTCTCTCTCTCTCTCTCTTTTTGTTTTTTTTTTTTTTGTTTTTTTTTTTTTTTTTTTTGTTTTTTTTTTTTTTTTTTTTTTTTTTTTTTTGTTTTGGGAAGGGGGTGGGTATTAATAACGTATTTCTTGTCCGAAATATTTCAAAACCGAGGTTCTAGTCTCTGGTAGCCAACAATTATGTCTGTAAAATTTTGTGCCGATCGGTTGAACGGTTCGACCTAATAAGTGGGAACACGTTACAGCCCGACAGACATCGTCAAATCGCCATTATTTTTGCAAATATCTCTTCAACGGTGCAAGTTATGAAAAAGAAATATAATAGAGTGAAGTTGTAGAGAATTTTCCCCTCTACCAATTATGTTATTCAATTTTTGTGTCAAATGAACGGTTTGTTTGCAATTACAATTATATTACAAACGGCTTTTTTTTACTCCCATAGTTTTGGTCCGAAAAATTTGATAAAGGGAGGTTGTGGTCTCTGGCGGCCTACAATTATGTCTGTAAAATTTGGTGCTGATCGGTTGAACGGTTCGTCTTAAAAACAGGGAACACGTTACGGACAGACAGACAGACATCCCAAAATCACCGTTATTTTTGCAAATATCTCTGAAACGATACGAGATATGAAAAAAAAAAAAAAAAAAAAAAAAGAACATAAGAGAGAAAAGTTGTAGAGAATTTTCTCCTCTACAAATTCGATTATTCAATTTTCGTGTCAGATGAATGGTTAAGCCGTTATTTTCATTTAAATTTCGAGCTGTCAAAAGACGATCGCAAAGGCGCAATTTTAGTGTTACTACCGTAACCTAAAGTGAGCCATAAAACGTGCAATCGCGGCCTGGCTTTTGACTCGATGAGTGGACATTCCACCTGGGGTCAGAGCCGGATTACCCATTGGGCAGTGTAGGCAACTGACTAGGGGCCCTGCATTGTTCAAAATGTTCAAATGTTTGTTAAGCTTATGGGACTTAACTACGGGGTCATCAGTCCCTAAACTTACAAACTACGTATGAACTACTTACTAACTAGGACGGCACAAATATCCATGCCCGAGGGGGGATTCGAACCGCCGGCCGCGGTGGCCGAGGAGACTGAGGCGCTCCAGTCACGGTCTGCACGGCCACTACGGTCGGGGTTCGAATCCCCCCTCGGGCATGGATATTTGTGTCGTCCTTAGTCTCAGCTAGTTCATAAGTAGTTTATAAGTTTAGGGACTGATGACCCCGTAGTTAAGTCCCATAACTTCTACAAACATTTGAATTTGGATTCGAACCCCCGACCGTAGTGACCGTGCTGACCGTGACTGGAGCGCCTCAGTCACCTCGGCCACCGCGGCCGGCGCCCTGCATTGGCTGGGGGTCACATTTAAAAATGTATTTTTTAAAAGTATTTTATCCATTGCAAGAACTACGGTTCATAAGTTAAGAAAAGGAAACAACCACCAGTTGCAGGGTTGTAGATTTATTAACTACCAGTTTCAGGCAATTATTGCCCTTCTTCAGATATCTGTACAGAAAACAGTTACAGAATAAAATACAAGTATAAATATTACAGAAAAGATCGAAGTACAAGCAAAAATTAAAGGGAAAAGAGACGCAGTGCATGTAAAGCGTTCTTCAAAAGCGTCAAAATTTTAAATGGTAATAGACTATACCGCTGTATTCTGATCAAGAGTAAGAACTATAAAAAGAAATAAGTTCATATAAAAGAAAATAGGTATGTACATTAATTGTGCCCTATATGTTCTATCAGAGCGTGGGGTAATAGCACTGAACAGCTAGTGCAGAGATTTTGCTAGAACTCGCAAAATAAGCTGTTAATTTGAGTATGTAGTGGGGGTAAAGAGAGAAAGGAAAATAAAGTAATAAGATCTTAGGGTCACAAAATACAGTAGTCTTAAAAAGAAACGGAATGTTAAGTATGAAAACTGGCATACGAACTGCCCATGTTTTACTGTATATAGTAAAGGACGATGATTTCGAAGACAAGTGGCACCATTGAACGAAATATTTCGGCATTAACAAGTAGCGTAGATGTACTAAGGTTAGTAGGGAAGTAGCTGACGTAAATAAAGTGTATCATAGCATACTAAACAGTAAAGTGGTTAACTAGGTGTAGCTATAAGAAGATCTATAAAGAAGTAGCTGACAGAAATCTTAGTCTTAATATATATAAAAATTGAGGTGTTTGTGCCTATATTTGCCTCTGTAACGAAAACTACACGTCGCAAACGAATTGTGTTTCTATGTGGTAGTAGGTATCAGTCTCCCATTGTGCACTATGGTGGTAGAGGGTTCATAACGATAAGGGTGTGGAAGATATGGGAGTTGAAAGTTACAGACTTATATAAAATTCCACGTGGGTGATGATGATGATAAGCTGAAATGGTGAGAGGTATTAAAGTTATTAGGGAAGGCGCCTTTGGTGGGGCAATATGTTAGGTGACACGTAAAGAATGGAAAATAATATATCGTAATGGAAATGAAGGGGGAGGGTGGGTTGATTAGGTTTTATGACTGGAGTGGGATAGAGAGGAGAGGGGGAACAAGCAAATACGCACAGAAATAAAATAAGGAAATAGATTAAAGTGAATCTGCGAACTTGGCAATACATGCATAGCAATTGGCATAACTCATAATATACTGAATAAGGTGCTAAGGAAGTTAATAGCAATTACAGGAAGCGGATGGTGTTAGTGAGGTACTATGCTAGACGAGGCCCCAACAGGTGAGAAAAAAGCTTGGTAAAGAAATTGAGGAAAAGCCGAGGTTGCTGGAGTTCCTAGAAGAAGTGTGACAGAGTAGTTGGACAGGAACAGATATACATAGAGATAAAATAATAGAATAAGCTAAAATAAAACCATGCACCTAGTTATCTGTATGTAAAATTAAAATAAATCATTACTTAATGGGGGTTATTTCTATTCTGTTTTCAAATTGTTTTTTCGAATAAAAATTAAATTTTAAGTGTTATATGTCACAAACCCTCCGTGACGATATTATTGCCTGTTTTACATCGTCATATTTCAGTATATTTCGGAAGATATTTCAAATTATCTCTTGCATACGTAGAAATATAGGAGTTTGTGCCTATATTTCACTCTGTGGACAAAACTACAAACGAATAGTGTTTGTATGCGGTAATAATCAGTCTCCTATTGTGCGCTATGGTGGTTGAGGGTTGATAACGACAAAGGGGTGGGGGTTGAAAGTTTTCAACGTATATAAAATTCGAACTAAAGACCAGCGATGACTTTTCAGACTCTATAGCAAGGAAGTTACATACAGTGAAACGTGATGCACATTATTCAGTTGTTTTTTTTCCCCATAATAAGACGCATACGTATCAGGAAAAACCATAATTAAGTGCACAGTGCAGTTTGAAAATTAAAAATACTTTTAATACATGTCTTTTATAGAAACAAAGGAACTATAACAGATACAAATAAATGTACGAAAAAATACAAACCCAGCGAAGCGGGTATTCCAGCTGTTTCAGCATATTTACGAAAGCATTTCAAATCGTTATAGAATAATAATATTTTTATCACGGCGATTTTAATGTAGACTAATCAGAGGACAGCACGGTAAAAGTAGCTTTTTTAACGCAACGCGCTTCGAAACCTCTGCACTCTGATGCATGTCTTAATGCATACTATTGCAATTTTCCCATGAGAAAGACCATTGGGAGAGTTCCCGATTCGTTGGATATGTTTGTTGTATCATACATAAAACTTTCGAAACACTTTCAGTTGTTTAATTTTAATTTTGTTCTGTGATTGTGATTTGCGAGTTTTGCGACATTTAATTAGATTTTAAAAGTTCTGCCATTAGCTGTGTTTCAAAACTTGCGAATTTGGATAAGAGCGCAAGATTATTGTTTGAAAACATAAAAACAAATTTTAATGTTCATTTTACACAGTATTCACAGCTCATCGATATATATTGCAACAGATCAATTTTCAAGATTTGTTAAACTATTCTGTACCCAAAAAAACTCATACTTTTAAAAACTAGTTAATAAAAATATACATTTTTCCATGTAGTTCTTTCACTTTTTTATTGACTATGGTGACTGCATACCTTCGTAATGTAGTAAAAACAGCGTAATTATGAACTAAATTGCATTGTATTTAAAAAAAATATTTCAGAAAGAAACGGGACAGTTTCAAGTTTACTACACTCCTGGCCATTAAAATTGCTGCACCACGAAGATAACGTGCTACAGACGCGAAATTTAACCGACAGGAAGATAGTTAATCCGGCTTTGCCTCGGTATATTAGATATACTGTTAATGATTTCAATGTCATCAGCCACCTGACAGCATAGTGATATAGCTTCCAAAGCGTCATCTGTCTGTACCCTTCAACAGAGAATTTTTACAGCCATAAAGCTCAGTTAACACCTCCTAGAGACAAGGCCTCACAACAACGCCGTGTCACGTCACACCGAGAGGCCGTGACCGCTATTTTACTGGCTGGCCGCTACGAGGCAGTGCGCTGTGTCTAGCAACCAGCCATTTGGCTAGCGATCACGACCTCTAGGTGTGTCGTCAGACGGACTTGTTGTGAGGCCTTGTCTCTAGGAAGTGTTGGCTCAGTGTGACAACAACCTGTAAAGCGAACAGGCGCTATGCCACAAAGCCACAGTCATGCTTCTTTAACCATCGACTCTGTTACGCCATTTTTCTCAGGTTCTTCACCAGACAATTGAAGATCAATGTAAAAAGTATGAATTCCTTAAAACAACCGATTCTTAACTTTACACAATCGTTCCAAAGCTGACCATGTATTTGCGTCAGAAACCTAACAGCTAGTTTCAGGTTTACTACACTCCTGGCCATTAAAATTGCTACACCACGAAGATGACGTGCTAAAGACGCTAAATTTAACCGACAAGAATAAGATGCTGTGATATGCAAATGATTAGCTATTCAGAGCATTCACACAAGGTTGGCGCCGGTGGCGACACCTACAACGTGCTGACATGAGGAAAGTTTCCAACCGATTTCTCATTCACAAACAGCAGTTGACTGGCGTTGCCTGGTGAAACGTTGTTGTGATGCCTCGTGTGAGGAGGAGAAATGCGTACCATCACGTTTCCGACTTTGATAAAGGTCGGATTTATCGTATCGCGACATTGCTGCTCGCGTTGGTCGCGATCCAATGACTGTTTGCAGAATATGGAAACGGTGGGTTGAGGAGGGCAATACGGAACGCCATGCTGGATCCCAACGGCCTCGTATCACTAGCAGTAGAGATGACAGGCATCTTATCCGCATGGCTCTAACGGATCGTGCAGCCACGTTTCGATCACTGAATTAACAGATGGGGACGTTTGCAAGACAACAAGCATGTGCAAGAACAGTTCGACGACGTTTGCAGCAGCATGGACTATCAGCTAGGAGACCATGGCTGTGGTTACCCTTGACGCTTCATCACAGAACAGGAGCGCCTGCGATGGTGTACGCAACAACTAACATGGGTGCACGAATGGCAAAACGTCAGTTTTTCGGATGAATCCAGGTTCTGTTTACAGCATCATGATGGTCGCATCTGTGTTTGGCGACATCGCAGTGAATGCACTTTGAAAGCGTGTATTCGTCATCGCCATACTGGCGTATTACCCGGCGTGATGATATGGGATGCCATAGGTTACACGTCTCGGTCACTCTTGTTCGCATCGACGGCACTTTGAACAGTGGCTGTTACATTTCAGATGTGTTACGACCCGTGGCTCTACCCTTCATTCGAACCTTGCGAAACCCTACATTTCAGCAGGATAATGCACGACCGCATGTTGCAGGTCCCTACAGGCCTTTCTGGATAAGGAAAATGTTCGACTGCTTCCCTGGCCAGACATTCTCCAGATCTCTCACCAGTTGAAACCGTCTGGTCAATGGTGGCCGAGCAACTGGCTCGTCACAATATGTTGATGAACTCTTGATGAACTGTGGTATGGTGTTGAAGCTGCGTGGGCATCTGTACCTGTACACGCCATCCAAGTACTTATTGACTCAATGCTCAGGCGTATCAAGACCGTTATTACGGCCAGAGGTGATTGTTCTGAGTACTGATTATTCAGGATCTATGCACCCAAATTGCGTGAAAATGTAATCACATGTCAGTTCTAGTATAATAAATTTGTCCAATGAATACCCGTTTATCATCTGCATTTCTTCTTGCTGTAGCAATTTTAATAGGCAGTAGTGTATATAATAATACAAGTACATAAATGAAGAAGTACTTTTTTCATCTAGTAGAGTAACAGTCAACTAAGACCACTTCTTATATCTTTCAAATTTTGAACCACAACCTAGCACCAAGGCCATATGACATTTATTAACGCACATTTGAAAGGTTTTCTCTGTTATTAGTGCATAGATCACGTTTAGCTACATGAAACATAGTGCAGAAAGCACAATAACACAGAAAAAAGTTTTTGAAATTAAATGCCACTTAGGTCTTTTTCATTTCTTCATTTGCGATAATATGTCTTAACTTCCTACGATTCATCTCTAACCATTTAGTTGAGAGATTTAAGAGCTCCTTCATATCTATGGCAAGACCACTGTCTCACTCTAACTGGAATTGCCGAAATGCCTCGAGTACCGCCGTGAGTAAAATGGGCTGAGGTACAACATCAGTAGTAACATCAGTAGTAAGTTGAATTTGGGCCTGGCGAGAGTCGTACTAGGGTAATCTGTGCAGCCGTGGTTATCACTGTGTCCAGATGCTGTAGTCGTTAACATGATTGCTTAATAAGCCGGAGGCACAGGTTTGTATCCCGGCTCAGCACAAATTTTCAATCAGCCCCAGTAATTAAACACGTTGACTGCCGTGTGGCCTCCGGCGGCCACAACAGGCGTTTCTCGCGCGCCCCCGACGTCATTGCCAACGTGTTTATCTCCACTGGTAGCTAATCTAGTAAATTCCCTTGTACGTATTGTAATGTATTTATTACATTGTCTGTAGTGAGGATAACCCACATCAGTGAGTACCAGTAACAATTCACTATCTACGTATACGCATTGTCAAACATCACCTAACAAGAGGACATGATCAACTCGACCTCATATTTTCTTGAGAAAAAAAAAATACGTGAGCTAGATATCAACCCCAGAAATCGATATCACGTGAAAAGTTTGGCCATTAATCAGATACTACACAGTTATGGCCTTCTCAAAGTCCAATTTTAAACATTCGCGCGCTCATGTTGTTCCTCACTTCCCCAACACCACCTGTCTTCTAGGCGCTGTTGACTCGGCCAGCTTCACTGCGGCAGCTTAATGCCTGAACGCGAAGTGCTGTGCAATGCAGGGACAACAGCGAGTTGCACTGTGGTAGAGTTCCAGACTACTGATCCAAAGGTCGCGAGTTCGATCCCCGCCAGGTCCTAGGATTTTTTATCTGTCACTTTCCACTTCTTTCACCTCTGACAGTAATGCTCATGTGAAAAATACCGAGTAGCACCGTGTTTCGGAACCCACGTTAAACTGTAGGTCCCCCTATAACTGGCTGCGTAAGTCAGTTCGAAGGTCGGAGGAAGGCAACGGCATACCAACTCCAAACAGGACCATGCCTAGTAAAGCACTGTGGTGTTCAAACCATCTTCGGATTGTTGACTGCTTTACCTTTTTATAGGCAAGTGGAGGAAGAAATAGTATTACAAGATGAAACATGTGTATTGTAACTCCTTTAAGTTTACTGCCGCGGCGGAGTGGCCAAGCGCATTGAAACGCTATGCTACGATGCGCGAGGCCGTTTCCCGTCGGGGGTTCGAATCCCCCCTCGGGCATTTATGTTTGTGCCGTCTTTAGTATAAACTAGTTCAAAATGTTCAAATGTTTGTAAAGCTTATGGGACTTAACTACGGGGTCATCAGTCCCTAAACTTACAAACTACTTACGAACTACCTTATACTAAGGACGGCACAAATATCCATCCCCGAGGGGGGATTCGAACCCCCGACCGTAGTGGCCGTGAGAACCGTGACTGGAGCGCCTCAGTCCCCGCGGCCACCGCGGCCTGCCAAACTAGTCCATAAGTAGTTTGTAAGTTTAGGGACTCATGACCGCGTGGTTAAGTCCCATGAGCTTAACAAAAAAAAATTATTTTTTTTTTTTTTTTTTTTTTTTTTTTTTTTTTTTTTTTTTTTTTTTGGGTTTACTCCACTTCAATATTATTTCATCTTCACATATAACAAAATGATGTGCATAAAAAATATTAAAAATTAAATTACATTACACTGCTTGTTAAAAACTGTCTCATTCGTTTCCACTGCAGTTGTGAAGCGTGGTATAAGAATGTTCAAAGCAAAGTGACCTTCGACACCAGCTACACGTTAGAAATCGTGCACTTTGACATAATGAACATAGCATTACACCAGCGTCAAAACAGTATTTCACAGGATGTTCACAGTGTTCTGGCCGGTCACTGGTGTAGCCGCTTCGATACCAAGCGTACCGGAACACTGACCTAAACATTGGTGCACATAACTGACTGTGAATAAGCTACTGCATTTGCAGGATGGTGTTACGCTGACCGAAGTTCATACTGACACCTAGAAGTCGTACAGGGTTGGTAAACCTCCGGATAAAACCCTTGAACACACAGAAGCCAAATACATCTAGTAGCTGACAGTATCTTATGCCACTGTGGGGTATTCTCAATATGGAAACTGCGGTATCTTAAACTCCGTGTCCTTGATCCACTGACAAACCTTTATGACCAGAAAACGAGTCCACTATTAAAACTTATTTGTTTTTATCTCGGATGATTTTATTAAACACCTCTGCACGCCACTGCTGTAAGTGTTCCTTGTTCACTTTTCAGAAGATGAGGCGATTAAGACAAAATTGTCCGCGTGAAACAAATTTTGTCTGATTTGCGGCCCAAACGATCCGGTCAGCTCTTTTAAAACAATGAACAGAGGTGAATGCAAATGCCCGTCTGCAGAGATCGTTGGTATTATTGTGTAACTATGAGTCGTATTACTAACGGACTGCACAACTGTAACGACATCTTTTGTCCCCTTTTTTGCAAGAGATCGACCTGGCGTCATTTCTAAATTAAATCCACTTTGATCCATATTGTAAACATTACGTGTACCGACCACTTCAATAACATCTCTGGTGTCGGCGACGAATTTTCCACAGACATTAATATGGCTGTTTCGTTACGTAACTTTTTTGTAGTTGTAAAATGAGTTATCTTTCGTGACACAATACCATTATCTCTTCTTCAAACCGTAAACCCAACCAGCAGATGCCTTTAAATTCTTTAGGCCCACCTGTAATGCGGCGTGAACGCCCCACTGCTGTATGTTAACGCCGTGGATAGGCAACTTATTGCTGTATGCATTATTAAATTTATCGAAACAGTTTAAATTTACTTTTGCAAGCTTTTGACGATGCGCAACACAGTTTTCAATGTATTTGTTCCAAACATAAGGATCCCTTTCCTGTTTTAATAATTTGAAGTTCCTCTTGACGGTCTTGAAATATAGATTCCCCTTTTTTCCATTTTTTCCAAAATGCAACGGCTCGTTGCATATATTCTTCTGTTACGGAGCCGGGCAAAGTGGTATTCGATTATTTAAAATCTTCAAAGCAGCTTTCACCATCACTGACGACCTCAATTCCACTCCCAAGACCCGTTCAAGCAATGAAAGTGCTCGACGAATATGACGGTGGTGAAATATTAGCTTTATCGTCGACGTCATCCTCTTGTAAACCTGCAGCGACCATCAACCCGCTATTTTCTTCTGTATCCAGCACGTCTTCATCAGTGGAATTTTCTATGATATCTGCAACACAGTTGAAAGATATAAGAAAAAACATAAAGAAAGCGCCATGTATTTTCTTTTACCGTGTATGGTACGTCTAGTAACTGCAAATGATTATGCTTACCGGTGACGACTTTAAAGAGCTCTAATTTTTGACATTTAATCGGTGTAGATTAGTCATCATTTCCTACCGTTCCTGGAGGTGTCGCACGACAGCCTGTGAGTTAATTGGCATGGTGAACACAAACCTCTTACTAGACTGCTCACAGTAGTAGACGTTCGGACATTAAGCGGCTGCAATGAAGCGGGCCGAGTGAGGAACAACACCAGCGCGCGAACGTTTAAAAGCTGTACTTGAGGAGGCCGTAACTACGTAGTATCTGAATAATGGCCCAAATTTTCAAATGTTCAAATGTTTGTTAAGCTTGTGGGACTTAACTACGGGGTCACCAGTCCCTAAACTTACAAACTACTTTTCAACTAGCTTATCCTAAGGACGGCACAAATATCCATGCCCGAGGGGGGATTCGAACCCCCGACCGTAGTGGCCGTGCAGACCGTGACTGAAGCGCCTCAGTCCCCTCAGCCACCGCGGCCGGCCCCAAATTTTCACGTGATATCGATTTCTGGGATTGATATCTAGCTCATAATTTTTTTTTTTTTTTTTTTTTTTTCTCAAGAAAATATGAGGTCGAGTTGATGAAGTTTCCTTGTAAGAGGGAATTATTTCCTGACTCCCCGTTTGACTGGTATTCGTGAGAGATGTGCTGTTACTGTTCTTGGAGACCGTAACTCTTCTTGTCCGCAAAAGGATGTGATCTCAATACAGTGCACCATCCCACTTTGATGTTAACATCTGCGAGCATCTGAACAAAAAACACCCTCAACAGGGCGACCGCCGGAGCTTCCTCCTATGGACCTTTCTCTCTGGGGTTACATGAAGTCATTGATGTATGTATGCTTTTTAGGGTCCAAGCTGACAGTCTCCTGGTGCAACAGACATCTTTGCGAGAGTGCAGTAGAGCTTCATGCGCCGTGGCCGTATAAGAAAATATTTTGGGACTGGCGCTTGTCATTTGGGACAGTTACTGTGAACTACGTTGTCGATAACCAATATACGCTGTGTATGACCGTAATGCAATAAATAACCATTTCCAACCATCGGTTCCCTACCTCAACATAGTCGGTTGTGGACCCATTATCACCTATTGCAATTTGACCCAAAAGGTTTGAGGCGATCTATACTGAGAGCGGGCGTACACTAACATTTGTTCAACATCATGCGAAAAATTTTGATTCAACTTGATCTGCCCTACTTTCTAGACTTTGTGGAGTCTGTTATGAACATATATTTGGAGACACAGGCCGGAAACCAACCCAAAGGAACCAGTAAAATAAAACTAAACACCTGTCACGAAATCTCGTCTAACGAAATTTCAAAAGCCCTGTAATACACTGTCCACCATAGTTCAGTTTTACTGTCACCATTGCTGTATTACACTCGCTGCGGAGCGCGCGGTTGCTCGCCGTGGAGGTTCGAGTCCTCCCTGGGGCATGGTTGTGTGTGTTTGTCCGTAGGTTAGTTTACCTAGGTTTAAGTAGTTTGTAAGCTACGGGCTATGACCACGCAGTTTTGGTCCGATAGATCTACAAACATTTGAACATTTTTTTGCTGTATTACAAATCCATTGTTACCGCGTTCGAAATTAAGTATGAGTCCGTTGCTAGGCAAATTACATCGGATATTCTGTGAGAGTGGTAACAAGGGTCTGTCGCAAACGCGAGAAGATTTTAGCCGTACAAAGTTTTTCTTTGGCGGATGCCAAAATTCCTCATGAGATGTCAATGTATCAACCGTATCTCACTGATGTAAGTAAAAATAATGTTAATATCACATCGGATTTATGTCTGTTACAGGTGCGTGGTCGAGGATAACTGCATTTTCCTAAGGCTTAACGTAATCTCTGTAAACATACTGAAAGTAGCAGCGACCACAAAAGCAATAAGAAGGTAGGTAATTTAAACAGACCCTTAGTTACCGAAGCGGGAGCGATATAGTTCGTATTCAACATTAAGTAAACGAATAAATTCATACTGCCTTATACCTACTGATGACGATGATGATGGCAGGGGGCGGGAATTGTTTACACCTACAATTGATATCGACTGCTGATGGCATGGTTGTGTGATGGAGTGCCCCGCCCCTTGCCTGTCACACTGAGTCAGCTTTAGCCAATAGGATACAAGTAGTGGAACAAAGTAATTCCTGAACCCCTTTTGATATCAAATTGATTTTCTTTTAATTCAATTGATCAATTAATCCCCTCAGCCTCATCCTGGATCTGCCCGGGAATAAACCCATTGGGAATTCACAAGCCCCTGTCCTCCTCTTCCGCTTCCCCTCTTCCCTCCCTCCCTCCTTCTAGTCCCAACTCTCCCGGAAAAAAAAAATTAGGAAAATCTCTCGGTGTGTGGTGTGCTGTTGTGATGGAAGTTTGGGTTGAAAATTCACAGCAGAAGGCGTAACAACATCAACAACAATAATAATGAAATAGTATTACTATATCTTAATATATACTTAGTCAATTTGCGCATCATGTTTTTGATTTGCATATCGTATTCATTATTTATGTATTATGCATCTGATGCACTCCAACAGCAGTGGCTGTAGGCTCACAGCATAGCAGTTAGCAGTGGCAGGCAGAGCCTGGCTAAATACCAGCGGGCTAATGCCCACACATACTGTCGGGAGCGAACAAAGCAGTCTGTGCGTGTTTGCCCTGCATGAAACCGACAAATTTATGCCAGTGAGACCATTTGGTCAACAAAAATCTGACTTATTCGTGTGGTCGGTTCCCTATACACTCCACAGTCCAATCGCTAGTCCTCTTCTGCTCTCTTATGGGCTACCAGGAAATTCCCATTGTTCATCGGCGAACATCTTTTATTCTCTTGATAACTACAACTAAAAATGAGTAAGAGAGAAAGCTCCCAAAAAAGTGTATGCTGGGAATTTTCCTTCAAAAACATTTGTTTGCTGCTTACCGAAAGTTGAAGTAGTTCTAGATGTGTGTAGTCACTTGTTGGAAATTAGTATTGGGGTTTTCCCTATGTCAGTAGGGCTCCACCTAAAACCTACAGACCTGAGTTTTTCCAGCCAGGCCTCACTCCTACTTCCATGTTTGAGAAGTAAGTGAGTGATACATAATTTTGTCATCAAAGGGCACTCTGTCCTGAATTTACCCCCTCCCTCTTGCCATTTAACATGTCTGAACCTGGGGCCCAGAGTTTCCCCAGAATAGTGTATTCCTGTTGGTCTCCATCAAATTAGTGGGCCGAGCTAATGTGTAAACAAACGTTAATTCTCCTCGAGTCTCTGACTAAGTTCAGTTGTCGTCATTGGCACTTCGGTCTGCTACAGTCATAGAATTTTTATAGCGGACCTGTTTGTGCAGCACCATGAAGCGTACAGGCTAAAGGACCAATAGATAAATGAAATATTTGCCCTTGAACTACAAAACAGATTCCAGGTCCTCTCTGAAGAAAACTTTATGGAAGAAGAAATTGAAACAGGTTGGCAAAAAATTAAGGACAGTTATTTAGATGTGGGAGAAAAAATCTTATGATTTACGACACACCAAAGGAAGGAATGGATTTCTGATGCTACGTGAAAGAAAATCAGCCACAGGAAAGAATTAAAACTGAAGTTAAATCTTTGCAAGACAAGAGCGCAGAAGAGCGAAGCGCATAAAGAATACAGGGAGGCAAACATAAACGTGAATATATGGCTTCATCGAAATAGAAGGAAGTGGATAGATGAGCAAGCAAAGTTAGCAGAAGAGGCAGCAAGACAAGGAAATATGAGAGAGCTTTACAACATAACCAAACGGTTGTCAATGAAGAACTTCAGACGTGAAGGACTAGTCAAGAGCAAGGATGGGGTGATGTTAACTACTCAACAGGCACAGCTACAGATATTGGAAAACACTTCAAGGAATTGTTAAATTGTAAAGAAAACGAAGAGGAACAGATAAGAGTTGTACCAGAGAAAGCTGACGGAAATCAAGATGTAAATCTGCAGTATCCCACATTGGATGAAAAGCGTAAAGAATGCAAAGGCTCCAGGCCCTCACAACATAGCACCAGAGATCTTAAAAGCCGATATTGAAAGTACTGTTAAACTGCTCAATCCCTTTGCTGAAGAATATTTGGCTTGAAGAGAAATCTCCGAAGGACTGGAAAAATGGTTTGGTGGTAAAGGCTTCCAAATAAAGGAAATCTGTCAGATTGCAGACAGTTTCGTAGATTCCACTCTACGAACCTGGAAAATTATTTTATTGTAGGACACACTGTTCACGATATATGACGTCAAAAGGTTTGAGCTGCAGGAAAACAAAACTTAAATGGCTAGAGATTAGCTTAGATACCACTGGTCCTTCGGTTTCTGCATTAATCTCTATCCATTTCAGTTTCGTTTTCATGCAATTCAAACCTTACTAACGTCATATCTACTGAACTGTCTCTCGTAAAAATAATTTTCCATGTTCGTAGAGTGGAATCTAGGAAACTATCCGCAAAAGGTGTTACGTATAGAATCGGTGAAAAGACGTGATACATTATATCACCATGCGTGTCGAGGCATATTTTCATGTTAAATTTTACTTAGTCAACAATACTCTCCGATTTCACCTAACTCTCGCATGAAATATAATAATCAAATCCCGATTTAGCACTACGGCCAAAACAACCGTCTTATTATTATTGAACGATCCATTTTGAAAACATTACAAAGCGAGATAAGTGATCACTAAAACAAAATAATGAAACAAGTAATTCAAAGATCGACAAAATTGTCATTGTTTTGGATCGTTAGTAGGACAACCAATGGCAGTGACTATCCAGGGGGGGGGGGGGCTGTCGTGCTGCAGCCCCCCCCCCCCCCCCCAGACTCTCCTCGAAGCAAATACGAGAGCGTAAAGGCGCAATACTGTTTTTTAGAAATCACGTCAGCTCGGAATGACCTCAGCCCCCCCCCCCCCACACTACGTTCCTGGATACGCCACTGACCAATGGTAATATTCTAACTCAAAGAGATTAGTTACCTCAGTTCGGCCACGGCGGAGCGGCCGAGCGAATAGAGGTGCTATGCTGCGATGCGCGAGATCGTTCCCCGACGGGGGTTCGAATCCCCCCTCGGGCATGGATGTTTGTACTGCCTTTAGTATAACGTAGTTCATAAGTAGTTTGTAAGTTTATGGACTGATGATCCAGCAGTTAAGTCCTGTAAGTTTTAAAAAATGTTCAAATGTTTGTTAAGCTTATGGGACTTAACTACGGCGTCATCAGTCCCTAAACTTACAAACTACTTACGAACTACCTTATACTAAGGACGGCACAAATATCCATGCCCGAGGGGGGATTCGAACCCCCGACCGTAGTGGCCGTGCAGACCGTGACTGGAGCGCCTCAGTCCCCGCGCCCAGCCTATAAGTTTTACAAACATTTGAACCTCAGTTCGTTGACGAATAGTCACCTACCATGCAATGGCTCTGAAGAAGACGGACAGAATCTGAAACTCAAGTCAATCCAGTTTTTCGTATGTAGATCTCGCGAAAAGACCATGAACGTAAAATACAGGGATTGGAGCTTAAAAATCATTCCCCTAAAAGCTAAGGTAGCTTTCAGATTGCAGATTAACAGCGTTAGCACCTTTATAGCTCCATTTTTATAAAACACGGTAGCCAAAAAACGTACCGTATATTGCATGAAGTTTTACTATCTTAAACTTATCGTTCATGATTAAGGGAAAAATGATAATTCATTCCTATTGGATAATAACAATGATACAAGGATTTCTTTCCCCAGAGAACAACAGTTAAGGTACACTGACCTAAATGATTATTCGGTTAAATTTTACTTATGGCCTCGGCGGTATAGTGTGCTAACATTGCAATAAAATGTTAGGTTTACGAAGATATTAACATACTGACCGGGTAAGGATATAACGGAAATAAATAAGATAGTTTTCAGTGGAATTTGCTGCGGAAGGATCTCCTGCTAATAGTATATCGAAAAGCTTTTACTGTATGTGTTGAATGTCGTGTAATAAAAAAGAAAGAGAAAGAAAAAGAAACAAAACTGTTACTCATATGTAATAACTGGTATTCGATGTACTTGTAAGCAAAGTAGCTTACATCGAGAACCATTCACTACAATTTTATTTCTTAATAAATTATTTTTTACAACTTCTATATACGTATCGATCGTAGACCGCGACTATTACCATATTATCAGTCTCTGTCATTCTATGTGATATCGTTTTCAAAGAGAATTTAAAGAGCGTTGCCAACATCAGCACACTTCGTCGATGACGTAAGTAAAATTTTACCGGTAATAAGAACTGTGATATTGGCAATAACTTCTCATCACAGACATTTGTCGAAGCCATTAACAAGTAAGAGCACTACAAAAAGACCGAAAAGAACTGTAACTCAGTGGTTCATGTTGGTGCATGCTAATATACCGGACAAACAGGAAAGAGGCTATACACATGGCGTGATAGCAACATAAAACCACATCATGCTGTTGGTAAACCACATTCTAACAGTTGTGAAGAAATGACACTACGGTATTTTAAACTATTAATACTTCACGTGAAACAATGTTACTCAAATGTTTGTAGAGCTTATGGGACTTAACTACGGTGTCATCAGTCCCTAAACTTACAAACTACTTATGAACTAGTAGACACTAGTAGACACTACTAAAGACAGCCAAACATCCATGCCCGAGGGCGGATTCGAACCCCCGACCGCAGCGGCCGTACAGACCGTGACTGGCACGCCGCAGACCGCTCGGCCACTGCGGCCGGCCAATGTTACTCCGTTAAAAAGAAAAGGGTAATTTGGTAGAATCCGTGTACATCGAAAGAAACGGCATTGCCAACGATATATATCGAATGTTCGATATAGTTTTTCTGAACCAGAGATCCAGGCGCACGTACTAAAAAAAAAAAAAACTTCTTGTTTAACCTATACCTAACCTGCTTGAGGCTACGCTACAGATCACTTTTTTTAAGTCAAAGTTAGGTTAGGTATAGATTAAACAAGAAGTTTTTCCTTTAGTACGCGAGGGCGCGTAGCGCCCGAATCTCCAGTTCAGAAACACTATATCGAACATTCGATATATATCGATGGCAATGCCGTTTTCTTCTATGTACACGGATGCTACCAAATTACCAGAAAAGTACTGTATAATCTTAAGACAGCCGGACACCACTATTGTTTTGTCAATAGTCACCTGGTATAATAAGAGAGATGTTGGTGCCATGGAAATGTCACGCCCATTCTATCAAAATCTATAGTCGAAAACCTCAGGGTTAATATTGCGTCACAGCGACAAGGTCGCACATAGAAGACGGATCTACCCGATTTGATTTCTTGTGCATTTCTTCTAAGTAGGCTACTATCTGTCCTCCATATGAGGCAACATTGTTTCTACCCCACTGAACTACAAGCAGAGAGCAAGCTGGAAAAAGGCTACCTCCGACACGCCTGTTAAAGTAATATTTATTTGTGGACCTTAGCACTCTTATGATATCAATCCAGAAGTTAACACATGAGACTTAAGTTATTCATTGGCACTGCTGTCTACAGTATGTAACAACAGCCAGTTTCACAGTAACTTGGGATCACGGCCCTGTTAAATCTAAAACACATTAGTTTTTGGCTTGCCACGCCGTTTTCGTTTTGTATATGACACTGGATCCACCTGCTTGCAAAGTACGTCTTTGACTCTCTTAATTAAATATTTCGAAATCTATATCTCCCCAAGAAAGAACACTGCAGGTGTTTTCTTCGGGCGTGCGAAATAACCCAGAAAAAATTAGGTGCAGCTTTACCATACAAATACTAGAAGGTTCAACTCTTGTATAAGATACATACGTTTTAATTTGACATTAATAAATCATCTTTAAGTTACAGAAACAATTTCCTTGACAAAGAGCGACGTTTGTTTTTGGTCGTAAGCACAGGGAAAACAATGAACACTATAGTGTGTTACTGAATAATTTCAACACAAAAAATATGTAGAAAGTTTCAACATACCTGATTTATCAGCTCTGCAGATTTTAAATGGTGTGTCGCTAATAACACTAAGAAAATTTTAACTGTATTCCGGAAACCCGACATAGCAACAGAATGGATTCGTACGCACAATCTCTAAGATGTTGCATTACTATTCCCTATAACTGAGGAATGGAACTTAAAGATTTAACTAATCGAACGCTATATCGCGTGCGCTCAAATTGCCATGTTGTGCATTAAGAGCATCGCTCCCCTTTCATGTAAAAATACATCACGAGTTAATGTTGCAAAATATATGAAAAATAACTCAATGTTTATTCACCATCGATCTTGATCTATTCGTTATTTGCAGCTTTAAAAGCGTTCAGTTTTTACTGAATGTCGCGAAATTAATTTCTTGGCGCTGCGAATCGTGAACGCTTTGAAAACGAGTAGGTGAATGTAAATCTGGTTGCAAGGTCTTCACTCATCAAAAATATATGTGCAGACTGTGTTTGAAAAGCTTTATATTCTACGTATGCGATGCTGTCGTAGTGGAAAAAGTGACCTCTGTGATTGTTGACACAGTTGTGAGTTTAAATTATTCCGCTGTCACGAAGGCATTTTGGGGACGCTAAAGTGTCCTTTCTTGTGGTTACGTTTGGCGTGTTTTACGCTATCGGATATAACTGCACAACAGTATAGCCTACACTTGGAATTTCCTCTTCTGTAACTGGTTTTAAAAGTTTATTTTCTGTTCTGCATACTACCTTCCACAAGTAATGAAAACTGTGATGACATTTAATGCTTTATTTGCTCGTTATCTCGAAAGGAGTAAGAACGATACAAGCAAAGCACTGTTGGTAGTATTATACGCGCTTGGTAGTTAGATCGTAGATGCATTCCAATTTATCGTTGCCACCATCAGCCAACACGTTATTTTCGTTAACGTGGCTTTTTTCCACTCTTGTCCAGTCTATGGAGAGCACACTTCGACGTGACAACCTGGTGACTCTTGTCCGCCGACCCGCGAACAAGCCCGTGGCAAAATCGTGACGCTAGAGATTTTTTTTATTATTCATTTATTTGGAATTTGGCGTCAGTACACCATTTACCCACCCACACACAGTTACATTGTATTAACATACTTGTTTTATGATCACTTAAAAATTATGTCCTAAATTAATAAAATCACATGGAAAAAAGAAGAAGAAGAAGAAGAAGATGCATGATAGCTGTCGGCGAACGGGTGACATAATAGTCTCCCCGTGCATTCTCAGCTCCCCAGCTGCTTGCGATTGTCAACACGGACACATGCAAATACAGCAGCAACGACGTAGCTTGACATGACCATGCACGAAGACCAGATTGATAAAGGTATCTGTACACATGAAGTTGAAAAATATTTTAACGCTTAACTATGCTGGTGTTTTCAGGTTACCTTAACGTGCTCGTGGGGTCTTATAAACCCCAAATAAAAAAAATTATAATAATATAAAATACAACACTTTTTATTTATTTATTGAAATATTATGAAACAATACATCATAATTTCTATGATTTCGCAAATTGATTAACAAATGTCACATATTTAATGGTCAAATAACATCAATTTTTTGCAATTGTCATATATGTAATGGGTATGTTCCCAACACTTTTCACACCTTGTTTTACTTTTTCAGTTTGCTTGTCTTGGACATGCTTCTCAACTGGCTAATGTTGGCGGTTCTTCGCTGAGGCCACGTTGATAATCTTGTATCCCTAGGAGTTTTGCATATGATGGATTGCAGATCTTGAGGAACATGCTTCAAATCCCTACATTGCATTTGTGGGCGAGTCAAGAGATTTCCCAAGCTGCAGTATTCAGGAGGGCGGTGGTTCAAATCCACCCTCAGCCATCCAGATTCAGGTTTTCTGTGATTTCCCTAAATCACTCCAGGCAAATGCCAGGATGGTTCCTTTCAAAAGGGCATGGCTGATATCCTTCCCCGTCCTTACCCAAAACTCCGAGTGTCACTCCGTCTCTAATGACCAAGCTGTCGATGGGATGTTAGACCCTAAGCTTGCTTCCTTTCCTTCCAAGCTGCATTAGTGCTTCTCTACGGTTTGGTTCTGCGGAATTTTCATCACACCTTAAAACATTTACGCAATTTGCACCAGAAAAGTTCAGAATGGCATAAAATATTACCATTGGCCATCTTCTGGTGTGTCTAGATACTGAATAGTGAGCGCAAAGTTGATCTAAGCTGGCAACTCCATCTTTAGCATTGTTGTAGTCGTTTATCATGTCTGGCTTCCCATTTTCTTTGCTTATTTCTTGATCAAGGTGCTTATTTCTTGAGTATTATGTGGATCATTCAAGATTCTAATTCCTCTTCTGTTATGGGCCTACTTGCTGGATTTAGCAAAGACATTGTGCTAAAACACCAAGACAATCTTTTGTTACCTTAGGCAATATAATTATTAATGAATGACTTCATTCATATAAGGCAAATTTGAAGAAAATACAAGTTCTTGAAAGGTCAGTTCACTCGGTATCGTAAAAAAAAATCCATACACTTACATGCTGGTGGGGTCCACGCGGTTACAAATTGTGATATTTCGCCTTTTGAAACTCAACAATGTAAACTGCTTTCTGCAATGGTGAAATGACAATTTATACCAAGATTACAAAAAGCTTCTGCGACATTTAGTGCATTGCCCAAGAAATAATACAAAACAAAAGAGTGCTGTGGTTTCATAGACCTTGCCACCACAGTTAAGGGTTAATACTGGCTGCAGCAGAGGTGCAGCCTCAGAACAGTGAGGGGGGGGGGGGGTGGGGGGAGCTATTTGGCTACAGGCCCCCTTCCCAAAGACTACCACACTTGCTGCTTCTTAGCCTAGCCTCGACAGATATTTCTGCCACGTCCCCTTCTAAGAAATCAGAAACAGTGGTGTTGTTTCTTACTATACTATGTGCGCATTAATACATGAGGTTATGTTTGTGTTAATGAGTACACCAAGGCTATCATACTGCACAACTTTTAGGGTATAACAGCCATGTAGACGACGCCACTGATAAATGCAACATTTGGTTTCACATTCTTCGCTACACTTGTGCCCCATATTTTAATTTTTGAAATCTGGTCACCCTATCATAGAAGAATAAAAACTGTTCATAAAAATTTTGTGATATCACAGGATGGAAAAAAATGTTGCTAATGCCAGGGCATTTGCAAACAATTTAATTTTTATTTTGCAACTGTTGCTGATAAATTAGTAAAAGGAAAATTCTGAAGCCTGCCCAACGCAACAGTGAAATAAACAATCTATCCCTATCTCTCAGTTCAGTAGGCCCTAACTGAACTCCTCAATAACATTAAATCACTGAAAATATTCACGTAGTTTTATATATATATATATAAGCTTATTACAGTATTTTCTTTTACGTCTTAAGAATCGGCAAATAATGACTTTCCTCCAAATCCACATCAACAAATGAGGCGTGGATTTTCAAACAAGTTCTGTGACTGTCATTTGGTATCAGTGCACTCCAATCTGATTATGTGGTGTGACCAACAACTCTGTCTCTGTGATGATAATCACCCATGCATGCAAGCCCATAGTATGTGTGGGCACTATTTGTCCTTGCAAATGTCGACCTACAATTCAGGAACAGTTGTCTCACCTCTCCACTACAGCACATTAGGGACTAGCTTGATACCAGTATTTCCTGCATTGAAATTCTATTTAATTTCCCCCATGTCATGTTATCAGTCAGTAATTCTTTGACATCCTCTGTCTGTGGTTGTTTCTTTGTTAGCCAGCTAAACACCTTCTCCACAACAATTACACATATTGAGAAACAAGAAATCACAAAAGGTTAAGGGTATCCAGAAATAAGCAAATTATTGGACAAATTACAATACAGAAGATTTCTCAAATTCTTTGAACATGTGCAGCAGGGAAAGCTAGAAGGAGAGGATGAAATTGGTGTGGAACAATTTAACTGTTATGCTGAAATCGTCTATGACTCTTAATGAAGGGCATTTTTAAAGAGTTTTGGGTATGTCATATTGAAAATGGAGAAGGTAGAGTAGAATGATATTCAGGTCTGTTGTGTTTTTCTTAAAAGTGCTGTACCAAATTTTTCTGTTCTTGAAGACAAACTGTTCCATGAATTTTCAAATGTACAGAACTTCATAATAATGGAGGAGTAAGAATTAGTGCAATAGGAAGTAAAATGTTTGCCTATTTCAGAAGCAGAATGAAAGTTAAAAAGTGAAGGCCTGCTCTTGGTCTAAACAAAAGGTATTATTGTATCACATGGTGACTTTTATGTACAATGCCAAAAGAAAACACACTTCTTGATAAAATATATAAAAGTGAAAAGAGTGGTAATGGTGCAATGGAACAATTGCAAAATGACATTTGGTATAACCGAGTGCACAATGTAAAGGTATTGAAACGTCTAACCTGATAATATTTTATCAGTACAATTTAAGTCCCCTTGCTTTCCTTAATAGTTCCAGGATTTTTCTATTTTTCAGTCCCTTGTTGATGAAAAACTTAAATGCCCACCCCACTCTACTCTAAAACATTTTACAGTTCATTATGGGGTTAGTACAGCAACCAATATCTATGGAAGAAAGAAAGTGGTAGTCTTGGTTGTTGTATTAATAAAGTGAAACGGATTAATGATAAGATCCAAATGGCCCAGGTTGTGAAGTAGCCATTGAAATCAAGCATATGATCTGCTGCTTATTGTACCACAGGGTGTTCTACCTTGTTTTTTTTACCACAGTTTGTCAGTGGCAATTCATCATAATGGACAGCTGGTTAGTAGGTGTTGACCACACCTTCAACCAGTTGTCTAGGAGCTATCCTCACATATCAAGGATACCAACAACCTCCAACATACCCACCCTCTTACCTTCTGAATCCTTACTTATCACAATAGACACCACCTCCAAGTACACCAACATTCCACATGCCCATGGCCTTGCCACTCTCAAACACTACCTCTCCCAGTGTCCCTCTGAATTCATGCACAACACCTCTTTCCTCATAACCTACACCAAATTTGTACTAACAACTAATTATCCTTTGAGGAGAAAGTTTACAATCAAATCTGTGGCACTTCATGGCCTCACACATGGCACTCTCCTATGCTAACCTGTTTATTGGCTATCTACATCTACATACGTACTCCGCAATTCACTGTAAGGTGCGTGGCGGAGGATACACTGTACCACTACTAGGCATTTCCTTTCCTCTTCCACTCCCAATAGAACGAGGAACAAAAGGATGCTTATATGCCTCCGTACGAGCCCTAATTTCTCTTATCTTGTCTTTGTGATCACCACGCGAAATGTAAGTAGGCGGCAGCAAGATCGTACTACACTCAGCTTCAAATTGCGGCCCTCTAAATTTCCCCAACAGAAATTCACGAAAAGAACGTCGTCTTTCCTCTAGTGATCCCCAGTTGAGTTGCCAGAGCATTTCCGTGACACTCGCGCATTGGTCGAACCTACCAGTAACAAACCTAGCTGCTCGCCTCTGAACTGCTTCTATGTCTTCCTTTAAACTGATCTGCTGCGGGTCCCAAACACATGAGCAATACTCAAGACGTAGTCGTACAAGTGTTTTATAAGCGGTCTCCTTCACAGGTGAAGTACATCTTCCCAAAATTCTCCCAATAAATCGAAGTCGGCTGTCTGCCTTATTTACAACTATCCTTACATGTTCGTTCCGTTTCATATTGCTATGCAATGTTACGCCTAGATATTGGAACGAGCCAAAAGCATCAAGAAGCTCACTACTAATGCTGTATTCAAACATTATGGGATTGTTTTTCCTACTCACGCACATCACCTTACATTTTTCTACATTGAGAGCTAGCTGTCATTCTTCGCACCGACTAGAAATTTTGTCTAAGTCATCTTGTATGCTATTACAGTCAGTTAAAGACGACACCCTCCCATACACCACAGCATCATCAGCAAACAGCCGCAAATTACAACTTACTCTGTCCATCAGATCATTTATATAGATAGAAAATAATAGCTGTCCTATCACACTCCCCTGGGGCACGGCTGACGATACGCTCGTCTCTGATGAACACTCGCCATCGAGAACAACGTACTGTGTTCTATTACTTAGGAAGTCTTCAAGCCAGTCACAAATCTGTGAACCTATTCCCATAAGCTCATATCTTCGTTAGCAGTCTGCAGTGTGGCACCGCGTCGAATGTCTTTTTGAAGTCGAGAAAAATACAATCCACCTGTTGCCCTTCATTCATGGCTCGCAAGATGTCATGTGAGAAAAAGGCAAGCTGAGTTTCATGTGAACGATGTTTCCTAAACCCGTGCTGATTCATAGAAAGAAGCTTTTCCGTTTCAAGGAAATTTACTATATTCGAACTGAGAATATGCTTCAAAATCCTACTAGAAACTGATGTCAACGATATTGGCCTGTAATTGTGTGGGTCAGTTCTCTTTCCTTTCTTATAAACGGAAGTCACCTGCACTTTTTTCCAATCACTAGGAACTTTGCGCTGAATTAAAGATTCGCAATAAATGCAAGCTAAGTAGAATGCTCTTTGTAAAACCGAACTGGTCTGGATGAAACCTCCGTAACATATCAAAACCCCAAACCTCAGGTCTGGTTCATGTTTATTGGCAATGTTTTCATTATCTGGACTCACGGTCAGGACACCCTATCCTCCTTCCTTCAAAACCACAACTCCTCCTTCCCCATCCTTCCTCAACCCACCATGCCTCATTAATGGATGTTAACTTTCACCTTGATAATGGTTCCATCTACACTTCCATCCATATTAAACCTGCCAATCACCAACAGTACCTGCACTTGCCATCTCTTTCATGTAAAAAAATTCCTCCCTTACAGTCTAGCCACCTGTGGACAGCATATCATCAGTGACAAGAACTCGCTTTCTAAATATGTTGAAGATCTCATGAAGGCCTTTAAACAGAAGCTACCCCACAGACCTAGTCCACAAAGAAATCTCCTGTACCATATCTCCAAACACCCCAAATTGTCCCTCTAACACCAATGAGCCACAAAAAGAGCGCTCCCCTTGTCACCAAGCACTATCCTGGACTTTAACAACTAAACTGCATCCTTTGCCAAGGTTTTGATTTTCTGTCCTCGTGCCCAGAAAGGTGACACATCCTGCCCAAGACCTTCCCCATCCCTCCTAAAGTGCTGTTCTGTTGCCCTCCCAACCTCCATAACATTCTAGTGCATCCCTATAACATCCCAAACCCCAGCCCCCTGCCACAGGGATCATATCCCTTACAAGACCCCACTGCAAGGCCTGTCTAATCCACCACCTAGCAGTCTAGTACTGTCACAGGCTAATCTTCCCCAATCAGAGGGCAGGTCACCTGTGAAAGCAGCCATGTGATTTACCAACTGTGCTACAATCACTGCACCTCTTTTTATACTAGCATGACTACTAACCAGCTGTCCTTTAGGACAAATGGTAACCACCAAACTGTAGTGAAAAACGATTTAGACCAAACTGTGGCACAACATGCAGTGGAGCATATGCTTGATTTAAACAGCTGATTCACAACTTGAGCCATTCTGCATACTCCAACCCACCATCTTTTTTGAACTACACAGATGGAAGTTATCCTTACAGTACATCCTGAATCCCGAAATTGTCCAGGTGTCAACCTATAATAGACCCCTTTTTCTCCACACCGATCAGTTCCTACCACTTTTGCTTTCCTTCCCTCCCCACACCCACCTCTCCACTACATTCATAAGGTGAATCTCTTTCCACCCACTTGGTATGTACATACTCTATAAGGCCATGCTGTATCCATTCCCACCACCACAACACAATCTTCCTGTCTTCCTCCTCCAGTACCCTCTCCCCTACCCCATCTCAACAGAGCATGATTCAGAGTTTGGCAGCCAGATATGATGGTTGCATGGCTGTTAAATGTGCCTGTGTGATTATGTGAATGCGCTCTTTTCTGAAGAAGACTAACAGCTGACAGCTTGAGTGTTGTTTGTTTTTAATGTGCCCGTTGCAGCTCATCATAAGTCTTTGTAGTGAGTTGCATACTATCCTTTTCATATTGTTGAATTCCATCCTGGCCTTTTCATTAAAAAAATAAATAAATAAATAAAAAGAAAAGAGGAGGGACCCAGCAATCGTAGGAGGAATTTGTGTGAACTGTTTTGGATTTCTTTGGTGGGGGAGATGTGGGATATTTCCACTTTTGGCTTTAGTGTTTGGCCTTGGGCTCATTGAAGAGAATCCTTCTGTACAGAATAATGTATGTCCCTCCATTGACAACTGGACAATTTGGTTGGGAAACATTTCAAAATCCTCCATACAGACCAGATCTTCACCATGTGGCCCTTCACAACTTTGGTAACATGAAGAAATACATCTCATCTCGATAAATATCTTTGTGTGCGTACTGATTACTTTTGAATGGAACCATTCCATAGTCCCTTTGTAGTGAATGTAAGTTTTCATTTCACAGCCTCTTATACATTGATCAGCTAGCGCATCATGACCACCTACCTATTATCAGTATAAACACCACCCAGAAGATAGAAGTATCACCTGATGAAGAATGACTGCTACACACACACACACACACACACACACACACACACACACACACACACACACACACACACACACACACACACCAACTTGTGCGTAAGCATGCGTGCGGTACATGTAATGTCAGTGAGTGTGCTAAGGGCAGATTGTGATGTCCGAGCAGGTAGTAATGAGCATTTCGCAAACTGCATGACTTCTCCAGTATTTGAGGAGTAATGTGGTGAGTGTCTTCCACAAGTATCAAAACCAAGGTGAAAGCCTGTCCAAATGTTGAATGGGTTGATGTCAAAGGCTGGGCAAACTAGTAAAACAGAACAGGCTGTGAACTGTGGCAGAACTAACATCATACATTAATGGCCAAGAGAGTACAGTTGGCTCCGAATTTACAGTGCACCAAACATTCCTAATAATGGGCCTACATAGCCAACAACCAATGCATGTACCAATGGTAGCACCACAAGACTGGCAACTTCAACTGAAGTGGGCACATGGTCATAGACACTGGACATTGGTACAGTCTGAAAAATTCCAATACCTTCATCATGCTGATGGGTGGGTGCGAAGCTGTCATCTACCAGAGAAACAGCCCTTGACACTTTAACTGCAGGATTAAGACAAGCTAGCAGTAGCTCAATTATGCTAAGGAATATTTGCATGGGCAACAATGGTTCCATTGGAACTCGTGCATGGCACCATGATGACCAAGAAGTATGGTTCAATGGTTGCAGACCATGTACACCCCTTCATGACAATCAAGTTTCCAAACTGCAGTGTCATTTTTCAACTAGATAATGTGCCATGTCACAATTTAAGGTGTGTTGTAGAGAGGTTCAGGGCACACAGTGGAGAGTTGCTATTGAAATGCTGGTTCCCAACTTGCCAGATTCCAACTCAAACTTATCTGGAATGTGATTCAATATGGCATCAGAGCTCATCACTCCCACTACTGAATTAATGAGAACTAGGTGGTGGTGGTGGTGGTGGTGGTGGTGGTGGTGGTAGGGCCAGTAGTGGCGTCACCGCTGCTTCTATGCAAGAAGGCCTATGGTGTGTGTGTTCCATTAAAACCATGACACTGATTAGCCTGCAGAAACTGGACAGAGGAGCATCAAGAGTGGAGTCTCATATGTTCACAGCCAAGTCAAGATTTTGTGTTCAGCTAAAACAATGTTGTTCTCTCATATGAAGAGAACATATAACTCTTTAACCAATGCTGCTTATGTGCAGGAAACACCACATCTTGGTGGTGGATGAATGGTGTAGGCAGGAGTCAGTATTGGCAGACACATGGACCTCTGTGTCGTTCAGAATGGTACTTTGACTGCTCAGAGATATATGAATGGGATCCTTCAGACTTTTATTGTGTCCTATGCTGGTGCCATAGGAGATGAGTTCCTTCTGGTGGATGACAACACTCGTCCCCACAGAGGTGCACACTGGTGGACAACATGCTTGAAGCTGAGGGAATTGAATGAATAGAATGGCCAGTTTGTTCACCGGGCTTAAACATATTTGAGCATGTCTAGGATGCATTTGGCCAGATATCCCTAAAGAGCTGATTCATAACCTCGCACTGTCCATGCCACACCTGTGTGCAACTGTACTGGCCATCCGAGGTGATCACACACCATACTACAGGGCAACGAGAATGATGTTTTCACTATTATGGTAGCCCCAAGGTGCCTCACTCTAAATAAATGCCAAGTAAACCTGAAGTAAAGACTTGAGACAACAAAAAATTGTACTGTATCACACACCAATAAAATATGATACCATATGTAAATTGTATATGATATCTCATGTGAGCCCCTAATTGTTTTGAGCAGTGTATCACAAATGCTTAAAATCATTTGACACTGACAACTTTTACCATTTTCCCAATGTCAGCTGGTGCATCGATGTCCAATTTTCAATTCTAAATTTTGCATTGTACATTTGTCTAGGTTTCCCAGTGACTGCATGACCTATTCTTATTTCAGGCAATCCATTCTGAAAAGCAGCAGCCGGTGATGATAGTTGTTCATATGTGAAGTGAGTGTATTAATGGCAAGTATGTGTTTCTTTTCTGATGAAGGCTAATGGCCAAAATCTAAGTTATGTATGTATGAGTGTATTTTTTATGTGCCTTTTGTAAATCAATTTATGTCTTTTATGGTGAGTTGCATACTATCCGCATTATATTAACAACTTATCGTGGAGTATTTTCTGCATGCCTATTTACTATTTTTTTATTTTTTACTATAAGGGATGTTTTAGATTTCAGTATGAAAAATTCATCAAATTTAACTAAGGATCAGTATTATGCAACTGAATTTATCACTTGGTACCATGCGTGCGAGTATTTCCTACTTTGCCATCCAATAGCAGACTATATAGATATAAATGTTTCATGACCATCCTCCTCAACATATTATTTGGATGGCAGATAGAAATGTCTTTTTGAAGTATTGTTTCAGAGTAATAGGTCTGGTAATAATCAATATGCATTCACTGAAATAAAAACGGTTTGTTAATGAACCGAGAATTAACTCTAATCACTTTAGAGGCTGAACATCAACACAAGTACAAACAAAATGTCCTTATACTGTGATGCATAACAAATGCTCACTTTGACGATGTCCATCATAATTGTCGGTAATGTCACAGAGCAGGGGAAATGTGCTAAGGGGTCAGAGCTTGTGGGAAGTGCAAGGAGCTGTTCTAATTAAGTGTGACCTTCTGAAGTACTTTATGGGAATCCAGCAAATGTGATCCTACCAAAGATGCCAAGTAGCGCAGTCCGTTGGGCAGCGGCAGCGGTGGCGGTGGTGGTAGTGGTGGTGGTGGTGGTAGTGGTGGTAGCAGTAATAGTAGTCAGTGCTGTCTACAGAATAATCCACAGAAAAGCTGGCAGTTAGTTTGGAGCCCAGAACTCAGTTCCAATTAACAGACTGAGTGTATTCATCAGCAGAAGTATACAGGTGCAGTGTCATGTCGAGACATGACTGCATGGACGCCAACAGGTATTTATGACTGCAGCACGACTCTTCTGTTGACATTCATTAACCCTTTCAGTCCCACATTATCAAATCACTTTTGGAAAAATTAAAATTTGGTTTTTTGTATTAATAGAGTGCAGTAAACATCAAAATATGTTTAAAAATTTTTGATTGAACTATTGATTTTTTATGTCATGTATTTCATGCACAATGAAGATGTTTGTGTCGAGGTATTTTATGACTTGGACATTATTTTTTGTTGGTAGTTAACAATGCCAGATCAATAATGCTAGCGTAATCTTCACCACAGCACCAAAGAAAGACAATTCACTGCTGGAATAAAATAAAAGGAACCACACTCATGCTCACACTCTCGGCCACATACAGATGGCAACGCAACACAACCTCCAAGATGGACAGATTAATGCCTCAGGAGTGGCTATATGCCATACCAAGTGGCAAACTGTCGTACCAGAAGCATGTTGTTCATAAAAAAGATGCAACTTCAAGGACTGATGCACAAAATACGGTATAAATCAACGTTTAATGTGTTGTTGTCCATGAACAAGTGAGTAAGGTGTCTTGCAACTTCCCCAAATTTTGGAATATATTTTCTATAAAAATTTGTGAGTTCCAAATACGATTGTAACTATTTTATGGTTATTTTTTTATACATTATACTAATCAAGGATTAGTGCAAATTCCAACCTGACCTATAATATGACCTAATCAGACCTCCTGTAGTGCAAAGTGAAACTATTCCAGATTTAGGTGACCAAAAACTTTGCATAAACACAACAAATACTCCTTTATGCCCTTAGCAAACAATTATGTCGTCCAGATCCATCTTGCAGTTTTGTTTTCAACCTCCGTAACACATAATCCAACAATTGCTGAAAGGTTGCTGGGGCATTTTTGGATCCAAATGTCATATGCTGATACTGGTGATGTCTGGTTGGAATTGAAAATGTGGCTTTCAGGCTGTCCTCTATTGTTACCTGTAACTGGGATTTATTCCCATCAGCTTGCATTACTGAACCTCCCGATACCACTGTTGTATCATAATTGATATGAATATAATTAGTCTATTATCATTTTCTTTTTCAAAACTTTTGTTATAATTTGTTTTAAAGTAATTAGATGAAGTTATTTCCTATTATTTGACACCAGGGAAGTTTGTTTAATTAGCAAGTATTAATAAATTCATGCCAGAAGTATACTGTTAAAGTTCAAATAAAATGCTAATTAGTATTCCTATTAAAACTAAGTAAGTAATATTAACTAAGTAATAATATTAAAGGAGTTATTAATATGTTTCAAAAGTAATGTTAGAAAAGTTTTGCCATCATTAGTTCCTGTTTAATTACAGTTTATTACAAAGTAATTGTTTGATACCCATTCAAATATATTTGCATATGAAATACTATTAATTTAACCAAAATTTGTGAATCAATTTACTCAGTATTATTTACGCTACCTTTTACTGTAGGCAGTTGCATGTAATTGTCCATTATAATTAATGTAATGAATTCAATTAACAATAACAATAAGTAATTTTCAGCCACATTGTTTGGATAATATAAATAGGATGCACTCGCGGCTTGTATCAGAGTATTGTTTCATCCGTTGCCTGCTGCCAAAACCGCCCTAGTTGAGAGTATTGTTTATTGTTCCAAACGCGATCTGAGCCACAAGCCACGTCAGTTTTGAACTTTAAATCTGAACAATTATACAAAAGTTAGTCAGTGTGGTTAGTGAGGAAAGTGTATCTACAGTGATTAATTAATATTTATGCCATATTACTATGTATACCTAGAACTTTTGTATTCTAAACACAGACATTGTTAATTCACATTACTGATGTGTGGAATGTGCGTGCCTGGTATAAATGATTGTAATTAATGAGACTTGTAAGCTGGCTATAAATGGAGATTATTGGGCAACAATAATAATAAATCATTAAAAGTGTCAATGAACTGCAATTCTGTGTGTTACCTTCATAATTTGTAGTAAATTAATTCTCGCCCCATGAAATAACAGCCAACCAACACCGAGAGCATCAATCGCCAACTACCTCAATAACTTCGAGAATCAATGATCTACAATAGGGCAATATCACATGGTGATACCCACTTCGCGAATCCCCAGTCGTAAAATATCAACACTGACATAAGCTGATTATAATAGTTTGTACACTATTCTGTAGTTTAGCAACACTGGCATACACAAATGTTTTGGTTGGCTTACTCCCCTTGTGATCCATGTCTCTTATTCAAAGAAAAATTATACATTACCTACTACAGTACAAACCTACATACATTGAAGTGTTTTTAGGTCACACTGCAAGACTTGTGACCTGGGTATCTACCTCAGTTACTGTAATTTCTTTCACTTTTTTTACTTCTTGTATTCTCCACTGCACATAGTGTTTCAATGTATTGACCTCATAAGTCCACCATAAGCACTCATCCCAGATACTGGTGCTATCCTTTGCTATACTGTACTGTAAAAAATAACATTGTATCCCTAGCCAGAGGCGCAATCATGGCCTATTTGTGTTGTAACAACATTATTCCCCTTACCTACAGGCAATTTCTTAGCCTACCGGTTCTGTACAACAATAATTACAGACTATAGTTGCTACACAAGCCATACCTTAGTCATACAATAATAAAACTCCTGCTATCTCACTACTTCTCTCGTAAACATTAGTTTTTCCCATTTCCACTTTATGCTTGTACTGCAGCTGCTGGTAGTTCTATTACTATCGGGAGTTTTGTGTCTAGAGGGACCCGGAGTGGTTTAATTGATGTTAGGACGTCTCTCAACCACCTTGCTTCCATAAAGGCATCCCAGTGTTTCATACCACAATACAACATGAAGAAAAGACAATACAAAATACACATAACACTATTGTGACTCTCAGATCATAATGGCATTGTATGATGGCTTAACCCTAACCTAATGAGCTATGTGATTACTTAACACCGTTTCTTCCAACCCCTTTCCTTAAATTCATCTTAAAATACTACATAACTATCTTCTATTACAATGTAAAACACTGCTTCTATTGAAGTCTTCTAAACATCTATTCTGTGTAACTGCTATTTACAACCTAGAATCACGCATCATTTCTGTCTTTTCCCTACAATATTCTCCACATTTCCAAGTTTTTTCATGCCTCAGCCAGGTATAGTTTCTGCACTGGCTGGCACAGCATTTGCTTTTACAGCAAACATAAACTATGGTGCGAGAATCAACAGAAGGTTATGAAAGGTCAAATAAATTGCACTGGATACCAATTACTGGAGTCTGCATCATCTATTAGACCTTTCCTGGAAACTATAATATTCTCTGTACCTGAAATGGTAAACTACAAACGAGAAAAGGATAAATCACAGGATAACGTGATACACACAAGTGTAACAACACACTTGTGCTGCTACTTAAGTTTGATTGTTTTCGTCAATTCATCCTCATCACGGTCTTTCCCCTCTCAGAAAGGAGTTTCTATCATGAAGCGGCTTTCGCCATATTCATGCAAGCCATGTCACCTCCACCAGCAGATTTTCTGACACCAATCTAATGGAAAGGTGTCACCTGATGGGATGGTTGTATGCCGTACAGATGTGCCACAACTTGCCATCACCATCAGTCGGAGGTGGGGTAGCCAGTGTGGAAGACATGTCGGTTGCCACAGAAACCCACTGTAGAGACCTACATTGTAGGAGGCTGATGGTGGTCAGTGAATCCGTGACCTATGCCACCATAGACCATCCAACTGCATGATGCTGAACTCCAGATGTCAATGCTGCCGACTAGCAGACGGCGCGAAGCCACAGCACACCTGCTACCAGGAAGTCAAGGCACCTGGTGATGGCTCACACCGCCAGCCATGCCTGCCACCCTTCGACCCAGCCATAAATAATATTAGCTGACGTCACGATGCCATCAACCAAGCACGGCCGCCTACAGTGGCTGTTATCCAAACCTGGCACTGCAGAGTGAACAATTGCACCGTCGTGCTCTGCAGGCACCTTGAGAAGGCTCCTCACCTCATGTACTTTGTAAAGAAGAGTTACTGAAATGTCCAAATTGATATTGTATATTATATGAAAATAAATATGGAAATTGTATGTTCCCAGAAACTACTGCCTGCTCACCATCTTCACTCCCCCAGCAGATAACCCAAAGTAATGCCTTTACACCTAATAAGCACAGGGTCCACCATGGGCCCTGCTACGTTGTTCCTGCCTGAGAATATCAGTGTGTAAAAAAAGGTAAAGCAGTCAACACTCCAAAGATTGGTTTGAACACCACAGTGCTGTACTAGGCATGGTCCTGTTTGGAGGTGGTATGTCGTTGCCTTCCTCCGACCTTCGAACTGACTTACCCAGCCAGTTATAGGGGGACCTACAGTTTAATGTGGGTTCCGAACCACGGTGCTACTCGGTATTTTTCACATGAGCAATACTGCCAGAGGTGAAAGAAGTGGAAAGTGACAGATAAAAATCCTAGGACCTGGCGGGGGTCGAACCCGCGACCTTTGGATTTGTAGTCTGGCACTCTACAACTGTGCACCCGAGGCGCATAAGGCACAAAAGGTGTCTTGTGGCACCTGGTTTCAAAGTTCAACCGTAACGGTTGGTATTGAGTCACAGCACTGCAACCATTGTTGCACCATATCTCACAAATTTTCGATTGACAACCTGTCTGGTGATTTAGTGGGCCAGGGCAAAACGTTGACATCCTACGACACCAAGAAGGCATGCGTCTTCCTACGATTACTTGTGTAGATGGATTGTGTTGATGAAAAATGGTTTTCAGGGTATCATATACAACAGGCATGTTTACAGTTTGCAGAACGTCATTCACGAAGGTCTAACTGGTCACAGTGCCCCAGACACAGACAAAATACAATGTGCATAGTTTCTTTTGCAAAAATCTCCCTCTCTCTGTTTCTCTCTTGACCACAATACTGCTTTGTAGAACCATCTGCATGATGTTGTTGTTGTTGTGGTATTCAGTCCGGAGACTGGTTTGATGCAGCTGTCCACAATACCCTATCCTGAGCAAGCCTTTTTAACTCCACATAAGAACGGCAACCTACATCTGTCTGAATCTGCTTACTGTATTCATCTCTTCATCTTCCTCTGCGGTTTTTACCCCACACATTTCCCTCCAATGCTAAATTCACAATTCCTTGATGTCTAAGACTGTGTCCTACCCATCTATCCCTTCTTTTAGTCAAGATATGCCAGAAATTTCTTTTCTACCCAATTCTGTTCAGTACCTCCTCATTAGTTACGCGATCCACCCACCTAATCTTCAGCATTCTTCGGTAGCACCACATTTCAAAAGCCTCTATCCTCTTCCTGTCTGCACTGTTTATCATCCATGTTTCACTCCCATACAAGGCAACACTCCACACAAATGCTTTAAGAAAGGACTACCTAAGGCTTAAATCAATATTCAAGGTTAACAAATTTCTCTTTTTCAAGAACGCTTTTCTACCCATTGCCATTCTGCATTTTATATCCTCTGTACTGCGACCATCATTTATTTTACTGCCCAAGTAATAAAACTCATCTACCTCCTTTATTGTTTCGTTACCTAATCTAATTCCTTCAGCATCACCCGATTTTCTTAGACTGCACTCCATTACCCTTGTTAATGTTCATCTTATATGACCTTTCAGCACACAGTCCATTCTGTTCAATTGCTCTTCCAGGTCCTTCACTGTATCTGACAGAATTACTATGTAGTCGGCAAAACGCAATGATTTTAATTCTTCACCCTGAACTTTAATTCCTTCTCCAAATTTCTCCTTGCTTTCCTTTATAGCTTGCTCAATGTACAAATTGAATAACATTAGAGAGAGGCTACAACCCTTTCTTACTCCCTTTCCAACCACTGCATCCCTTTCATGCCCTTCAACTCTGATAACCGCTGTCTGGTTTTTGTACAAGTTATAAATAACCTTACGTTCCCTATATTTTACTCCTCCTTGCTTCAGAACTTGAAAGAGTTTATTCCAATCAACATTGTCAAAAGCCTTCTCCAAATCTACAAAAGCTAGAAATGTAGGTTTGCCTTTTCTTAATCTATCTTCTAGGATAAGCCGTAACGTGAGTATTGCCTCCCGTGTTCCTACATTTCTCCTGAACCCAAACTGATCTTCCCCGAGGTCGGCTTCTACCACCTTTTCCATCCTTCTGTATATAATTCTTGTTAATATTTTGCAACCATGACTTATTAGACTGATGGTTCTGTAGTTTTCACACCTGTCTGCACCTGTTTTCTTTGGAATGGGGATTATAACATTTTTCTTAAAGTCTGATGGTACTTCTCCTGTCTCATACATCTTACGCACCAGGTGAAACAGGTTTGTCATGGCTGGTTCTCCCAGAGACTTCAGTAGCTCTGAGGGAATATCATCTACTCCAGGGGCCTTGTTTCGACTTAGGTCTTTCAGGGCTCTGTCAAATTCTTCTCTCAGTACAGTATCTCCTATTTCATCTTGATCTACATCTTCTTCCCTTCCTACAATATTATCTCGAAGTTCATTTCCTTTGTAGAGCCCCTCTATATACTCTTTCCACCTTTCAGCTTTCCCTTCTTTGCTGAGAACTGGTTTTCCATCAGTGTCCTTGATATTCATAGATCTGTTTTTCTTATCTCCAAATGTTTCTTTTATTTTCCTGTAGGCTGTATCTATTTTTCCCCTATTTATACATTCTTCTACATCCTTGCATTTGCCTTCTAGCCACTCCTGCTTAGCCATTTTGCACTTCCTGTCAATCTCATTTCTTAGTCGTCTGTACTCCATTCTGCCCGTTTCATTTACTGCATTTTTATATTTTCTCCTTTCATCAATCAAATCCAGTATATCCTGTGATATCCTACTATTTTGTCCTCTGCTACCTTCACTATTTCATCTCTCAATGCTACCCATTCCTCCTCAACTGTTTTATTCCCCCCCCCCCCCCGCCCCCCCCCCCCCCCCACCCCCCCCCCCCCCCCCCCCCCCCCCCCCCCCCCCCCCCCCCCCCCCCCCCCGTTTCTGTCAATTATGGCCTAAAGCACCCTCTGAAATTCTCAAGAACTTCAGGTTCCTTCAGTCTACCCAGGTCCCATCTCCTTATTTTCCTACCTTTCTGCATTATTTTCAGTTTCAGCCTACAATTCATGCCCAGTAAGTTATGATGCGAGTTTTAAGGGAGTGGGTAAGGAGCCATTCCAATCCCGGGAGAGGAAAGACTTACCTTGGGGGGAAAAAAGGAAGGTAAACAAATACACACATACCCACACATATACACAAATGCAAACACACTTAGGCAGACATACTGTAGAAAGCAAAGAAGTTGGCCAGAGATACCACTTGACGCAGAGGCTCTGTCCAGAGATCCGAGGCAAAGATATTAAAGATGGTGGCCAGGAATTTGAATTTAGCAGAGGTTGCGACCAGTTGAGAAATGGGAAGAGAGAATATACTGAAGGGCAAATTCCCATCTCCGGAGTTCTGAAAGACTGGTGTCGGTGGAAAGTACCCAGATAACCCGGATGGTTTAACACTGTGCCAAGATGTGCTGGTCATGCACCAAGGCGTATTTAGCCATAGGGTGATCATCATTACCAACAAACACTGTCTGCCTGTGACCTTTCATGTGAATGGACAGTTTATTGCTGGTCATTCCCAAATAGAACGCTTCACAGTGCAGGCATGTCAGTTGGTAAATCACAGAAGGTGTACATGATCAAGGGCAGAGCCACTTGCGATAGCACCCACGTGATTTACCAACTGACATGCCTACACTGTGAAGCGTTCTATGTGGGAATGACCAGCAACAAACTGTCCATTTGCATGAAAGGTCACAGGCAGACAGTGTTTGTTGGTAATGAGGATCACCCTATGGCTAAACACGCCTTGGTGCACGGCCAGCACATCTTGGCACAGTGTTATACCGTCCGGGTTATCTGGATACTTTCCACAGACACCAATCTTTCAGAACTCCGGAGATGGGAACTTGCCCTTCAGCATATTCTCTCTACCCATTGCCCACCTGGTCTCAACCTCCGCTAAATTTAAATCCCCGTCCACCATCTTTAATATCTTTGCCTCGTTTCTCTGGACAGAGCCTCTGCCTCAAGTGGTACCTCTGTCCAACTTCTTTGCTTTCTACAGTATTCCTGCCTAGGTGTGTTTGCGTTTGTGTATATGTGTGGATGTGGGTGTATTTGTTTACCTTCCTTTTTTTCCTCCATAGTAAGTCTTTCCTCTCCTGGGATTGGAATGGCTCTTTACCCACTCGCTTAAAACCCTCATCATTTCCTTTTCCCTCTCCTTCCCTTCTGCCTGAAGAAGCAACTGGGTTGTGAAAATTGCGTTTGTGTGTGTGTGTGTGCGTGTGTGTGTGTTTTGCTGTCACTACCTCTACTCCTTTGCCTTGTAAGTAAACTTCATCTGAAGTATAAAAATAAAGATTGTTTGACTTACCCAAAGCACAGGCTCGCCAATAGAAATAAAAAAACACAAATAAAAACACACACAAACATCCAAGCTTTTGCCATCACTGGCAGCTTCTTCAGGAAAAGAGAAAGGAAGGAGAGGAGAAAGGAAAGGATACGGGTTTTTAGGAAGTTGGAAAAAGAGTCATTCAAATCCCAGGAGTGGAAAGACTTCATATATATAAATAATAGAGGGAAACTTTCCCGGTGGGATAAATAAAAATAAAAATAGAAAAGAGATGACTTACCAAAAGGATCGGCTCGTCGAGAGAAACAAATAAAATCACACACAAACACACATACAAGCTTTCGCCACCACTGGCAGCTTCTTCAGGAAAAAGAGGAAAAAAGGGGAGGAAAAGGGAAGGATATGGGTTTTAAGGAAGTGGAAAAGGAGTCATTCCAATCCCAGGAGTGGAAGGACTTACCTTAGGGGAAAAAAAGGAAGGTAAACAAATACACACACACTCAGACACATCGTTTCGATATGTCTGAGTGTGTGTGTATTTGTTTACCTTCCTTTTTTTCCCCTAAGGTAAGTCCTTCCACTCCTGGGATTGGAATGACTCCTTTTCCACTTCCTTAAAACCCATATCCTTCCCTTTTCCTCCCCTTTTTTCCTCTTTTTCCTGAAGAAGCTGCCAGTGGTGGCGAAAGCTTGTATGTGTGTTTGTGTGTGATTTTATTTGTTTCTCTCGACGAGCCGATCCTTTTGATAAGTCATCTCTTTTATATATATATATATATATATATATATATATATATATATATATATATATATATATATATATATATATATATATAGGCAGTAATAGCAACAAATAAACACACAGACACACACACACTCAAAAATGCTGGTTTTGCAGCCTAGCTGCTTCATCAGGCAGAAGGGAAGGAGAGGGAAAAGGAAATGATGAGGGATTTAAGGAAGGGGGTAAGGAGCCATTCCAATCCCGGGACAGGAAAGACTTACCTTGGGGGAAAAAATGGAAGGTAAATAAATGCACATACACCCACACATTTACACAGACACAAGTACACTTAGGCAGACATACTGTAGAACTGTAGAAAGCAAAGAAGTTAGAAGTTAGACCTAGAAGTAGGTCTAACTTCTAACTTCTTTGCTTTCTACAGTATGTCTGCCTAAGTGTACTTGTGTCTGTGTAAATGTGTGGGTGTATGTGCATTTATTTACCTTCCATTTTTTCCCCCAAGGTAAGTCTTTCCTGTCCCGGGATTGGAATGGCTCCTTACCCCCTTCCTTAAATCCCTCATCATTTCCTTTTCCCTCTCCTTCCCTTCTGCCTGATGAAGCAGCTAGGCTGCGAAAGCTAGCATTTTTGAGTGTGTGTGTGTCTGTGTGTTTATTTGTTGCTATTACTGCCTGTGCCCCTTCGCCTGGTAAGTGTTCTTCATCTATTTTTTACGTATATTTTTTTCCTGTTAGGAATTTTTCCTCTATAATATTCGTATATATATATATATATATATATATATATATATATATATATATATATACAGGGAAGTTCATTAAAGATCCCTATATCCTTAAATAAATTTCTGTAGGATAATTTTGAATGAGCTCCAGCAATTAGTCTGGTAACACACTTTTGTGCAATGAATACTTTTTTACTCAATGTTGAATTGGCCCCGAATATGATCTGCATATGAAAGCAGTGAATGAAAATTGGGTTCGGAAGCTAATTTACTGAGCTGTATATCACCAAACTTTGCAATGAGCCTGATGGCATCAGTAGCTTAATTCAAATGTTTCAGCAGATAATCAACGTGTTTCTTGCAAACACCTTGAACTTTTGAATATTCTGCCTTAGCTACAGATTTCTGTTCAAAGTCTATACATTAGAACCTCACTTTTACGCTTTTCAGGGGACTTCAGTGAAATTGTGTAAAATGCAGGAAAATGTAAAATGCAGGAAATAATGTTTTAAATGGTAAAATATACTTACTGGATCAGCCTTGCATTTTCGTAGTTATGTGTAATATATGTACATAATAGATATCTAAATACTCGCCAGGGAGTTGATTATACAATGAAGGTTATCCAAATTTTTACTATTTTAAGCGCCAGGCAAACTGGTAATTTTATGGGAAGTAGAAATTTTTTACGTAATTTCATTTGTTATAATCGAGGACGCCACTGCTGGGCTATAACACATCTTCAAAATTACCTGAACCGCTTCGATAGATATCTTTTGGACACCGCTGCCAGGCTATGTAACACATCTTCAAAATTAGTGCCTTTTACCGGAATTATTTCCATTCTTTTTGTATTTTTCGATGTTTCACACGACAATATTAGAGAATTTATTCGCGTTCTCAAGTACAAAACATATGCATAAGTATTTTTGTGACGTTTGCATAGGATCGGCATCTCTAACTATTATCGCTTTTTTGAAGTTGTGGGTATTATGATACCCAACTTTGAGAGATAAAGTTCTTTATTAATCAGAAATATGTATCACAAAAACAACGCAACTATTTATTCTCACTTCAACAAAGCAACTGGTTCTGATTGTTTGAGTACACGCCAGCCGCTCTGGCAAAGAAGCTAGCGGAAAGACGAACTACACCGCCACAAATCAGCGTTATTCTCTCGTTAACAAACCGTTCTGTTTGTCTAAGTACATGCCAGGCGCTCTGCCAAAGAAGCTGGTGAAAAGAACTACATTGCCACAAATCGGCGCGTCTTTAAGTCAACAACGAAACGCGAAATATACGTTTGAATAAACGCAAAGTGTCAAGAAACTCGAATGCGAATAATTTTTAAAGGCTATACTTTAAGGGGAAAGCCATGCTAGTGTCAATTTATGTACATTACGTCACTTTTCTTCACGAACATGCTTTCAAAAAGTGTAAAACGCGGGAAAAGCGTAAATAAGTTAATGCAAAAACGAGGGTGAATTAACATTGTAAACATAGGAAATTTGACGGAACGACAAAAAATGGTGTAAATGGCAGGAAAACGTAAAAACCGAGAATGTAAAAACGAGGTTTTACTGTATTTGTCAATGATGTCAAGCCACTTACTGAATGAAACTGTATATACTGGGTTTATAAAAATTCAATGAGAGTGCATTTTTAGAGAACCACTTATTAATTTTCTGAAAGATGTCATTTACAATTTCATCACTTAATTCCTGTTTGTCAGACATGAGCTGTAGGCCTACTTGTATCATCAGCAAAAAGAACTAGCTCAGCACCTTTGTGAATACACAACGGCAATTCATTAATATATATTAAGAACAGCAAAGGACCCAAGACTGAAGCTTGTGGGATCCCATTTTAATAGCTCCTTCAGTTACAGGAATTGGTTGTTTCTTGCACATTATGTAAACTGCTTATTTCAACTTTCTGCACTCTTGGATGATCACACAGTTTGGTCCGATAGATTTACCCAAAATGTATGATTTAAACCATTTGTGTTCTGTCCCACTCATAACACAATACTGAAGCTTAACTATAAGAATTCCATGATTTACAAAATCAAAAGCCTTTGAGAGATCACAAAAAATTCCAATGGGTGAAATCCGGTTATTCAGAGCATTTAATATTGCATCAGTAAAAATATATATACCACTTCCCGTTAAAAAAATTTTCAGGAAACCAAACTGACATTTTGTTAAAACTTTATTTTTGCTGATATATGAAGCTACTTGCGAATACATTACTTTTACAAAAATTATGGATAAAGCTGTCAGAAGTGAGATTGGACAGATGTATCCCTTTTCTATGCAATGGTTTAATGATTGCATATTTCAGTCTATCAGGAAACACACCCTGCGTTAAAAAGCTATTACATATGTCACTAAGAATCATACTTATCTCCTGGGAACAAGCTTTTAATACCCTGCTGGAAACGCCATCAATTCTGTGTGAGCTTTTGCTCTTGAGAGAGTTTATTATTTTTCTAATTTCTGAAGGAGAGATGGGTGGAATTTCAACTGTATCACATTGTGTATGTATGGCCTCTTCCATTAACTGCCTTGCTACTACTAATGAACATTTAGATCCTATTTTCTCCACAACATTGAATAAGTAATCATTAAAAATGTTTTCAACTTATGACTTTTTGTTAGCAAACTTTTCATTTGCTTGGATTGTAATATCATCATCTGTGCTCTTGGTTGCCCGGTCTCCCTTTTAATAATATTCCAAATTCTTTTAATTTCATCATCAGAGGAACAAGTAGATCCATGCTTTTACACTTTTCATGGGACTTACTAAAAATTGTGTAAACTGCGGGAAAGAATTGTTTAAGTTGTAAAATATACTTACTGGATCACTCTTGCATTTTTGTAATTTATTTGTGATATATGTATGTAATATGCATCAAAATATTTGCCAGTATGTTTGTTTATTGTGTAATAAAGGTTATCCAAATTTTATACTATTTTAAACGCCAGGTAGAAGTATTAACTTTATAGGAAGTTGAATTTTTTGACATAATTTCATTCATCATAATTGACTTTTGTAAGCAAGCCTTTGACTGGCATTCATTATTTACGTAATGTAACTGCACAAGTTGTATCCTTTTTGTATTTTTCGATGTTTCACAAGACAGTATTCAAGAATTTGCGGTATTCGTTTTCCTGAGTGTAATATATGCGCAAGTATTTTTGTGACATTTGCACAGGGCGGCATCTCACACTATAATCGCGTTTTTGAGATAATAATATAGCGTGCCCTCTTCAATGGGCAGAAAAACACACACAAGCATACCATCAATCTCACCATTTATAAAACTTCACAAAAAACTTAGACAAATATTTGCATTTCACTATAAGAATAAATTCTTGAAATGCATCTTGCAAAGCATGAAAAATTACCTGTTGCATAAACAAAAATAAGCTGATAATCAGCGCAGTGGCTGATGGGATACTCCGCATCGTGAGTCAACAAGGCGCATACTACAAATAATGAAACAGGAAATATACTTTTGAATAAACGCAAAGTGTCAAGAAACTTAGCTGTGTAAAGTTTATAAACACTATACTTGAAGGCAAAAGCCATGCCAGCATCAATGTATCTCAATTACATCATTTTTTCTTCATGAAAGTGGTTTCAAAATCCTTAATACATGGGAAAAGTGTAGATATGTTAACGCAAAAACGGGGGCGAATTAATGTTGTAAAGGTTATGAATACTTTTGTGAGATCTTTACTGACATAGACTGCTTATGATTTTACATGATGACTAGTTTTGACTCGTTAAAGAGTCATTATCAAATCTTAATTGTCCAGGCATGGTAAGAAATATTCAAATGTTCAAAAGTTTGTAAAGCTTATGGGACTTAACTATGGGGTCATCAGTCCCTACTACTTATGAACTACTTACGAACTAGGACGGCACAAATATCCATGCCCGAGGGGGGATTCGAACCCCCGACCGTAGTCGCCGTGCAGACCATGACTGAAGCGCCTCAGTCCCCTCGGCCACCGCGGCCGGCGGTAAGAAATATACTTTAGATGAACCAACATCATAATGGCAAGTTATAAATGGTATGCACATCATCAAACGAATATGCCTTTGGGTCATGTTGTTCAAGACCCTGTGCGATATTGTCCCACATGTCCAGGTAGTGTTTTATCATAGTGAAAACTGTAGATTGACTGATGTAATAAGAATAAATACGTACTTATAGGAACCTAGCCCTCTACCACTTGTCTAAGACCCACACTAGGCTTGAAGTTTATGACCTGGTATCTGTGACCTAATTTTTAATGCAAAATTTGTCCCACACTTCCACAGCTACTTTCTAGCAACAGAACTTTCCTCCTACTTTCTACTTTTCTTTTATCATTGGTTCCCTAGTGAAAGTCTGTTTTTTCTTAACTACACATATTTCTGATTAAGTGAAAGTTTGACACAAAGAAATTCAAATGACTCAGAATAACATATTTCATTTGCAGTGAAAACTTTTTTGGCATCATACCAGTGAAATTATGTGCAGATAGAAAAGGAGAAGCCATTCAGCTGTTCACTAACCACAAACTGTTTTCTTCATTCAATTCAATCTAAAAATGAGCATCTTGAAGTAGTGTTAAATGGGTTCTCTTTGTCAGTTCTTACAATTAATATGATTTAAAATAAACTGAAAGGAAAATACACTTAGGTTATAACTCAGCTTCTGAAAGAGCTAAGACTGCATTTTATAAGAAAAATCAATTTTTCAGTGACAATACATACCATCATTGAAGTGATGGACAATGAAAGGTTTAAGCACAGCAGCAAAGTTCTTAAAAAAAAGAATCTGATAGAAACCCAGTAAAGTGCAGCTAAATGGCTTCTTAATCACTTATGTTGAAGTTCATGTGATTAATGATGGTGGCAACACTGTCTAACACTACCTGTTTCTCATATATTCCTCTAGAAAACAGACACACAGGCAGACAAAGACACACACACACACACACACACACACACACACACACACAAACATGCACAATCAATGCATAGCTTTAAACCACACCAGCACACATCACAATACTCCACAGCCACTTACATGTTAATGTATTGACTGATAAACCGAACAGTTACTTACCTCCCGCCTTTCATATGGTATATACAATGCACTCACAATCTTTCTTCCCCCAATCATTGTCTCGCACCTGCTTCTTAATTTAATTATAGTTGGCTCATTAAGCTCCACCACACCCATCACAATTGTACATACCCACCATATGCCCCCCCCCCCCCCCGCACAGTACCTTACTTACCACATATCCAGGACCCAATATATTTTTCTATTGAACCCAATATCTTAGATAAGTACACTTTATTTCTAAGCTACATCACATTTTAAATTTTATTCTTGACAATTGTGTTTTTAGGCTGACATAACCTTTTTGGTTAATATGTTTGTGTGTATCATAATGACAAATTTCAAATGCATGTTTACAAAAGATTGTTTACTTAAGTGAATGATGTAATAAACTTACCTTAATTCCCTATGGCTGTAACTTTGTTATGTTAATATCAAAACAAGGTTCTGTTGTCAATGTTTTCTCTCCATGTATTCATATCAAACAATAGTATAAAAAAGCACCAGAATGTTACTGTGGTTCACACATTTATCTTCAATGTTGGGCAGTTAAATTAATATGCTACAACTATGTTATGTTTACACCAAAACTAAGATGTGCTATTAAGTTTGTCACTTCAGATTATTATGTTCAGATTATTAGAAATAACATTTCCATATTACTTTTAATGTCATAATCTGTACTGCTTGAAAATTAACTCGAAAAGTCTTCGTAATTACGTGATTCTTGACTTCAGTATCCGAAATTACGTTTCCTTTCTCATAGCTAAATAGGCACTTGTCATTTCATTGATGTAATGTATAGCTACAAATTGTAGAATATATTAACATCACAGCTGCATAGCATTGAATATGTACATCTCAAACTTCCACTTCATCATATTATATAGCACTTGTTTATAAACATAAGTCACATTGTTTACATCATAGATCCTAAGGACCAAAGACAGTTATAGACATAGCATAACTGTATGCCCTATAATCTTTGTGCAGTGAAATTTAATGTAAACATGTTCTTATCTTTGGGTTTTTTAAAATAATGTTACTTCATACTCATCAATGTATCCTTCATTCTATAGCAGTCAGCTACTGTGACAATAACATGAACAATGACAACGAATACTTGTGGTATAATTTTGTATTTTTATTTTCCGACATGTTAAGCTATTAGCTAATCTCTGTAAGTACTTCACATGTATCTTGCTGTAATTTTGTTAACGTTTTATGTTTGTTGACTAATACTTTAATAACTTTTTATGTACTTCAGGCTAACGCTTGACAATGGTACAAAACCGAAACCGGTAGCATTGAGAATCAATAAACAGCTATGGTCAACATGTCGTTTTGTAAGCAGCTGTATTAATTGTTTTACCTAGTGTCTTGTGCACAGTTACTTTTATGCTTGCTGACACTTAACAAATGATAGCCAGGATACAAAAATAACACAAATAAATTATTTATTTTTTCTTGTATTAATCACTACATTCGTGAAACAGTTTTTATTCCAAGTAAATAAAAACACTTCTCCATGACCAGGGCTACAGCTTCACACAACAGCAGTCTTCCCATGTTTATTGCTTTGATCTCACCTGGAACAAAAACTTTATGTAAGTATCTAATAGGGGTTTATTTGCCTTCTAATTTATTGTAAAATTATATAGTAAAGATGCAAGTAAATAGTAGAATGTAGGGCTGGTGTGGTCAAATATGGCGGTCGTGTGTACATAGGAATGTCCAAATGAGCATGTGAATCTGTGTGCTCTTTTTCTGATAAAGGCCACATCAGAAAATTTAGTTGTATGAATGCCTCTATATTATATGCCCATATATCCTGTATTATTGACATTCCAATCTGGATTTTCCATTGTCATTAGGGGAAAGATAGAACCTGCTTAAGAGAAAATAAGAGATACATTTGGAGACAAGAAAAGTAACTGTGTGAATATCAAGAACTCAAATGCAAAGAAGAGAAAGCTGAGAGGTGGATAGAACTGAGGGGCTCTATGCAGTAAGTGAGCTTTCAGACAGTATTGTAGAAAGGGAAGAGGAAGTACGTGATGAAGTAGGAGTTACAATACTACAAGAAGAATTTGACAGAGCTCTGGAACACCCATGTCAAAACAAGGCCCCTGGAGTAGATGACATTCCTTAAGAGCTACTGAAGTCTCTAGAAGAGATGTGCAAAATGTATAAGACAGGTGAAATACCCTCAGATTTTGAGAAAAATGTCATAATTCCAATTCCACAAAAGCATGTGCAGACAGATGTGAAAATTACAGAACTACCAGTTTAATAAGTCGTGATGGGATTTAGAAGAAATGTGGGAACACAGGAGGCAATACTGTGCCTATGACTTATGTTGAAGATAGATTATGGAAAGACAAACCTATGTTTCTGGCTTTTGTAAATTTGGAGAAAACTTTTGACAGTGTTGACAAGAATACATTCTTTCTAATTCTGAAGTCAGTAGAAGTAAAATATGGTGAACAGAAGGTTATTTGCAACTTGTACAGAAACCAGACAATTAAGTCAAAGGATATGAAAGGGAATAAATGATTGGGAAGGGAGTAAGACAGCATTGTAGCCTTTCCTCGATGTTATTCAATATGTACATTGAGCAAGCTGTAAAGGAAAGTCAGGAAAATTTTGGAGAATGAATTGAATTTTAAAAACTTTAGGGTTTGCCACTGATACTGTCCATCAGTCAGAGACAGCCAGGAAAGGCAACTGAATGTAATGGACAGTGTCCTGAAAGCACTGAATACAAATGAACATTAATAAGAGCAAAACAAGTGCAACAGAATGGTGTCAAGAAAATCAGGTGACACTGAAAGAATTAAACTAGTTAATGAGACTGTAAAGGTGCTAATTGAGTTTTGTTATTTGGATAATAAAATAACTTACTATGGTTGCAGTACAGATAATATAAAACGCACAATGGCAATGAGAAGAAAAGCATTTCTACGAAAGATATAGTTTTTAACATTGAATTTTAATTTAAGTGTTGGGAAGCCTTTTTCCGAAGGCAATTGTCTGTAGTGGAGCCTTGTATGGGAGTGAAATGTGGACAGTGACAAGTTTAACCAGAAGAGGATAAGAAGATTTTGAAATCTGGCGCTACAGACAAACACTGAAGATTAGATGGGTGGATCGCGTAACTGAACAGAAATGGGGAGAAAAGATATTTCTGGCATAGCTTGATTAAAAATAGGGATCAATTGGTATGACACATTCAGAGACATCAAGGAATCAATGGTACTGGAGGGAACTGGGTGGGAGGGGGGGGGGGGGGGAGATTGCAGACGGAGAACAAAGAGACAAATACATTAGACAGATTCAAATGGATGCGGGTTGCCATTCTTATGAGGAGATGGAAGAGGTGCAATCATAGGACAGACGAGGGTGGAGGCCTGCATCAAACCAGTCTTTGGACTGAAGACCTCAACCACAACATAGTATAGATCCATCACATAACAAAAAGTCCAATGGCCTTTATTTTATTAAACATATGCATCATTTTATTGAACTATGTATTTTAATGGGAACAACTCCTTAAAAGATACAGTTACTATGGCCATCAAAAGTGTAAAAAGAAGAACCAGAGATATCAAAGTCAAATTTAAATGAGAGGAAATAGTTAAAATTTCCACATAATACTATGATGTGACAAGGAAATGTACCCAAAATATATTCCAAATTCCACTCAGATGTTCAACCACCACTACAGCTGAACCAGGTGGCCTATAAAACCACCCGATGATCATGTATGAGCCACCCAAATTATACCATATTTTAGATCTGTAATACATCTCACACAAGATCATTGTACTCTTTTATCATTACAAACATGCCTCCACCTTCAGCGTTCAGCATATCTCGACATTATAGTTCCAGTCTGAGTTTAGAATTTCATAGCCACTGACGTCTGCTTTCAGCCAACATTCCATCTCTAGTACCTATGTAGACATTGTAACAATTTACAAATGAATACAATGACACAAAGATGAAAATCTGTGTTGGACCATTAATGTCCCATTAACACGATGACACTGTTTAGCCCACAGAAATTTGGCAGAGGAACGTCAGCTGTAAGAAATGGTGCCAAGTGTTGTTCACAGATGATTCCAGATTTTGTGTTCAGGCGCACAATCCTCATTCCCTCATCTGGAGGGAATGTGGAACTCTGAACAATCCTGCTTATGTGCAGGAAATATCACGTCATGGCAGTGGACTAATGGTTCAGGTAGGAGTCAGTCAGAACTGGCCAAAAGGCCACCAGACCCGCTTGCTCCCCGCCGCGCTCACAGCTCACATCTGCTGGCTGACGGTGCATGGAGGTGGAGCGATGATGTCACACTGCGGAGAGCGAGAAATCTCAGGACAGGGTGAGTCTCAATACTCCCGCGTTCACGCAACATCGTCTAGATGTGTACTAAATGGTGTTGGTTCATGTCGCACCGGCCAGGCTAGCCAAGCTGGGTCACCACAGTCGGTGCACACTGCCAGCCTGGGTATTCACACTGCACGCCAGGCCAAGGCGTAAAAGGGGGAGGGGGGGGGGGAACTTTTCCGATTTTCATGTTTTAAAAAATGTTGGCAGTATATAAGACTTCCCCATATCGTTTTACAAAGTTATTTTATCCTCACAAGCTTTGCCTTGCCTGTGAAAAAATAAACTCTACTTTTCATTCCACCCAAGTTTTTAGTTTTGTAAAGCTTCTCATTCGATTTTGATGACAGTATGCGGTAAGAAATTCTGATTTTTGGACACATGGTAGTAAAGTATCTTACTTCTCGAATAAACCATTTACCTTTTTGTAATTCGTAACAGTCGTTTCCAAATGACGCTATTTGTCAAGTATGTGCACTTGATTTTCATATTGTGTATCGAAAAAGTTAGATAGTGGGCAGCTTACTCACCTATGCATTTTAGACTTTACATGAAAGCAACTGAAATGGAGCTAAAAGTACAGAAAAGTGTTTTTTTTTTTTTTTTTTTTAAATGGTCGTCACAAGTAATTGCTAGTTATCTGAGCAGCATTACACCAGGATTTCAAGCCTACAAACTCGGCCTGTGTTGAGCGTAGCGTAAAGCACTGTAGTACCGAAAAATTTGAATTTCTGGCCATGTGTGTTGGTCCCTCGTGATGTGTTAATGGTCCATAACCAGAAAAAAAGTATGAAGTAATTTTTCTTGGGAGGAAACCGATTACAATTAACAACGATCTGCTACGGTTTTACATCAGGTCATACTTGACTTTATGAGAGGCATACAACTGGTATTTTGTCTACATCATACAATTAATGGAATATATAATTCATGTTTGAAACTAGGAGAGAAGAAGGGTAAATTAATGTGTACTGTAACTTTGTTGTTGATGGACTGAAATAAAATTTTCTGACATTCTACTTAATGGCTTTCTACTTGGAGATGATAAGAAGAAGAAGCCCAAAACACATTTATAGATGCATATATTCCTAATACAAAACACACCTTTTTTTATTATTATTATTTTCACCTTTGTAGCTCTCAAAAAATGTTGTACCACAAGGTGAAAATACAAGTGGTACCCTCACATCTGGAATTAAGGTAAGAATGAACCCCATTTTCTTCTCTCTCTCTTCCCCCCCCCCCCCCTTCTTGGTGGGCTTATCTGCAGCAATAAGGCATCCCCACCCAGTCAGCAGAAGATCGAAGGAAACAAACGAGTGACCATAATCTGTTCACTGCCATCTACTTTGAACCAGCTAACAGTTAACTGATTTTGTTATTTTATTACTATTGTTCTCACAATGCAGTGACTCATCAAAGCTTATGCACATAAGAAATAGGTGGTAATGGACTCATCTCATTAATTTAGACTGACAGTTAGGAGAGTTTTTCTGTATGTGAACATTAAATACAGTAGAACCTCGTTTTTACGCTTTTCAAGGGACTTCAGTAAAAAGGTGTAAAATGCAGGAAATAATGTTTTAAATGGTAAAATATACTTACTGACTTAACGTTGCATTTTCATAGTTTATTTGTGGTATATGTACATAATAGGCATCTAAATACTCACCAGGAAGTTTATTATACAATAAAGGTTATCCAAATTTTTACTATTTTAAGCACAGGGCAGAACTGGTAATTATATGGGAAGTAGAAATTTTTGACATAATTTCATTCATTATAATCGAGGACGCCGCTGCCAGGCTATATAAAAATCTTCAAAATTACTGCCTTTTACCGGCATTAATTATTTATGTAGTAAAACTCCTAAAGTTCAATTCTTTTTGTATTTTTCGATGTTTCAGATGACAATGTTAGAGAATTTATTCGCGTTCTCGAGTGCAAACAAACGCATAAGTATTTTTTTGACGTTTGCATAGGATCGGCATCTCACACTATTATCGCTTTTTTGAGGTTGTGGGTATTATGATACCCAACTTTGACAGATAACGTTCTTTATTAATCCGAAATATGTATCACAAAAACAATGCAACTCTTTATTCTCACATCAAAAAAGCAACTGGTTCTTATTGTGTGAGTACACGCCAGTCGCTCTGGCAAAGAAGCTAGCGGAAAGAGGAACTACACCGCCACAAATCGTCGTCATTCTCACGTCAACAAACCGTTCTGTACACAACAGGCGCTCTGGCAAAGGAGCTGGTGTAAAGAGGAACTATATCGCCACAAATCGGCGCATCGTACGTCAACTAGCCGCGTACTGCCAACAACTAAATGTGAAATATACATTTGAATAAATGGAAAATGTCCAGAAACCCGACTGCAAATAATTTTTAAGCGCTATACTTTAAGGAAAAGCCATGCTAGCATCAATTTATGTAGATTACATCATTTTTTCTTCATGAACAGGCTTTCGAAAAGTGTAAAATGCGGGAAGAATAAATTTGTTAATGCAAAAATGAGGGCGAATTAACATTGTTAACGTAGTAAATTTGATGGGACTGACAAAAAATGATGTAAATGGTAGGAAAATGAAAAAACCAGGAACGTAAAAATGAGGTTTTACTATATTTAGCTTCTAATAATATGAGTATTTATTAGTAGTAGTGAAGGACCTACTTATTGTGCAACAGAACAACAGTAAATCACAGGACTAAAGAATAACGTGAAGTGGGTACCATTGCAAGATGTACCACCTGCACTAAAGAAACATGTAACAGAAGGATGTAAAATTAATGGATGTAAAAACTGCCACAATCCACTGCCTACCCAATGCAAATATGGACTGCCAACTGTGTGCCTTTGAAGTGTCATTATGAGTCTTCTAGTAATTCTGAGTTCGTGTGAAAGAATTCAACACAAAAAAGTGACTGAAGGTTTGAGAGTTTTCTTTTTTCTTTTCTTTTTTTTTTAAATTTACTGCACAATAAAATCTACTGATGTATGTACTGGAAACTATACACATTGTCATGAAGATGACTAAAGTTTAAAATCTGAGATAACATGGTATTTCTAAGTCTATGCCTGTCAGGCTCAATGAGCCCAAACTCCTAATGGAGGGTTAAGGGGAGTCCTACAGTTCTCTACCCGATAGTGGAGGTCGAGAAATTTATATCAAAGATCACTACAGAATCGCCGGAGACTCCAATATAAGCCTTCCACTCAGCTCCAAGCCTGAGGACCGCAATTAATTCTGGAAACAATACTATAAATCGATAGCTCTGCTTCCTCTCCATGACTGAGGCTAGTTGCCTTCAGCAAATCTTCCATGATGGCATCTGAACCCAGGTGGGAGGAGTCATTGGGTCAATATGAGCAACAATTTGGAGGTTGTACAGTCAATGATCCTCGTCTTCACACTGACACTGGCCTCCTTTCCCAATCTATTTACTACTGCCATAAGGGCTTCATCAGCCACTTAATATTGGACCTTCCAGTGAGAAGCAAACCCACCGACTGCACTTGTATAGACTTTACAGTTACTTGAAAGGATTATTGCCAAGTTTTATTAGCATTGTTTCTTAATCAGAGAAGCTCAGAGACACTACGCAACACAGAAGACTGTTGCAACTTCACCATATAAAAAAGAAAATATGGTCTCAACTCAGCCTACTGATTTATCTAAAATATCTTCTTTCTTAATTATTGTTCTTTAATTACTTCACCAATTCACTTCTTGGTATTGCTTTGAATTTGATTTCCACACATTACTATCCTGTTCATCGACCTCTGTAGCTGAGAGGTTAGCATGGCTGATGACAATACAGAAAAAGCAGTCTCAATTCCAAGTACTGCCAGTGACTTTACCCTTGTTGAAAAGCAAATAAGATGCATTCTGCCCCACAAGGCCAACTGATGAGCAACATGAGTGAGAAGTGGCAGTTCCAAGGTCTGCAAGCTTAAAAGTGTCAATTGAGAGGTGTACTGACCCAATGACCCTGCATATCGCATTAAAATGATGCTATTGAACGGAAGATAACATGGTGACCAGTTGGCAGCATGTAGCCTTTAGAGACTGGTAACAGAAATATTTATTATCTTCTTTCTCTCAGTCAACCAATAAAATTTTAATGACTGATACATCACTCTTCAACTTCCTTTACTTTCAGAATTATTAAGGTCTGTCCATAGCTGCTGGAGCAGTGCTTATGTTTCCACTGTATTTTGCATTATCTCACATCTCCATTCCACTAATTTCCATTTGTTATACACAAATATAGATATAGTATCAGACGTTCTGTCACTTGATCTTCCTTCTGTGGTGCAAAACCTTTATTGTATAAAAAAAAAAAAAATCATCTGATAAATCAATAAATTTAGTCGAAGTTCACAACTTCATCTAACAATGTATTTTCTACAGTGGCACTTAACAATTTCACACCAAATATTATTATTATTACTATTATTGCTTTTGGTGCTTTTCAGCAGTATTATGAGTTAATAAGTGTTTGCTAGCAAGTTTGCACCAATTATAAATCTGCCGATAACACACTAAACACAAATGAAGGGCTATTCCACACAATGTGAATGCCAATTATTTTGCTCTTTTTGTCTGAATTGCACTGTACATTTTCACTATTTTGCTCAATTTGTAGTACTCATGGGGCACAAAAAAGTAAAATAATAATATTTAAACTTTTTTTGCAATATTCCTAAAACATCAAGATAACTAAAAAATAAGTGTTACGAGCCCAATATCACTCTCAATCCTGAAATTAATGAAATTACTATTTTAAAAATGATTACCTGAAGAATCTTTTTCCACACAGTAACAAGCATCATAAAAATCAGTAAAAGCACAACTGATTTCATAGAGATATTCACATAAATGATGGAGGCAGAGATCTTTTGTTATTTTTTCTAAAGTCTCAGGTAAACGAAGCAGAACCTGTGAAACAAAATTAAATATAATATTTAAGTCATTTCATAATTAATAATATATATATATATATATATATATATATATATATATATATATATATATATATATATATATATATATATATATATAAAAAATCATTTTATTTATGGCAAAATATTACACAAAAATCAAGCACAGCAAGTAAGCATACTTTTCAAAAAAATTGGAAAATATGAAGATATTTCAAAACCTTACATTCAAAAAGAAATAAACCATGTGATAAATTTGATAACTGTCATACTAAACAAACAAAATACCAAACTTTTCATCTTTTGGAGTGTGACAGACAGCCTGGTTTTTATTTACCTTTGAAATTCCTAAAATATATCACCTGAATGGGCCATAGAAAAAGATGAAAAGATAAGTCTCTTCCTTCTTCCAGACAGTATAGTTTCAAAGTTTGTCTATTGTTTCCATCTGTTCCACTACCCCTTCATAAGACATTTAAATGGTCTGTTGATACATACATCTAATAGCTGAAGTAAACTAGTTTGCCCTCCCTGAGTCTTCAGTTCATTCAATTTTTAATGTCTTCTGTTCTGAGATCCCATAGTAACAGGACATTCAGTAGGTCTCCATGTAGCCACAACTTCATTCCTCCTCCATCCATCCAGACTCTATTGTGTACATGGATGAATACTCCTTTTACCAATTGTTCCTTAGGAAGTTTCTTTCTTTTAAAAATCAAAAGTGGTGGCAATTTGTCCCATCAACACAGCATAACACCAATGTGTAACAAGTCTTTTCGTGCTCTGTAGTTTTAACAATAACACTTTTTGTGCCCCTGTGATCCACAGTTATGTTAGAAGTCACATCAAAAGTTATCAGAGCCTCATACATGTTTCCATTGCGAAAGTGTAAACTTTTCTCTTTTCCTTGCATTAATGACAAATCAATGAAATTTGGTATATTTGTTCTTCATACTCAGATGGTATCTTTTGTGATATTTTTGCCTTCATCCATATACAAAATATACCTCTTCATAAATCTTGAACACCTTGATGTTGATCCCTTTGATAGTATCTATTGCTCTCCACTGGTAAATCATTTTTATTTCTTTTTCTTCTTTTTTTTTTTATAGAAACAAATTCCTGCTTGTCTGTTCTCTAAAATCCAAGTATTATGTTTTGCTTCAAGTTGTGGCCATTTAACGGTACCACCTCTTAGCCCTGTCTACATGCTCTTTAGCATATGCTATCACTTGCAGCTTGAATGCAACAGTGTAACAATGCTGTCTCTCATTCACAGTTTGAAATAAAAGCACACCATAGGCACAACACAAGTGGATAGCCACACCAAGCACAGTAACTGAAGCTGGAATGAAGATTATAAATACATGTTTACACTGATACTGAAACACTGTTCCCAGCACTGCTGCCTCAACTGGCAAGAGTGCAAGAAGTTTAACAAACCAGATATGACAGAAGTATATCTTCACACTAAACATAACAATAATTGAACCTTGAACTCAGTATAATATAAGAAAAATGTGAGGCTCAATGGCCTGGAGCAAGTCTTCCAACTGGACTCCATACGGTGAGTTGCGTGTCTCTAACCTACCTCAGTTACCCTATCAGGAAGAAGGTACCTACAGTTTTACATGGAATCCGAACCAAATATCATTTCTGGCGTCTCATCACGCCATTGAGAGGTGAACACTATGTTAAAATGATTTCTAAAAAATCCGTGGTCCAACTGGGATTCGATACCACAATCTCTCGGTTATGAGTCAAGCACTTTATCGCCACACCAACGAGTCCAACTCCTACAATATAAATACCGTTAATAACAGTACAAATGTATGCACCAAATTCCATGTGACTGAAATGCTTAAAATTCACAAGAAATCTAACAACACAACCAGTTTTGGAAATGCCAGCCAATATGGTAAGTGGTGTGTATGATTATTTTTACATGTTGTCTTTGGCTCGACAATCATCTTCACAAATCCCCCTCCCCCCCTCCATCAGTGTCTACTCTCCCCTTGTCCTCTTCTACCATAACTTTTCTACTCTCTTTCAGCACAAAAAAGTGCAATTGTTTTCACAAGCAAAATTTTTGATAAGAAAGGCAGAATGAGGATTTTGGCAACTGGTTCAGAACTTTTTTGTTAGAGTCTTTTCAATAAGAATGTGTTCTCTTTTTTGTGTTCTGACAGGACCAATTTCCAGCTAGTACCTATTACTTTCCTTTTACAGCAAGCTCTTCTGCTTATAACAAATTCTGTATTTCAGCAAAATGTTGATGGTTAATTTATATACTTCAACGCATTTACATACTTTGAAACATATAAAGGACATCTCACTATGTATAATATTATAGTTAACATGAAATTATCTCCTATTTTATGCAGGTTCACTTCAGACTGGTATACAGAAAAACAAACATCATTTTTGAGCACAACTACAGTATACCACAAAATGTGACATCTTATTTGCAAGTATGGATTTTTAATTAATTAATATTAATGAATATTTTCCAGGTTTACAGCTTGTTAGGCATTATACATAGACAGTAGAATAAAGTTTTATTGGTGAAACAACTGTGACCATAAACATGGTCTGGTGACTTCAGAATTCTTACAATGGTCCTGTAACCTTTGCCACACATTCATTACACCAGTTAAACCTACAATTACACTTCAAACCAAACATTGTTTCCACACTGTATTTTATGCAATTAAACAAGGTTATTTTGAACTTCTCAATCTGAGTAACAGACAATGATCTCAGAAAAAAAGTTTCATGGTTCCCCGAGATCATAGTCTTACTAATATATCGTGAAAATTTCAACAATTTGCCATGAATGGAAGGTATAGAAGTGGCCGCCCTCAGAACTGATAATTTTGGCACCCAAAACTTTTGATGTTTTGGAAGTTCTTGATAGCAAATAACAATTTCCAAAAATAAGAAAATGATGTTTGTACCTAAATGTATAGATAAAAGTAAAGCTATTTACTTCAAGAATTGTGGCCCACAGTGCACTAACACCTAAAAACCAACTTTTGCAATTTTATGCCTAAGTAGAGTAACATTGAATTTCTGGATCACAGTAATGGATACAGACATTGGAAAAAAAATTATTTTACCAAGATTTTCATCTGAGAGAACATAAGGTAAAAATTTTCAATGAATAGAAATTACAGAAGGGCAAATTGCACAACTGGTACTTTTGGGACCCAAAAACTAGGGCTTCTCAGGAACCACCCATGAATAAATGGTGCTTTCATAAGCCATTTACAGCCACAACAAGACCATACACAAGAACTAACTGATTTGCATGAGTAAGAGGAAGAGAATCGAGACGTGGCAGCTCTTGCATCATGTTTCATGCGTTTTTCCTTCTCCTCTGGCCCTTCTCCGAGCACTCGCGACTGCCTTGTTTTCTAATTTGTGGCATCTTAGTTGTTTACATGAATTCCTTTCTTCTCATTTTATCTAGGCCGGTCATTATTCCCCTAGTCATATTGCCTTTCCTCCTACAATCTATTTTATGGTGCATTCTGTCATTGCTTTTGCACAAGTGAGTTTTCTAGCCCAACTGTCAATTATGTTTCCACTTGTTATCATTGATAGCACTCTTGTTGCTATCTGTGGGCATGTCTTATCCAAATGAACTCCTTTTGCGCATGCGCACTGATAAGCGGGGCCTCCTGCAACGGAGAAGGCAGCTTGGCTGATGGTCAGTTATGAGTTGGGCGGTCGCAGCGGAGAGCGCAGCAAATGCCATGTTTCTATGTGTGGCGCTGATGGCAGATTTCGTCATATTGACTGGTGTCTGGCTATAGCAGCACTTTGATGCGAGTTGTGTTTCACATATTCTCAAGGCGTGATGGTTGCAGAGTTTCTGGAGGACTGGTGCATGGTTCCTTTTGGTACACTGTGGCGCTCTGGGCCATGCTATATTAATTTAATAGTCATTCTTGCAACCAAGGACGTTGTTAAAGTCACTGTGGAAACAAAAAGTTAAGCCTTAATTCATCTTCTGGTGCCTCGCATATGGATTACCACCCACCTCAGAGTTCCTTCCCAACGTTGTTTTGGTGAAATTTTCTGGCATGTTATTTTCATTGCAGTTTCATAAGTGTATTGTCTCCTTATGTAGCCATTGCCGGTCAGTTACCAGCCCAGGTTCCATATTTGCAGAGATGGCAAGTTTGAAAAGAAGCTATCCATAATGCGGATAGTATTGAGAAGGAGGGGGTGGGGTGTACTAGGGCCCCAACCCGAAATTTATATAAAAAATTGATGGTAAAAATTTCCCTTTTTTGTTTAAGTGTATAGTAATAATTGTTAACACACGAGAGGGTGCCTACTAAAAAATAAATATGCTTCTGGCAGAGTATATGAGATATTAGAAAAAAAAAAAAAATTACATTGACCCTCACCTTCTTTTACCAATGTCTGAAACAGACTAAAAAGATGCAGGAGTTAATTTAGCAGCTACTCAGTAACTAATTTACACTCGTTCATGACATAACAGCAAAAACATTAGTGCACCAAATCACAACCTAATTACAAATTTATGGACCACAGTACTGAAGTTATCGAGGCTCCACTTCGGTATTTATATATATAATACTGTTCTTACAAAACTGATGAGATAAAAGGGTACGGTATTGCGTTATTTCTGAAACTATAGTGGTTCAGAAAATGACCAAAGGAAATACTGGGTTTCCAAAGTACTAAAATAAATCAAATAGCTAATTCCGTAATTTTAGCACATGCTCCCGTAACACCGGAAATTTTGCCTAGAAAACATCATGGACAAATAGTAATATTTGGCATGTCTTTATTTGTGAGCAGTGTTCTCTCCTCCCTTCTTCAATTATTGCCTCAGAGCTGGCGTGTATTTGGTAGTTTTAAGGAATTTGGGTAACTGCTCCATCCTACCTTGTATGGTATTTCTTCCTGTTATTGGTTACGTTTTCTCGTTGGAGTGTTTTATTATTATGCTGTTTTCACCTGCTGGCCACTAGCCCCTGGATTTGATTCATTGTGGTGTTTAACAGTTGGCATCACTGGCCTCCTGTTTGAAGGTCTAATCAATGTCAGCCAGGTGTGATCAGGACATCATCAGAAGTGTATGTTAATTTACTCTATTATGTTGCATCATAAATGTACTGTGGCTTTAAATTTTAATTGTTTAATGGCACTTTTTCTTGTGGTAATTGTTGTTTAATTATTCATGTAAAGTTTATGCTTTGTCCTTCGTAATCTTTGTAAATTAATTAACAATTAATGTACGGGGTTCATCCACTGCTTGTCAGATTTTAATTGGGCTTCACCCAATGATCAGTTTTATTTGGTAATTTGTGAATTCGTTTAAAGTTGGCACCTTACACCCAAATTTAACCATGTTGGACTTTTCAAACACCACCTCTCCTCCTGCAGATCCCTGCAATGGAAAAACTACTTTGCCACAAATTCTTCAAATCAAAGCCATTCTAATTCCAACATTGAACCCTGCCTCTCCCAATTCATACCACCATCCAGCTGTTACCCTCACTCACTCCCCCCTAACCACTCTCTGGTCACATTCCAAGAATTCCTCACATCCAACTTGGCATCACCATCCTTCCCCAAGACCCTTCGTAAGAACACCAACCTTTCGGCAGAAGAAAGGACAGCCTTATACAACCTCGAATCAGATCCCAAGCTAATCATCCTACCTGCAGACAAGGATTCCACCACTGTTGTAATTAATCACAGTGATTACATGACAGAGGGCCTACGTCAATTGTCCGATTCCTCCACCTACAAGTTGTGCCAGGACGACCCCATCCCGAAAGTCCAAAATGACCTACAATCCCTGCTAAAATCTTATGGTCCTTCCCAGAACCTCTCCCCCGAATCCATCTCCTTCCTCAGCCTGAGAACACCCCACACACCTACATTTTACTTGCTCCCAAAAATCCATAAACCTAACAGTCCTTGACGCTCAATTGTGGCGGGTTACTGTGCTCCCACAAAAAGAATTTCAGCTCTTGTTGACCAGCATCTCCAACCAATTGTTCAAAACCTAGCCTCCCACATCTAAGATACCAACCACTTCCTTCACAGACTCTCCATCATCCCCATCCCTTTACCTCCTGGATCCTTACTTGTCACTGTTGATGCCACTTCTCTGTACACCAATATCCCACATGGCCATGGTCTAGCTGCTCTTGAACACCACCTTTCTCAACACCCATCAGACTCCAAGCCCAATAGCTCATTTCTTATAACCCTTACAAATTATATCCTAACAAACAATTACTTTTCCATTGAAGGAAAAGTATACAATCAAACCTGCAGCACAGCCATGGGAACCAGTATGGCACCCTCCTATGCCAACCTATTTAAGGGCCATATATGGTAAACCTTCCTAGCTTCCGAAAACCCCAAACCCCCTGGTCTGGTTTAGATTCATTGATGATATTTTCACTATTTGGACTCAGGGCCAGGACACCCTATCGTTGTTCCTTCACAACCTCAATTCCTTCTCCCCCCCCCCCCCCCCATCAGTTTCACTTGGTACATCTCAACCCAGCAAGTCACCTACCTCAATGTTAACCCTCCATCCACACCTCTGTCCACATTAAACCTACTAATTACCAACAGTACGTGCACTTTGATAGCTGTCATCCATTCTACATCAAAAAATCCCTCCCAGTGATGAGAAGACCCTTACCCATTATGCTGAAGTCCTGACAAAGGCCTTCACTGACAGACATTGCCCATTTGACCTAGTCCACAGACAGATTTCCCATTCCATATCCCCATGCACCACCAATCCTTCCCCCCAACTGCAGTAACCAGTCACAATGGAGAGTTCTCCTTGTCACCCAATACCACCCTGGACTGGAACAACTTATTCACATCTTTCGTCAGGGCTTTGATTATCAATCATCATGCCCTGAAATGAGAGACATCCTACCCAAGTTCCTTCCGACCCATCCTGAAGTGGTGTTCCGTCACCCACCCAACCTCCACAACATCCTACTCCATCCCTATGCCTGTCCCAACCCCAACCCCTTACCACAGGGATTATATCCCTGTGCAAGACCCCGATGCAAAACCTGCCCAATCCACCCACCCAGCACTACCCATTCCAGTCCTGTCACAGGCTTATCCTACCCCATCAGCGGTCAGGCCACCTGTGAAAGCAGCCATGTGATATACCAACTCTGCTGCAATCATTGCAAAGCCTTTTATATCGGTATGACGACGAACCAGCTGTCCATCAGAATGAATGGCCACCGCCAAACTGTGGCAAAAAAAAAAAAAAACAAGATAGACCGCTCTGTGACACAACATACAGCTCAGCACAGCACTCTGGATTTCAATGGATGCTTCACTATCCAAGCCATCTGGATCCTCCCCTCCACCACCAGCTCTTCTGAACTGTGCAGATGGGAGTTGTCCTTTCAAGACATTCTACGATCATACAACCATCCTGGCCTCAACCTAAGATAACTTCCCATCCCTGTACCCTATGCCTAATATCCCCTCTCTTCCTTCCCGACCCATTATACTCTATCCATGTCTTCCTAACAACTGTGTATCACCACTTACAATATCCCCTTACTTTATTACATTTATTTTTTCCTATTTTTCCTGGTTTTATTTTTTCTTATTATTCTTATCATTTCAAACCCCCCCCCATTCCCTCCCCACATCCCTCCTCCTCCACACCTCCCTTTTATCCTTTAAGCGACCCTTCTCTTCACTGTATTCATTGTCGCAATTCAAATTCCCATCAATCAGAGCCTTTAAAATCCATCATGGAATGCAGAACTTTTGCTGACAGTTGTGTGTATATAGTTGTCCGAGTGAATGCATGAATGTATGTGTTTCTTTTTCTGATGAAGGCCATGGCCAAAAATTTAAGTTGTGTGAATGTGATTATTTTTGTGTCTGTCAGCAGCTCTGTGAGCCTCTTTACGGTGAGTTGTTACCTAACCTCCATTATTGATATTCCTATTGGTTCCATGGTTGTTCTGATAATGTATACAAAGGGTCACTAGGCCAAAGGCTATCCAAAACATTTGATCCCTTATCCCTGTGATCAACAGAATTGCAAATTTTGCTTGTGGCGTTTTTGGTTATAGAATATTATGTACAACAGGTCTGTACGAAAAAGTGTAATGTATATACATGTGGCGCCTGTTCCGCAAGAACAGACGTCACTTCTGATCCTGCAGCTGTTATTATTTAATATTCATAGAATACATGACATCAACTGCGATTGGGCAAAGTTGAAAATGTGTACCCAGCCGGGATTCGAACCCGGGTCTCCTGCTTTCTAGGCAGTTGCGCTGACCCCTACACCACTGGGGACACAGTGATCACCGCACCTGCAAGGACTACCCATGCACGCCTCCCGTCAGATACAAATTCCCAGCTTCGCCCTGCCCATAGTACTCAAACTCGTAGTTTCACTAATTCCCGTAAGAGTAAGGGCTTCAAACTTGCCCACCCCTCCCCACTAACGATAGGATCATTGCCCGTCACCGGCATATTATATATATACATGTGGCGCCTGTTCCGCAAGAACAGACGTCACTTCTGATCCTGCAGCTGTTATTATTTAATATTCATAGAATACATGACATCATCAAGTGTAATGTGTTTGTATTTAAATGTTGGCAGTTCCAAAGAAAATTTCATGAATGCAGTACTATCTTTTGATTGTTTACAAATCCACAGAAATTGTCATTTTCATTCAGTAGGAGTTGAGTGAAAGCAGACAACAATGGCTTTACAAATAAATGCTGCTTAAACTGTGGAAATGTTTGCTGTAATGAGGCACAACAGTAATTACCCTCGTGGAAATATATTAATGGCTGCCTCTGGAACTACTTTTGTAGTGAGACATGCACCAATTGTTGAAGATGAAACTGTGGCAGTAATTAATCTACCAATTTATCACTACAAGGTTAACATATGTAATCAAATTGGCTGTAAAATGCTTTTGAATTGAATTTTTACAAGAATTTAAAAAATGGCTATCAAGTAACATATTGTACTGCTGGAAGAATCACTTGGATATCTAAACAGAATGATTAGCCACACAAAAAGCCAGAAGTACATTACATTTTTAGACAATTAGGATGTGTTAAAATGTTCAACAATCTTTAGAAACAGGCAGGTGGGTTACAACCAAGCACAAATATATCAATAATGGATTAGCTTGTAGTTTTTATATTTTAAATGCACGTATCTCATCTGTTATATACACAATGACATAATACAAGCACTGTCCCAGGAAAAATTACTTAAGAATGAGAACACAAAAATTTTGAGAAGAAAACTATTTCTTTACACTGTCTCTATTCAGCTTCGTATACCTTTCCCAGCAATGTTCCATAGTCTTATTTCTCTGTCCATAATGAAAACAATCAACCTGTGAAAAATAACTGCAGACTCCTCAACTACTCATTTTTCCAAATCTTGTCGTATGAAAAGTTTGGACATAGCAAATAATCAGAGGGTGCTAAATTTGGTAAATAAAGCCCATGGAAAACAATTCAAACTTTAACTCATTGATTTTGGCCATGCTGGGTACTTATAGCATAGTCCTCATAAATGTAAACTGATTACTATTTAATTTCCCAATAATATGATATTGAAGACCATAGATTCTGTACATGTTAATACTCAACCGATATCCCCGAAAAACATTTCAAGTTCATACACAGAAATCACCCAGAAATTTTGGGTTAACTTAATTTTTAACATGTCCAACAAGCTAAGTGTAGTTTTTTTCCATCTGGATGCATTATAGGTTTTTCACTTACCTTTGCAAGCTTCCATTCACGTTCATGAGTGATTGCAACAGGTATAGTTCCAACAGCTTCACGTACTTTTGATGACTCAAGTCCAGCAGTACGTGCTATAGACCGAATTCGAGTGAGTGCATATAGTAAATACACAGCAGTATTGCCACGATCCTCTAACATCTTGTCAAATGAAAATATATAATCATGATTTCGATTGTGTGACAGGTCAGCATATTTTATGCAACCATATGCCACAGCTTCCTGGGCCCTGTCTAATTCCTCTTGTGTAAGTACTTGATCCCGTTGCTTCTCTTTTAGCTTTTCCAAAGAACGGCGAAGACCTTTCAACAAAAAAAAAAGTCGCAGTAAATGATTACCTCTTGGTATTAAAAACTTTTTATTATTTTATCAGCAGAACATAATGTTGATTTATTAGCCTTGGAAACATGTGTTCTTTGTACAGTCTTAACTTAAAGAAGACAATCAAAACACATACTGCAATCTTAACCCTTAGTTGGCAACATCTGTCTCATAGGTGAGTATAAAATTTAACATGTTTGGCACCTGTTAATTGTTAATTTGACCTGATATTTGATCTGGTTATTAATGGAGGGATACCTTAGAGATCACAAAGATGCGAAAGATTGCCACATCTCATTTTAGACAGTTCAATGAATGAGATGTTAATGTCATTCAGAATATTATTAAGTTCCACGTATGTGATGCATACCATGACAATGGTTCTGAAATAAACATGAATGATACTTTCAGTACATCTGAGAATGAAGAAGGTGATATTCACAATAGGGGAAATGTTGACACTGAAATCTACATAGAACAGCAAGTCATAAAAAACTTTTTTGCTTAGATTTCCAGAGTGTCCATGCACTACACAAAGATATAATGGAAATTAGATTTCATTTGTTGTTAGGCCTTGCCAATCAGTAAGGTAATGACCTAGACCCAGAAGATATATGCCATTTTGTCTTTAACACTGACCCTTCATAAAAGCCTGAGTACATGCTAACTCAAGACTGCAACTAATCAGTTATAAATTACAGACTCTTTCTTCCTCCAGTTTCAGGCATCAATTGGTTTGAAGGTTCCATTTTAATAAAGTGTGGAACTAAAAACTTAAAATGTGAATTCTACTCATGGTTTTTACCAATGATGATATGAACAAAAATATCAGAACATACATTCCATTGTGATTGATGTTTGTATTCATGAGAGACTAATCACATTTACAAGGAGATACCTATTCAAAATATTGCAGGTTTGCCACAAATTTCCAACATGAAATTCCCTAACAATTCCCTGATTTCCAAACACAGTTTTAGTACTTTTTTTCTGAGAAATTTTCAGACGTGAAGTGTAAGTAAACAGGTAAAATTACAATAAAATTAAGGACTGGAGCATTCATAAATGAATCAATTCATTGTAATTTTGTACAAACCTATTGTTTGTGTCTCCTTTGGAAGATTTATTACCTGAAGAATAAGTAGACAGCAAGTTGAAAGTAGTAAGTCATTTTTAGTTAAAGGATTTCTGTATTAACTAACTTTTACTTAAAAAAAAAAAAAAAAAGTTTTACAGCTTCTCTCATACAGGGTTTATAAACTTCTCACGAGAGATAATGCATCACATCATATAAGAAACAATGATTAATTATCTTATGTTACATAATACTACTTAAAAGTTTTAAAAAGAAAAATAAGATAATTGGGAATAGGTATTTGATATTCTCTCAGTCACTAACACACAAAGGTTTATTAAACAATGAAAAACATTTTAAAACAATCAAACTAGTCCAACTTCCTTACTGACAGAACTGATCGCTTCATCAAATCTTATGAGTGGCATTTCCATAAACAAAATAATTTCACCTGCTGAGTCAAAAACAAGATTTTCCAATACTTCTTTCCCCCTTCAAGTTTCCTTGACATTTCTATAATTTCCCTCACACACTTAAAATTCCACGATATTTCCCAATTGTCTTGACTGCCAGAATTGGTGGCAACCCTGACATTTGTTCCCAATAAACCTGATAAATATGGCATAAAGGTCATGTCCCTCAGTGATGCACATGCATTATATTTATGAAGGTAAATCAGTCAACAATCCGAAGATTTGTTTGAATATCACAGTGCTTTATTGGGCACGGTTCTGTAGGAGACGAAATGCTGTTGCCTTCCTCTGACCTTCGAACCGACTTACCCAACCAGTTATAGAGGGACATGGATTCAAAACCACAATGCAACTTGGCATTTTTCACATTAACAACATTACCATAGGTGAAAGAAGTGAAAAGTGGCAGATTAAGATCCTAGAACTGAGTGGGGATCAAACCCATGACTTATGGATACATAGTTTGGCACTCTGCCACAAACACATTCATGATATGGACATAAAATGGAAAATTTTACCATCTTAAGTCTGATGATTTTACTGTCAGCATCCATCTTTTCAAATGTTCCCAAGTAAGGGTTAACAGTCATTGTGAACTCTTAAAAAAATTACATGTTAATATTATGAATGACAATGTACCATAATAAGAACTTCAGAACAACACCTACCTTCGTCCAATAGTTCTACAAGCCGTACTGTGTCACCAGAGCGAGTCTTAAATTTCTTTTTATCTTCTCCAAGCACTAAACCAAAACCCACATGGTCAACACGCACATTTGGTTTCAGAATACCAACACGTTTGGCACAGCTGAAGAGCACTTTGAAGTGACCTGCCTGATACATATGGAATAAGTCAGTACAACAATTTGACTAAATCTTTCAAATGTTAATTTAAAATCCCAAATTAACTACAATTTCAATTCCAACAATTCTTTCTTGTAACCTTAGAAGTAATCTAACTCAATAATATCACACATCTGCAGATAGAGTCTTAAGCGTAACAATTAGAAAGTACAGTATTTTATTTTTAAGCAACGTAATGAAAGTTCAGCTGTTAAACCCCTGAGTTTATACATATCTCATAAGCTTGTTCATCCATTTTGTTAGACTGCAAAACTTCTGGAAACGCCAGTTCAGTTAAAACAGCCATTCAATAACTTAAGTGTTTTTGACACAATTTTCTATTCTGCATGAAGTAGTTCAAAAGCGATGTAAACTTCAAGAACTACCATCTTTAACAAAATGGTGAATTACTTGTGAACATTTAATTGCAGCACAGAACTAAGTAACTTGTCCCCAATTAAGAAGAATTTTTAAGTGTGTCTTATTAGTCAGTATAGACAGGACCTGTTTGACACTAAGACACAAAACTACTCAGGGCACATTTTATCATAACACGATAACCACTTAATAGTTATTAACAAGGGGTTCATTTCAAAGTCTGTTTTTACTTAACAAGACATTACAGTGGAACTTCGATTTTACGTTTCTGCATTTTATATCAGTTATTTTACTTCCCAAATAGCTAACCTGGGCTACTAAATTTCATGTCAATTCCTAAGCCGATTCCCTCAGCAATGCCTGATTTGACTGAACCATCTTGCTTTACTTTTGGTACTGCATACACTACGCTTGTCCATTCTTTTTTGGAGTATTGCTGCCCAGTGTGGGATCCTTATCAGGTGGGTTTGATGGAGGACATCAATAGAGTCAAAAGAAAGGCAACTCGTTTTGTATTGTCACGATACAGGGGAGATAGCATCACAGAAATGATACAGGATCTGGGATGGGAATCATTAGAACAACGGCACCTATCGCTGCGGCGTCGGCTACTTACGAAACTCCAATCGCCAACATTTTCCTGCAAATGCGAAAATATATTGTTGACTCCCACTTTCATAGGTAGAGCTGATCATAAAATACGAGAAATCAGAGCTTGAACAGAGAGATTCAGGTGTTCTTTCTTCCCGTGTGCTATTCGAAAATGGAATGGAAGATAAATAGTATAACGGTGGTTCAATGAACCCTCTGACAGGCACTTAAATGTGATTTGCAGAGTATTCCATGTAGATGTAGATTGTTTATCACATAATCTCTTTTCAAGACATAAACCATTCCCTTCACTATTCTTGCAAACCTCAAATGTTTTTATATTTTCTCCTTGAACTTTAAAACCTGCTCCAAATTTCTCCATGGTTTCTCTTAATGATTGTTCAATATCGATAATAGGCTACATTTTGTCAGACTGCCTTCTCAACAACTGCTTCCCCTTTGTAAATAAATCTTTTTAACTGCAATCTACATTCTAAACAATAGGCAAAGATTCCTCCCTATATCCCATTCCTGCTAACTTCAAACTTCCACACTATGAATAGCATTCTCCAAATCTACAAATGCTGTACACATAGGTTTGCCTTTCTTCAGCCAATCTTCTAAGATAAGTTACAAAGTAAGCATTACTTCGCATGTTGTTACTTTTCTCCAGAACCGTAACTGATGATCCCCAAGGTCGACTTCAGTCAACTTTTTCTTTTGAATATAATGTGTGTCACTACTTTGCAACCATTATGGTTCAGTAATGTTGTCATCTGCCTGCTTTGTATTTAGAATATTGCATTCTTCCTTACATTTTGTATTGAATGGTTATCTGAAGGATCTCAATAATTCTGGTGCAATCTTCTACACCTTTTTTTTTTTTTTTTTTTTTTTTTGGCCTCAAAGGTCGCTTTAATTTTGCTACAGGCCACACATTCTTCTCTCCTAGTCATATAGGTTTCTATAGTCTTGTATTTATCCTCTAACCATTCCTGCTTCGCTATTTTACTTTGTCAATCTCATATTTTTAAGCATCACTCATAAATTATGAAAAAATGCATAATTTTTCACAAACCTGTCCTGCATCAGTTACATAGATGATCCAATCAGCTTTCTCTTCCTCAATACGTTGTTTAATGCAAGCAAGATCTGATGTGTCGTAAGTAAATCCTCCATCTGATTTCACAACTGTTAATGGAATATCTTCTTTGTCTAGGCCCCACATAATTTTTCTGCCTTCATCTTCCTCCAGAAAACCTGCAAAAAAGAAACACACATTGGGTCAAGGTAAGTTTGGATTGCATTTTAAAATTCACCATCCATAAACAAAGAGTAACAGTTAAATAAGGGCTAAGAATTAATATTATCATACTAAGACAAACAAACTACACAAGGTACATGTAAAGTGGATATGTGGTCAATGTTCATACAAAGACTACAATCCTTTGTTTACCTACATGTAGTAGTTTCACTGCAAAGATTGGCAATTTTTTTAAAATAATGACTACAAATGTTATCTGAACAGTTATTCACTGCCATTAATAAAACCATTTATTGATCATGTGTGAATAAAAAGATCTGTCAATAAATTTCAAAGAAAAATCATTTAGTCAATCAATATTTTATCATTTAAAGAACATATTAATAAAGAACAGTCCAGAATGCACTAATTTATTTCATTCAACTAGTTTCAGTCTTATTTAGACCATCTTCAGGAATTTTGTCTCCAAAATTCCTGAAGATGGTCTAAATAAGACTGAAACTAGTTGAATGAAATAAATTAGTGCATTCTAGACTGTTCTTTATTAATAAATTTAAATAGAATTCTGTTGACCCAAAAATAGAGAAACGAAAATGTTTCCAAAAATATGTGATTTAAAGAAACACAAAATGCAAAACCAAGAAGGAACATAGGTATCACCAAATGTATGTGGGCAATAACACATGCAGATATTACATGATTGAAAATACAGCCTTGTGTGAAGTAATGATACTGAAATCAGTATTGAGTTCTGCCGCCACTGATGGCTGTAGCTGTTGTTAGATGCAACAGTACTGAATCAAAGAGGGGCTGGATGTGTTGTTATGGTATAACAGAGTCCATGCTGCCTCCACATATTACCACACCTGATCTGGCATAACAGTGGGTTGTGGAAAATTCTGCAATCATCAACAAGGCTGTTCAATAGGAAAGAGATTGGGAAAACAGGGAGGCCAAGGCAGCAATGCAATCCAATGAGCAATGACAATGTATCTAACATTGTGTGCCTGCTGCAATGTGGCAGTTGGCATGCTCCAAAGGTATGCGAGGACAAAAGGCTCTAACACTTCAGAAGTGTAAAACACTGGCTGCTTAGTGTACTGGCAATGATTACTTGGGGGAGGTGGGGGGGGGGGGGCAGTATGGAAGTGAAATGAAATACTATCTCAAACCATAGATGAAAGACTAGTATGCCAATCCATAAGGCAACAATTTAACAGTGTCACTATGGTGTCTCCAGACTCCAATCCAGTAGAATCAGTATTGGAATGTCAGTGTTTTTAGTAACAAATTCCAATTCTACCTGCAGTACTGCAATAATGGGATTACAGTATGGAGACAACCTGCCTACATTACATCTCTGAAGTGTTAACAATTCCAAAGCAGACAAAGGATTACAGTAAATATAAATTCCACATTATACTTACTGAAAAGATGTATGACAAAATAAAAGAAGTTATTCAGACAGTTAAGGAAAACGAGAACTTTACTGTGATTGTAGACGGCAATTAAATAGTAGAACAAGGAAGAGAAGAAAAACCATTAGGTGAATATAAACAGGACAAAATTAATTACAGAGGTTATCACCCCATAGATTTTTGCAATTTTATAAACTTGTGGAATATACCAGGAGACACCAGAAGATTTCAGATAGGTTTTATAATGGTAAGTCATAGATTTCAGAACCAGATTTTAAACTGTAAGACATCCATAGATACAGACTGACTGTAACATACTGGTTATGAACTGTAGATTAAAATTGAATAAACTGTAAAAAAAAGTGGAAAACTACAGAGAAGAAACTTGGATAAATTGAAGTAACTTGAGGTGGTTGAGAGTTTCAGAGGAAACATTAGGCAACAACTGGCTGAAACAATGAAAAGTAAATATTACATGAAAACTGGGTAGCTTTGAGAAGTGAAACAGTGAAGGCCACACAGGATCAAATAGGTAGGACAAAGCCTAGTAGTAATCCTTAGGTTTACGAGATACTGAACTTCCTTAATGAAAGAAGAAAATATACAAATGTAGCAAACAAGAGAGAGTACAGGCAGATAAAAAAAAATGAGGTTGATAGGAAATGCAAATCAGCTAAGCAGGAATGGCTCAAGGATAAATGGAAGTCTATATAAGATTGTATAATTATGGGAAAGATACATACTCCATACAAGAAAGTAGAAAGAGAGAACATCCATTGCAAGAAGAATTGACAGAGATACGAATCAAAACAAGACTCCTGGAATAGATGCTATTCCCTCTGAACTGGTGATACTCTTGGGAGTATCAGTAGTTGATCTTACTGTTTTCAGATTTTTTTTAAAAAAGCGACTAAACAGCAGGGTCATCAGCCCGCCCACCAGAATAATGATGATGATGATGATGATGATGATGATGATGATATCCCCTCATTTAGACAGGAAAATACCCTCTGCCCAGAGATGATTGAACAGTGCAAGCAGTTGACATTGAAAGTCCACTGAAAACTGGCGAAGGAATTGGATGGGCCTATGGACTGGAGAGATATCAGGGGCATCCAGAAGGGTACTTTGGGACTCCCACTCACTAAATGGAGAAATGTATATTTCCCGGAGGTAGGTGCAAAGCAACAACTGCTTGGACTCGATCCACTCTGTAAAAGCTTAGAGATCCAGGCTGCAGACAACACTCACAGAACTACGCACATAATGCTCTGCCATATTCTCAGCGCTAACAGTGAAGTCAGTACAGAACGCATGCCGAATGCGGAGACAAGGGGATTCCCACCAGTGGGTGGAATCTGAGAAGGTGCCAAACTTGTGACTACACCTGAGAAGGGGAGACAAAAGAATGGTGTCACTGTACCTCTTCCAATGGTCCTGCTTACTCTGCTGGATTAGTTGCCAAGCTCAAGCCAGGAGCTGATTGGAAGCAATCAAACACCCTGCTGAAGTGCTTGTCAATGTTTCCAGATGGCCTTGAGTGATCTCCGCTGCCCACCAAGGTACAGACTTACACCAGAAGGAGCCAGTGGAACTCGGGATAATTGCCTCGGCAGTGGTGGAAACACTAGCCACATTGGTCTGGTGAACAAACAAGTCAACACAGCAAGAAATGAAGCAGAAAGCACAGCAGCAGAGTTGTAAGCCAGCAAAAAAGACTTGCGAAGAGACCATCGAGGCAAGTAGTCTGCAGGTTGAAGCTGAAGGAGAGGCAGAAGGGTTAGGAAAGTGATCACTACCATAGAGGTCGTCATGGACCCTCTGAGATGCGGGAGAAGTCTCGGGCTACAGAGAGTGCGTTCATTGGCTAGGTATGTGTCATGCTAAAATGTGTGGGAACACCACTGTTGAGATTGAGAAGCCAAAAGTCCTGTTGTACCAATTGAGTCTCTACAGTCCTACTGCAGCCTGACATTTGGGTTCCACCCCACAAAGGGTGGTGAACATTGAACTGCCCCAAAAGGAGAAACAGCTGGGGAAGTTGGGTGACCAAGACAGCAAGGTCGGGGGGGGGGGGGGGTGGGGGGTGGGGGAACAACAACAACCTCATCTGTAAAAGTTAAACAGAACAGATGGTGATATTCTGCAATGCCCAAATGCCAACATCCACTCCTCTAAAGTCATGCAGAAAGGCATGATGGCATTGGGGACAGTGGTGAGGACAGAGATACAGACACGGCCAGGTCCCATGTCATAAGTTGAACAGTATAGTAGCCCCAATAGCCATAAATGGTAGGGATCCGCATTACCGGAAATAAAGTTTCCTGCAGAGCAATGCAGAAAGCAGGTGTCATAATTCAGCCAGGTGGTGGAAAAAACCTGTCACAATTCCAATGGAGGATCACGCATTCTGGAAAGCGACAAATAAACTGAAGGGACATTTTATGTCTCACGGACAACCGCCTGCAGTCAGTTGGATGCCAACAACATTAATGTCCATCGTTTCTAAGGTTGTGGTGAGTTGTAGATCCTCAGCAGACACTAGGATCTCTATCACATCCTCAGAATCTGGAGTTGCACTAGCTTTTTTCTCATTTTTCTTTCCCTTCCTGTCCTCCCACTTTTCCTTTCGTTTCGTAGGCTGTGAGGGCTCTTTTGAATTGACTGCAGGGACTTATGAACGTTGGAAAGCTATTTCTGACAGCAGCTTGTGGTTTCTTCAAAAACAGGCTGGAATCCACATTTACATTGCCAGAAACCACAGAAGGTAGTGTCCCAAAGAATCCCTTCTTGCGAGAGGAGCTGGAGAACACTGTTACTTAAGGTCAGGGACCAGTGTCCCTGAAGGCTGGGGGTGGGTTGTTCCTGGAAGCAAAGGATGAAGGTGAGCCCCCAACCATCAAGGGGGCACATTGAGTCTGACAACCCCGAGTGTCCAAAGTAGTAGGCAAAAGTTTTGTTACCCTAATTCCCCAAAGAAAAGGTGACAATGTAACAGCATTAAACGATGTTTTCAAGAGTACACATTGAAGGTGCTCATACTATTTTTAGCCTCTGTATAAGTAAGTTTGTCCACAGTCTTATATTCTACGATATCCCTTTCTTTCCAGAGTATCGTGCAGTCCGTTGAGCAAGGGAACTGGTGCTGTTCACAGTTGATACAGATAATATAGAGATGTACCTGGAGCATTCCTTGCATGTAGGCCTGTAGGTCCATTGGTAAGACATGTGGCTGAATTCCCAGCACTTTAAGCACTGAATAGGGGGAGGAATATATGGCTTTACATCACAGCAGTCTATCATAACTTTAACTTTTTCAGGTAATGTATCATCCTCAAAGGCCAATATGAAAGCACTGGTGGCTTCCCTGTGATCTTTTTGACCCTATAGAAACACTCCACCTCATGAACCACAGACTTTGCTGAAGTGGAGTGGCTAGCATGCCTCAACAATACAGATAGCCGAACCTTAGGTGCAACCACAGTGAAGTGGTACCTGTGGAAAGACCAAACAAATTTGTGGTTCCTGTAGAGGGGCAGCAGCCTTTTCAGTAGTTACAGTGGCAACAGTCTGGATGGCTGACTGAGCTGGCCTTTTAACATCAGCTGACATGGCTTTGCCATATAATTACTGCGAACAGCCGTAAGCAAGGAGAAACTACAGTCATTCCTTTTTCGAGGACATGCAGTTCTATTGTATGAATATATAATGATGGCATCCTCTCAGGTAAAATATTCCGGAGATAAAGTAGTCCTCCATTCAGCTCTCCAGGCGGGGATTACTCAGGAGGATGTCGTCGTCAAGCTCAGAATGTTCTAACCCTTAATTGGGTAAGTAAGATAGAAAATTTGAAAAGAGAATTGGATAGGTTAAAGTTAGACATGGTGGGGATTAGTGAAATTCAGGTCAGAATGAACAGGATTTCTGGTCAGGTGACTACAAGGCTATAAATACAAAATCAGTTGGTGGTAACGCAGAATCAGGTCTGATAATAAGAAAATAGGTATGCTGGTAAGTTACTATGAACAGCATAGTGAATGCATTATTGTAGCAAAGATAGAAGCAAAGCCGAAACCTGCCGATGATGAGATCAAAGAAATGTATAAGTAGATAAAAGAAATTATTCTGTCGGTTAAGGGAGACAAAAATTTGATTGTGATGGGTGTCTGGAACTCTGTAGTAGGAAAGGGATGAGAAGGAAATGTAGTAGGTAAACATTGACTGGGAAAAAAGAATGAAAGAGGAGATCGACTAGTAGAATTTTGTGCTGAGCACAATTTAATCATCACGAACACTTGGTTTACGGAAGAGACCAGGAAACACTGGAAGGTACCAGTTTGACTTTATAAGGGTAAGGCAAAGGTTTCGTAAACAGTTTTTAAACTGAAAGGCATATCCAGGAGCAGATATAGACTCTAACCATAATTCATTAGTTATGAACTGAGGATTAAAACTTTAGAGGCTGCAAAAAGTTAGAAAACTAAGGGAATGAAACCTGTCAAATCGAAGGAACCAGAAGTGGTTGAGAGCTTCAGAGGCAGCATCGAGCAACGATTGGTTAAAATGGGTGATAGTAATACAATAATACAATAGAGGAAGAATGGGTAATAGATATGAGAAACGAAGGCTGAAGAGGATTATATAGGCACAGAGGTTCCAACTTTTGAATACAGCCAATCGTAATGCGACGTAATGTGTATCAGCGGAAAGGGGGGGGGGGGGCGTAAGAAGGAATCCAAAGGGAATAAGTGAATAAGGAATCACCAAAATTGTGAACACAGTTTCTGAAAGGTTGCAGATGAGATAGAGGCAGCATATTACTGCTTCATCCTGACCACTACAGTTGGAATGTGTGTGTGTGTGGGGGGGGGGGGGGGAGGGGGGGTTGCAGAATGTCTTAGGTGTTTTTTTTCCCCCCCCAGATTAATATTTATTTATTTCGCAGAAATCCTTAAACAAGGATACCCCTGCGATATTTTTGCTCCATAAGTGTTTTTCGCAATGATTCATAAGCGTCACATTCACGAGGATTAGATTTTTCCTGCACAAAAAATACTTAGTTTTACGAAAAACGATGGAATGAGATAACATTTATAGGCGATTTTCTCGTAGAACTCTATTTTACAAATAAGAAACGTTCATGACACACTTTGGTACAGCATATCACACACATGAAATCGCTGTATTAGTAGATACGATGCAATAAAAACAAAACCAACAAAACTTCAACTTCTGAACACAGACGAACGATGGGGTTTATATGATGAACTATCTTTTATTATTACCCACACCCTTCGTGATTTTTCCTGTAGGGGCGCAGCTATATGAGTCAAGTGACGTTCGGCACTTCCAATGTCTGCTGCTAGATTCTACAATGGCGCGCCTTTGTGGATTCATCCCGTATAACGCAGTTTTCAAGTTCGTAGAAGTTCGCTACCTAGCAACGTCAAAAGGTACATTCTCATGAACTACAGCGCTGTACACTCATTCACAAATCTTTTCTCCGCTGTGAAGTAAACTATTGATACAGGAAAGTGGAAACAGTCTCATAAATTTACTACGGAGAACAGCAATAATAATAGGTTTGAAGTGCAACTGTTGTAGCTTCTATGGAGCAGGAGTAAGAACTGTAACGAATTTTTTGTTTAACTCCTTGGTTTATTTCCGTGGTCACAATAACGATTTATTTTAATATGACTTATTTCCTTTACTGTGTATGTGTAATTATTTTCTTATTAACTCACATTTAATTGTGTTTTCAAGGTAATTACTGCCCACATATAGATTGCAAATACGGCGCACGAGTTGTCACTTGAGAGTTCGAACAGTTTGATACTGTATAGAGTTCCTGCACTGCATCAGGAAATCTCAAGCCTGTTTGAACGCGAGTATCGTCGTATCTATAAAACTGAATGATACAATTTTTAAACTGACACGAAAAATAACGTACATAACGTGTAATAACAACACGTTTTAATTTTACCGCATCTTTTAAATGTAATAGATTCTTCGAGTATTGGTAATCACTTTGTCTAATATTTTCAAGTGTTGGCTATTCTGTAAAGGATGTTGTATTCTAACCTCCTTGATCGAAATTCGAATACAGTTGTTTTGTTTTGGGTTACAGTAAATGTTTATGTGAGACAGTGAGTGGATTTCGTGTGTTACTTGGTTATCTGTATTTTAAAATGGAAGGCATTAAGAGAAAACCGATTTCGCTTGCTGAAAAATTGGAGATTATTAAAATGGTAAAAACGTTATGTGTGTTCAGATCGCCGCTGAACTAAACGTTCCAGTATCTACTTTAAATACAATTATGGTAAACCAACTAAAACTTTTAGAAAAGTCAGTTACGGAACAGTCGAGCAGGAAGAAACTCAAAACAGGGAAATATGAGCAAGTAGAAGTTGTTCTTTTGGAATGGTTTCGCCAAAAACATGCCCTCAATCTACCAATTGATTGAAACATTCTATGGAAAAAAGTGGAAGAAATAGCCCTAAAACTGAACATTGATTTCAAACCAAGTAACGGCTGGCTTGATAGATTTAAAGAGCGTGCGCGGCTTACATATATAAAAGTGTGTGGTGAGGAAAAAAGTATAAATATGGAAGAAGTTGATGTTTTGAGAGAGACAGTTCTTCCTCAGTTAATAGCTGATTATTCTCCCAAAGACATTTTCAATGCTGATGAATTTGGTCTTTTTTATAATGTGATCCTGGAAAAAACATATGCTTTCAAGTTAGGTGGCTGTAAAGACATTAAAGTTCGGAAAGACAGAATCACAGTTCTTGTGTGTTCTAATATGGATGGCACAGCAAAGTAACCATTATTGGTCATAGGAAAAGCAGGAAAGCCACGTTGTTTCAAGAACATCAAGACCCTGTCCTGACATACAAACACAACAATACCTCATGGATGTCATCTCAAATAGTCACAGAGTATTTGATTGCACTTGATCGTCGAATGGTATCAAAAAATAGGAAGATTATTCTGTTCCTCGATCAGTGCCCTGCTCATCCGAAAGTTCTTCCAGAATTGAAGAATTTTTCCCTACAAACGCGACAAGTTTGCTGCAGCCAATGGATCAGGGGAATTTTTAAAAACATTAAACAGAAATTTCGCCACATTCTGTAGTGTATCAAACACTACAAGCTCTCGGAATGCTCTCGTGATGCTCTCGTGATGCTCTCTGCAGTTCTACAAGATGCCCAAATGAAGTAGTTTTTTTATATATTTAGGGAGGTTTTATTGGGACTGTTACTGTCCTGGGGGTCAATCCTTATGAAGTGGTACAGGGATGGTTGCTTGACCATTTTTAAATATTTTAATTTTTTTTATATGTGATTGCCCTATATTTGAGAAGTTCAAAACAGTTTTTGAAAGTAATTTATCTTGCACCTTTACTGAATGGCGGCCATTTTTATTGGTCAGCGTGCACCGATTTTTCAGTCTGGAGACATTAGCGAAAATTTGAATATCTCTGCACTGGCTTAAGCTACAACATTGCAATTGACATGATTGTTTTTAGAAAAGTGTCCTCTACAGCACTGTCTGTTACACAAAATGCCCCAAATTCAAAAATAACCAGTCAAAATGACCTCCAAAGTTTGGTATCAAAATTTTTTTAAATCCATTTTTTTGGCCCAAAAATAACAAACAAGGAGTGACTTATGAGATCTATTTTTTCCTGTAGTTAGATATCATACACTACTAGCCTCATATAGAGCAAGAACACTTACAAATGTTTCCTTAATTTTTTATGAATTTTTGAAATTTGAAAATTTTCATTTTTTGTCAAGTTTGAGGCTAGTTATCTCGGATGGAGCTGAATATAAAAATATGATTTTTGCACAGTTTGTACACCTATATGATAGCAACGTACTGTAAAAATTTCAACATTGATATCTGAGTGTGAACAAAGATATGAATTTTTGAAAATGAGGAATAATTCATATGACACTACAACAGTTATTATGACTGTTGCCTATTTAAATGGTTTATTGTTTCATTGTAATAAAATTTAATTGTGACACAGTGTTAACTAAATATATCACACAATATTCATGGGAAAGAACATGTGCCAACGTTAATAGTAAACTGGGTTTTGGGAGAGCGAAAGAAGCATGGTCAGTATTAAAAGCGCTTCGACAAGATACAAAAGGCAAATCCAATCTTCAACTGGTAACACAAAAGGAGTGGGAAGAATATTTCAAAAAATTATTGAATGAGGACAGAGACGAATATCTAGAGGAAGGAACAGTGGAAGAAAATGAACATCATGATGATGAGATCCAAATTTCAGAAAGTGAAGTACTTCAGGTCTTAAGGACAGGAAAGAATGGTAAATCACCTGGACCAGGGAATATCAATATGGAGTTTCTGAAGTACGGTGGTGACAAAATTGTAAAACTGATTCTGCAGTTATTCAATAAAATGATACATGGAGATTCTGTACCTAAGGAGATGAAACTGGGTTATATTAGTACCATATTTAAGAAAGGGGATCGCAAAATTTGCTCGAACTATCGAGGAATTTGTGTTACAAACACACTAATGAGGATTTTTGGGAAAATAATTAAAAATAAACTGGAAAAAAATTTTAGAACCCAACAAGAACAATGCGGTTTCACAGCTGGTAGATCATGTGTAGACCATATTTTCACATTACGACAGATTTTGGAGAAACATAGAGAAAAATCGAAAAATGTTGGACTTATTTTTATAGATCTAGAAAAAGCGTATGATACTGTTCCAAGGAAACTACTCTGGAGAGCACTACATATGGCAAACATAAATACATCTTTAATTAAAATAATAGAACAGATGTATAAAGATAATATTTGCCAAGTGAAAATTGGTAATACACTTTCACAGAAATTTAGAACAAGCAAAGGTCTGTTGCAAGGCTGTCCCATGTCACCAACATTATTCAAAATCTATATAGATATTTGTCTGAGAAAATGGTCACAAAAATGTAATAGTATGGGACTAGAAATCAGAGATGGAGTTTATCTACATCATTTATTATTTGCTGACGATCAAGTCGTCATAGCACAAGACGGGGAAGATGCAAACTACATGTGTAATCAACTAGCAATAGCATACAAAAATTGGGGTCTGAAGATTAATTATCAAAAAACAGAATACTTGACGAATGATCCACATGAACTACGCATAGAGGGAAAGAAAATAAAAAAAGTTAACACTTTCTGTTATTTGGGGTCCATTTTAGAAACTGAGGGAAAATCCGACTCAGAGATTAATAAAAGAATTAGCAGCGGAAGAAAGGTAATTGGAATGCTCAACTCAGTCCTATGGAGCAGAAACGTGATGAACAGAACAAAAAAAAAATCATATATAAATCTATATTTGAGAGTGCAGTTCTGTACGGAGCGGAAACCTGGACCATAAACCAGAAGCACAGTAAGAAACTACAAGCCGTAGAGATGGATTTCTGGAGAAGATCGGCCAGAATTTCCAGGAAAGAAAAAAGAAGAAACACCGAAATAATAAAGAGGATGGGAATAATAGAAAGAATAGATGAGGTGATGGACAGGAAGAAATTACGGTGGTACGGACATGTACGAAGAATGGAGGACAGCAGAATACCGAAGCTGGTACTGGAGTGGCAACCTGAGGGGAGAAGAAGAAGAGGACGACCTGTGACCACCTGGATCAAAAATGTACAGCTCACAATGAATAGACTGGGCGCAGAAGAAGAGGACACACAAGATAGACACACGTGGAGAAATATAGTGAATAATTAGTGTAAAACCTTACGTACTATGTGTATTCATTTCTGGGCGTATTAGTATGTTGGAGGGAAACCTCTGTAATGAGGACAATCTCAATAATAAAAAATATTCATTTAGTTTATTTATTTTTAATAATTCAATATTAAACAACAAGAGCTTTCGGTTGTGTTCTATTGTAATAAAAATGACCATTTACGTTTAGGTTTATTGTCAATAAAGAATTAAATTATTGCTGGGTGTGGCATTGTAGAAGTACATTACTGCTGGGTGTGGCATTGCTGTAGTCAGTCTGTTCTGAAATCTCTGTTAAAGTGGATGTACATACTTCATCGAGAGTGTAGAATGTGTCATGTGCTTTGTTTTGTGTGTAATTTGTAATTAATTTTAAGAGATTAACTGGAATGCAATAACATGGATGAACAGTGCTCTGTTGGACAGATAACAAGTGAAGTGTGTCACAAAACAGTTTATGGTTCAGTTACAAAAAACTTCCTGCTGGCCCAAGGACATCATTCAAGAAATCTAATAGTGACAAAGTTTGGATACCAATGAAAAATGTTTTAAGGAAACTTTCAGTGCTTGAACTTACCACAGCAAATGGGAGGTATTATTCTACATCACAGAAGCTGCCAGAAGAAATAAGTGTTCTTAAAATTCACCACCAGGTTCAGGAATAGTCGCATCTCGAACGATGTTAATTTCTCAATTAAAATATTTTAAATACCGTATGTCAAAATAACACAAATGTTAATTTCAGTTATTTTTCAATAATAATTGATTATATTCCACCAATATCACACATGAATAGGTAACAGCCATAAGAGCAGTTGTATAGTAACGTGAATTATTTCCTCATTTTCAAAAATTCATATCTTTGTTCACACTCAGATATAAATGTTCAAATTTTTACAGCATGTTGCTATCATATAGGTCTACAAACTGTGCAAAAATCATATTTTTATATTCAGTCCCATCCGAGATAACTAGCCTCAAACTTTAAAAAATTGAAAATTTTCTAATTTCAAAAATTCATAAAAAATTAAAGAAACATTTGTAAGTGTTCTTGCTCTATATGAGGCTAGTAGTGTACGATATCTAACTACAGGAAAAAAAATAGACTCTCATAAGTCACTCCGTCTATGTTATTATTGGGCCTAAAAAGAGGATTTTTGAAAATTTGGATACCAAATTTTAGGAGGTCATTTTGACTGGTTATTTTTGAATTTGGGGCATTTTTTGTAATAGACAATGTTGTAGAGGACACTTTTCTAAAAACAATCATGTCAATTGCAATGCTGTAACTTAACCCAGTGCAGAGATATTCAAATTTTCGCTAATGTCTCCAGACCGAAAAATTTGCGCCCGCTGTCAAATAAAAATGACCGCCATTCAGTAAAGGTGCAAGATAAATTACTTTCAAAAACTGTTTTGAACTTCTCAAATTTAGGGCAATCACATATAAAAAAATTAAAATATTTAAAAATGGTCAAGCAACTAACTTAATTTTTATTGTACCACTTCATTTGGATTGACCCCTGGGCTTTTTATTTCACAGGTGAAGGCCCAGACAGAAACTTTACTAAGGGCATGGAATGTGCAGAGGCTAACCACTGTGCATAATAAAAACTCTGTGGACCTGCACAGAAGTGTTTGCAATGGAAAAGAAACAAACGAACTGTGATTGATAGTGTGTTGCTTTATAATTAGTTACCATTGTAAAGTTGACCTGAGCATAGTGAAGGTCACAAGACTATATGTGTTCTGGTTGTAATATTGTAAATCAGAACTGTAAGTCGGTTTAATCATTGTAAAAAGGGAAAAATAAACCCCAAGATGTTGTTTACATTGAAAGGAAGACTCTTCTCATTTCATAAGTGAGAAAGTGTGGTGTGCTCAAATCTCTCTTCTATGCTTTTTATGGAGAAGAAGCCCAACCAAATTTAAACTGGAAGGAACTTATTTAGAGACACTGAGTAGCAGGACCTCTAACTAGAAAATCTCATTGACTTACGGGAGTGAATATCAAATAACTAAACAATAAACTTTATTTTGGCGACCGTTATACCGGACTTTGAAGAGGAGACAGAGAAAAAACGTAATTGTGAGTCCTAAAGATCCGGAAGAAAGTGATAAAATTTCTTATGGAAGAAGTTTGACATTTATTCTGGGGAACGATAAGTTACCTTGACAACATCAATAAACACTAATCGTCCTAAGACAATTTCAAATAAATTCTTATGTGAACTCGGTAGCAGGTTCAATTACGGCGAAAACATTAATAGGCTGCTGAAGAAGTTTGCTGCCTATAAAAACTGAAAATCAGTCAACATCTTCGCACGATTGGGGCTGCGATTCCTGGCGCAGATCTGGCATCTGGTACACGATAACACGGGATGGCACCAGGTGACTAAGTGGACGCAGCTGCCTCTATGTCATCTCACCGCTACATCGAGATCGGCGCAGACAATGTTTCACTCTCTTGATAAGTGTATAAATTTCAATTTATTCTATTAGTGTTTTTGAAAGTTGTTGAGAGTGGTACTATTAGTGTATGCCCTTAACGCGAAATACAGTAAGAAAAATGGAGCAGTTGCAAGAGTTGTTCAGTAAATTCAGTGACGAGTTAGGAAACTCTTTATCAAACAATGTAAAACAGTTAGAATCGAAGTTAAAAGACAATGCAAAATAAAAAAAAAAAAAAAAAAAAAAAAAAAAAAAAAAAAAAAAAAAAAAAAGAAAAAAGAAAAAAGAAAAAAAAAAAGGAAGCGATATGAAACAGTAAGAATCCCAGTTATCTAAGAAAATGGACAATAAGTCTAAGAAATAGCTGATCAAGTCTATTCTCAAAATGTGAGGCTAGATACTTTAAATAACCAATTGGTTGTTCATGTTCAGGAATGTAAGGAGAGGTATAGTAATCTGGAACAGGAATTTGAGGGTTTAAAATGATTGTTGGTTTCTAAAGAGGTAGAATCTGTTTCCAAGAGGATAGTAAATGAGCAATTGGAATTAGTCAAGGAATCTATAGTAGATGACATTAAGAACAGAATTTAGAAAGGGAGGATGCAATTTTAAATGATTTGCAATCTTTAAATCACGATTTGCTTATCACCAATCAACGCCTAGAAGTCTTGGAAATAAAATCTAAATCTGAAATCTCTGAGGTATATCGTACAGTTACCTAGACCACTTCTAAAGTACAAGCTTTAGAAAATCGTCAAAATTTAGAGGACACTACTTTGCCTATACATGGGATAGGAAGCTGGGAATAAAAATAGAGAAAATAATTGAGAGAAAATTTAAGGAAAAGGCAGATAGTCCACATGAAGGGGAAGAGCAGGACCCTGGATCAGAACTAATTGATCATAATTTACAAACATTATTAAATGTATTAGAAAAGACCAAAACAGATCCCAAACTCACTAATGAGGGACAACCAAATACCATACACTTGATTATAAATGGGGATGATTCGCTCTTGTCTTCTGCAATGGGTTTATCAAAGCAAATTCCTAAGTTTAAGCCAGCTGGGGAAATTAACCCGAATCATTTTATCAGGGTTTTTTCTAGGGCACTGCCTAGCAAGTGGGATGATGCTAGAAAGATTGATTTTACACTTGGTTTCTTGTTGGGCAAAGCGCCAGAGCGGGGGAACGGAAATATTGATGACTTTTCGTCTTGGGAAGATTTCAAGACAAAATTTAAAGAAAGATACTGGTCAGAAAGTACACAGCAGAAATTAAAGATCAAATTATCAGACCCACCTTACTATACGAAACAATCCGGGGGTGTCAAACAGTATATCCAAAAACATTTAACTAAAGCAAATTTTTTAGACAAACCTATTGATGAAGAGTATCTAGCGAATCTTCTCATTAGAAGATTACCATATTTTGCACAACGTGAGATATGGTGCAAGGGATGGAAGAATATTCCAGAATTATTAGTAGCAGCTGAAGGGGTTGACTCGTTAAGTAAAATCAGAGGCGAAAGTAATAAATCCCAACAGAATCCGAATAGCACTGGTAATCCTACGAAAGGAGTCTATCTATGTGAAGTACACAGGGAACAAGAGCAGAAGAAGAATTATACAAAGCAATTTAGAAATAATAAAAAGTTTGGTTACAACCAGCCCAATAACACTCATAAAAAAACGGCACAAACAGCCACTCAAACTAGTCAGGTCGTGCCATATAGTGATAAGGTAAGTCAGTTAAACTAATTTTGTCTTGGAAAGAGGATTCATTTCCAAGATACCAACCAGCTATTGAGGATCCACAGATATGTTGTTAATTATATGCATAAGATTCCAACAAAGCAATGGTTGTTGCATGAAGAAGAAAATTTCCAACCACTAGTAAATAAACCTATAATAACTGGTTATATTTATGACATACCTGGCAAGATATTATTGGACAGCGGCAGCAAAATTTCGATTATTACACAAGAAATGTTTGACACTTTAGCTAGGAAACCCACAATTCCAACTTTACCTGTTTTTGGGGTAAATATAATCAGAATAACGGGGATTAAGAGCCAACCAGTCAGGAAGGAAACTTTGCTACCATTAAATTAAGTGATTTATTGTTTATGCAGTCTTTATTAATAATACCTAAAATTAACAATGATGTTTTGTTTGGTATTGACTGGCTAAATAAGTATAATGTGTGTATAAACATTAAGGCTCATGTAATAACTGGGAACATCAAAGATGATGGCTTTTGTATACATTTTGATTCAGTAGACAGTAGAGTATCACAGCCAGCGACATTGGTTACTTCAGCGGTAACGATTTTACAATCAGACGTAACGACTGTAAACTCTTACGATGAAATTTTACTTAAGGTGCAAGAGTCAGAACTTTTATCAGAAGACAAAAAAAAACTATTAAATATTTTGATTAAATACAAAGAGGTTTTTTCGAATAAAGTGGGAACATTAGGTAGATATGTGTCTTCTTTCAAAATGAAAGACACTAATGCTTTTTTTTGCAAACTGTACCCGATCCCTTTGCATTTACGGAAAGAAGTACAGGAGGAGATCTACAGAATGACTGACGAGGGTATTATCGAAAGGAGTAACAGTGTTTTTAACAATGCCTTGCCGGTAGTACGCAAATCCTGCGGCCGTGTTAGAATTGTCTTATATGCAAGAACACTAAATAAGCATATTGAAACGGAGCATGATAGGCCGATTTGTATTGATGGCCTACTTACAAAGTTCGAGACAGCTCAATTTTTTAGCTCAGTCGATTTGACCGCTGGGTATCATCAAGTAGAAGTTCATGAAGACTCACGCAAATATACTGAGTTTCTATTTGACAGAAAATCATACCAATACAGAATGCTTCCGTTTGGTTAAACATTTCTGTTTCAGTTTTTATAAGAGCATTAGATGCTGCTCTAGGGAGAGAGTTGCTGAACCAACTTGTAATATATGTAGATGACATCCTTTTAATTTCAGATACATGGGAGGAGCACTGTGTATTACTTGAGAAAACACTATCAGAATTTTTGGAAAAGGTGATAACAATCAAACTAAGAAATCACATTTTGGACGTAAGGAGGTAAAATTTCTAGGACATTATGTGCGTGTAAATGGAATTAAGACCAGATTCCGATAGGACAGAGGCAATAAAGAAGTGTCCCGAACCACGTACAGTTAAACAACTTAAAGCCTTTTCACCACTGTGCATAATAAAAACTCCGTGAACCTGCACAGAAGTGTTTGCAATGGAAAAGAAACAAAGGAACTGTGATTGATAGTGTGTTGTTTTACAATTAGTTACCTACCATTGTAAAGTTGACCTGAGCATAGTGAGGTCACAAGACTGTATATGTGTTCTGGTTGTAATAATGTAAATCAGAACTACAGGTCAGTTTAATCATTGTAAAAAGGGAAAAATAAACCCAAGATCTTATTTACGTTGAAATGAAGACTCTTCTCATTTCATGAGTGAGAAAGTGTGGCGGGCTCAAAGCTCTCTTCTAACTATGATTTTTATGGAGAAGAAGCCCAACCAAATTTAAACTGGAAGGAACTTATTTAGAGATACTGAGTAGCAGGACCTCTAACTAGAAAATCTCATCGACTTAGGGGAGTGAATATCAAATGGATAGTGTCTTGAAAGAAGGGTATAAGATGAACATTAACAAGAGCAAAACAAGGATAATGGAATATAGTGTCAGGAAATCAGGTGATGCTGAAGGAATTAGATTAGATAATGAGCCAATAAAAGTAGTAGGTAAGTTTTGAGATTTGGGCAGTAAAATAACTTCTGATGGCCAAAGAAAATAAGATATAAAATGCAGAACGGCTATGGGAAGAAAAGTATTTCTGAAGAAGCGAAATTTGTTGACATCCAATGTTAATTTAAATGTTAGAAAGTCCTTTCCGAAAGCTTTTGTCTGGAGTGTAGCATTGTATGAGAGTGAACATGTATGATAAGGAGTTCAGATAAAAAGATGATGGAAGCTTTTGAAATGTGGTGGTACAGACGAATTATGAAGATTGGATGGGTGGATCATGTAGCTAATGAGGTGGTGCTCAACAGAATTGAGGAGAAAAGGGGTTTCTGGCATATCCTGACTAAGAGAAGAGAGAGATCAGTGGGATACACACTGAGACATCAAGGAATCATCAACTTGGCATTAGAAGAAAGTGTGTGCGGTAATAATCTTAAGAAGACCGAGGGACGAATACAGTAAGCAGATTCAAAAGGATGTAGGTTGCCATTCTTGTTCTCAGATGAAGAGGCTTGCATAGGACAGGGTAGGGTGGAGAGCTGCATCAGATCAGACTGTGGACTGAAGATAACAACAACAATAGCAGCACTGGACAAAGTGCTCCCTCAGAACACGTTGAGAGACTTATTTGATGTGATAGTAACAGGAACAGGTTGTCACAAGCAAGTTGTGTCCATGACAGGGCTGCATATCCTGCTTTTATCAAGAACTGACCCAAGTAGCATTATCGACATATCTGCGACTTCCCCATACTTATTATCCACATTTTCTACCAAGAAGAGAGGTTGGTTGCCATGAATGATTTCCCATCAGTGGAATTCGATGGAGTATGGCTCATCCCGATCTTTTGAGATAATATACCTCAGATTAAAATCTTAGATACACTGTTGGCCATTCAACCACTTTGACACTTCATGATGTTCCCACGAGTGGCTAGGAACGATGGTGCCATCCAGGCAGAGCCCTACATGCCTCAATAAGCCTAATACAACTGAAGTGTGGCCGGTCCACTTTTTACACAGATTTCAACTGTCCTGGCAACCCAGATGGTCAAGCCAAGATCCCCAGGGTCTGTAACAGAGAATGTTCCACGGTCGCACCAGGCAGTGGTCAATGAGGCAAGCACAAAGCTTATTACGTAGAGAACTGTTAGTATGACGTATTCCCCACCTCATGGACCCTGGGTTCGCCAAGCCCATACCCAGCAAACAAATCCTGTGCCACCTGAGGGGACAAGTCAGTCACAATGAAACTGTTCCACCTGCTGTGCAAGATGTGTGCAACAGCGGAAATATCCTGTGATTTCAAGAATAATCTGATAATTTCAATTCCAAATAAATCAGGTGCTGACAGATGTGAAAATTACATAACTATCAGTTTAAAAAGTAATTGTTGCAGAACACCAGCACAAATTATTTTCAGACTTCTGGGAATTTCCAGTTTGCATTTACACATTATGACTTACCTTGGAACATGGTTAAGAAAAAAGCAAACCTATGTTTATAGCTTCTGTAGAGTTGGAAAATGCTTCTGACAATCCACAGTGGAATTAATTCTAAATTTCTGAAGTTGTCAGTGGTAAAATGTAGGAAACGAAAAGTTATATACAACTTGTGTAGAAACCAGGTGGCAGTATGAAAGAGTCGAACGGCACAAAAGGGATGCAGTGATTGGAAAGAGAGTCGGACAGAGTTATCTCCTTTCACCAATTTTACTGAAGGAAAACAATGATAAATTTGGAAACTGAATTAAAGATCTGAATGAATAAATAAAAACTTTTGTAATTATGTTGGAAAGAGCACAGAATTTGGAAGAGCAATTGAATAGAATGCACAGTGTCTCTAAAGGAGGATATAAGATAAACATTAATAATAGCTAAATAAGTACTGTATTACACAATGTAATCAAATTATATCAAGTGATACTGAAGGAATTAGATTAGGAAAAGAGTCAATACAAGTAGTAGATGAGTTTTGTTATTTGCCCAAGTAGAGCAGATACAGGAGGCAGAATGACTATGGGAAGAAAATCATTTATGTAAAGAAATTTGTTGACTGAATATTAATCTAGATGTTAGGATCTCTTTTCTGAAATAATTTGTCTGTAGTGTAGTGTTGTATGAAAGTGAAATGTGGGTGATAAGGAGTTTAGACAAAAACATGACAGAAGCCTTTGCAATCCAGTGCTGCAGGAAAATAGTTAAGATTAGATTTGTAGATCACGTAAGTAATGAGGAGGTAGTCAACAGAACTGGGGAGAAAAGGCATATCTTAACTAAAAGAAGGGATCGATTGGTAGGATACAATCAGAGACATCAAGGAATCATAAATCCAGTCTATGGACTTCAGAACAGCAAATTAATAATTTTAATTTTTAATTTTTTTCTCCTTCCCTAGAACACCTCATACCTTTCTCATCCAGTTCCTTCACAACAGCTTCCATTCTTGACTGGTAGAAGGACTCTCCCCGCTCCTCCAGATTTATTTCCAATCTATCATACACCTTTTGGAACTCTGAAAGAATGGTAGCAATATACAATGAAGCAATTTTAATATTTAGCAAAAAAAGCATTGTATGGTAAGATATTACACTAACAATGGTACAAGGTATTTAATAATGGAAACTCCAGATTGGAATTCAACATATAATTATAAGGACAGTTTACAACTGACTACAAATACATAACAAGCTGTGATAGAAAGAAAGACAGACAGATACAACACACACACACACACACACACACACACACACACACACACACACACACACACACACACACTCAAGCTATTGGGCATGGCCTTCTTCAAAATAAAGAACATTCCACAATCTCACAGGCACACTTCACACTTCTCCAGCTACCACATTCCGAATCATGCATTGCAGTGAGGAACTAGGGGAGGGGTGAGGGGATGGAGGAGGGGATGACCCAACACCCAAATTCAACTATGTTGGGCTCATCAAAGAACTGCTCTTCATCTTCCAATCCCTACAATGGTAACACTACTTCTCCACCAATCCCACTGACCATATCCAAACGAGACACCCTGCACTCTCACCCAATCACTCCTGGGTTATTTTCCCAAGAATTTCTCACCTCCAACTTGGCTTCAGCATGTTTCCTCAAGTCCCTCCCTAAGAACTCACATCTTTCGGCAGAAGAAAGGAGAGCCATCTGTAGTTATGAAATGCAGTGACTACTCTTCTAACTACAAGTTGTGTTGGAATCATCCCAACCTAAACAACCAACAAGATCTCCAATTCCTGTTAAAATCATAACATCCCTCCCAGAAGCTATCTTCTGAATCCATCTCCCTCCATACCCCAACCACACCCCACACATCCACCTTCTACTGTGCTCCTACTGAAAGAATTTCAGCCTTTGTTGACCAACATCATCAACGTATTGTCCAGAATCTATCCTACCTTATCAAGGATACCAACCACTTTCTTCACTGACTCTCCACCACTCCTACCCCTTTATTTCCCAGATCCTTACTTGTCACAGTGGATGCCACCTCCCTATACACCATCATCTCACATGCAAATGGCCGTGCCACTATAAAACACTACCTCTCCCAACACCTCTCTGAATTCAAGCCCAATGCCTCATTTCTCATACCAGTTTTAATTGTAACAAATATTAATTTTCCTTTAAGGGCAAAGATTGTCATCAAATCCATGGCACAGCCATGGGCACCTACATGGCACCCTCCTATGCCAACCTGTTTATGGGCCACCTAGAGGAGTCCTTTCGTAGCACCCCAAAACCCCAAACCTCTGGCCTGGTTCACGTATATTGATGGTATTTTTATGATCTGGACTCAGGGCCAGTACACCTTATCCTCCTCCCTTCAAAACCACAACTCCTTATCCCATGCCCACTTCACCTGATCTTCCTCAACCCAACCCCATACCACAACCCTGAATGTTAATCTCCACTTCATTGCTGGCACCATACACACTTCCATCCATATTAAACCTACCAACCACCAAACTTATCTACACTTTGACAGTTGCCATCCCTTCCTGTCAAAAAATCCCTCCCTTGCAGCCTGCCTACTAATGGACAGCGTACCTGCAGTGAAATGAACGCCTTTTACAGAATGCTGAAGAACTCAAGAAGGCCTTCACAGACAAAAAACACGCACAGACCTCCGCAAATAGATCTCCCGAGTCATCTTCCCACACAAACCAAATCCCCTTATACCACGAGTAACCATCCGCAAAAGAGCACTCCCCTTGTCACCAGGTACTACCCTGGACTCTGACAACTTAACTGCATCCTTCAGCAAGGTTAAATTTTTACCTTATGTCCAGAAATGAGACACATCCTATCCAAGATCCTTTCCACCCCACCTAAAGCGGTGTTCCATCAACCTGCCAAGCTCCATAACATCCTAGTCCATCCCTATGCCATCCAGAAACCCGGCCACTGCCACAGGGATCATATCCCTGTGGAAGACCCCACTCCAAGACCTGTCCAATCCACCCACGCAGCACTTTTTATTCCAGTCCCATCACAGGCTTATCCTACCAAAGAAGAGGCTTGCCACATGAAAAAGCCATATAATTTACCAATTGTGCTGCAATCACTGCAAAGTTTTTTTCTAAATTGGCATGACCACTAACCAGCTGTCCATTAGGATAAATTCCCAGTGCCAAACTGTGGCCAAAAACAATGTAGACCACTCTGTGGCACAAGATGCAGAGGATCATATGCTTGTTGATTTCAATGGTTGCTTCACAATCCGGGCCATCTGGATTCTCCCACCCACCACCAACTTTTCTGAACTGCACAGATGGGAGTTAACCTTACTGTACATTCTCCGATCCCGAAATTATCCAGGCCTCAACCTACAATAGCTCCTTTTTTCCCCCACAACCAACATTTTCCTGTCACCTCTATCCTACACCTCTCCTCTATGTGTGTGTGTGTGTGTGTGTGTGTGTGTGTGTGTGAGAGAGAGAGAGAGAGAGAGAGAGAGAGAGAGAGAGAGAGAGAGAGAGAGAGAGAGAGAGAGAGAGAGAGAGACAGAGAGAGAGAGAGAGAGAGAGAGAGACTCTATCTCCACAAGTGTCCCCACTGTTAGGCCAGCAAAAAGATTTTCCCAGAAGTTAAGTAACAGGTGTAGCTCCTCAGCTATACACGTAGTTATTAACCTTACTTCTATCAACATTTACAGTCCAACAAGGGTGTTCCAATGTCTTATTTTTCCCCAAATTTATCTTATCGCCTACAATAAGTGTGGTGCATAAAGTAATATCCATAGTAATTATGCACATAAAAATATGACACATCTAGCATTACAGGGCTTGTTGAAATTCAAATTATATGACATTCATTAAATGTAAGGAAAATATTCAGTAGTGGTATTTCAAGTTAGAGTGTAGAGTAATGTCAAAGGAAGAATACCTAGTCTCAACAATCACTAATTACATGGAATCATTGAAGAAATTCTGTATGGATTCTCATGATGATCACATGATACCATATGACCTGTAACAAATTGTAAGTATTGCACATAGCACCTGCAAGTGAAGAAGCACTGTGTGAGGTACTTCCATTTGAAGAACCCTTTCAATGCCAAAACAATAAAAATTTCTGAACTCAAGAAGCATGAAAGCACAGAAAAAATTGAAGTTTAAAAAATATAAAATTTACATTCAGATTAATTGTCTCACCTTGTCTCGAGACAGCGCATATGAGCTCCCAGGCACTTGTTACTTCAGTGTGAAATTTTTGAAGCTTCACAACACATTCATATGCTTTTTTCTTGAAATCTGGATCATTATCAAATCGAACTTTTGATTCCTTGTAAAATGCCTGCATCAAAAATAACAAAGGGTAGTACCATACTAATGTAATACAAATGTTACATAAAACAATATATTTCAAGAACATCCATAGCTTTTTATGTTTGTTGATATAGCCATTCATGTGAGCAGTGGAACACTGTACCTTACCTAAAATGCAAAGGTTTTCTTTTCCTTTTTTAACATTTATGTTTCTTATTTATGTATTTATTTACTTAGTTTGATCCCAAGAATTTGACTCTCAGCAATGTGTTAAAATGTAGAGCAAATTGTATACATACAACCATAATAATATAGAAGGGAAATATGGTAAAGATGATCTCAAAAACTACTAGTCTCTCACAAATATTCTCCCCCCCCCCCTCCCATTCATTGCCAAGATAGCATGCTAGGCAATGAATCTTCAAATGGTTTCATAGTACATTGCGTTTCCAGTATATAAATGTCTGAAAACAACATTTTTATGCAACTGTATCAGTATTGAACTCTTAACAAAGATGATGTTTAAAATCTCTAACCCCTACAAAAGTAACGTACAAATTTTGAAATTTACATATAGTATCGGTCTCAGTGGTATTTCTTAGCACAACAAATAATTTCTGAATTTTAATTAGTGCCAGTGTTACACGAGCTATTAAAGTATGAATTTTCGCGGCCAGAAAAGTTTCCTCCTTTTCATTACAGATCTCGAAAAATGTTACACACTTTGAATAACATCTTAGTGTCTACAAAAAGTGAATTTTAATTAAAATGCAGTGTAACTTACGATAAGAAGGTGATGGGAGCTGCCTGGACAGCAGTTTTTATTCTCATCATAAGAATGAGATATTGAATTAGATAAATTCACAAACACAATATTTGCTGGCAGTAAGTGCACTATACAATAATCAGACAACAGAAAACACCACTTAATTCAGAGTCACTGGAACTATCCGTCTTGCTGCTAGTATTGACAGATATTATTAAGTTTTCGATGCACTGTTGTACGATACCTTAGTTCTTCCAGGCTTCCTGTATCACTTCTTTCGCATAATGCACTACCTTTTGCCAGTCTTTTGGTTCTACTGTTTCAAATGCCTCTTTCAACAGGCATTCCACTTCAGTTAATGTGAATTTTTTATTTTCTACAGCAATATGCTGCTTAACCTGTGCCCAAATCAGCTCTATTGCATTGAAATGGCAATTATAGGGAGAAGATATGAGCACTTAATGACTGTATTTTTTGGCTACTTCATCCACACTATAAATGGGATTCTTTGGCTTGTGTTGTGATAAAAGTTCTAATAATTCTGCCCTTGTAAAATTACGGTCAACTGTATCTTGCATTTCAGTAGCCAGCAAACAATGTTGTTTTTTTTTTTTTTTTTTTTTTTTTTTTTTCTTCCATGTCTCCTCAAACCAAACAATATCGCCAAAATTAGTCCCTACTAATTTTCTAAGTAAACGGCATCACCAGGCTGCAATATCATGCCGTTCCATTAATAACTTTCTGCTAGAAATAGATTTGTAGTGAAAACCTAAAATTTTCATGACTCATAACAAGGATGATTTACTACCTTAAAACAGGTCTGCAGCTAATAGAGTAGCATGTACTTTTTTGAGTGTCGGATACTCCTTCCTCAAATAAAATGCATATATTTGCCATCAAATTGCATCTTCCTGGAAAGAGTCGCATCTTCTTCCCAGGTGTCTCCAACTTGGATAATTCACCTGAGTCGTCTTTCGCGAATTTCTCCTTGTAAATCCTCATCACTGATCATTCACTGATCTGTAGAGCAGCTGCAGTTCACTCCACCACTTTATCCAAAGGAACATGAGACCCTCCTGCATTCCCCTCTCTCTCAAAATACTCCCTTAACGAACACATGTATTCACACGCCTGTCTGCATATAACAACACCATGTCCGCCACTTGTTGGAAGTTTCTGAGGTGTGTGCAGCTTTGGATTGTCTCTCTTTTGACTACTTTCATCATACACATTATGCACGTGAAGCTGAAGTCAGACAAATTTCTCACTTGCACGTCTACAACGGCTCACTGAGGGCTATCTGCCACAAGCCTATGGCAGTAGAAGTGTTAACACAGTGGGAGCCGCCGGCGCCGGCCACCCATCGGTTTATGGCTGGTGCGAGCCCTGCAGCCCGCTATCTGTCAAGTAACCAGTAGTTTAAATGAGACTATAGTATGCAAGAAGTTCCAGGTTTGAACTCTCGCCCAAGCACAAATTTTCATATGCCTATATTGTATGTTTAGAAAGCCTACTGAAAAACCCCAATTAAGGAAAAAAATTATGTACTTACATCAGACTTACACCTTAAAATTTATTTATTCTGTTTTATGAATTACAATAAGTATAACAAATGTTCAATTGTATTCAATACAAATCTCTCTTTATATATCCAACAACCACATTTGAACAATGCAAATATAAAATGCTCTTAACTTTATTCCTAAATGTATTATTGTTTTGATTAACTGATAATAGTTATTTACTGTAGAGCACACTAGCCATCTTTCTTGGTCCAACTATATTTCTGAACAATCTTTGGTTAATAAGATGAATGTCTGTGCTGAACATGTATTTTAATTATAAACAGGCCTATTGGCCTCAAGCAAATACAGTTTCGTGTGGTGTTATTGGGGTGAGTAGGTGGGTAGATTCAGAGAGAGCTTCTGGGAGGGGCCATATGATTTCAAGTGGGATTGGGAGATCTTGTTTGACTTTTGGGATGAAGTCATTCAGGCACAACTTATAGCTTGAAGAGTCAGAGAGTTGACAGAGCCCTTCTGCCAGGTAGTCACTGCGATTCATAACAATAGTGGTGAAACCTCTGTCTGCAGGAAGGATGGTTATGTCGAGATTTGTTTTGAAGTTTCTGCTGGAAGGTTTGAGATCTTTGGAACGAACTTGGGGAAAGGTGATGAGGAAAGGTGAAGGTGACAAGTTATTTGAGGGTAACCAGCAGGTGATTAAGTGAGACTGCAGGGGGATCTCAGCTGAAATGTGGCATGAACTGGAAAGGCAGAGTTCAGTGTTGGGATTAGGTTGGGTATGATCAGAGGGATTGGTGGCAAAGTAGTGTTTCCATAAGAGGGATCAGGAAAAGAAAAGTAGGTCTATGACAAGTCGAACATGATTGAATTGGGATGTAGGGCTGAAAATGAGACCTATGGACAGAACGGAAACTTCTGTGGGGTTGAGGTGTTTGGTGGACAGGTCAACCAGTTGTCTAGGGTTGTTTTGGCTCTGAACATTTGGAGGGATGTGGTAAATTCGAGGGGTCAGATAGACAAGGTCTGAGTGCTATGATGGGTTCACAAGGAGGAACTGTGGGTAGATTAGGAATTGGTGCTCTGGGGTGGCAGTACAATATCAGCAGGCTAGATAAATTGTGGTGGTGGTGTTTGGAGGGCTCTTCCAGTTGCTGGAAAACAAAGGATGTATTTAGTTTAGGTTGCACACTGACAGTATCTTACACACTGGAGAGGAGTTAGTTAAGGGATTTATGTACTATGGAGAATGTGAACATTCATATTCTTTTTTTTTATGATTATCTCACTAACAAATTTAACATAACTTCCACGGACAACTTATTACTAGGATTATGAAATAATGTTTACATTCAAAATTTCACCAGCTTACAGTAATTATCTGTTTAAATACAGAAAATTGATTATTTAAATTTAATAGTAAACTGAATATATTAGTCTTAGGCGTATAGAAAAAAAAAAGTTTAAATAAATTTATATGTCATAATTAAAAGTGTAACAGTATAAGGGATAATATTACATGAAAAAAATGAGGAAGTAGCTGAAATCAAACCCAGGCCGATATATTGGCATCCATTCGCTTACCCAATGTGCTTCAACAGAGCTGGAAATGATGTTACTCGAAACAGCTTATACCACTTTATACTATAATTGGATATCTTCTGCAAGCATTTTCTCTTTCCCCGTGGCCGACAGGTGAGATATTTTAGCAATTTGAAATATCCTGTACCTACCTCTTCCCACAGATTTAGAATCAAATTGTTGAGACCTATCCGACAACCCGTTGAAACCTATCCCTTGTCAGATTGATATTGAAACTCAGTTAAACTCAACATATACTGTAGTCTGAAATCTTTCTCAAGCATATTTCTGATATTGTATGGCTGATTCGGGCATAAAATTTTAGTAATATGAAAGGTTCATCTTTCTACTTCTTCTCTTACAGTCTGAGGCATATCTGTTAGCTTGTCAGTAAACTATAAATGGAAAGTTATAAACATATACTGATATTTGCTTATAATTGTACTTTTTTCTCAAGAAAAAATAAAATAAACTAAAATAAATATAAATAAATGATTTCTTTATTTATATTTTAATTCTTTTTAGGCATCAGGTATGAAACACATTTGTCTACTTTTCCTCATTAGTACTGTTCATAATATTGAACAGCAGAAAAGCTTTTGAAATATTACTAAATAATTATAATTTTTACTGTACTATACATCAAACAACTGTTTATTTGTAGGTAAGATCTGCAGTGAAAATACACAATTAATATAATAAACACATTTATCCAGTCACATTAAACAGTTTATTTGGTCTCAATGTGGCAGACTTCATGTGTGCACTCTAAATTGTTGTGCAGATTTCAAAATGTCAACAGGAAAACCAACCTTACATCCAACAAGAACCAAATTCCACCACCTTAAAACTTATAATCCTACCTGCTGAAAAGGTTCCGCTACCTTGGTTATGAATCACAGGGATTACCTTACGCAGGGACTTCATTAGCTGTCGGGTATATCCACCTACAAACCCTGTCACAGAAACCATATTCCAGAAATTCAACATGATGTTAATCCTCTCCTAAAATCCTTTCATACAACCCAGAATTTCCCCAAGTGTAAGTCTATCCAAATATCGCCAATTTCAACATATCAACTAAACTTCTTGAAGCCAATCAGCTAGGACACTGCACTGTCACTGGCTTCGGTGTCCCCGCAGAGAATCTGTTATTATGGTCCTGCACCTTCAGCCTATTACCCATAAGCTAACCTACAGCAAACATTTCCTCCTGACACCTCCACATTTACTGGTTGCCCTAGAACTCAAGTTTATTGAGAAAATGAAACCTTCCTTCAGAGCACAAAAATTACAAGCCATTCTTCTTGTTTGTTTTCAATTCATTGTACTACCTCTTGAACATAATGTGTGTGTGTGTGTGTGTGTGTGTGTGTGTGTGTGTGTGTGTAATCACAAGAATACTTCTGCATAAAAAAGAACAGTTACCTGAAGATCAGATATGGGTGGGACATTGGTGCGATAATCTGGGAACTTCTCTTGGAGGTGAGCGATAAGCATACCAAACTGTGTGCCCCAGTCCCCCACATGATTGAGGCGGAGTACATCATGACCCAGAAACTCAAGTAACCGACAAATGCTGTCACCAATGATTGTAGAGCTGTGGAACAAAGGAACAATTCTAAAAAGCTATAAACGAATGTTTTAATTACAACACTGTATCAAAGTTGATAATATGTTTTACCTGTATTAAAGGAAAAGTCAATCAAGAAAATTAATGATAACTAGTACATACCGTATTTTATCGCGTAATTCCTCCCCCCCTTTTTTCTCGAAATATTTTCTTGAAAACACTAGGGAGGGAATTATGCGAGTAGTTATTCAGAAAGGAAGAAAAACTATGTATTATGCAGGTAAAAGATACCAGTATACAGCATTTTGTGAAAAAATGGTACCAACAGTGCGTTTAAAATTAGTTGCGACTTTTGACATGTCGGTGCGGAGCGAGTGGAGGGTTCGCATAGTGTCCAGCGTATGCTGAGCGCCCCGGCAACATCTAATGCCACACTGGCGCCTGGAAACATTCTTTGTCAGTAGGACACAACAAGCAGGAATGAGAATGCAAAGGGCCACAACGCGACACCACGTGCTACTGTTTACATACGCTTTGGCAACAGCGGTGCCTCACAAGCCGAGCCGGTGGCGGCGGGAGTGGAAAAAGCGGGCTCACTATTGCTGTTACCTGGGCAACGGCGTCACCTTCACCCCAACAAGCCAAACGTCAGAAGTCGCGACTAATGTAACTTACTGTACCGGTATTTATTTTCTTAACACAATTTATTTTCAATTACTGTAACACAAAAGAACTGGATTACTGGTAATTCCACGGCTTCATTGTGCCTACAATCAAGAGCAGCAATGCATTGTTTCATTGTTTACCGTATTTTCGCTATCTATTCTGCAACTTCACTTTCGTCACTATCATTATTTTCAGGATCAGATAACACGTCATCATCTTCATTTTCACTACCGGTATTCCACAACATGTTGTCCTCAGATCTGTCAATGGCACAAGAAATTCCAGTTTTTTTTAAACTCTGCTTCACAATATTGACACCAATTTTCTCCCACGCACAGATTATCCACTCGCACATCGTCAGTACTGATGGCTTCCTTATCTTGCCTCCTGGAGTAAGCTGATGAGATCCCACCGCCATCCACTGTGAATACAAGCGTCGTAGGTGTTCTTTGAAAGGTTTGTTCACGCTGATGTCTAAAGGTTGAAGAATGGACATTAAACCTCCAGGAATGATAACAGGTTGGGACTTCATCCGTTTCATTTTCTCCTTTACAGCTTCCACAAGGTGACCCCAGAAACTGTCTAAGACAAGAAGGGACTTCTTTTGCTATAATGCCCCTGGTTGTCTTCCCCAGACTTTCTCCAGCCAATCCACCATCAATTCTGTTGTCGTCCAGCCCTTTTATTGAACTCTTAAGTGAATTCCATGAGGGATAGTCTTTGGTAATGTCTTCCTCTTAAAGATGACATACAGTGTAAGTTTATTGCCATCTGCTGTAACGCACAACATCACTGTGCATCTTAGTTTCTCTGCTCCAGTCATCCAGTTGCAGCAATGTGTTCCGTGGCATATCAAAAAACACTGGCGTTTGGTCAGCGTTACCAATCTGGGAGAGCAAATAGTCATATTGCTGTCACACTTTTATTACATAACGATGGAATTCAATTACCTTATCTGTATAGTCTCAAGATAATCGCTGGTACAAAGATGTTCTCCTTCGTAGACTGACATTCTGCCGTCTCATAAAACGAATCACCCAACCAACATTTCCTTTAAAGTCCTTTCTGTCAATATTTAGCATGGCAGCTATCTCGCGAGCTTTGTTTTGAATGATTTCATAAGAGACAGCACAACCATCATTCCGAAGTTCATTGACATAAGCAATTACACCATTATCAATTTCGGGATATTTCCGTTTTAGGCCCACGGAAAGATCTGGAGCTTGCCTTTGCAGCCACGAGTTTATGTTTTTGTCTCTGCCAATACAGTATTGAATTAGGATTGACAGAGAAATGCGTTCCTGCAGCTTTTACTCCGTTTCTATCGGCGTAAGATAACACATTTAGTTTAAATTTTGCCATGTAGTTTGAACAGGATTTCTGGTCAGGAGAGTACAGGATTATAAATACAAAATCAGTTGGGGATATCACAGGAGTAGGACTGATAATGAATAAGAAAATAGGAATTCAGGTAAACTACCATGAGCAGCACAGTGATCGCATTATCATTGTCAAGATAGATACGAAGCCAACACCAACAACAGTAATACAGTTTTATATGCCAACTAGCTCTGCCGCTGATGAGGAAATCGAAGAAATATATGAGGAGCTAAAGGAAATTATTCAGACAGTTAAGGAAGAGGAAAACTTAATTGTGATGGGATACTGGAATTCGGTAGTAGGAAAAGAAAGAGAAGGAAAAATAGTAGGTGAATATGGAGTGGGCAGAAGTAATGAAAGAGGTAGTCAGTCGCCTGGTAGAATTTTGCACGGAACATGATTTAATCGTAACAAACACGTGGTTTAAGAATCACAAAAGAAGGTTGTATACGTGGAAGAGGCCAGGAGACACCGGAAGGTATCAGATAGATTTTATAACGGTAAAACAGATTCCGGAACCAAGTTATAAACTGTAAGACATACCCAGGGGCAGATATAGACTCTGACCATAACTTGTTAGTCACGAACTGTAGGCTGAGACTGAAAAAACTGCAGAAAGCTAGGAAAATAAGGAGATGGGACTTAGATAAATTGAAAGAACGTGACTGTCTGGAAAATTTCAGAGGGAGATTTAGGCAACAATTGACAGAAACAGGAGGAAATAAAACAGTAGAAGAGGAATGGGTAGCATTGAGAGATGAAATAGTGAAGGCAGCAGAGGACAAAATAGGTAGAAAGGCAAGACCTACAAAAAATCCTTGGATATCACAGGAAATACTAAATTTAATTGATGAAAGGAGAAAATATAAAAATGCAGTAAATGAAACAGGCAAAATGGAGTACAGACGACTAAGAAATGAGATTGACGGGAAATGCGAAATGGCTAAGCAGCAGTGGCTAGAAGCCAAATGCAAATCTGTAGAAGAATGTATAAGAAGGGGAAAAGTAGATACCGCATACAGGAAGATAAGAGAGACATTTGGGAACAAAAAGAGCAGATCTACGAATATCAAGAACTCAGATGGGAAACCAGTTCTCAGCAAAGAAGGGAAAGCTGAAAGGTGGAAAGAGAACATAGAGCAGCTCGATAAAGGAAATGAACTTAGAGACGATGTTGTAGGAAGGGAAGAGGAAGTAGATCAAGATGAAATAGGAGATACTATACTGAGAGATGAATTTGACAGAGCCCTGAAAGACATAGGTCGGAACAAGGCCCCAGGAGTAGATGACATACCCTCAGAGCTACTAAAGTCTCTGGTAGAGCCCGCCATGACAAAACTATTTCACCTGTTGTGTAAGATTTATGAGACAGGCGAAATACCCTCAGAATTTAAGAAACATGTAATAATCCCCATTCCAAAGAAATCAGGCGCAGGCAGGTGTGAAAATTGCAGAACCATCAGTTTGATAAGTCATGGTTGCAAAATTTTCACACGAATTATCTATAGGAGAATGGAAATGCTGGTAGTAGCTGACCTCGGGAAGATCAGTTTGGATTCAGGAGGAACGTAGGAACCCGGGAGGCAATACTCACTTGAAGTCTTATCTTAGAAGAGAGATTAAGGAAAGGCAAACCTACATTTTTAGATTTTGTAGATTTGGAGAAAGCTTTTGACAAGGTTGACTGGAATACACTCTTTCACATCTTGAAGTCAGCGGGGGTAAAATACAGGGAAAGGAGAGTTATTTACAACTTGTACAAAAGCCAGACCGCAGTTATTAGGCTCAAAGGGCATGAAAGGGAAGCATCAGTTGGGAAGGGAGTAAGACAGGGTTGTAGCCTTTCTCTGATGTTATTCAATTTGTACATCGAGCAGGCGGTGAAGGAAAGCAAAGAAAAATTTGGAATAGGGATTAAAGTTCAGGGGGAAGAAATAAAAACACTGCGTTTTGCTGATGACATTGTAATTCTGTCAGAGACAGCAAAGGACCTGGAAGAGCAGTTGAATGGAATGGACAGTGTGTTGAAGAGAGCGTATAAAATGAACATTAACAAGAGCAAAACAAAAATAATGGAATGTGGTCTTAGAAAATCAGACGATGCTGAAGGAATTAGATTAGGTAATGAAACAATGAAGGTGATAGATGAGTTTTGTTACTTGGGTAGTAAAATAACATGTAATGGTCGCAGTACAGAGGATATAAAATGCAGAATGGCAATGGGAAGAAAAGCGTTTTTGAAAAAGAGAAATTTGCTAACATCGAATATTAATTTAAGTGTAAGGAAGTCTTTTCTGAAGGAATTTGTGTGGAGTGTTGCCTTGTATGGGAGTGAAACATGGACGATAACCAGCGCAGACAGGAAGAGAATAGAGGCTTTCGAAATGTGGTGTTACAGAAGAATGCTGAAGATTAGTTGGGCAGATCGCATAGCTAATGAAGTGGTACTGAACAGAATTGGTGAGAAAAGGAGTTTTTGGCATACCCTGACTGAAAGGGATCGCTTGGTAAGACACATTCTTAGACATCGAGGAATCTTAAATTTAGCATTGAAGGGAAGTGTGTGGGGTAAAAATCACAGAGGGAGACCAAGAGACGCGTATAGTAAGCAGATTCAAGTGGATGTGGGTTGCCGTTCTTACGAGGAGATGAAAAGGCTTGCTCAGGATAGAGTAGGGTGGAGAGCTGCATCAAACCAGTCTCTGGACTGAAGACCATAACAACAACAGTTTGAATATTTAGCCATTATGATGACTTGTAGCAAACTGACGTAGAAATTTGTCTGCGACTTAACATTTCAAATTTACGGTATGTTGTGACAATGGAAATATTTGTTCGTGGCACTACTGCTGCATCCATTGTTGTCCATTGTCAAGTTATTTGAAGGCCGCTCCTGTTAGAACGAACCAGGAGAAGGAATTATGCGCGATATTAATAAAATAATTTTTTAATTATGAAAAATCGTAGGGGAGGGGAATATGCGAGGGGGGAGCTTATGCAATAAAATACGGTACTTTTCATGAGATTAAATGTATGGTACAGATAACTGACGTGTATAAAAGTGAAAGTAACACACTCCCTAACTTAAGACACTAATAGTTCCTTATCAGGGAAGGGAGAGGAGCAATTTGAAGAAAGTTAAAAAGAAAGTGCAAGTCAGTCATATCCCAGGATGAAAATGCCTGCCTTTAGTGAACGGCAGCAGACAACGATGAAGAGGTAACTCTCAGCGTCCAGAATATGGCCAATGTGAAAAATTCATGAACACTGTTGGCTATAGACATACATCACGGTCATTTGAATTTAATATTTACAGACTATTATCAGGCCATTCAGAGTAAAGGCTTAGCTCTAGAAAATTTAATGGTCTAAGTATAGATAGCAATGTTCTCATGCTTTTCAGATTCTCTGAAATTTGTGTTACATTTTTTACAGACATTAAAAAAAGATTTGTTTTACTGATTACCCTGATCCAGTACTGGGTACACATTTTTGATAACAAAGAGACAATATTCGTAAAGTTGCTGGATATTTCAAAACATTATCATTATGACAACATCCAGTACACCATTGTTACATGTCTTGAATCCAAACAAGATTTTATGTTCCTGCTGTGATGAGTATGGTCAAAAGATAAAGAGATTAAAAAAAAAAAGGGTGATCTTGTTAATAAGAACCTTGATGAGAGAGGGGGCTTGAATCAGGCATAGAAAATAGGATGGAAGGAAGGAAGATTGGGGTTTGATGTCCCACTGACAGCATGCGAGGTGGAGCATAAGCTCAACTTGTTTTAACAAGGCTGGGGAAGGAACTCTGCCGTGCCCTTTCAAAGGGTGGCACCATTCCCGTTTAGTCCTAAAGTGACAGGAAAATTGGGAAAATGGAAAATTAGAGGGGAGAGAGGTGGTTTGGAGAGGGGAGAGGTGGAATTGAGGGGGGAGAGGTGGAATGGAGAGGGGGAGATATGTAAAGTAGGAAGGGAGAGGTGTAAAGTAGGAGTGGTAGAGGAGAGGGGGAGGGAAAGAGTTAAGGTGGTGGTGGTGGTAGTGGTGGTTGTCGTCTTCGGTCCAGAGACTTGTTTGGGCGAGCTCTCTACCCTACTCTATCCAGAACAAGCCTCTTCATCTCCTCATAAGAATGGCAACCCCCATCCATTTGAATCTGCCTACTTTATTCAGCTCTTGGTCTTCCTCTGCAATTTTTCCCTCCACACACTTCCCTAAACTGCTAAATTTATGATTTCTTGATGTCTAAGAATGTGTCCCACCAATCGAAACCCTTCATTTAATCAAGGTATACCAAATATTCATTTTCTCACAAATTCTGATCAGTACCTCTACATTAGTTACACGATCTAGCCATGTAATCTTCAGCATTTTTCTGTAGCACTACATTTAAAAAGCTTCTATCCTCTTTCTATCTGAACTATTTACTGTCCATTGCAATAAGAAAAAGACTTCCTTACACTTAAATTAATATTTGATGTCAGCAAATTTCTCTTTTACAGAATCGCTTTTCTTTCCACTGCCATTCTGCATTTTATACTTCTATACTACGACCACCATATGTTATTTTAATGCCCAATAAACAAAACGCATCTACCAACTTTATTGTTTCGTTACCTTATCTAATTCCTTCAACATTGCCTGATTTTTTAAGACCCCATTCCATTACACTTGTTTTGCTTTTGTTAATGTCAGACTTATACACACCTTTCAACACATTGTCCTTTCCATTCAATTGCTCTTCCAGGTCCTTTGCTGTCTGACAGAATTACAATGTCATCAGCAAAAAATAACGTTTTTATTTCTTCACCCTAAACTCTAATTCCTTCTCCACATTTCTCCTTGCTTCCCTTCACAGTTTGCTCAGTGTACAAACTGAATAACATTCGAGAAAGACTAAACCCTATTTTACTCCCTGTTAAACTACTGCATCCCTTTCATGCACTTCAATTCTAATAACAGCTATACGGTTGGCGGACAAGTTGTAAACCACCTTCTGCTCCCTATATTCTACCCCTGCTGAATTTAGAATTTGAAAGAGCTTATTCCAATCAACATGTCAAATGATTTCTCCAAATCTACAAAACAGAAATGTAGGTTTGCCTATCCTTAATCTATATTCTAAGGTAACTTGTGAGGAGTGTCTCCCGTGTTCCTACATTACTCCTGAATCTCAAATGATCTTCCCCGAGGTCAGGATCTATCAGCCTTTACATCCTTCCCTGTAAATAATTCATGTTAAATTTTGCAATCATGACTTGTTAAACTAACGGTTCTGTAATTTTCGCACCTGTCTGTGCATGCTTTCTTTGGAATGGGGATTATATCATTTTTCTTTAAGTCTGAGGGTACTTTGCCTGTCTCATACAACTTACACAGCAGGTGAAACAGTTTTGTCATGGCTGGTTCTCCCAGAGACTTCAGTAGCTCTGAGGGAATGTCATCTACTCCAGGGGCCTTGTTTCGACTTAGGTCTTTCAGTGCTCTGTCAAATTCATCTCTCAGTATAGTATCTCCTAGTTCATCTTCATCTGCTTCCTCTTTCCTTCCTACAATATTGTCCATAAGTTCATTTCCTTTATAGAGTCCCTCTTTATACTCCTCCCACCTTTGAACTTTCCCTACTTCTCAGAACTGGTTTTCCATCCGAGTTCTTGATATTCATACAACTATTTTTCTTACCTCCGAAAGTCTCTAATTTTCCTGTAGGCAGTATCTATTTTCCCCTAGTTATACATTCTTCTACAGACTTGCATTTGGCTTCTGAACCCTCCTTCGTTAGTCATTTGTAGTCCATTTTACCTGCCTCATTTATTGCATTTTTATATATTCTTCTTTCATTAATTAAATATAGTATTTCCTGTAGTATCCAAGGATATTTGGTAGGTCCTGTTCTACCTATTTGGTCCTCTACTACATTGACTACTTCATCTCTCAAAGCTATCCATTCCTCTTCTACTATTTTATTTCCTCAATTGTTGTCTAAATCTCCCTCTGGAATTCTCGAGAACTTCAGGTTGCTTCAATTTACGCATGTCCCATCTTCGAATACTCCTACCTTTCTTCAGTTTCTTCAATTTCAGGCTACAGTTCATTACCAATAAGATATGATCAGAGTCTATACTGCCCCTGGTTATGTCTCACAGTTTAAAACCTGGTTGCGGAATCTATGTCTTACCATTACAAAATCTATCTGGTGTCTCCTGGTATCTTCCACATATACAACTTTCTTTCATGATTCTTGAACCAAGTGTTAAATGGAAATTGGTAATCCCAATATAAGCATTTCTGAACGGGAGAAAGGTATTCAACAGCAAACTCAATTTAAATGTTAGGAAACATTTTCTTAATGCACCCATCTGAGGTGTAGCCTTGCATGTAAGCTTGTATGAAAAAATTATTAACAATTCAAACAAGAGGTGATTAGAAGCTTTTCAAAGTAAAAAAAAGTTACAAGTTTAGATCAAGTAACTAATGAGGTACTGAAACACACTGCATAGAAACCTAGTTCATGAAATAACATTACTAAAAGAAAGAATTGGTTACAGGACACACACCAAGACTTCATTTATTCATTAATTTGACATTAGAGGGAAGTGAGGGAGTAGGAAGAAAATGGAGACCAAGGCTTAAACACAGCAACCTCGTTGTAGTAGTTATGCAAAGGTTAAGAGAATAGCGCAAAATAGACCAACATGGATAATTACATTAAAGTAGCCTGAAATGAAAAATAACAACAAACATTTCATGCCTAAATAATAACAACAAACATTTCAAGGTTAAATAATAACAAGGTGTGAAGTGTTTGAAGTGAATTATACCATAATACACAACATATCCATAATTCAGTCTATAGCCTGTGACAGATTGTAGATTAGCCCTGATATCACAAAATACATCAATAACATTGAAGAATTTTATTGAAAGCTGGAAAAAATCATGTAGAGTCTTCATATAAAGTCAAGTCTTACAATGACATAACACAACCACGCTAAGAGCCAAAAGAATACATTTTTCACATGAAATGCTCAGAACTGAATTGAATATTGAACAAAGAAATGAAATTTAAATGGTTGCCACTGAACTTACCTTATTTTTAATTGAGCACAACAATTGATTTTTACAATATATAATTGTATGGCATTTATTGTCAGAGAAATCACCATATGGAGTTCAGCCACCTAGTGCAGAACTTCTTTATTTGAGGCCATCCCAGCTACTTGTGTATTGATTATGATGAAATGGACAACACAACATCCAGCCCCCGAGTGGGTGAAGTACCTAAATGGAAATCAGACCTGTTTTCCCTGATTCACAGTCTACTGCGTTGACTACTCAGCTACGGAGGCAGTTACTTTTAAGATAAATTACACTCTGTGAAGGCCTCAAAATTGGCTTATCATAACTTCTTGTCCTATACTTCCTATTGTTCATTTCCATAATGACAGCCTGACTATTCTCATAAACAATGAGAGAATAATTGACAAAATTCCCTTTTTTCAAGGCTTAATAACACAATTAACACCATTCTCTTCTGAATCATTGAAATTCTTCTATATAGTATGTTCTTCAGGATGTATACACAGACAAGTATAAACACTAAGATTTTTCTTGTATTTACAAGTTAAAAATACACTTTTTCCTGGGCAAAAGATACTTTTTCTGTGAAAATATACTTTACTATGGTGCAATAAATCTTATCAATCTTTTGAAACAGAAATTTTGTATATACCGAAATGGAACTTCCCAGGGTTAAAATATTATCATGACATGTAAATGTTGGGAACAGTAGTACAAGTAATAAAAGGAAGAACAGCCAATATGAGTCAGACGCAGACAGCAAGTGAGAAATTATTTTTCACTACTGTTTTGTAAATGCAGATTGCATATATTTCAATTTTTTCGTGACAACACTAATGCTTTATCTTATGATTAGGTTGTTTTATAATTTATTTCATTCTGTAAAATAACTTTGTTTTGTACGAATATGTTACAATTTTTTAGTATGTTGTTAGGTTGAAATCCAGTAGTATTCTTAAAGTCAAAAATATTTCACTCTTTTCTTTGATTCTCACAGTTTAAAACCTGGTTGCGAAATCTATGTTTTACCATTATAAAATCCATCTGATACCTTCCAGTGTCTCCTGGTCCCTTCTATGTATACAAATGTCTTTCTTGATTCTTAAACCAGGTGTTTGTTATGATTAAATCATGTTCCTTGCAAAATTCTACCAGGCGACTTCCTCTCTCATTCCTTCTACCCAATCCACATTCACCATTAATATTTTTAATAATGGCTAGTTATATGACTCCAAATTTTTTTAAGTGGCTGGTTCTCGAAATGTTAAATTTTGAATGAGAATTAGTGATTTAAGAAATTCATAGCACATTGCACTAGACTTAAAAGTGATTCAAAAGTATCACTTTTCAAACCACTATTCCGTCATCTCTGACTGATTTGGAGTGCAGCAGCCAGAGATGAGAGTTTTGTGTCAGTGTGAGTGCTCTCTACTCTGAGAAAGGCCAATGTGTCTTCTTTATGTGCCTCTCATAGCTTGTCATACGGCTTTGCGGTGAGTTGTCAACTGTTCTTATTATATTGCTAAAGTTGTATTTTAGTGGTATTAGTTTGTTCATGTTTTATTGCTACAGTATTATTCTGCAGTAGTGGCTAAAGTAAAGTTCTTGTCAGTCAATATTTTTAAAGAAAAAGTTAACTTGTAACTATAAAAATGAAAAATTCCCAGAACTCTAAAATTTCTCCCAGATGAAAAAATTCCCAGATCTCATGGACATATACACCCTGTACTTTATCAGTGTGTTATTCATTATTGGCTTCTGTTTTGCATTTGTGTTTTCAGATATCATTTTAATCTGTAGAAGAAATATCAATGTTCTATTAAACAATAGACAAATTCAAAACATACCGCAAATGCCCAACATGCATTTCCTTGGCAATATTGGGAGCAGAAAAATCAACAACAACTCTTAGTTTCTTTTCAATGGGTGGTGGTTTTACACCATTCTTCAATAGGTCAATCAGAGCCTGCTGTCCAAAGTCTGGAGACAATGAGATGTTGATGAAGCCTGCACCAGCTACACTCATTTCTTTTATTATGTCATTCTTTGGCACATTATCCACAATTTTTTTTGCAATATCACCAGGGGACATTTTCATACCTGTAAGGACAATTAAAATATTGACAGACTGAATTGATATACAATGAAAAATAAATCATAAACTAGTAAGACACAAAACAATGCCTTCTCAAGTTCTAAACTCTCTTACATATGTCCAGCACTGTATGAAATGCATATTTTATTAATGTGTAACTCATATCTAAATAATAATAATAATATAGTAAGGACAGTTTACAATTCATCGCAAAGACGTGGCGACGAGCTGTGACAGCCACATACAAAAGACACACGCATACAACACTTTCGGCCATGACCTCCTTCAGAAAGTAGAACACTCACACAATCACACAGGCACACAACACAGTCATACAACCATCACCTCCAGCTGGCACACATCGAATCACGCTCTGCGGCGAGTAAATCGGGGATGGGAGGGAAGGGGAGGGGGGAAAGGAAGATGGGTTAAATGGTAATAACGAGATGCAGCTTAGGAATGGAGTGGGGAGGTGGTTGAGGAGAGAAAAATAAAATAAACAAAATAAATATATGTTAAAAAATATACATTAAGAAAAAAATATAAATAAAATGAAATGCGTGCACACTGCAAATATACAAGACCGCAGACCCTCAGAGGCACCACTCAAAATAGGTGAGATTTGAGATAGAGAGGGAGGAACTGTAAGGTATGGGAAAAAAGGTTGAGGCCTGGATGATTTCGGGATCGGAGAATGTATTGTAGGGATAACTCCCATCTGTGCAGTTCAGAAAAGCTAGTGGTGGATGGGAGGATCCAGATTGTTATAACGACATCATCATATCGGTAGTACTCGCACGTTGGTTTTCATAGAGTAATTCTGTTACACTACATAAGCTCCCACCCAGACAAAAGTTATCATTACAATATCAGTTACAATCTATTTTCTTTCAAAATCAATAACACTCACCCTTTCCTTATTAACATGTAGATAAAAATCTTTATAGTTTATAACAGGTAATATCTGTTTAGTAGTGATTTACTTACTTTCAAACAACACATCTGCTAAATAGTAACCTTTAATTGGTTAGTATAAAGTATTTGGCTTGTCTTTTCTTACTCCGATACATCATTACCTCATGGATATATTACAGACAAGATTAACATAAATTTCTTTTTCATTCAACTATTCAATTATATACCTGATAATTGTGTCATAAAATTAGCACTAGAGGATGATGGAAAACTTTTTAAGGTATTTGTCCTAACCATGGACAATTTACATCAGCACCACTGGTAAGCCCATGCTTCCAGTTAGAAACTTGTCATTATGAAACAATTATGGAATGTTGGGTTGCAGTGAATCCGAAAAGATACAAAAACATTAGAGGCCATCCATTACTTTGCCATAGTACTTTGACCATAATGCTCTCCCTATCTCTGGAACACGACAAAAGGTTGGCTGGCTTAGCCATGCTCAACCCACGGCAAATTAGGTCCTCTTTGGACACCTAACACAATAGTCCAGCCTTTCCCTAAGTCTGGCTACTGCCTATATACTGTCCTTAATCAATTAAAAAATAATAATAAAATAAAAAATAAGGTGTGGAATGCCTATCAACTAAATACAGTAGATACAGTCCGAATTCATTTTCCCCAAAACCATAAACAACGTCTGCAGGTTCCAACTTCTCATGTACCTTAAAATTTTTCCTTTCTTATTTCCTGATGTCAAATACTCACATTCAGATGTTAATCAACTTTTCCTAATTGAATGTGCTTACCTTATCATTTCTTCATCTACAAGTAACTCAAATATCACTTTGCTTTTCTTATACCTCTCCATAACACTTTGCAATCTAATGCGAGCACTAACATTCTGTGCATCAGTTTCCTCAAGGTTTATCTAAAGGGATTTTATATTCCTTTTTGGTCACCTCTTCTGAACGGATTTTAAGTGCAAGCATACCACATAAGCACTTAAAAGTAAAGTAAAAATATCCCGCTGCAAGACCTGTCCAATCCACCCACCCTGCACTTGCTATTCCAGTCCTGTCACAGGCTTATCCTACCCCTCAGAGGCCGGGCCACCTGTGAAAGCAGCCATGTAATTTACATACTGTGGTGCAATCACTGCGCAGCTTTCTATACTGGCATGCCCACAAACCAGCTGTCCATTAGGATGAATGGCCACTGCCAAACTGTGGCCAAAAACAAGGTGGACCACTGTAAGGAAATGGATTATTAAACACATTAAATAATAATTCAATTATAAATGATCAGATGTTTTGTTGAAAATAGTGATGTTTCACAGTAGATCATTTTACTTTTAAATATATTCTGTTGTGGGTGTATTTATTTTTCTTTGTTCAAAGTGTTGTTCTTGGCTCGGGGTGTCTGCACAATTTTGGCGTGGCCTGACATTATTACAGGTGCATCAAAGAGATTTTGTCATACTGGGTTGAGAGGAGCACCAAGAACAAAGAAGAGACTATTTATGAATATAGACACATTTCATAAATAAGGGATTATTAGGCACTCTTGATATTGTGTAACTATTGTCTTAACAATTTTAATAAGTAAGTTGAATGGTTGAAGATTAACTCTGTGTTACTGAGTCAGTATAACTTATTAAGGCAGTTAAAAAAAAAAAACAAAAAAGAAAAGAAAAGAAAAAAAAGACATGTATGTATAAAAACGTGTGTGTCCGTACAACAGCACAGGGTCTGGTGCAAGAAGAAATTATCTTGCTTTGGAGAATAGTTATTGAAACCACTATTTTGTGTGGATCCTTGCACAGCATGCAGTGGAGCATATTTCAATAGCTGCTTCACAACCAGTGCCATCTGTATCTTCCCACCCTCCACCAGCTTTTATGAACTGCACAGATGGGCGTAATCCCTACAGTACATTCTCCGATCCCGAATTTATCCAGGCTTTAACTTAAAATAATTACCCTTTTTTCCACACCCAATAGTTCCTACCTCTCTATCCTAAGCCTCTCCTATTTGTGTGTGTGTGTGTGTGTGTGTGTGTGTGTGTGTGTGTATTTTGTGCCTCACCCACCTCCTCACTCCATTCCTAAGGTACATCTAGTTCATCCCATCTAATACATACATGTTCTGCAAGGCCGTGCTGTATCCAATCCCACCATCATGACATAACCTCCCTATCCTCCCTCCCAAACACAATGCAAAATCAGTAACACTATGTTCAATGTTTGTTGGTTTTCGTAGGCACAAGACTACTTAATTCTGTCACAGATGTTCGCTTCCTTGTTGTACTACCCCATACTTATTATACAGCAGCAGTGTTTATTAGTTCTTTGGTGCAGTACAGTGCCCCTATCGCTTGTTTGCTGCACTACGCAATCACTACTTCAAGCATAACCTACATCTCAAACAATTTCACTGATTTCACTTTTACGAAATGAAGTTGCTCAATGCAAATCAGTGAAGTAGTTTAGGAGATTAGGTATTTCTAATAGATGAAGAGACAGCTACTGAAAACTCTTAAGATTGCAATGTATCTTTTTTCTGTGATCTGATTTTGATGAAATCATGCCTATATGTTGCCCCAATCTTAGCTCGAATTTCCTGTGAAAACCGCATGAAAATGTGTAAATAGTTTTTTAATATGTTTGCAAAATGTGTTTTACTTACATAGCAGCTGTACATATACATTAGACTGTGATATCAGTATGTGAATATATGGATTAAACACGGCGAGGGTTTATCAAATTTATATTCATTGTGTTGAATCATATTTCATAGAATGTAGCAACAAAAAAATTCAGAAATATGGTAAATTTGAAAAGTCAAAGAGTAAGTAGTATTTTCAAAGGGTAATAATCCGATAGCTGCCCCGAACTTCACATGAACACCCACAGCACTATCTATTAGTTCTTTGCTGCATTATGCCATTCTTTCCAAACATGAAATACACCTAAAACTTCCAATTACGATATCTTTTACTGTCCTGTTCTGATTTTGAAGAAATGAAGCCTATATGTTGCTCCAGGATATTCTCTATTTATCTGTGATACCCCCATGAATGTTCATTTAGTAATTTTGGAGATTACTCTCTACAAATAGACACATGCCATTGCTTCCAGAGAAATGTTTAAATTGTGATATCTTACTTTTTCTGATCCGATTTTGAGAAATGAAGCATTTCTGTAAGCACAAGATACCCTCACGTTTCCTGTGAAAAACCCCAGAAAATATGTCTATTAGTTTTGGAGATGAAAGAGAAAGATAGACATGACGGTTGCCGATGAAAAATGTTAAATTGTGATATTCTTCTTTCTGTGATTCAATTTTTATAAAACTAAGTTTATGTGTTGTCCCAAGGTACGCTGAAGTTACCTGTGAAAACCCTGTGCAAATTCATGAAGTAGTTTTGGAGAAGTGGTTTCTAATAGATGAATAGACAGACATGACGGTCTATGAAAACACTTCATGATTCTATTTTGATGAAATCATGTTTTGATCCTGAAACAATCTTCGCTCATATTTCTTGTGAAAACCAGATCACAAATTTTAATTCAATGCTTTACCTTTATCTTTAATGTATTCGTCCTGTAGTTTTGAAGATTGAAGAGAACAGCAACAGGCCTATATTTACAGATTTATTATTAGTATAGATATGTTGTACAACTGTAAAATATATTGATTTGTATAAATGCTGTGTCAGTAAAATATGTTGCGAATATGGTTAATAGTAAAGAAGTAATAGATTGAAACGTGATGGTTGATGGGGCGGTTTTCCATGAACGTTACTCTTTACATCCTCATATCTCATGAACTATGTGTCATACTGTGATACAATATACATTCAGCTTTAAATGTGTATTGTGTGTGCAAAATTTCCTGCGAGTACAATTGGTAGTGCAGAAATTATAAATTTTAGCGGTATACCGAATGCCATAGTTTTGCTCCATGAACAGCGGAAAAGTAGTAAGAGAGAAACTTTTTTCGTTTCATTATTTTGATGTGGTTGTCTGCGAGAAAAAGTTTAATAAAGGTATAAAACTATGTTTAAAGTTTGTTGCAAGTCGCCAAGTACTGCCATTCTCATATAGGGTATTTATAAAGTCTCGTCGTATTATGTAGCATTTTTTTTTGCAATTCCTATTGTTCATGACATTATATGTCCTGAAACATGTGTCGTATGTGGTTCTTACCCCAACAGCTATTGTTACTTCATGGTAAGGAATATGATACCAAATCTGGTTGAAATCACTCCAGTGGTTTAGGAGGAAATGTGCCGCATTGTCGTTTGACGCATCAGTTATTCGCGCATCTCATAGTTTAAGACATCATATCTCCTTACATATGTGTCGTAGGTGATTCTTACCCTGACAGCAATTGTTGCCCAATATTAAGGAACATATGTACCAAGTTTGGTTGAAATTGTACACCAGTGGAGAACAGCAGTATTATATATTTTTTTATTTTTTCCGTGACTTTCAACATGATTTGCCAAGTCTTGCCGCACCTTCCTTAGGACAGAGGAAGGCCGATAGCCTCTGCCATATGTTTGCATCATGCACGCACATTTCCGTTACCATGTGCAATCCAAATTCCATGGGCCGATTCGATTTGTGCTTGGCAACCGGCAAGTGTCACCGGCCCTCGCAACTGCGGGCGCGGGACTCGCTGATCAGAGCACCTGTGTCAAAGTCCTCACCGCGGATCACAACCAATCAGAGTGTGAAACATGCAATTAAGTAGATTCGGCACTACTGGCTAGCTGCGAGATCGTTAAAGATGGTATAGGTCTGTCTGCCACCGGCTCTCGACCCGATAGCACACTGACTGCTCTTTAGCCCCCTGGGCTCTTTCTCCTACTTTAATCATCATAATGATTACTTCTGTTGTACACTGGTGGTTCTCCTCAGGCTGTAACCCCAGAAATTGTATTCCCTTTTCTGAAATATAACCATTTCATTACACTGCAACACTCGTGTCCAAGTATGATTCGCTCACCCTGTCAAACCCCGTCCGGAAAAGTCCACAGCGTTTTCCTGTTCGTGCCATACCTGTACAAAATTGTTCCAGTAGTTTAGGAGGAGATGTGGAACAAACACACACACACACACACACACACACACGTACAGCCTATTTTATAAGATGTAAGGTTGTTGTTATTATTATGTTATTTCTGTATAATACATGGAACAACATTATAATTAAGCGTTATCAAGGTTGTGATCATCGCAAGTGGGGTTGTCGTATCTTGTCATGAAACTCCTTATTAAAATGGTTGCGACAGAATAGCTTATCCACAAACTGCCCTTTTTCCCCCCTTAATCAATCTCTCACTGTTACATAAGTTGTGAAGCGTTTAAGAAATCGCAATGGGACAAAAAATAAGTATCTTCAATCATCATTGCTATTCACTAATGGTAAACAGTACCATACTTGCCACTGCGTGCACACGTGCTTGCCTCCACACACACACACACACACACACACACACACACACACACACACACACACACAGAGAGAGAGAGAGAGAGAGAGAGAGAGAGAGAGAGAGAGAGAGAGAGAGAGAGAGAGAGAGAGAGAGAGAGAGAGAGAGAGAGAATAAAATAAATACCTTGTGCCTTTAGAAGCTGTAATATTGGCAATGCTGAATTGCATTGATAATCCGCAAATTTTGGAGACAGTGAAACATTAACAGGAGGGTCAGCCAAGTCAGGAAATGCTGCTTCTATGGCTCTGGAGAACAAATTGGTTAGTTCACCTAGTACACTTCGCATGCTATTGCTGTCCACATCCATTCCCTGCAATTCATAAATAACTAAGTCAACACTCGATACAAAATTAATGAATGGACACTAATTATTTAATCAAAGATATTGCTATTATGTGAACTGATGTAACAAAAGTCATAGGATACTTCCTAAATTATATCAGACCTTATTTTGCATGGCACAGTGAAGAAACTCAATAAAGCCATGAGTAAATGGGTCATTGAAGGTCCCTGAAGGAATACTACACTATGTTTCCTCTGTAGCTATCTACAATTACAAAAGTAAAGTGTTTGAAGTGCAGCATTTTGTGCATGAACTGTCCTCTCAATTATGTCCCATAATGTGCAATGGTATTCATGTCAGATGATCTGGGTGGCCAAATCATTTGCTGGAGCCACCTAGGATGTACTTCAAACCAATCATGAAGAATTGTGACCCAGAGACATGCAGCAATATCATTCATGAAATTTCCATCAATTATTGGGAACATGAAGTCCATGAATGGCGCAAATGGCCTCACAGTAGCCAAATACAATCATTTCCCATAAATTAATGGTTCAGTGGGACAAAAAGATCATCCTATTCCATGTAAAAAATAGCCCACACCATTATAGAGCCACCATCAGCTTGCACAAAGCCTTGCTGACAACATGGGCCATGGTCTCGCAGGGTCTGTGTCACACCCAAACCTCACCATGAGCCCTAACACCTGGAATTGTGAGTCATCTGACCAAACCACAGTTAACCAATCATCTAGAGTCAAACTGATGTGGTCATGAGCTCCGGAGTGCCACTGCAGGTGATGTGCTGTTAGCAAAGGTTTGGTCATCTTACTGTGATCGACCTTTAACACTGTGGCGGCCCTTGGCCATACAATTGAAATGTGCAGTTGACAATTGCCAACTTGGCAAGAAAGTTTTTTCTGATGGCATGCACGGTGCCAACCATGGACAATAATGCAGGTCCAGCCCAAGTAATACCTTTCTCTAGCTGCACCTCCTCAGTTGGTGCCTTTCTTCTACAGTGGACGCATGCCAACCAACACTTCAGTGTACCCGTGCCAATCGACTCGCCTCATGGCAAGACAGCGCCAGTGTTCTTGCACTACTGTGACAGCCGACGTGCAGCACACCACAATGCCAACTTGCCTCCATACCACACCTTCCACCCTCACCACAACATTTTCCTTTGGCAGTTTTTGGCTCCATGCCACTGACCTTTCGCATCATGCCCAAATTTATGCCATCTGTCTGCATTGCCATGTTGCTGCTACGGCAGTTCCACTACACCACACTGTGATGGACTACAGTGAACAATTGTATATACTTGTTGAAACATTCTATTGCCACTTCATTATACATATAGAAAATAAAAGCATACGTTTATAAATTGTGCATTTATTGAGTTAACAGTGGACCAACACAATCCACTAACACCAAACTGTACTGTACTCTCATAATGGATATGTCCATCATACATCCCACAATATTTCTGTACGGTAGTTATTTCACACAGTGTTGCTTGTCTGTTAGCACCAACATCTCTACTCAAATACTGCTACTTTCAGTTGTTAAAGGAAGTCAGTCAGCCACTGCATCGTGAGAGGTAATACTTGAAATTTGGAATTCTTGGCAGGCTCTTCAGACTGTAAATATGAGATTATTAATTTCACCAACAATTTAAAAATGGAATGCCCCATGCCCCAACTACCATACTGTGTTTGGAAGTATGTCAATTCCTGACATACGGCCAGAGCCACATCGAAAAATAAGTGAAGTAAAAATGACATCTTTGCCAATGTAGAACACATACCTTGTGTACGTGATCGCCATCGGTATCTGCATGTATACATATATAATGACTTTTGATACCACTGTGCAAGAAATACTATTTATCAAGTCACAACACAGCAGCTGCCTGTTGGAAACAGTTGTAACTACTTTCAAACTATATTAAAAGAAAAATAAGATAGAATGATAAAAAATCAGTCTAATATTTACAGCCTGAGACAGTGAATCACCTTACAAACAAAATGCCGATTTTTTATATCACAAAAAGGGAGAAGGATACTAAACATTTCAAACTTCATCAAAGCAGAGATTATATGGCATAGCTAGAACAAATTATTGGCTTGGCTATCAAGGTTTTCAAATTGATGAGTGGAAACAAACAACAGAAACCTTCACAGAATTGCAAGCCATGAGTATAGGAATGTAGGAATCAAATACCAAAGGCAAATAAGAACAAAGTCTAAGCAACCAAGAAGATATGTAAACTGGATACACAGTATGGAAGTAAGCCATGTGACAGCCTCAACTCCTTTTCTTGCATTTTCTTCACGAGATCCTCCAATCCCTTTCTGAACATTAATTTTCTGATGATTTCATTCACACCTCTATCCACATTAATCCTATCAAAGTATTTACTTTTTCACAGCTGCCATCCCTCCTGAACACCTGATCATGATCACACCTGATCACGATCACACCTGATCACGAACAACGTATTTACAGTGACGAGAACCCACTGCCTCAATATGTTGAAGGTCTCACAAATACCTTCATAGAGATTACTAACCCCCATACCTAGACCACATACATAATTCTTTTGTCGTATTTCCACACGCCCCCAATCCTCCCTCTACTCCCAAATAACAAGCCATTATGGAGCAACTCACTCATCAACCAATATCACCCTGGATTGGAACAACTGAACCACGTCCTTTTATACAGCTTTGATTATTTATTATGATGTCCTGAGATGAAAGAGATCCTACCTGAGATTTATCCCACCAATCCTAAAGTTTTTGAGGAGTTAAGTGCAGCAGCTGAAAAAAGAAGCTTGTGATTCAGCTGGTACCCCAGCTTCAACAAGCATGCTAGCTACAGGATTCATGTATGAAAAACCCCCATTGCTAAACAAACACCAATACGGAGGATTGGGTCCACGACCTGCAATGCAGGAGCTGCAAATGTTCTGCGTCATCAGAAGAGTATCAACATCCCTACCACGAGCCGAGGTCTGTGTTCCACCCAACAAAGAGTGGTGGTCATGGAAGTTCCCCAAAAGGAGAAATGGTGGGGGAAGTTTGGCAACCAGGGCAATGAGGTCAGAATGAGAGACTACCTAATCTGAGGGAAGGTAAACAGACCAGATTAAAAATTTCTCCATAGCCCAGATTCTAACAGCCACTGCCTCCATAGCCATGTGGAGAGGCACAGCAGCACTGGGGACAGTGGTGAGGACATGAACACAGACACTGTAAGACTAAACAAAGCAAAGGGAAGTGGCAAAGTAACTGCTGCAGCTCAGCTAGGTGGTGGGAAAAAACCACCGCAGTTTCAATGGAGAATTTCATTTTCTCTGAGCCGAACGGTCATGATGTAACAGATAAGGTCAGTACAAAGGATCACCTGCTGCTAATGATTGAGAATCTACACTGTCTAGAACCATTGGTTCTAGAGATCCAGTTAGGGTGAGATCCTTGGGGGTTGCGAGGACCTCCACCTCTCATCTTCATAAGCAGAAAATGTGGCTTTGAAGGCTCACTCTCTAGTGATCAATGGTTATGCCGTTGTCCCCAAAGAGACTGGCGAGGACATGACAGCAGCAAATGACATTACCATTTGTACAGGGTGGAGCTGCTCGTACTTCTTCCTTGCATTGCAGCAGGCTATTCTGGTCTGCACCCCAAGTGGCACTGCTAAAGCAGCGGAGGGCACTGAGGTGCCGCCAGGACTTCTGTTTCAGTTGGCGAATGTGTGGCTGCCACGTGAGCCGGTCATCAAATACCAATCCTAGAAAACTGGTCGCGGATGGTTTCCGTAACTTCTGACGACCACCAAGGCACTGTATTTTGCTGGGAGCATCCAGATGAATGGGGGATTGTGCGTTCAGCAGCAGATAAAATCTTTTGGGCGAGACTCTCAACCACAACATCGATATTGTCGTCTGGTAGAGGTCCAATAGTGGCAGCAGGAGCGAAGTCATCCCGGTTTGCCTCATTTAAAGCCCACCAGGGAGGTCGTGCAGGCAGTGATGATGGGGTAGTGATTGAAAGACAGGAAAATAATCACTACCACACAAATCGTCATGTGTCGTCCAATGGACAGATGGTAAGAGGCCAGGGTCAATAGCCGAGAAAGTACCATGAGCCACACTGAAATGTGTGGGGGCTTCGGCGTTGAGCTGGAATAGTAAGGTCTCTACAACTCTGCCACAGCCAATGACTATTGCGCCACACCACAAGGTATTATGGGTGTTAAAATCGCCCAATATTAGAAAAGGTGACGGGAGTTTGAAGATCAGCACAGCTAGTGTGTGTGGTGGTACATCACCGTCTGGTGGAAGATAGAGGCTCCAGATGGTTATGTCTTGTGGTATCCTTACCCTGACAGCCACATATTCTAAAGGTGTCTGAAGAGCCACGTTTACTATAAACAGAGTTAAGTATATACACACAGACACCACCTGAAACTCTGTTATACAGACTCCGATTAAAATAATAACCCCTGTAGCCATGAAGGGTAGGGGTCCGCATTGCTGGAAACCAGGTCTCCTGGAGAGGAATGCAGAAAGCCGGGTTTTGCTTAAGAGTTGGCGTAATTCAGCCAGGTATCGGAAAAATCCACCGCAATTCAAATGAAGGATGGTCTGGGAAGACATGAGGTACTAATGAGGGCTTTTTATACCTCAAGAACACTTGCAGGCACTGCTAGAGAGGATATCCATCATTTCTGAGGTACCGTTGAAAACTAGGTCCTCAGGGGATGCCAGAATCTCCACCTCGTCCTTGGAGACAACCACTGTGGTCTCTTTCCTTTTCCCACCGTTTTTCTTCTTCTATTCAGCCTCTCACTGCTCCTTCTCTAGCTCGGGGGTGCGGACCAGTGTCACCAATGTTTGGGGGGGGGGGGGGGGTAATTGCTCCCCAAGGTTGGGGTTTTGGGAGCAACACAGGAAGTGGTGCCCCCAATCATCTGGGGGGCAGGTGTAGATGGGAGGGCCTGTTGGGGTTGGCTTGTTTGGTTGGGATAGGGGGACTAAACTGCTATAATTATAAGTCCCCTGATGGGGAGGGTAAGGAGTGAGGATAGGAAAGGAGGGAAGGGGGAAAGGAAGAGCAGTCCGGGAAGTACAACTGGCTGAACAGTTTGCGGCCTTGTCGCCAGGGATAGTGAATAGGGGGCTGTAGCATATGAAGTGAGCATGCTTACTGGGTGGAGCTTAAGGTACTTGTGTTTAGCCTCAGAGTATGTCAGCCTGTCCAAGGTCTTATAGTCCATAATTTTCCTCTCTTTGTGCAAAACTGTGTAATGCAGCAAGAAGGGCACGTGATGCTGATTGCAGTTGACACTGACTGCAGGAGGGGCACACGGGACATCAGGATGAGATGCACGTCCACATTTCCGGCAGGCTGGATTGGCATCACACCAGGAAGACATGTGCCCAAACCAACAGCATTTGAAACAATGCATAGGGGGAGGAATGTAGGGCTTCATGTATCACGGTAGATAAATACGTCGAATAAAAATGAATGCCTCACCATTCAAGGTTTGTTCTTAGTTCCTCATCAGATTGAAACAGGAAGTCCTTATGGAATATAATGCCTTGGACCATGTTCAAACTCTTGTGAGGTATTACTGAGATGGGAACATCACCTAGCTTGTCACAGGCAAGCAATGCCTGTGACTGCGCTGAGGATGACGATGACGTCGTTATGACGACTGCCCCTGATCTCATTTTGGACATGCTCTCGACCTCTCTACACTTCTCCTTATGGTGCTCCACGAAGAATAAAGGCTTTGTCAACTGGAAGGATTCTCCATCTGTTCTGCTACAGACAAGCTATTTAAGGGCATAAGCCTCACCTTGTTGACGGGCCTTACATTCCTCCCATGGGGTGGCCAGGGAAGGGAACCAGTGGGGGTCATACATTAATGCATTTAAATCAGGCCTTCTTCGCTTAAAGAAGACAGTTGTACGTCCGCCAACGTTTTGTGATCACTTCATGCTGTTCCCACGAGCAGCTAGGAACCCACACCTTGAGATTGAGGTTTTTTTTTTTAATAGAGGCTTGTACTGTCCTAATGACCCGGGTGATTAAGCCAAGATCCCTGGGCTCTGAAACATACAATGTTCCACCGTCGCGCCTAACGATGGTTATTGAAGCTTGCACAGAGCATACAGTGTAGCAGACTGTTGGCGCAGCACAACCCACAGCTCAGGACCCCGGGTTCGTTGAGGCCCGTACTCAGCAACTCAATGCTGATCCCCTGAGGGGTAGGGTCATATGTTATTGCATTGAACTCTGTCTTCTCACACTTAGACAGTGGTTATACATCTGTCAACAGTGTGCATTTCATTTTGGTCTCATGAGCAGTTAGGGAAGTAGAAGCCCATCCAGGCATATCCCTGCTTGCCTGGGTAAGCCTGATACAACTCAGATGCAGCAGGTTCCTCAGAGGTTGCCTACTAGCGACTGTTCCACCTCAACAGCCACAGATCTCCTCGAGCCGCAGCAAACCTTAAGGGATGGGGTTTTCCTCGCAAACTAAGCAATTAAGCCAGGATCCTGCACTCTGTAAAGTACCAAGTTCCACTGTTGTGCCATACAGTGGTCACTGAGGCACGCACAGAGCTTACAGTACAGTACAGGACTGTTAACCCAATGCGGTTCCCAGCTCAGGAACCCTTGGTTCCCAAGCCTGTAGCCAGCAAACTAATGTCGAGCCATCTTAGAGGTGAATTACATGCTCTTCCACTGCTATAATAACAATAGAACTGGCTGTCAGAAGATCAAACAGTAGCAAAAGCAGTAAACCATCTAATAGACAAACCTGACAGAATATAAAATCAACTTTCAAATTAATATTTTTTTCTAGTAAACTAAGGATACCCACCTGTAAATTCCATATTTATTGGTACATCAGCTGTAGATAATTTATATAACAACATTATATCAATAAAATTATAGAAAAGAAAGTTCCATCATTGTTAGTTCATTTTATTTTAATATACCTTTCCATCCATGATTTTTCCCTGCTGCTTGTTCTTTTCTTCCTCTTCTTTGATAGACTGCAAACAAGATGAGAAAACAGTATATAACCAGTTCATTATCAAAATACAATTCACAATGAAGTTGCAAGTCATGAATGAGAAAACGAAAATAAAAGTTGCACAAATAAATGTTAACTTGAAGCCTAATCAAGATCTTTTTTTCTGTAGGACTGATAGCTGTTCTTGATCTGCCAAAGAGTTTTATCAGATTCAATATCATAGTATTGCTCACCATCATTGCTGGGTACTAATTTACACAGATTCACTTTTAATATTATCATTCCTTGTCCTCACAACGAAAAATATTTTAGGGAACTAAAATTTATGAAACTATGTCATCTCAAAAATCTTTAAGTGTTTGTAGAGCTTATGGGACTTAACTACAGGGTCATCAGTTCCTAAACGTACAAACTACTTATGAACTAGCTAATACTAACGATGGTACAAATATCCATGCCAGAGGGGGATTTGAACCCCCGACCGTAGTGGCCGTGCAGACCGTGACTGGCGTGCCGCAGACCGCTCAGCCACCGCAGCTGGCTATGTCATCTCAGAATGTCATTTTAATTAGAGAACTGTACATCACACACTTTTAATATGCAACGTAGTCTTATATGAAGGTTGCAGTACATCTACTCAACGTGTTGTTGACAACATGTGTTATTGTTATTATTATTATTAACATGTGAGTTTTTCCCCCCGAGGAATTGGTGCATTTATCAGCTACACAGGACAGAGAAATGACATTTATTGGGGGAGGGGGGGGGGAATGACATTACAGATTGTACAGAAAAGGGTAAGTTGCTCTTCAGTATAAAACTTTAACACACTGCTGCAATGTAATATATAAATGGAGTGTCCGTATGTTTGTGTGTACGTGTTGCATGTAAATCGACAGTTTTGTTCCAATCTTTATGACATTTGGTACAAGTAAGCTTCAATCCATGAGGACGGTCACTGTAAGTGTAACAATGACATATGATACATAGTTCATGAGATATGACGTCATAAACTATAGGAATCGCAAAAAACTGCCACATAATGTGGCGCGACTTTATAAATACGCTATATGAGAATGAGGGTACTGAGTGGCTTGCAACAAACTTTAAACACAATTTCAAACCTTTACTAAACTTTTTCTCACTGACAACCATAGCAAAATGATGAATGGAAATAAAGTTTCTCGCTTACTACTTTTCAGCTATTTATGGAGTAAAATCTATGGCTTTCAGTATGACGTCAAAATTTGTAATTTGTACACTACAAATTGTAACCGCAGGAAATTTTACAGACTGTATACTCACATATAGTTGAGTGTACCTACTAAATTGTATCACAGTACAATACGTAGTTCATGAGATATGAGCACAAACAATAATGTTCATGGCAAACTGCCTCATCACGCACCAAGTTTTAATCTATTACTTCTTTACTACTACCATAATTGTAGTCCTAAGAGATTTTACAGACATACAGCCTTCATAAAAATGAATATATGCAACAAAAGTGGCAGGAATAAATAAATAAATAACCAGGCAACATCAGGTTTTCAGCTAGCAAATAAATAAATCTCAGTCTTAAGTTGAAGCATTTCTGGCAACAAAATTTATTTCCTACTGGAATATGTAAAGTGGATCAAACTGTTCCTGTTAGTAAAATTTACAGAAATTCAAGAATTTTTATAATATCCCAATTTCTCTAGTCTCTTATATTACTTACTTGAAATTAACGTATTTAATTAAAAATTGTTACTCATTATAAACCTTCAAGAGGTAAAATTTGTAGTGGTGCTGATAAGACATGTAAAAGCGAAAGTGCCAACACATTATTTTGCTTTCAGAACTACTAGTTTCTTCTTCAGAAAGCAGAGAGGCATAACTTCATAGATGTGAAAGGACAGGTTTACTCACAGTTCGGGATTAAAAAGGCCCACACTCATTCTCACTAAAAGTGGGTTTCTCCAATCCTCTACCTTTGAAACCAACAGATAGGATAGTAATGTCCGTTTTATCTTTATGTACCAACAAAAGTAAACATTTCTCCTCGAATGATAACTACTATCAAGTTAACAATTCTGCTTGTAAGTTTCACATTTGAATTTTCTTGTTATAAAATTAATCTTTAAACATAAAGACGTATCCATATTCCCGTTGGTCATGCCATAACATAAGAATGACCCCTCCGATTTGGTTGATCTTTTGTCATTTACATTCTTGATTCTCAGGAAAAAGTTTTCATAAAATAAAACTTTTGGGAAACAGTCCAGAAAATTGGAAAATATGAAAAAAATTTGCAAATGGCTTTTCAATGTCTTCATGAGTGTCTATTGCATACAAATCTATAGTTTTGTTCCAATCTATGTGAAATTTTGTACACTTGACCTTTAAAACAAGAGGAAGCTCACAGTCTACATAAAATTTCGTTTGGTGCATGGCAGAGAGTAGTTTAATTATAGACTTTTTAAAATCTATAGTTTTGTTCGGATCTTGGGTATTTGACCTTTGAGGCAAGGAAAGTCATTGTCTACATATATTTTTGTATGGCGTGTAACTAAGTGTTTCTTGATTACTATCTTCTAAATAAAATTACTTTGTGGCTGATGTCAAGTAGTGTGGGCTGCTTTGTATGTATGTGCAGCCACTTCTAAATCACAGCTGCTGAATGTTGGCAATATTACACTCAAACATTTCAACAAGAAGAAAACACACCCTCCTGACACTTCTCCTTTATTCAGTTTTCTTAGATTATGTATATGACCTGACTGAGAATTTTGAAGGGAGTGACATGTTCTATTAGCTTCAAGTCCAATTTGCAGTTGTTTTACACTTTTCTTTTAGTAATGTGTCTTTTAAAGGAAGTAATGAAAACAGCACAGTTTTATTAAGTGGTGTCAACACATCAAGAAATGCAGGCCAAAAGAAATTTCATTATCCCAAAATCTCATATACAAGGCAGCCACAGAACAGCACAAAGACCTCACACCTTAAATACAAAAGACAATAAACCTTGATACCCATGAATTTCAAAGGCAGGAGAAAAGAAGTAGCAATGGCTGTAGTTCCAATAAGATGCATCAGTTTATGGCATTAATCTCTACCTGAATGAACAGAACAGTTTACCTTGTACAAATGCAATAACAAGCAGCAAAATTTTTAACAAATGTCTCTACAACCAACTCAAATACTGCTCAGAAAAATGAACACTGAGGATGAAGGCTAACACAGTAGCGCAGTTTGTTTCTATTGTGGATGCCTTTGGTATATGACAGATCACACGGTTTCAATTTTACCTGGAGAATTAGCTATTCTTTATGCATACCACATACTTTTTGCCTTCTTAATGACTTTCAGAACGTTACAATATGAGGATCTACTGCATATCAGCACATGGAGTAGGAAATAGCAATCGAGCCACAATATAAATAAAAGTGCTGCATTTACATAGAAAGAAAGATCTTTTATTATGAAGCAACACTTTGGGTCATATGAATAAAAAAGAGCACATGCTCCAGAGAAGATTCTCAGAGCAAAAGAACATTCTCTGAGTAAGTTCTCAATTTCATATGCATAAAAACTTCGAAGCATATGCTATGAGCAAGGAGTTCATTCTCGCTACCTCCCCTCCTCTTTGAGTAACTTCTCCGCGTGTCATGTCCACCACAGAACAGCTGTTCAATCATGTATTTCTTTAAACTAGCTCAATCAGGCAAATTATGAAGTGTACAAATATGGAGTAGGCATCTACATGTTCAAGAAGAACTGTACTATGTGAAGGAGCATATTATTAAGACTAAATGTGCACTTTTTACGAAAATATATTCTTCTGACGATACAAAATTTTCATCACACTAGAGACTATTTTAATGAAGTAGGGTTAGCACAATTTGAGAACGAAATTTTAAGAATGCATCACATATTCATCTGTTATAACATGAAATGCTGTCGGGAGTTTTCTAACATGAGATAGGCTGACTTTTTGTTAAATATGACACCCAATGGTCTGCTCATAAGCGTTAGGCCATGTGATTTTGTTACAAGAAACAGGCTGCTATGTATGTAATTAATCAGTTATTAACTTTCCTGTCGTGTCTACTTACTTCTAACATAACAGAAGTTAACGATTACAAAGTCAGAAAGCGCATCTTAAATAAGCCAACTGATTTGGAAAGAAACAATACTTCAGTAGGCCTACCTGGTATTGCAACAATATTTATCTCGTGATAGAATCTGAAGTCTTGGGATGCACTTTATTTGGAATTAACATCGTAAGGCCTTACTAATGGACCCTATTTAAAAACACACTATTATTTTGCTATGTGCTGTTTACAACTATAAATATACACTCCAAACAAATGGGTAAAACACGCAGCTGAATCCACTTGTATGTCATTTGTGTGTCGGTCCAGTAATGAAAACATTTCTCTTACATCACTCTCATCACTATATAAAATGCTTGAAGTGTCACACTCACGATTTTTCTGAAGGGAGCTATCCGCCAACAAAATGGTTTTATTTGCATTAACTTTTTAGGCCCCCCTTACTTAAAACAATATAGATATGCACTCACACAAAAAGTAAAAACCAGTTGACAAGTATACCAAACAGATTTGAGAAAGCCGCTCAATACTTCGTCAAATGTCTTCCTAAAAGTTTGCAGTATAGTATTAGTGAAGTCATTATAGAAACATCTTATTATTACATATATTGTAACCCATGTGTTTGTATGTATCTACTGAAGTCACCAGAGTTGTAAATTACTTTAATATCACACTTGTACCCTGAAAATTCGATGTTAATTACTATCATACCTGTCAATTTGTTATTAAAATATATGCCATGGTCAACAGTGCATAACAGGCATCAAAATAAGAAGGATGCCCACATGGAGCCAACAATAAGGACCACTAACAAACAACAAAATTTTTTACTAAAGACATTTTCTATTTTATATGTGTGTGGTCTTCGTCACTAGCTGGTGTATAAACAAAGTAGAGACATGTATTTCTCTACATACTCCTAATTAGTCCAGCTGCCAAACTAGCTTTTCAACGATTTTTGACTCACCTGTAGATGGGGATACCGCCCGTCAGCTTTGACCCGTGACGCCATCGCAGCGCGGTAGTTTTGAGGTGCGTACGTGTTTGTAGAAGACGTTAGTGATTGTGTGGTGGTTGAGTTAAAGACGATAGTTTGTTTACAAACAAATCAGATTAATATTTTGTGTTTAAAAAGTGATGTGTATCTTCTCGCTGATGGTTAGTTGCAGGTTAACCGAGATTTTTCCTTTCTTTTTTCGTATATGAGCACCGAAGTTGCTAAGACCTGTCATCGATGGCACATTCTGTAATCTATAATAACTACAGATTATTTGCTCCGACAATACAGAAATATACTGGTCTTAGATCTTGATCTCATGGGTAAAAGCAGACGGGTGGTATCCCAGTCTACAGTTTTGCACGATTTTTTTTTTCCCCGCACTCAGTACGAACATGAAAACCAAACATACGAGTAAAATCTAGAAAAAGCCAGTATGAAATGTTTTAATACTCACCCGTTGTAGAATTCGTATTCGGTACTTCAAAGCGTTATTTGCGTCGGTCAATTTCTTAATATCTGGATTAGTTTTCGATAACTCACTCACACAACTCCCTCCTTTTAAACTGTCTAGTTGTTTAGACAATGAAACAATAGCCGCTTCCTAATAAAAATGTAAAATTGTGAGATGAAATTTTGTACAATGGTTATTGTAGTGGACTTACAGTACCGTTACTTACAGCCTGCTCTGCTCGAGTCTTATAGCTTAACAATGTTGCCTCGTCCATCCCCTCAACAAAACTAAAAATAAATAAATAAACAATACGACACACAGCTGACAGTCCACGTGGGCGTGTTTATTTCATTCCTATTTCCTCTGATACTCGCGCCACATCAAAGAGCATAGTAAAAACAGTAAAGTTTTCATTTTTCTTCCAGACAAAGATAACATGTATAAGGCGCAGCACCGGGTCTGTCTCGCGGCAGTACACACTAGGCTATTCGGACGTTCTTTTCGTTCAAAGAGCTGCAGCGCTGCAGCTTCCTGCAGCAGCAAACCCGGCATCAGTCGTAAAACCAAATAGACTTTTTTCCAAGTAAAACATACGAATATATTTTGCAAATCACCTGATATTAACGTCTTTCCAAGACACTGTTGTGCAGTGGAATGTATTATTAAGGAATAATAGTATCTGTTGCACTTAACTGATCTGAAAACGTCACCAGCAATGGACGAAAGGAAATAAAAATGAACAAGATTTTTGTGGCCACTAGTCCGCTAATAAAAATGTGGTCATCGTTAATTGCTATTTTAGAGAATTTTCATCACTTTATTCACTTAGTACAAACCTTTCCTTGAGGGTAATGTCGTATCATAAATGACGCCCTTTGAATTTTGGAGGTTAAGCCGGCATAACTGAAGACTGCGATACCACCTGTTAGCTTTTAGCCAAAATTGTCAACGAAACTTCGGAAAACCCGTATGCGGGATATCTTAATACTTTTGTATTGTAGATTACATAATTATCTGTAGTTATCCTCGTAAATTACTGATAACAAAATACACTATCGATCACAGATCTCAGTCGAAAAAGTCACATGGGGGAAGAAAAAAACCTCTCTAACCTAACCATCAGAGAGGAGGTACAGATCACTTTCTAAGCACAAAATATTAATCTGTAATCATTTCTGTTTGTAAACAAACTATCGTCTTTAACACAGCCACCACGTAATTACTCACGCCTTCTACAAACATCTATGACGTCACGGGCGGTATCCCCGTCTTCAGTTGAGTCGTAAAGACAAGGGGGGGTTACATTTTACTTGTGGCCGGGTGGGGGGGGGGGGGAGTGCGACGGCTTGGTGTTCTAATATTGGCAACGAAATATTCGCTTTACTAAGGTAAATTACTGAATGGAGAAGCATACATAAAAGAAAGTATCAACCATAAAGTAGAAAGAGCATTATTTTATTTCACAGTCCAACACGAAAGCATTCACTGGTCGTTGCCAACATCAGTGCAGTAGGGAGCTGTGCCCATAAGTAAAAGTTTACTGTGGGATACAGTCGATTTTTCTAAAGCCGAGTTTTCATAAACAACTCAAAATTACTTCAGTAGGCCTACAGTTTTCTCAGAACGTAAATTATCATTTACGTGAATTTATAAGGTCGATTTCAATGGAATTATTGCATATTGGAAACAAAAGACACATTTTCTTGTTTTTCTGCTGTTATTGTAAGAAATGTGGCTATGATATCTTCATTCTAGGAGCACTTGGAAACACCACAGTATAATCACGCATTTATATTATACCAAGAACTTTCTTGTCGATTTTCAGACAACACTTGTATGTAATATCGTCATTGCATTCCATCCAAACACTACTTTGATAATCGAGAAGTTATGCCTGCTTCGAGAAAGAAGCTGTCAGTAATGTATTTCTTCAAACATGTGTTTTCTTTCTCACTGTAACCCTCAAGGGCACAACATAAAACAGGCCTACATGTGAAATCAGTAGCTAATGAGTTATTAGGGTACCCTTTGAAAGTACAGCTAGAATTTGTCTAAACTCTGAAACTTACTTTTCAGTTAGATTCTAGTTACATTGCTTCCAAGTATTCATCCATTTATTTTATTTATTTATTTTCCTGATCGTGTCCAAAACACTGAGTCTGCAATTCTCAGTGTTTTGGAGTGGGGACTTTTCCTTGTACTATTTCTTCACAACAAATTCACCTAAATTTAGGGTACTTGTATTTAAGGACCTTGATGTTATGTAACAGTCAAATATTAAATCCTATTTTCTGTGGAAGCTGGTGCCAATTCAGCAAATGTTTTAATGGGCATCTTATAATATTTCTGAAGAATTTCCCACTTAATATTTTTGAACTTAGATTCAGTCTGCTTGTAATATCTCGGATACTTCTGCAGTCTCACATGACTCTTAAATGGGTTGCAATTTTACAATTTTGCCTTTAAATACGAAATGTGTAAATAAAAAATACTACTAAACTGCACAGCTAGACATCAGTGCAGTCTGAGTAAATAAGCAAATAACTTTTTCTTGTAGTTTATCATAGGATGTTAGCCACTGTCATGGTGTGTTCTGCCACTGGATTACCAGCACTTAAATGTAAAATCAATTTCACTTACAAAATGCTTATGACAGAATGTATTGGAAAGTTGCATGGTATGTAAGAAAACAGCATTACAAAGAAAAGTAAACATCACAACCATATGAGTCAACTAATTTCATAAAAACAGACTTATTTGGGTTTCTGTAGAGGTGTGGAAGCAGCAGATATCCGATATGGTTACAAGTTCTCTGTAAGACTTCAGAATTGATACACTGAAATTATCAAAGGTTTCACTGTTCTCCAGCCTATATCTACTGCTGTCTGGTGACAAGTCCAGAATAGTAAGTGACAAGGTGGAAGTTGTAGTTGGAAGCAGTAGGCTAATGGCATATTAATGCACACCCCAACAGACATTAGTAGAAATTCTTCAATCAAGCAATACATAAAATAAAGAAATGATAATAAGCCACCTACAGTTTATTAATGTATGGAGCGCAGATACACACAAACGTTTATAGTGAGAATGCTATTTTCAGTTGTCTATACATCAACCTGCTATAGGTGTGTGGGTGCTTTTTCCTTGTTTTACATATAATCTGCAACTACTTTACTTCACATTTGCTCCATTCCTTTATGATAGCTGAGTTAGAACCATAGCTAGAGTCTTCTTATATTGAGATAGTTGTGTGAAAATTTCTATTTTCAAAATTTTCAGACTTGTAGCTTTTCACCAAGTTGTCATTCATCTGTACAGGTTACTTTTTCTTTTGCCAGGATAGCCACTAACTGAATGTAGCAAACTAGAATTATTTTCATTAATTGCCAGATATTTCAGATCACTGCAACCAAGGTGACTAAACCACATGACAGTATACACACAGTGTAACACTAAAACAGTATAAGTTTTATTTGTGTGTTATGGGAGGATGGTATCACCTACTTCATATTGTAACAGATCAGCATGGGCAGATTACAGTAAGTGGTAGAATCGTCACCTTTGAATGAATTTTACATTTGAAGTGAAAAGGGATCTTTTAATTCAGTGATTTATACAAGATTAAGCTGAAATTTAGCAACACTGTGACATTTCTTTCTTCTGTGTACTCCCCTGGAAAACTACTTACTTTTCCCTGTTACCTAGCTTTCATAGAACTCTTACATCTAATGGTATACCTCCACTCCATATGAAATCGCCCACATTAGTAGTGTGTGAAGTGTTTCCCAAAATAAATGGAAGAACAGCTCTGTGAGTGCACTATTTTACATTATCAGGTTTCTACATCATTTGGTTCAGAATTATTCATCTTCTGTTAAACGAAACGAAAAAAATAAATAAAAAATTATATATTTGTATACATTCACTGGTGATTGTATCTAAGTCAACGATTTTTCACTCATGTTGGACTACATTTCGAAAGGTAACCCAATACAGAACAAAATTATTTGAGCAGGGGGTGGAATGGCGTGTGTGTGTGTGTGGGGGGGGGGGGGGGGGGTTGCAAGCAATATTTTACATACACTTCATAAAAAGTAAAACACTTGGAATAATCTCCTTTGTCTCACATATATTTTCTCAAATTTATCAAGTGTTTTAATGCATACTATTTACATACATCGCTAGTAGACTACAACAAATGCAGGCGGGACCTACTGCCTAGCCTTATCTTGAATAGTTGCGAATGAACGAAGTCAATTATTGTGAATACGGAAGATTATGGTATCTATGACGTCCCCATTAGGACTATATACAACATTCAATGCCAAAAACAGATTGCAAATTTCATACAACCTACATCACAATGGACTAATAGTCAACGAAATTGTGTGTTGCAGTTAATTTATCGCAAGTGAATTACAAAAGAGTCAAATGTTATATTCTTTGTAATGTGGAAACCAATATTAACTTTGAGAATATATTCACACCACGTTGCATAATTTTTAATCGGAGGTACGATTCCATTCAGATTTTATGGTTGGTATTTGGAAATACGCAGCTTCAGGGACATGGAGCTTTATTTATATTTCATGGCACTTATTTACACTTCTAATTACACACCGCTACCAGTAGAACCACGCAACGCAAAAGAGTAATAGTAACAGTTTTTCTGCTAGATAACATAACCACTATAAACAAAACAAGCAGGTTTCTACTGAGAGCAAAGATCATGAACCGCCCAGAGAGATTTTTGGTGGGAAAGCACGGACATGCCAGGTGTGAGGGAAGAAAATGGGCGGGACTTCTGCTAGGAGAAATGCTGTATCTAACGTTTCCTCAAAACAAGCAGGTTTCTACTGAGAGCAAAGATCATGAACCGCCCAGAGAGATTTTTGGTGGGAAAGCACCATGGAAAGCACGGACATGCCAGGTGTGAGGGGAGAAAATGGGCGGGACTTCTGCTAGGAGAAATGCTGTATCTAACGTTTCCTCTGCAGCCACAGCTGCAGCTTGCTGTAGGTTTGCTCTTTGAACACGAATTTCCGTACTGCGCATGCGCGGTAACAAACCCTGCAGCTCTTTGAACGAACCCTTAGCTGTCGGAAGTGACCAGTCAATTTTGTTTCAAGAGGTTCGTTTAAGCAGCTGTCAGCGAGCTGGCGCAGAGCTAAAATTAAGTTCAAGCAGCGCATTCACCCGTTTGTGGCTACTTGCCGAGTGGCTGCTGTTTAAGCAGTAAACGCAAGCTACCAGATTCTACCTGGAAAAATATTTCTGGTGCGCTCAAGCTGCCAAATTCGCGCATGCGCAGAACTGTCTGAGTTGTAGTGGGAGGGCGTTCGACGTGATCCGTGTTTGTGTTTCGTGAAAGTTTCATTTGTTTGTCTTCGTCTACAAGTGTCTTGTGATATGAAAGCAAAACGGATTTCTGTGACTTGAAACTGTTAGGCGAATTTATTCAGAAAATTGCTGAGGGCTAATACAATAATATGATAATATTTCAGTTTTTTTATTTTATTTCCACGTTATTAGCAGAGATCAAGCATTAAGTTGACCTAATTGTCGGCCGCGATGGCCGAGGGGACTGCGGCGCGCCAGTCACGGTGTGCATGGTCAGGGGTTTGAATCTCACCTCGGCCATGGATATTTGTGCCGTTCTTAGTGTTAGCTAGATCATAAGTAGTTTGTAAGTTTAAGGACTGATGACCCTGTAGTTAAGTCCCATAAACTATACAAACATTTGAAATGTAATTCACACCTGACAGGTCATTACATATATTTTAGCTGTTAAAAAAATTGTGCAGTGTACATGAGTTCCCTGGACTTAAACCATACTAAAGATTTCATTCAGTGAACGAAATTGACTTGCTATATTAAAAATATATATTTCATATAATAACCACCAAGCGGAAATGTCTATTATTGTTGTAATATTGGTATTTGGACACACTACTCATTATCGGGTGTTCATACAAGATCAAGAATTATTCGATTTGAAGAACATTAACGTTATTTTTGTCGGTTTTCTAAAAAAATGGCTTTTTCCAGTCAACTACAATAAACTGTTCTTTGCCACAGAGGCGTCAATTTATTTGAAAGAAACAATATTCCAGAGTGTTGCCTTGTTTAAACTGTTCCCTGTGTTTCAAAGAGCTCGGCTTTTATCTTATAATGCATATAGTGTTAACAGATTTCATATTCTGCTATAATAAAGAACTAAATATGAGGTTATACTTAAAGGAAATTGGTATTCTGAAAACCACAAAGAGAACCTTAATATCAGGTACACCTACAATAATCTGGACATGTTGATATACTCTTAACAGCGAAAAATGGTTTGAGTAAGATTACGAAACTGATACTCTTAGTTTATCCTCAGATGTGTGGTTTTGTGAAACAATGTAGGATCTATTAATGCTGTGTGTACGAATATTAATATATGCTTACTTGAAGGTTAATATGCCAGCGATTTAATCAGTAATTGAGTATAAAATAAATACCTATATTGACAGCTTAATAAGAAAAAATGTTTTCTTTTAGGCACCCACTCTACATGAAACAATGATTCATATCTCTGTGGGACATTCTCTAGGTTTCAATTCATGACTTAATTTGTGTTTTTTACGGTTTCAATTTATAGACTGACCTTCCTTGGCAAATTACGGGAACACACTGTCAACAAATCGTTCAGTGTTTTACCATTGTAAACATTTTCGTTACTTTGAACGTATGATGTATTATGTGAAAAGTTTTAATACCGTTATCATGGTTTCATTAAGTCACATTAATAAAACCGAAATATAAACCATTGTTGTGCTGCATAATTGCTCGGCATCACATAGGAATACCAAAATAATGAGGTTACAGTACAGCTGTTCCACCACTACACACAAGAATCCTAGGAGAATTGGGACGAAAAGCGTTCAAGCAGTGCAAGCTCCAAATACGTCATCATAGCTGCGCATGCGCAGTAACTCTTACTTGGTTGCGATTGAAAGTAGCTTTCTGGCAGCTGCTTAAACGAACCTAAGATGTCTTCTTATTTCGTTCTGCTCTTTTTCTGCCACACTGAGCACTCCATCTTAATTTCGTTACTGCTGATTTATTTCGTTGTTGGTGTTTTCTGTTATTTTGTTGATGCTATTTTTTGGTGAACATGAGTGATTCACACAAAACGTTTCAAAAGTGTGAGGAATGCAGTTCAGAGTTCAAAATGTGTCAGAACCTCTATACACTTAATATAAAGTTCATTTATCTGAGAACATTCGTGTGTCGAAAAATGGAAAAGGAAGTTTCCACAATGTGGAATTGCATTATCAAGATGCAGTTCCTTAAAACGCCATCAAATAAAATGTTAACACACTATGCTCCATTCGAGTAACGTCCTGCCATGTAACTCTGTGACATCTATTTACTTGGCATGAAACTGTACTGGACAACTAAATACTGCCGTTATTGTAGATGGCTTTGGTATAGTATTTGAATGAATAAAAGATGACAAATTAAGTAATTGAATTTGTCATGCTTTTATGGCAGTGCATTGAGTACCAAATACGAAACATTGGATGATTATGTCACGCTACGGAATTTATGTCTAAAAATGATGTATTAAGATATCCTGTATACCGGTTTTCGACACGTTGAGGACGTAATGGGTCAAAGCTGACATATGGTATCCCAAGTTTTCACTTATGCCCGATTATGTATTCAGAAGATAAATTGCTATACTTCATTAAGTTTAATAACTACATGTACGAAATTACCCACTTTAGGCATAACTGAAAAATGTTGATCTAGTACTTCTTAATCATTTAAGGATATTGCCTATTTTGGCCAAATGTGACAGTGCACAGCTTACACCTGAAATCGTGAATGTATTGACAGCCATCCATAGTGCAGTTTATGTTGAACAGTGACAGCTATTTTGAGTTGGTGAAGCCAACAAATCTGTATGCGAAATAAGTCATGATGGTAAGCTGATCTGCAGTGTAGTACAGTGTCAACTTTTTCGCCACATTTATTTTGAAATGTTAATCACATTTCACTATAATAATAAAAAGTTCCAGATAATCACAGGCAAAAAGAAAACAAACACATTTCCGTTGAGTATTTTGGGCATCCTGTGCACATGTAATATAAACTAAGAAAATTGCAATGACGGCTTATTGCTGAACCTTTACACCATTTTGTTTGTTGTAGACTAGCTGAACCTCCGCTGCTTTGCATGCGTAGGCTGGTTGGTCTGCACCAATTGTTTCTTTCTAATCCTGATGAAGAATCCATATCTTAAGTTTTGAGTTGAGTTTTGAGTTAACAGCGCCATATTATTGAAAATCAATTTTTGCATGTTGTATTTCACCTCCTTATTGGTCGAATTTCCAAAAATACCGAAACACGCGTCTTTTAAATTTGAACCCTGAATCCAAATCCGAATTTTTGTAGTTCTAGCTTCAAAATTGCCTAAATAGCTACGTATATTCAAAAAAACGTTTCATACCCTATTTCACCCCCTTACGGACAGAAGATCGAAAAATCACTTCTTAAATGACGCCTACAGAGTAAGATCAACACCCTCCACAAATTTCAAGTTTCTATCTTCAGTGGTTTGGGCTGGGCGATGATGAATCAGTCAGTCAGTCAATCGGGATATTTCCTTTTATATATAGAGACTAGCTGAACCCCCACTGCTTCGCATGCATAGGCTGGTTGGTCTGCACCAGTTGTTTCTTTTTAATCCTGATGAAGAATCCATATCCTAAGTTTCGTAGTTATAGCTCGATATTTGAGGTAACAGCAACACATTTTTGAAAATCAATTTTTGCATCTCGTATTTCACCCCCTTATTGGTCGAATTTCCAAAAATACCGAAACACGTGTCTTTTTAATTTGAACCCAGAATCGAAATCCGAAAATTTGTAGTTCTAACTTCAAAATTGCCTAAATAGCAACCGATTTTCGAAAAACATCCCCTCTCCAATTTAATCCCCTTGATGGTTGAATTTCCAAAAATACCGAAACACGTATTTTTTAAATCATAACAAACAATATAAATACCAATTTTTGCAGCTATAGCTTCAAAATTGTCTTGACAACAAAGTGTTTCCCAAAAGAATATTTGATCCAATCTTTTACCCCCTTAGTTTTTGAATTTCCAAAAATACCGAAACTCGTGTCTTTTTAATCCTGATCAAGAGTCCATATCCTAAGTTTCGTAGTTATAGCTTGAAATTTGAGTTTACAGCAACATATTTTTAAAAATCAATTTTTTGCATCCTCTATTTTACCCCCTTATTGGTTGAAGTTCAAAAAAATGCCGAAACACGTGTCTTTTAAATTCGAACCCCAAATCCAAATCCGAAAATTTGTAGTTCTAACTTCAAAATTGCCTAAATAGCAACATATTTTCGAAAAACACACCCTCTCCAATTTAACCCCCTTGATGGTTGAATTTCCAAAATACCAAAACACGAATTTTTATAACGTCTAACCAACTATACAAGTATAAGTTTTTGCAGCTCTAGCTTCAAAATTTTATCAATAGCAACGTGTTTTCCAAAAGAATTTTTGATCCTCGATTTAACCCTCTTACTTGTTGAATTTCCAAAAATACTAAAAATCATGGATGTTTAATCATGACCAAGATGAACGACTAGAATATGAGGTGGGAATTACACAGATCGTATTAAACTTAATTCTTCAATAGTTCAACAACAAATTCCGTTAGGAGCACGACTGCAGCCAAATATTCTAACCCCCTTGACTGCAGCCTTGTGTTTACATATAGGACAGTCACGTGACATAAACTTCCAGCAGCTAAACGTCCAAACTATAGATTTACTAAATAAAAACTAGACTGCTCACTGGCGCTAGTGTCGCGTCCCCACATTGAACGTGACATAAGCCGCAATTTGCAAGGAAACAGTGCGTAAATATTGTTCGTTCGCGTGCTTCTTTTAATTGTAACAGTAATAATGGTAGCAAAGCCGAAGTTGGGAACAGCGTTACATTTCACACATCAGTCATTACTTGTATACTTCATAGTATTTTCGTGGAGAAATAATAAATCATGAGCGTTTATTTTTGTTTAGGTTTCCTCTTACAAATGATTCTCTAGAACTGATAAAAGTACTTTGTTGCATGTCAAGTACTTATATTTTATTTGCATATAAATTACTAAAAATACTAACACGATTTATGTTCTAAGATGAGCTGAATGAAGAACTAGGCTTATACGAGGTATTTACATTTTTAATCATATATATAAGTATGAGCCAAATGTAGATCGAATAATTGCTTTTAGATAACAGGTGGTAATTATAATTCGTAAATGGCGAAATATTTTATCGAATATTGCATACTCATACACTTTGAGAGGTACTATCTCTGTTAAAAAGTAATGTGCGAATGAAATGCCTATTTAAAGTTTTATGGGTTATTACAATTATTCATACTCAAGTTCGAGGAAGTTGAAAAAAAATTCTATGTAATATGGTAAGGAATGTAGACAAAACTAAGCTATGCAAAAATAAGCGTTCAAAACGTACAGAGTAGTGGGCAAGAAGTAAACAGGGCCTGGCAGAAAAATATGTGGATTAAATAATAATCGCACTCTCTGCTACTTTACAAGTTTCATGGAATCATCTTATGCAAATATCTCGATGGAAAATCGCTCCACCTCCTCAGAAAAGAGCCTTACATTCTTAAACTTCGTGTGTCTATGCAGACATATTTCGGAAATTTGGAAAACTTTATTCATTTAATAATACTTTTTCAACAGAGTGCATTACAGAGTAATTTTTTTTAAAAACAAACATGCGTTTATTTTGTGCTTCATTTTGCTCCTGTTTTGTCTCACACTTAAAATCACAGCCCCAGTACTAGGGTTCATCCCTGAAAATGGCTGCGGTCAGCAGCTTCAATTAGAAGACAGTTGCCTCACTTCTCCACTATGGCGTGGTAGGGGCTTGGTCCGAAGAGCCAAGTGTGTACTGCCGCAAGACAAACCCCTGATCCATTCCTCTCGGAAAGAGCAGTATATTTCCGCTGTTAACCTTTGTTCCTCGATAACTTCAAGGTACGTTGACATAGGCCACAAATAGGTGCCATTGAAAAACTGCTAGTGCCAATTGCAAATATTTGGGTGGCGCCACTCAACTGTCGACACTTGACAACGTTGAGGTCATTTGAACTTTGTGATGCCATTTCTCAGAATCAAAACAAACCGCCGCCATTTTTATTTGAAGTCTATTGCTGTATTTTGATGTTTTCGTGTATTTATGCCTACGCTTTACAAACAGTGCTTATTTTAATTGCTCATCAAATTAAAGATCTTTCCGTAATATGTGCTTTCAAGTATGGTTTGTTGGGTGACAGTGATAGACATCAGAATGCAGGACAATGTTTTCATGAGCATACTGTAGTTAATTTGTGTATTTTATGATGTTCTTATTGAGTGTATGCTTAATATTTGTGTGTGAGGTGTTATTGAGTGATTACTGAAGGGAGATTTGTAGGTACACAACAAACTATTTAATTCTACAAATGTGGAAAATAAGTGTGGTGCTGGCAGTGTATTCAGTTTCTGGAATTATCATTTTCATTGGTCATAAACACTTTCCACGTGGATTTTAGAAAGGCAGTGACAAGGTCCATGTTGTAATTTCAGATTGAGTGTATCTGTTAATTAAGGGAATGAACTGTATTACAATAATTGTCAGTGCAGATGTACATAGCATACTCTCAAAAATCGATATAAATTAAAAAGTCGTATTTAACTGTGGGCAAGTGCAGGTAGCTATATTAAGTTTCAAATGAGCATCAGTTACATTGTAAATAGCACCCAGAACATCAGAACACTGAACTTGTTTTTATGACAAGTTATCACGTTTGAAGAGATGACAGGTAATGGTAGGTGTCAAATATCACAATGACTCTTATAGTATCACTTAATCAAGTACTGCGTTTGTAATGTTGATATCTCACAGAGCTTGATAAGCAGATTCCAATCGAAATTTCCTTTTTTTTTTTTTTTCTTTATTCGTAATTGGTTCAGTAACAGAGTTTTTTTACATGTGCTACTTGGTTTATACCTGTCTTTGATATATGAGTGTTGTTTATACGCAAAATATATTTCCAAACAACAACACTTACACTTTATTTCCCTCTTATTGTAGTCTTATATCAGTTCTGATACGATAACCTAAATGACAACACCAATGTCTGTTCGAAAAATCTCAGCTGACGCCACGTTGGCTACCATGCAACCAGGATTCTGATAGGAGCGAGTGGAAACGGCTGTGACAGCACCACTTCCATATAAGCCGTAATGCCACATGCTATGGCGCCGTTTTTGTGGCCAGTGTCAACTTACCTTTACAGTACTCGCTTGTTTCTTCCGTATCTGTTACGATATTTGAGAGTGAAAATGTGCGGGAACAGTAGAGTTTAAATTGCTGTGGCTGAAGCGAGTAGGAATGATATTTATAATCTTCCTTCTCACATAAGCGTAGTTGGCTTCCTCTTTCGAATATTTGGCGATTTCACAAATAGTTGGCTGTTTATACATGAACATGTTCCGATTTGTATGTGTGTAATTATCCAGGAACCTAAGCAAACTGCTCTAATACGATTGAAATAAATACCATCGACATTTGTGTTCTCGTAACTAATAGTTAACACAGTAAAACTGATGCAGTCTGCAAGTCATGAGTGATGAATGATGTGTATTAATGAAATGGTAAATTGTGGAGGACCACAGTCAGATATAATTTCTTTGAAAGGCATTAGACTGTCATCAATTATTTCTTAATTCACAATTATGGACCGTATAAGTAATTTGATGTGTCACAAAAATAATTTTAAATTGTGTGACATCAAATCAACATTCAATTATTTTCATAAAATGGGTTGTCATGTTCCATAACTCAGCACAAATCGAAAATGTACTGTGTCTGTGTACAGACACCAGACATAACGAAAAAGTACAATTCATTTGAATGTGAAGACACTGGCATGACCATGTTTTGTTTTCCGTCACATCAAGTAGCATTACCATTTACAGTAATAAAACCTGAAATCCGTGAATTAAAATACAACTGTTCATAGTCAAATGCTTAACATTTCTGTAGCGATGCTGTGTTTTCTCTAAGTGATGCTATCATGCGGCGTGTGCCCGAGTGTCACGAGCGTGCTGTGTTTATGTCTTTTCATTTGTTTCTACGTTTTGTGTTTTCACAATGTGTCGCGATGTGCGAGTGTTTCAACCTCGCGCCATGTAAATAGTTTTAGCGTCAGCCACCAGAGACAATGTGTTTTCTATAATATTCTATGTTTTTGCTACTCCTTGAGAACAAGTATTTTGGTAAAACTCCAAAATAGCTGATACATCTGCAGCAGTGAATGTTGGTAACAGTGATGAATTGGCCGGAAAGATGATGAATCACGGTAAGTTTCAAATAGCCAATGAGATTATAGGCAGCAACAACATTTTTCTGTTCATATGAAGTAACCAACATAGCTAATTTTGAGGAAGCCAATGAAATTGTGGACGGCGGCTAATGTTTTGTTATCAGAGTAAACAACAGTAATTTGAAAGTACCTGCAAGGAATTAATGTAAGACATATTACAGGTTCGCAAAGAAATTCTACAAAGTTATATGCATAAATCGTCAGAGAGAAGATTAAACAAAACTACATGGAGAAAAAGTCGCTACATTCGTGTAACATTTAATTACATAAATTTGTCTAGAATCTTTTAATTGAGAATGAACGAAATTTCGTAGCGAATAAGTCGGGCGAATGTACATTTAGATATAAAAATCAATTATAATTATAGTGACTAATTATCTGTATCTAGTAGGAGATTCTGTTTTCAAAGACATTCTATACATGCTCGTAGCACCATTGTATTTCTGCATCTTAAAAAAAACTCACGGGATACAGACAGATCTATGATTTATGGCAGTCACAGAGGTACATCAACCACTTCGAAAAATGGTACGTGCATGCTTTCACGCGTGCGTTTAGGTATAACGTAACATTTTCTACTTCTGCGTGGTTTTTGTTTTCTTAAAAAAAAAAGAAAAAGAAAAAAAGATAGAAAAAAAGAAAACTCACAGTATGCAGGGACAATCATGAAACAAAACGACGACCTATTTCACACATTCAGATATTCCGCGAAAGCAACTCTGCAAATATGATTGGATACTGGATTCTATCACCCGATTGGCTAACAAAATTCCCAGGAAACACTGCTGTTGCCAACATTGGTTGAGCCTGAGCTACGGATGTATCGTCTATTCTAGAGTTAAGCCAATTTGTGCAATTAATTTCAGTACTAGCGTCTAGATCAAATTATTATCATAATTTATGCAGTGCAAACAGTCGTACAAGCAATTATAGGTCTACGACAAAGTGGTGATCCCCACGTGAATATTTATTTGTTTTTACTTTGTAAAGCACGTTTTAGAAATGGTCGATAACCCGACCGCAGGAAATTTGGCTGTGTCAAGGCTTGCGGTACGACTGTCGCCTTTCTGGCCTCACAACCTGTGTCTTTGGTTTGCTCAGGCCGAGGCTAGTTTCTTCTATTCTGGAATAATGGCCGATTCTACCAAATTCAGATTGGTCGTAAGCCAGCTCAATCACCAATACGCCATGGAGTTAAAAGACGCGATTACTGCGCCACCTGAAAGCGGTTCATATAACCAGTTGAAGACAGAATTAATAAGGCGAGAATCGGTTTCACAAGAAGAACGCCTCCGTCAAGTGTTGACACAAGAGGACATTGGTGACCATAACCTTTCACAATATTTAAGCCATTTGAGAAGCAAGATCGATGTGTGTACTGTTCCAGATAATCTACTACGGACCATTTGGAGTAGTCGCTTACCATCTGTAATGAAAGCTGACATTTTGTCACAGTCTGAAATGTCTTTAGATGCAGTGGCAGACTTAGCAGATAAGGTGCACGATGCGATGTTGCCAGCATCTACCAGTATGGTAACTGCACAGTGTGCCAGCACATCAGCAGCTGTGTTGCACGCCCGCTACGATGCGCTTATGGCAAAAGTGGACATATTAACACAGCAGCTCGATCAATTATTGTCTCACCGTGATTCAAATTATAGTCGTGGCAGGCCGAGATTTCTAAGATACTCGTGAAGCAGGACATCGTCAACCTCTTCTAACATTGCAAAATCCTTCCAAAAACGAGTGACAAGCATACGCAAACAAGGTGAATATAGCTCTGTTTGGTGGGACAAAATGGCTACCCTTGGCTTCACAGCTTTGGTGTCAGAGCGCCTCCGTTTATATTTTGGGTGCTTTTGTCTGCACAAGGCTTCGTGCAATCGTGACGTCACACGCAGGCTCATGCGTAATATCGAAGATCACAGGTACTGCTATCGACTTTTCGATATGTTCTGAACACCTTGCACATGTGAAACCCACTTCCTGGTGCGCCGTGTATTTCGTTTCCCGTGATTCGCTTTTTGTGTGTGTACCTGGCTATGTTGTGCATAACAAGGAAAACATTAAAAGTTATTTTAGTAACAAGTCTACAAATTATAATGGAAAAATCAAAACGGCATTTCTGTTGGAGAATGAAACAACTACATAACTATTGTTTGTGAAAATTCTGCCAGTTTTCCAAATAAACTGAAGTTAGTAGAAGGGACATAGGCCTAGCAGAAATATTCACAGGAGTTACCACCGGGTGTCCTTAGTGTGTGCAGCAGTACAATTGAAGCAATATGTATGTAGGCTAATAATAAAAATGTGTAACAGGGACCAACTGAATATGGGGATGGGATTGCTCTGTCTGTTCATCTTGATTTAGGATTTCAGTGATTTTGATAAGCCTAAATGATTTTGGGGATCTGCCAGAACAGTTCCAAAGCAAAAAACAAGCTGAAGCTAGCCAGAATTGATTCCAGTAATGTAAATATTCAACACTGTTGTTAATCATTAATGTCTCTCAACGTAATCAGTTTAAGAAAACCTAAAAATTGGTTGGCCTGTAACTAGAAACAAATTAAATCAGTACAACATTGAGTATCTCTCGAAAACGCTTCAGTATTGGTATATTGTGTTGAAATAAAACGACGAAAACCTCATAATACTGGTTAAAAGACGTACAGGTACGTTAATAAAGGCATACTTCTTTGGAGTAGTTGTGTCCTAAAAGTGGGTCATTCGTAAATGTTTTTATATAGGCCCACATTGGTCTCGTTTTTTTTTTTTTTTTTTTTTTTTTTTTTGTGTCAGTCTTTTTGTTTTGTTTTACCCTTTTATTTCGAATGATGGTTGTCTCACCAGATAATCAGCGTGTTCTGAACATTTACTCGCATTTCAGTATTTCAGTGTCCATGCCAAATTTGTGAAGAGAATTCATTTCTGGAAGAACACCTTTATATGTGAGTAACACCGGACATTAGGCCCTACAGATGACACTTCAGTTAATTTAGTAATGAAGTCATAGAATCTTTCAGAGTTGGAGGAGAATGTTTGTTACAGGATGTGAACTAACACTTTACTTCGTATGTAATTCGAACACTTATAAACGCTACAAAACGAAGTAATTCCAGAATTGCAGACCTTTGTGCAGTAACTTAGATTTCATGAAAGCTTAAACCACCTTTAAACATTACGTGATGATTGAGCATTACAATTAGTGTAAAGAACAATTTTTTATTAATCACGAAAGTTCCATTGAGGAAAGAGATTCCATGCATGTCGTGCGAGAGGCCCTTATCGACTATCGAATGCCTAACAACAATCAAAGCTGAATAAATAAATGAACTGCTGATAAGTAAAATAAGTGATATGGCATTTATATTGATCACTTCTCAGAAATATTTCGCTGTTTATTTCCGAATATCTTGTGATTTGCGAGCGTGTGGTTAGACCAACATTCCTTGCTTATATCGATATCTGGCTGGGTAATTTACTAGAATGCCAAGGAATCGAAGTAGCTCATCCTGAAATGATGTATATCGAACATACAATGGTAAATCGATTGAATGTTTCTGAACTGGAGAGTCGGGCGCTACATGTCCTCACATACACAAAAAAAAAAAAAAAAAAAAAAAAAAAAAAAAAAAAAAAAAAAAAAAAAGTGTTCTGCACTGTAACCTTAAAGAGGTTAGGTATAGGTGAATCAAGAAGGGCTTTTTATTTTTGTTAATTTAATATATGAGGGTGCATAGTGCCTGAACCTCCAGTTCAGAAACGCTCAATCAATTAACCGTTGTATGTTTGATATACAGTGACTTGCAAATTATTCGAAAAGTCATGGCGTATTATATTTCCCGTTGTATTAGTGATTTCAGTAATAGTAAAACAATGGACACTCATCTTTCTACTGATGGTCCAAATAGATCGGTAACTGGTAGTCATTCCTTTCATCTTAATTACTTATGTGTGACGGCTGGGCATTCTCTTCACTAATTTCCAGGTTTTATTAGGGTGATATTTTCTACCACACTTCTTGAGTCTGTTTTTCAGTTGTTCTTTCGATGTGATTATTGTTTTTCTTACTTCTATACAAGCTGTGTCCCAAAGATTCACAATCACATTCAAGTCTGGTGATTGAGGATGAGGTTGAAGCACCTTTGGACAGTTAAACAATAATCTCAGCCTCAGATTCCACGCCATATGTTTTGGGTCATTATCTTGATAAAACTTAAAATGTTCACCAATCCTCATTTTTGGCACTCTTTTTGATATTCTCCTTCAGTATTCTAAGGTATGGATATTGGTCCATTTTGCTCTCAATAAAGCCAATTCACCAACTCAATTTGTCGGCATGCACCCCCACTGCCACACTTCACATTTGCATTTAGATTTGCTCTTAATGCCATCAAACTGTTATGTTTCCATCTGACTGAAATATGTTAAATTTACTCTCATCAGCAAATATAATGTCATTCCACCATAATTTTTTCTAACATGCTCTTTGGCATACATCATTCCCTTCTTTTGATTTACTTTACTTATGAAGGGCTTCTGTCTTGCAATATGGCCATGCAAGTTACGTCTTCCAAGAAAGCTCCGTATTGGTTCGGGATGGACATCCCTTCCAAGGTCTTTGGTGATCTCAGTAGTGGAATTTGGAGTACTTAACTTGGGTTCCTTTTTTATTTTTCTAATTATGTATATCTCTCCTCTCACAGAAAAGATTCTTGGTCGTCCAGTATGTGGCAGACTGTCAGTCCTGTCTTCCTCTTGGAATCTTCTGATTAATATCCAAAACAGTACTTCTCTTCATTTTTAACATTTCAGCAATTTTTCGACAACTTATGCCTTTGGCAAGATGAAAAATCACCAGCTGCCTCTTTTCAAATGTGCTCTCTCTTCCTCTGCAGTCCATCGTTACTTCAGGTGTACACAGCTCACTGACTAGCTGACTAGCACACGTCCGTATCTCCCCTACACACGTTCTCTGCACGACAACATTTTGTGTCTGAATAATTATGTTGATGCACGCCTATGGCGTTCTGTGGTTCCAGGGTCACTGGTTCTCTCCAGCTTTCCAAAAGTAAACATTTTACCGTGGTGTTAAATCTGTCAGACTTGGATATTAAAAACTAGTTTGCATGTACAATATTTCCTATGAATCATGGTACCAGTTTGTCGTGAAGGCTAGTTGTTAGTAAGTGTCCAAATATCATTTCAGGCTGAGCTACTTCAATTCCCGGGCATTCTAGTAAATTACCACTGGCTGTTTATTTTCGAAAGTGTCGCAACTTCCAATAGTGTGGTTAGAATGATATTCCTTGCTTGTCACCAATATTTGGTAGTTCATTTTGCAATATTTTACGATCGTGGAGTTTTTGGTTAGCCAAGATCCTATGGGGAAAACTTCAGTTTCATTTGCAAATGTATGCAGCTTACTATCACAACACTAACAGCGATGTCTGCTGGCCACTCGACATCCAAATGTTGATCCCACAGTCTTAATGTAGGAAATATTTGAGAATCAAAATTTCTGCATAATCCATTAGAAATATTCATTTTAATCATAATTTGATGTTGTCTACACAGACTACAATGTGGTATTACCAAATTCTCTAGGCATATTTCCATTAAGGACATTACACTTTTCAACATTTAGCTTAAGCCCATTACTCACTTATTAAGGCCTGGAGAAAAGTGTAGTGTATTGTGTCTAGTTCTAGTGTTAACGAACATCAGTGATACTGCAGATAGTATATGAGACGCTGCTAATAGCAATGTCATACTAAAGGATATATATGAGCGGAAAACTGCAAATAAACGCACTCCAGAACATTAAACTGTAAGAATAAATCGTAAATACAGAAACAAAATGTTATAATTTACACATAACTAAATATTTGCATATTTTTATTTATAGGTATGTATATATTGCATTTGCCTTCAAAGTGACAAAAAGCCAAGACTATTTTTGTCATTAAATTATACCTATAAATAAAATAACAGTGCAGCACTTAGTGAAATAACAGTTTAAAATGTCATTTGCGAACCTTACATATTTGGAAGTCCTATGTCAAAGTGCAGATGATGACAAATGACCCATCCTATTAATAATAGTAGACATCGCTAAAAACACAATGAAATTTAGTAGACCCTCTAGAGTTCAAAATATTCAGCAATGAGGCCATCTGGGTTATCGTCATCTCTCTGAATAGTATTATATAGACACCAACATTTAAGCCATCAACTTAACGACGAAAATAGTGCACGTTAGGACTCACAAATGACAGTACACAGTGCGAGGACAGCATTAAGTCATTGACAGGCATCGAACATGTGTGTCTACACTTTTTACTTACAGTACAACTGCATACATGCAACGTAGTGATCGCAACTGCTTCTATCGCACCCCAACGAGAGACTCTTTCGACTAGTCATCACAATGCAGGAAAACACGCAAGGCCTATGACAGACATGCAAACTGTCAGGCCCCCTAGATAATTATCGAGCTAAACAATTATGCAAAACAATGATAGCCACAATCACACAATGCAAGATAATAGTAAACTCAAAATAGATTAAATCTTTGCCCAATAATTAACAACACACAAAACTCTCTACTTATTCTAACATAAAACGATCTAATACAACACCAAAACATTCCAGAAATATTTCTATCCTTACCGTTAATACTATTAACAGAAAAACAGTTCTACAGCAAACAGCAAATTCTTCGACAAATGATCAGATAACGTACACTATGCGCATTTTCCCAACATATATTCTGGAGTCTCTATCTAACATCTACATCTACATGGATACTTTGCAAGTCACACTGAAATGCATGGCAGAGGGTTCATCGAACCACTTTTTCGATACTTCTTAATAGTATCATTCCCTAAAAGCTCTTGGGAAAAAGGAACAACTAAATCTTTCTGTTTTCGATCGATTTCTCTTATTTTATTATGATAATCATGTCTCCCTATGTAGGTAGGTATTAACATTATGATTATGTTTGCATTCTGAAGAGAAAGTTGATGAGAGAAATTTCGCAAATAGATCTTGCTGCAACAAATAACGTGTTGGTTTTAATGATTTCCACTCAAACTCGCCATCATTTTCGTTACACTCTCTGCACTATATAGCGATGATAAAAAAAAAACAACAACAAAAAACGAGCTGTCCTCTGAATTTTCTCTCAATCGTCCGTCAGGCCCACCTGGTGTGGATCCCACCAACAAGAATATTGCATTGCACGCTAAACAGCTACTGTGCAGAAAAAAGTCCAGTCGCTCAAGTGTTCGTTACACCTGACAAACAAATGTAAAACATCGCAACATCGTAATATGATCGACACATACACATGGAATTATTTACTAAGAAAGATTACTGTACACTGCAAATCCATTTTAAACGTTACAGAGATGAATCCAGATGGAAAATATTCATTCCCACATGGTGGGGATCCCACAATATCGCAGCAATAGTTCAAATAGGATGAACAATTGTAGTGTATGCAGTTTCTTTAGAAGAACAGCTGCATCTTTAAAGTGCTCTACTGATGAAAAGTAGCCTCGGTTCACATTCTCTAATTTATTTTCTGTGTGTTCTTTCCAATTTAAGTTGTTCATAATTGTAATTCCTAGGTATTTAAGCGAATTTACCATCTGCACATTTGATAGGAAAGAAAAAAAAGTTGAAGTTCTTAAATTGAATCTCTTTACTCAACACAAAGTAAAAATCTTGACAAAACGACCATTAACTAAACAATTTATATCACCCTCACAAACAAAATAAGTCAGATACCTCGACAATTTCTCCTCCTTCTTCTTAATCCAAGACATGACAAGGTATTCTTACAGACCAAAGGAGCTCTCTACAAAAGCTACAAATTTTCAACTATCAGCTACATTGATTTTTATACACCACGAAATCATATCATGTAACCATAGAGATTATTAGGAAAGATCTATATGCACATGAAAACCATTTCCTTTTTTCTAGGTTGAATCCACCAATCCATTTACTAAAGTCCACATAGACAAGTAAGAAAGCTACAAAACGGCTAGACCTTCCAAAGGTTACAACATTGTGCATTCTTCGGTAATTGCACTTTGGACAATGCAATTACCAACAACAATGACTGAAACATCAAACATGATATTGCAAATAACACAAGCGTTTGAAATCTCATAAACAACTTGGCCTTCCAGGAAGCCATCCCAAGTCCGTCCCAACTGCTCTCACCAGCTGCCAAATATGCCTGCCATCACCAATTAATTTTTAAAATCCTAATAACATATCAATTTAATTGTGACACCTATGTTTTTTTTTCATTAACAATTTTTCAGAAAGAACATTTCGTTTTCTCTTGGACCTCATCAGTGAGCAACAATAGATGCCATGCTGTTTGTAAGTAACGTTTAATAACAACAACAGTTGTTTATAAACAATTACCAGTAACATCAAGGGAACTGTAAGTGCATTAAATTCAAGCGCATTTGGCGATAAATTGATTGGGTGAACAAAAGCGTGATTAGGGGGTCAGATAGTAACATTGAATCAGGAGTTCTGGGTTTGATACCTGGTCAGAACTATTATAATGTTCCATCCTGGCTATTAATTTTTGAGATTAACAAATTTACAGAAGGAAGTGGTTTGAAGTTAGAAGCTATGAAAGATCCCAATCAGTAAATTACGGGGAAAATTATTACATGCATTTAAATGAAATGGTAAGCTAATTAACGGTGGAGTGTTGTGCAGGCAGAACATTACAAAAGAATCGACGAGCAGTTACCTTTAACAATAGATCCATCGGTGGTTGAAATTTGGCTGTAAATGAAATTTTAATAATATGATAACCACTTGCCGAACAGTGGATGGCAGTTCGTTAATATTAAACTACGACTCGTGTAGCAAACAGTAAAGTAAGATAAGTGACATGATATAAATCGGATAGGAATATTACGTAAGTCAAACATATCGGACTTCTAAAAATTTACAAGAAAATCGACTGCAGGTTCTATTGCCAGTAAATGATAATATTATGGAATAAATTTTTAAACAAGACTGGCAGGCTACACGAAATATCACCATTCAATATTAACTAAAAACTATGCCATCCATTGTTGCGGTGATTCAACAAGGCTGAATAAGACATTATGGGCGGAGGGAGGATAGGGCAAAATTATTAATAAAAATTCATAAGTGCGAATTTAAGTGAGAGGTGGGGGTTTATTTATAAATTTAAGATACGCGCACATCACATATATTTACCTGAATGTACATAATAGCGGCCACATAAAAAAATAATAAAGCACAGCTCCAGTCTGCAAGATGCTATCGCTACGAAGTACAAAGCAAGAGTGTCTTCTTTCTTACAAAATAATTGAAAGTGTTGTTCCTAAATTTTCTTTCTCTGACTTTCATAGATAACTATTTTAACATGCCGAAATAATATAAAAATACAAAACTTTCTCTGATAATATCGGGGAAAGGAAAATGTGTCATTATACTATCCATCATCTAAATTTCTTTGGTGGGAAGAAAATTTACAATGTTCACAACTAATTGTCAGTACATTGAACTGCGAATGAAGGGATCAACAAAAAAACCTACGTACAATCATCGACATTTATTTAAAAAGAATTAAAACAGAAGTCAAACATTTGGGGTTAACAAAAAAATCGTCTTCGGAATTCGTTCTCCACCTATTGTCTCTAAGCAAAAACAATTGTGTACTACATTTTGATACATTCTGCTAGGAAAAGTAATGCGATTACAACTCTTATGAAAACAGATTGATCAGATGTCAGAGTACGACTCCTTACATGTGACTGTTAGTTATTTAGATTGAATAGTATGATGCTGCAGTTTGCCATCTGATCAATCTGCCTCTATACCACAAGTCCCAGAAGAATGGTGCCTTGATTTACCGTAAAAAGAGATAGAGGTTGGTCTGTTACATTGAAAGTTTTTCATGCCTCTACACATTTTTCGTGTTGCTGGAAATGATTATTGTTAAAGTTTTGTGTTTTCTATACGATTGTTATTAATAACTTTACTTTAACTTTCTGACACCAGAGACGTGTTGTTCTATAATCTTTGCTGTAAACAAATCACTGTTGCGTTGCATTGCTAGGCACCAGCCTGTGTTGTTGTGCAATCTTGTGTGTCTTAATGTTATGCTTTAAAATAAATCAATGTTTCTTTTTTTTAATGGTGGAAACCGTGTTATTTGTGATAAAACTTAACAGGTTATGGGCCCAGGCACACTATTGTGGAATTTAAGGCATTTGAAGGCACACAGTTGGCGCATTTTTTCATATGTGAATAAAGTGAAAACTTCGAAAGTAACGTACTGTGACTTTCGTATATTACATTACGTGTGGATTCAGTTTGTGAATTTCGAATATGGATTCGACAAGAGTGATCAGCATTGGTTTACTTGGAGGGCAATCAAACTGGAATACGTGGAAGTATAAAGCAAATGTGTGTTTACGTGGTGTTCCTGGAGCACTTGATGTCATTGAAGGTAGGTTGGTTAAACCTACAGAACCTGCAGAAAGCGCTATAGCTCAAGAAAAAGAAACGTATAAGAGTGCATTAAATAATTATCTTAAGGCTGACAGCAATGCTTTAATTGTGTTGACTACTAACATGACAGAAGAAACATTGCAGAAAATAATGCATCTTAATACTTCTCGTGAAGTGTGGGCAGAACTGCATAAATTATTTGATGGTGTCTCTGAAGATAAAGTTTATTATCTTTGTTTACGATTTTTTGGATTTGTGAAACATTCAAATGATGATGTAGCAACTCATATATCAAAGCTGAAAAATCTGTGGAATGATTTGAAGCAATAAATGGCTAAAGATGTAGGAAATAATTCAGAATTACATGATTTAATTTTAATTTGCAATATTTTAGGCACTCTATCAGATGAGTATTTTTCATTTAAATCAAGTTGGATGCTTATGTCAAAAACTGATAGGACTGTTGACAACTTGACTACTCAACTCTGTGCATATGAGAAAGCCTTGTCAAGTAAAGGAGGAGATTCTACATCTCAAGAGGCACTTATAAGGAACTCATCTAAACAAATTTCTAAGCAACCACAGGGGAAAAAGAAAATTGTTTGTCATTACTGTAAGAAGCCAAATCATGTAATCAAGAAATGTTGGAAATGGATTGCAGATGGTCGACCACGAAAGCCACAAAAAGACTGTGTGTCTGAAGCTGAAACTCCACATAAACCTAACTCAACGAATATGATTCTCTTTGCTGAAACATCTGTTGTTATGTCATCTGAGTGTGATACTGGTAGCTGGTTTGTGGACAATGGTGCAACAAGTCATATTAGCAATACAAACAATTCCTTCAAGACATTTGAACTATTTTCTACATCACATACAGTCACATCAGCAGATGGTGATACTGTCGTGGCTGTTGGCAAGGGTACCATAGAAATGGAAGCAGCAGTAAATGGAAAGTGGCACAAAATCACTTTGAGTGATGTGTGGTATGTACCAAAAATTAAAAAGAATCTGTTTTCTGTCTTATCAGCACAAGATAAAAATCCAAAAAGTACATTTTTATCCACAGCAGAAAGGTGTTATTTTAAAATTGGTAAGGTCACTAAACTAATTGGCATTCGTGATCGTTATGAAGGACTATTTACATTACTGATAAGAAGTCTTAAACCTCCTATTCCTGCTGAAGTAAATGACATCAGCCAAGAAAACTTACTGCAGTTGTATCATGAAAGATTTGGACACCAAAATAAGCGACATGTCAAGATGCTGATCTCTAAGATGTTAGGCATAAATGTGGGACTGGATTCTGAACTCTGTGAAGTTTGTGTTTATGGCAAAGCACATCGACTTCCATTTGGTACTCGGAAGAGAGCGTCTGAAACCGGAGAGCTGATTCATACGGATGTCTGCGGCCCCTTTCAGAAGTCCATGTCTGGGTATGGCTATTTTGTCTTGTTCAAAGACGACTACAGTAAATTTCGTACTGTTTACTTTGTCAAGGAAAAATCAGAAGTTCCTAATAAATTAAGACAATTTATAAATGAAACAAAGACTGCTGGGCATACAATTAAAAACCTCTTAAGTGATAACAGAGGAGAATTCAACAATGAACAGATAAGGGAGATTATACAGAAGGAGGGCATAATTCAACGTTTTACTATGCCATACACTCCGCAGCAAAATGGATGCAGCGAAAGGGAAAATCGTACTCTTGTTGAAACTGCCAGGGCTATGATGCATGCTCATGAAAACATTCCTCAGTCATTTTGGGCTGAAATGATAAATTCTGCAGCATACATTATTAATTGAACAGGGCCTTCTAGTATTGAAGGGATGTCTCCATACGAACTATGGTATGGAAAGAAGCCATTATTTGCTGTCCGATTACGACAGTTGTGCAATGATATGAGACTGTGTAAGTTATTAAATAAGGGGGAGTGTTAAAGTTTTGTGTTTTCTATACGATTGTATTTAATAACTTGACTTTAACTCTCTGACACCAGAGTTGTGTTGGTCTATAATCTTTGCTGTAAACAAATCACTGTTGCGTTGCTAGGCACCAGCCTGTGTTGTTGTGCAATCTTGTGTGTCTTAATGTTATGGTTTAAAATAAATCAATGTTTCTTTTTTTTAATGGTGGAAACCGTGTTATTTGTGATAAAACTTAACAATTATAAGCATTCTAGCAATCTTCTTCTGTTGGCAGGCCATTTTTACACTTTGGTAGTAGATGCAGATCACCCTTACAAGTTGTCGACTGGCATCAGAATATACAGTAAAACTTTGAATAACGGACACCAATGGGGAAAATTAAACTGTCCGCTTTTAAGAAGTGTCCGCTGTTAAGAAAAGGATGAAATACAAAATAGTAAACTACCGTTTATCCGAAGTGATCGGTATGGCGGCCGGTTCAGATAACGAAAATCTCAGATAAAACCAAAGTCTCCTGTTTTCACTTGTGAAACACGCCGAATTGCGTCAATACCATTAAGTATTATCGTAAAACGTGCGATTGCAACGCCGCTTCTTAAACCAACCCAGCAAGCCATAATTTCCGAGGAATTCGTATTCCTTTCCTTCAATGAGCTCATAAACAGTCATCGCTTTTTGACGAAGTAGAGGACCTTAACTAGCACGCCTTTGGCTCTTATTTGTCTATGCCACAAAAATAAAAGTTCTTCTAACTGAGGATGTGAAACTTTTGTCATTCTTTTTTGAGATTTCATTGCGCTGCTTGACGCTTGAATGGAACAAAATGTATAATTTATGATCAATTTGTTTTTTTAATCAGTAATGGCAGTCATACCGACGTTCAAATTCGCAGCAACTTTTTCGAGTGGCTCACCAGCATCAGTTTTCTGCGAAGTGCTAAGCTTTTGTTACAACAAGATCACATTCTTTTTTCGTTTGCGCCCGTAGTCAGCGTTTTCTTTTTTTTTTTTTTTTTTTTTTACCAGCACTCGAATGATTCTTTTTTGGTATTTGACCACTTTTATCTCTGGGCATTTTAAAGCATGTAGAGCGAGCACGAAACTTGAAATCTAAAACACATGGACGACCGACAACATTCAAGAAGCATCAGACAAAACTTTTGCCTTTTGAAACCAGGCTGTGACAGCCATTTCTATACACATATCGCCTCTCCCATGTTCTACCCAAGCCCACGCTGCAACACAACAGCGCTTTAACTATTGAACGCTTGGCTTTATCTGATGTACCGACAACAGGCGGAAATTGTTTGGCGTCGCACTCTCATTGAGTGTTTCTGCGTGGCATGAACCAATACTGTACATACTGTACTTCCAAGTAGTCCCAATAGATGACAATGCCATGAAACCACGCAATACGAACAAGAAACACGATAAATCTTCAATCAACACAAGTTAGAATTGACGACACTGACTTTTGACACGCAAGGGTGCACTGATTCTTTCACGCTGTCCTTTATTTGGAAGTTTTGATTGTTGTTGGGGGACATATTATGGTGTCTGTGTCCATTATTGAGAACGTCCGCTATTCGGAATAATTTTAGCATAAGAGCTAATGTTGTTTTGCAGGGGAATTTTAAAATGTCCGCTACTGAGAGGAATCCGCTATTGGAAAGTGTCCGTTAAGGGAATCTTTACTACCTTATATTGTTTCTGCAGTGTTTTTGATGTGCACTGATGCATCTGTAGTCGATGATATGATTACCTAAAATACGTTACAGTGTGTATTCTACAAGGTTAAGATAAATTGGTCTGGATGATTAATAATATTGTATACGTTTGAAACGTGGGGTTAATCGCAACTTACAACAAAATTGTAGATGTAGGCATTGATGTCTGTATTTGCATAAAAATAGAATTTCATTACACTCTAGATTTACACTGTTGCACGTGGCGTTTTTGGTCACTGGTCCCGGAAGGTACACACTCCCCAGTGAATGAATTATCTCGTCGCAGAATTGCTTGAGGAAACTGCAGATGTGTGTCCACCAAAGGCTCGGCTGCAAAGCGATGGCGTGGCAGAATATCAACTTACGGTCGACAGACGTCCTCACAGTCCGACCACTCGACTCACACTGCCTTAGCCTTATTTCCTGGGAGTGCGCGCGATTTTTTGCACCGTTGCCGCTATCGAAGGTAACCGTGTGGCATCCACGCCAAGAAATGCGCGAAGGGCACGGTGCAAAGCAGACACAGGGCTATCTGACTTTCCCGCGAATTCTCCGGCAGCCCCGCAATTTACCGTTACCTCCGGATACCGGCAATGGTGTAGAAAATGCGGGCGCTCGCAGGAAACAAGGCGAAGGCAGTGCGAGTTGTCGGACTGATAGGACGTTTGTGGTCCGTAAGTTGATATTCTGCCGCACTACCACATGGGTCGAGCTCCACGTGCGCAAGCGAAATTAATAATACGCCGCCTGGTCCTACCACGCTCACCAATTCGCCGCCGAGTTCTTGGTGGATACGCGTCCACAGTTTCCTCAAGCGCTTTCGCAACGAGACAATTAATTCGGTCACTGGGGAGTGTGTACCCTCCAGGACCAGTGACCAAAACCGCCACGTGCAACAGTGTAAATCTAGAGTGTAATGAAAATCTAGTTTTATGCAAATACAGACATCATAGTTTTTTGTCAGTCACCAACGCCTACATCTACAATTTCGTTGTAAGCAGGGATTACCCCCAGGCTTTACTGGTGACTCTGACATAGGCAAGGACATGGTGCGAACTGTATTTGTGTGAGTAATGCAAGTGCCGGAACAATTCTATGTTTACCGCGTGAGTGAGCTCGAGACATTTATTTTATTTATTATCGTGTGTGTGTTTAGTTTTGTGTCATGGCATGAACGTAGTTACCTGATGGCAACCTTAGAGGATGTCAACCTTAGAGGACCTGCAAAACGGTATAGAGGAGCTGCTAGCGCACAATCAAAGACTAGAGAGTGAGCTACAGGCACGATCCATGTGCTCAGACTGTACTCCTGTGCAATGGGTGGACAATGCAGGTGTTCAAACAGCCTCCACACCCATCCATACTCCCACTATCGGATCAGCAGCAGGCACAGGACGTGTTTTGGTTAGGCTGCACCCGTTTTGGCTCCGTGTTCCATTCCTGTGGTTTAGCCAGGTGGAGGCTGCTTTTCTCAGCAACAACATAACGTATGAGATCGCAAAGTTTGGTCACATAGTTATCCAGTTGTACCAAAACTACGCCGACGAACTGATGGACATAATAACCGCTCTGACAATGCAGACGTCGTAGAGATGTTTAAAGGATGAACTAGTTCGTCAGGTGTGATCATCGCAGGGGCAATGTGTGCAGCAGTTGTTATGCCAAGAAGAATACAGCGACCGGAGGCCATCTCAGTTCCTGCAACATCTGCGGAGCCTCCCACAGCCTGAGATGGTTCCAGACACGCTTCTACACACAATCTGGATACGCAGCCTCCCTGCCCAGATACAGGCTGTGATCGCCATGCAGATGGGCATACCGCTAGATGCAGTTGCAAACTTGGTTGAGAGGGTGCATAACACGCTGACAATGGCGCCGAGTGTTACAGCTGCTGCAGGATAAGATGCCGTAGCTCCACCACTGACTTTGACTCCACAGCTACATGCACTGCCCGTTGCCCCCCCCCCCCCCCCCCCACTGCTGACAGCACCTTGCACCTCCTAATGCAGACTCTGGCTGTACAGTTGGTAGCGCTATCCACACAGGTGGCAACGAGAGGGCAGCAGGCGCCGCAGCAAGTCGTGCTACCACTGTGACTCGCACAACTGGCAACACAGCAGCAGCCACACCCGAGGCAACAAGATGTTCACGATCGAATACAATAGAAAGTCATCAAGTGATACCATCGACTGTCTGAAGCCAGCCTACATCTTGCCTGATCCAGACACCATTCACTTCTAATACCCGGCAAAGACAGTGCTCCACATGCAGCCATTCAGGCAGAGACAGCTGTGGATGACACACATGCGCTGCCAGCTGTCAGCAACCCACCATGTGTGCCACAGGCTGCCCCTATGCCGCAGCCACCAGCTGTTCCTGCATCACAGCCTCCCCACTATCCATTGCAGGTGCCCGCGGCCCAGCCATCTGTCAGCATTCTGCCACGTGCGCCGCAGCCTGCCCCCATGCCGCCAGCTCAGCCGCCTGCACCGCCGCCGCCACAGGCACTGGCCGACTACGTGACACGAACCGGCTGCCGTGTCCACTTCAAACGTCCATGCTGCACCATCGAGTCATCGCATTGCACCATGCAGCCTGTATACGACCGGCGAACCGCCCGCAGCTGAAATGCAGCCTCTGAGAAGCCACTTTAATGGAAGCTCGTTCCAATCAGCTTCTGGAGCCGAGTTCGACCGGTACACCACCGCATGCACACACATTACACTCTTTGGAGCTCCGTTACCACGAGCGTCGAGCCCGGATCGAGTACCGTGTTGTATGAACACGTTGGTTTGGTGCGTCCACATTGTCGAGTCCCGACGGCACCGTAGCCGTGTCCTGTACATTCTCCGGAACTTCGCTACTGCAAGTATTGAGCCCAGATTGACATGTGCATCACATTTCCATATATATATATATATATATATATATATATATATATATATATATATATATATATATATATATGTGTGTGTGTGTGTGTGTGTGTGTGTGTGTGTATGTGTGTGTGTCTTTCCTTGTTTGTGTTTTAGTGATAGTGATTTTTACAACACAGTGTAACGCGCTACGTCCATTTACTGCCACCATGCTACACACAGTGCACAGACAGCCCGGCCTCTCACCGCTGTCACTGTTTGGCCATGCACCGCCACGCCCACCAGAACCCCGCCAGCCGCATGCCACTAGCTGAGTGCGGTGATGTCATCTGTTACTGCTGCCAGTAGTCGGCCATGCGTCAGCTAACACCACGTGCGCGCCGCCAGCTGCCCGCAGTGACGTCACGCTCGCCCCCCCCCCCCCCCCCCAACCGCCGCACTCTGGCCCGCAGCGATCACGCTTGCACAGACATCACTAGCGCATCGCGCGCGATACAAACAACACATGCGCCGCCGAGTCCAGCGCCAGTGCTTCCTCGTAGCTCCAGATCCCCGCTCTCCGAGGGGGAATCTGCGTGGCACCCACGCCGAGAAATGCGCGAGCGGCACGCTGCAGAGCAGTCTCAGGGCTAGCTGACGTTCCCGCGAATTCTCTGGCACCCACGCATATTACCGTTACCTCAGGATAGTGGCAACGGTGCAAAAAACGCGCGCGCTTGCAGGAAACAAGGCAAAGGCAGTGCGAGTCGAGTGGTCGGACTGTGAGGACGTTTGTGGACCGTAAGTTGGTATTCTGCCGCGCCACCGTTGTGAAAGCCACGGCGGAAGATGCTAAGAAAGACGCGAGGTTTGCTACGTTAGAGGCAACGAGCTATATAAACTACATACAGTGGCTATCTCTGGGTAAACAGCGCCCCTTGTGGCAGCAACCAGGAACTGTGGCAGCCATGTTTTTGAACGTCTAGTGCGTCGAATACGAAAATTAGACCGACGCTATTTCCGTGTTTTGATTTCACTTTTTATGTATCGTAGTAAGCTTCAAAGGTTATTTATTAAACTGAAATCATGCCGAGTGAATGCGCAGCATATAACTGTACGAATCACAGTAATGAGCCTGTTGGAATATCGTATTTTCAGTTAGTATTTGTATGTTTTCGTTTCTAACATTTCGTGTACTCGTCTTTTGTACTTACCATATTTCTGCATACAATACTTCTATGGGCTGTGTATGTGTTTACCTGTAACTAAAGTAAGCTGTAATTATATTTTTCAGTTTTCCTTTGAAAAATGAAGAAAACAATGGTTAGCCAATATGAGGTGAGATAAGTGGAAACCTACTGCATACAGTTACATCTGTTTATCGCATTTTGAAGAGAAATCATGTAAGCGACTAATGATACAAAGCGGATTCTGGCTAATAGCTCAATCAGGTTCATTAGAAGATATGTCATGTAGCCAAACAGGAGACATGGAACCTCTTTTGTTACCTATTGCAAATAATGATTTAAGTCATTCAGAGAGTACTAGGCCTATTCAGTTTGACCATGACTATGTGCCAGAATACGAAATTCTGATATTACATTCCGAAAAAGTAGTTGTCTCTATTTCTGGAAGTGTCATTAGGCAAGTGAGTAAAAATCATGTGTTTAGATTGCTTGGAAGTTCTCCTTGCTCCAAAAAATGAGAGTAAAACAGGATTAATCGGATTAAAAGGTATAAAAGACAGTCTCTTCAATCCATATAAAGCTCTTGTAAAACTCTTCTAAGTGGCAGAAACGGTTCTGAGCAATCATGAACCGTCATTAGAGGGGAAAAAAGGCTGCGAATGTATGGATATGTATTTAGAATTTTGGGAAACAGACCTACTTTATTTACCAACTACGAGTACTTAATGGTATCCTCGGAATTTTGGGTGGAATCTCATTATCCCAGTCTAATAAAGCTGTTATCAAAACATTACTTCAGTTGTAGAATACATCATTTATATAAAGCCAAATCTGCGGAGGAAAGAAAAAAAATGTTCAAATGTTTGTATAGTCTATGGGACTTAACTATGGGGTCGTCACTCCCTAAACTTACAAACTACTTATGAACTACTTACGAACTAGGACGGCACAAATATCCATGCCCGAGGGGGGATTCGAACCCCCGACCGTAGTGGCCGTGCAGACCGTGACTGGAGCGCCTTAGTCCCCTCGGCCACCGCGGCCGGCCGGAGGAAAGAGGTAAGTAGATTAGGCAAATGTACATGAAATTGATATTGTTTAAAGGACAGTGAAAAGGCATGGTGTTTGTATGAATAAGACGATGTTTAGCCGATCCAGTGTATGTGACATTTGTAATTAAACTTTCCGATTTGTCTACCATACACTTGTTGTCTATCATTTAACCTTTATCCATATTAGCTTGGGTATAAAAATAACAATAACCAGGTAGAGAATGGTTTGTTAAGTCATTGCACAAAGTGAAAGTGATATGATTTAGTGCTATAGCAGACGACTGGTTACACCTACGTGACGTTGTAAAACATGGCGGCCGAGCTTTCAATTTGCTTCAAGTATGGCAGCACCTTAGCCAGTCTATGTTGTTTATATAGGTCATTGGTTAGAGGTGACGCCGGCCGCGGTGGCCGACGGGACTGAGGCGCTCCAGTCACGGTCTGCACGGCCACTACGGTCGGGGGTTCGAATCCCCCCTAGGGCATGGATATTTGTGCCGTCCTTAGTGATAAGTAGTTCATAAGTAGTTTGTAAGTTTAGGGACTGATGACTCCGTAGTTAAGTCCCATAAGCTGTACAAACATTTGAACATTTTTTAGAGGTGACCGGAGCAAGAAAACTTTCATTAGTTGCGAACCGCGAGACTAAGAAGATTCATAAAGAAGTGTCAGGAATTAAAATGTAGTAGAATCGTTGAGAGATCAAGGTAATTTGTCCGAGAAACGGTTGAGAAGTTAAATAAAAATAGTAAAGAAATTACAGAGCTCGAACAAAAGCAAGCCGAAATCAGTGAAATTAAAGAAGAGGTAAACACGGATTTCGCTAGGGCACAATGAGTTGGCTCGAGACGTGCTAGAAACACAGCATAAATTACTGCAGATTAGTGCAGGTATGTTGCGAGTCACTCAATCCGCCGGCCGCGGTGGCCGAGGGGACTGAGGCGCTTCAGTCACGGTCTGCACGGCCACTACGGTCGGGGGTTCGAATCCCCCCTCGGGCATGGATATTTGTGCCGTCCTAGTTCGTAAGTAGTTCATAAGTAGTTTGTAAGTTTAGGGACTGATGACCCCGTAGTTAAGTCCCATAAGCTTAACAAACATTTGAACATTTTCACTCAATCCGAAACGCCTGCGTGTTCTGAACAAAATAATATTCAGAGTCGAAACGCGTTACCGCAATCTGCGACAGTATCATTGACAGTGGTGACATGCGAAATGTAGCATTAGAAGGAGAACGTTCAAATGCATCGAGAGATCGGGCGAGTATTCAGTATGTGGCAGCAGTAGCAGAAGATAACTGTTACCGTCTCCGTAGGACTGAAACGTGTTTTCGAGAGTCTGAGGTAACCAATAGCAATACACAGAGTGATTCTGCGTTTGGCAGGTACAGAGGGACAAACGTTGGGTTAACCCCTGACAGAGAAAACTGCGCCGATGCATTCGACTGGAAGCATTTGCTTTCAGTCCAAAACTTCCATGTTTATAAAGACGCAAATAACGCGTTGCACCTTAAATCTTTCATAGCGCAATTTGACAATGTACTCCTCGCATTTTGGCCTTTACGTTTCCGCTTTGAATTTGTTTGCGGACACATGCAGGGGAATGGGCCGAGCACATGAGGTCAGTCGCGGAAACCTGTGTGTCTTACGAACAATTTCGCAAAACCTTTCTGTCTACATATTGGTCTGTGAAAGCTCAGGAAAGCATAAAGAAGGACATTGTCATGGGAAAGGATCTTGAAGCGTCAGGTTTCAAGAGTCCCGTAAAATTTCTTGACTCCATGATTAAGAAAAATAGATGTTTAGACAGCCAATACACTGAAAAAAGAAATTATGAGGCATTGTTTCCTGAAATTAGCGTTAGAACTGCAAAGATCCCTTATTGTGAAGTGCAATGGCACGCTAGAAGAATTTACCATGACTCTGCGTGAATCGGAATACATTACAGAGAAAAAGGACACTTGAAAAGTGGCCACCGCCGTATCACTCTGACAGGAGTAACAGTGGTGGATGGCGTGATGATGCCCGGGACCAACAGATAAATAACCTTGAGCAGGCACAAAGCAGAAATTTCGTGCAGCATCCAAACCGACGCAGGGAACGGAATCAAGGTAATCCTGGATTTCGTAATCGAGGAAAAAGAAACTGGGGTCAACCACGCAATGAACAGTGGGAGAACAGACGAAGATCGCGTAGTCAGAATGGATGGAATGATCGCCGATCGAAGAGCCCACAAAGGCATGGAGGAGGAGAAGTAGTTGAACGGGGTCGTCCGAATCCTGGTTTTGCGAATAACGTTGGACGAAACAGTCATAATTGACGGATGAGTTCTATGTGTCACGCGCAAGGAAATCCCACATAAAACATCGGAGGACGCGCGTTGTACATACTAGAATATGAAGATATTCGCAGCATATTAACTGATGAAAAGAACACTACAGAAAGAATAGAAGTTCACCCGATAATTCAGGTGACGATTGGGAATGTAGAACTGACAGAAATCTTGGATAGTGGCAGTCAGATTTCGGCCATCGCCGATGCAGCGTATTCTTAATGCCAAGAAAAACAATCGTGGCCAACTCTGAAATTAAGAAAAATGAGGGTAAAGGGAGCATTACTTGGTAAGCAAATAGATGCAAAATTACAGACACGCATGACGCTGAATTGCAAGGGCAACAGTGGGAATCCAACCTTATTGTTGTGCCAATGTTAGCTTGCGATATGCTTCTGGGAATGGATTTCCTGGCAGACCACAGGGCAGAATTAGACATCGGTCGTGGGGTGGTTATTTTAACAAAGATGGCAAAGCCACAATTAGGTTCAACAATCAGGCGATGTAAGGAGAAATGTCGGTGGAATGTCTAGGGTTATGTGGGTCTGACCACCAAAAAACAGAGAGAACATTATCCCCGCCGACGAATCAAAGGTTTAGTGTGGGAGATAACGAAGTTCATGAAGAACTAGCTCATGCAATCATGAATCTAGAGGATGGACTGAGTGACATTTCCTTGGAACATAAGTCATAATTGACTAACGTCTTGAATGAGAATGTCGAGGTGTTTTATCCCAAGACTGGTGCCATACGCAATTTCGTGTATGCCTTCGTGTGAAACCGCACACAAAATTTACCGTGGCTACGTACGGCATTCCGTTAGCACATAAAGAAGCAGTAAGGTCTGAAATAAAAAGAATGGAAGAGGAAGGTGTAATAGAAAGGGCATCCTCTACTTATAATTCACCTCTTGTGGTGGTTGAAAAATACGATAAAACAGTTCGCCTGGTTCTCGATTCAAGGCAAATAAATACAATAAACGAACCGGAGACGGATCATCCCGAACGACTTGAAGAACTTTTACAAAATTTCCATGGGGCCAGGATTTATCACTCCCGACTTACGATCAAGGTTTTGGCAGATTGTGTTACATCCCGAATGCCGCAAATACACGGCCTTTCTCGCGTTCGGCACGTGTTACCAGTTCAGGAGATTGCCGGTTGGACTAAATGTGTCGTCCGCTGCTTTCATTAGGGGGCTGAACACTGTTTTGCCAGAGAAAATAAATGACAGAATAACTAAGTACGTTGATGACCTGTTAATCGCGAGACCCAACATACATATTTATCAAGAAGTTGGCAGCCCTACGTTTATGTGCTTTAACTAACAAGAAAACGCAGTGGGATTGGGATGAGGAAGCAGATGAGGAGTTCCATAGTTTGAAGAAAGCTTTAGTAGAAGCAACTATTCTGTCACGTCCAAATCTTGAAGAAGATTTCTGCATGGCGACAGATAGTTCATATACAGGCTTGGGTGTGATGATTTTTCAGCGGTATGACGAACAGGGAAACACAGTTTTTAAGGCCATAGCTTTCGGCAACCGGGTGTTGAATAAGGCGGAAAGAAATTACTCCGTAACTGAGCTCGAAGCCCTTGTAGTCGTCTGGGGTTTCGAGAAGTTCCGATACTTCCTCTACGAAAGGAAAACCAAGGTCTACACCGACCATAAAGCGTTGGAATTCCTGATGTCGGTGAAGTTGCGGAACAAGAGACTGAGTAGGTGTTTGCTCACGCTGCATGAGTATGATTTCTCCGCTGTTCACGTCCCGGGTGTCGAAAACGTTATAGCGGACGCACTATCACGTTCTCTGATAGGTCTTGAAGACGTTAATGCTCTAACATTGGAGGAGGAACATTACAGCTTGTATTATATGATAGGGGTGCCTTTCGAAAACTATGTGACTTCAACTCTGAAAGAAATTAGAAAAGAGCAAAACAAAGATCCGGCTCTGCATGCTATCAGGGAAAAGATAAAACGACAGGAATGAGCCAGACATCCGCAAGTTTTATTTGCTTAGAAAGAGAGTTCTGTTCGACAATAGTCGGGGTGATGATGCACTATGGTGCGTTTGTATACCAGAAGAATTAGAGGATAAGATTATATGGCACACTCACCTAAGATATGGCCACTTTGGTCCAAGGAAGTGTTATTTAAAATTAAGATATCTGTGCCATTTAAAAGACATGGAGAGACGGATACGTCGTGTACTTGCCATTTGCAAACAGTGTCAGAAGGCGAAACACAGTACGGTAAATATGCAAGTACCGTTACATACCATAATTCCGGAAAAGTTAAAGCAATTGGCAGCCACAGAGTTAATGGGCCCACTCCCTAGGTTTTTGCTATATTTTGGTCGTGATGGAGCTTACCTCTAAGTTCGTCACTTTTACTCCATTAAGGAAAGCAACTGCGCCACTACGGTCGGGGGTTCGAATCCCTCCTCGGGCATGGATATTTGTGCCGTCCTAGTTCGTAAGTAGTTCATAAGTAGTTTGTAAGTTTAGGGACTGATAGCCCCGTTGTTAAGTCCCATAGACTTTCCAAACATTTCAACATTTTTTGAAAGCAACTGCGAAAACTGTAAGCAGTGATTTCTGCCGGGACTTCCTGTCGCAGGTGGGAAGAGTAGACAAGGTAATCTCGGATAACGGCCCCCAATTCAAATTTGAGATTTGGAGGAAGACTCTACGGAGACACAGAATTGAAGCAGTATATACATCCTCCAGACATCCGCAAAGCAATCCAGCAGAAACTGTGATGAAGAAGATGGGGAATATGTGCAGTATTTATTGCAACAAAAAGCGTGCTACATGGGACGTTTTTCTGAAAGATTTTCAGAAGGTCATTAACGAAATTCCGCACATCACAACTATGTTAGCTCCGCTAACTGTCCTGAAGAATATTCGGCCGAAAGAACTCATACAGGAGGTGGTTGATTTTCCGCCACAGCGTATGCTCCGATATCAAATGATTGTCGATAAGGCACTACAGCGCATGTCAGCAGCCGGGAGGAAGCGAAAATTAGCTGCAGACCGCAAGCAAAAACGAGGTCATTCGAGCCGAATCAGTAAGTTCTTGTTAAGAGTTTCAAACTCTCAAACAAACAAAAACAATTGTGACATAAGTTCTACTCGATGTACAACAGTCCAGTACTTGTACGACGAATAATACATCCATGTACGGCAGAATTAGAGACCATCAGGACAGGAAAGAGTCTCGGAAAACATCATGTGTCCCACATAAAGCCCTTGATTGAGTAGATGTGTACATACTTATTTTATGTTTAGATAAAGGTATAAATATAAGAACATCTTATATAAATCATTTCCTTCATATGTAAGTTTATTCTTGTAACTGTTATCTGTACGTAATGTTTGTGTTTTAATTTCTCTTGGTTTCCATGTTTTGTCATTAGTTGTTGTGCTGCTCAATATTCTAGAAATTCTGCCAAGAGAAGGCAGTCATGTTAGTTTTGGTAATTCATTCTCTGAACGTTGTGTCGTTAGTATTGTTTTCTACACTTTCTCGACAGCTGTAATATTTTGACACAGTGACTGTCATCAGAATAGATCTAATATCAACACAGGCTTGGCTGCATAGTTTCTTTTGGAAATGTTATTACCGTCGTAGGTGATTCAGTCCACGTGTAGGAGCGTGATGAGCGCTTATTTGTTTCGTTGTGACAGGCACGAAGATGCAGTTTCGTTGTTTTAATTATCGGCCACGCGGGTGCATATGATTGCCGATAATGGTTTTCAGAGAGTTTGTCCACGTGTAGGCACGTGTGACATTTGTCGTATGTGTTAGGAAAGGCACCAGTGATGTGACCTGGTCTTAGTTTTGCAGTGTTTGTTTGATCTCACCTGGGAGGTGGAGCAGACCTATTGCATTACAAAGGGAAACAGCAGCATAAAAATATTGTCACTAATTTAAAATTTTGTTTTCAGCACACATCGATGTGGAGATCATAAGTGAATCTTCAGTTTCAGAGGATATGGGACGAGAAGCGTGTCTGCCGTGTATTCCACTGCAGGGGTTTCCAGATGTCGAGAGCATAACACTGTCCACAGCAAAGACAATTGGAGCAGGAATTCATAAATAAATAGGGGAACAGTCTTTACGTCATTTTAATCCATGCATGCTCAAGAAAGAGTAATTTGATTGCCTGAAAAAAATTTTAGTGGTTGCCTTTTATATGCCTGTTTAGTAAATAAAGGATGATTGCATGTGGACTCTTTGCAGGCATGTTTGGTACGATATTAACAAGTAGAGATTAACATACATGGACACCAGGAACAGTGACACCATAGACACCTACTTTAATTCTTAGTAACATAAAATATTCTATTGATTGAAGCATCACCTTCAGTGATCGCTCGATTCTGAAATAATAATTTGTTAATAAAGGTTATAGTATTAAGGAAGAATTACCACCTTCAGTGGGCTGAGTTGTTTTATTAACTTAAAAAAATGTTTGTAAAACTAGGGACACATAATTTGAATAATGTGCAGATGAAAGGAGAAGGGGATTTGACGACACCAGGATGTAAAGTGGCGACATCAAGGGGGCTTAACAGGCAACCATGTGCTAGCAAGGTGACGAGGGCTAACAGTGGTGTGCTGAATCCTCCTGGGGCCACCGCCTACCCGTCAAAACAAGCTGAGGGTCAGCAAACAATGGAGATGGCTAGGGCCACAGACAAATATATACAGGTGGGAAACCTTCGTAAGGGCACGGTCCCATGCTCAGAGGTGCGGGGCGGGGAGTGCTGAAGCAGTTCCGTAAGATGTCCCATGATGGCGCTGCTGTCAGAAGCAGCCCTTTAAACTGGCCAAAGTAGGCGGCAGGTAGCGTCTGTCCCCACCACCACCTCCCCTCAAACGCCAGCAAGGTGGACACAGCCGTGGCCTCGTGGCAGGTGGCACGAGCTCTCCCCTCAGCCTCCCCTCCACGCTACCCTCTACGTGCGAGAGGCCCCCTCAGAAGTGCCTCTAGTGTGGTCTACTGGTACTAAGCCAGGGAACCACCTGACACCTGCTAGCATCTTACGGAACTACGAGAGGAGCGTAGGACAGTGATTTAGGGGGCGCTGCTTCTCTGTATATGTTACACTGTGCTAGGGCACTGCACTGTCGCTACCTGCTGCCTGCAGATCCGCTCATCACAAGCGCGCTGCCAGTGGCTGGGTAGTCAGCCTGAATGGAGTGGGGTGGCGAGTGAGACGGCTAGACAGTGTGGCGCCTGCCATTCAGCCTACCTGGAGGAGGGCAATGACCGAGAACAGAGATGGCAGGATGTAAGTACAAGGCCCGCCTAATGACTGCTCGAAGAGGGGAAAGCGAAAGTAGGCAGCTAGGCTGTGCTAGACGCCGCAGGAGTCGCAAATGCCACGCACCACTAGAAACGCATGGTGGCACACCCTTCGAGTTGCTGCTGACATGCAACGCCTCTTTACCGGTGGCGTCACTTCTCCTGAGTGTGACCTGACGCTATCCCTGAGCGTCCTCGTGTGCCTGCTGTATCCAGAGTACCGCCCCAGACCTTCTGTGGACACTGTGCTGCACAGTCATATGTGCGGGCACAATCTTTTCAGGTGGTACTGCCGCCCATGTTGCCGATACCTGTGTTGTGTTGCCATCAATGTGTTGTCCCAGTGTAGTGTTCCATGCCCCTATAAACAAAAGTGTTGCCACGAAACAATGTTCATGTCACAGTACTAGTTCCTCCCAACAAATACAATGTTTGCTGGCTCTCCCCAGAGCAAAATACTTAAAGTTTCTGTTCCTTGTTGTTTAATATCTAGGTACCGACATATAGACAGAACTGAATTAATATCATATAGATCATTGTTGGTAATTAATTTGACACCTGTCATGTTCATTATTTCACATTGCTTTTCATACTGTAATCTAGATGTCTCATGAAGTGTTTGTTTGTGTACACTATGTTTACATATGTAACACTCAAATGAACACTTACTCACGTTAGATTATAAGGATACAGATTACTGACTCATGTAAAAACCAACACAACGTATTATGATTCATGTCATGTAAAGATTTATGTCATGTCTATTTTATGTTCTTAAATGTCATTTTTGTCTTGTGTATGTTTGTAGTTTGTTGAAATGTCACACCTGTATGTTGTTTTTGTACACTATTTTTCCGTTATGACACACGAATAATTTTCACACATGTTAGTTTTTAAGAAGTACACATTTTACACATGTAACAAATACATACACCTTTTGGATTTTATATTTAGTCTGCATTGTTATATTTTTACGTGACACAATTGTAATCACAGCTGTGACTGCATCATTTTCTATGGGTCTTCAGCTTATACAGATAAATTAGTGGCAACCATAAGATTGTAATTTAGTCTGGAGAAAATTTTACAGTACAGACTCCAGTTTTCATTGGATAGGGGGTAATTATGTATAATATCAATGTAATGAATAATTTTCATTTGTAAACGATTGGCAAGTCGAAGTAATTTCTTTTGTTTTGTGACTCATCATAATAATTTTGACGTGTCACTCCACATGCAGAAATTATTCAATGGGTGTTGGATAATGAGAGATGGCAGCCCATCTCTCATCTTTATCAACTGTGTTTATCATTCGTGTAATGATGTAAAGTGTCCAGTACATGCATTTTTCTATTGCTGTCGGGAATACAGTGCAGGGAAGATTTTTGCTGAAGTGAGAAACAGAGCCGACTTTGTCTTGACGAGGGAGAGGGGAATGCCGGTGGAGGCAGCTTTACAGCACTCTCTACCTGCGACCAGCGGCATGCCATGGGGGCCGCGCCGTACTGGTCCCGATAGCACAGAGTAACATATACAGAGAAGCAGCCACCCCTAAACCACTGTCCTACGCTCCCCTCGTAGTTCCGTAAGATGCTAGCACATGTCAGGCGGTTCCCCGGCTTAGTACCGGTAGACCACACTAGAGGCGCTTCTGAGGGTAACGTGGAGGGGAGGCCGAGAGGAGAGCTCGTGCAGCCTGCCACGAGGCCATGGCTGTGTCCGCCGTGGCGGCGTTTGAGGGGAGGCGGTGGTGGGGGCAGCCGCTACCTGACAGGCTGCCACCTGCTCTGGCCAGTTTTAAAGGGCTGCTTCTGACAGCAGCGCCATCATGGGACATCTTATGGAACCTTCCCTCCCCGCACCCCTGAGCGTGGGACCGGGCCCTTGCGCAGATTTCTCGTCTGTATATATTTGTCTGTGCCGATAGCAAGGTGCCTCGGTGCTCTGGCCGAGCAGCAGGTTGTAAATGTGTTAGCCTAGTGCCCCAAACTGAGGAGGAGGAGGAGTATTGTCTATGCTTTGAGAATCGCTACTTCCGATTTTAGAAAAAGATAGCCGGCCCCTCCGCTGAGAGAAGCGCCCAGAGTCTTGTCTGCTAAAAAACGAAGACGACACTGACAGTGGCTCTTTTTTTTTTTTTTTTTTTTTTTTTTTTTTTTTTTTTTTTTTTTTTTTTTCCTAGTAGCTTGGTTTGTGCTTCTACGGTGACGGTTTGGATCGTTCGTGAAGAATCGCGCCAAAAGTGTGTGTGTAAGGGGTAACTCTGGTTGGCTGTTGTTCAAAGCGCCAGCTTATCGAAATCGGCGGTCGTTTAGTGAAAGTTTGCTGGCCGGAGTTTGAGAACTCGATGCTGTTTGGTTTTCCGAAAAAAAACGGGTTCTCGCGGGTTCTTGCGCGGCAGACGCGGTATTTTGGGGACTTCGTGCTTAGCTCTACTGGAGTATGTACGCAAAGTTTAAACATCCAACCTTGTTCTATTTACAGATGGAGTTTCGTTATTTTCTGATTAGTCGTTTTCTCCTAATAATGGAAGGCGTAGACTGCTGCAGTTCACCTAATGATGATATGTATTAACAAGATGAAAAGTTTAAATGCAAGCTCTGTCCTTGCCTATCACAGCTGTTATATTTTTATGCTCATAAATATACACCAAGCGCTAATATCACGTGATTAATTTATTTGCTTTTTCGATCCTGTGAGCTACAGGCTCGCGTGTGCTGGGTTGCCGTTCTTCACAGTTGAATAGGCGCTTCTGGCGCATTGCAGCAGTGGCGCATATACTGCAGCCACCAACGCAGTTGTTTTACATACTCTTAACTGACAAACACGGAAACAATATATTAGTAATGGAATCTGATGTCATCAACAAAAGTTCAAGCTCAACAACAATGCCCTCTCCGTCTCAATAGCTGCATTGGTAAGCTTAATCGCAGCTTCTTGCGTTTTATGTTATAGAGACGAAACGACTGATTAGAAAAAAACTCAACTCCGTCTGTAAATAGAACAAGGTTGGATCTTTAAACTGTGCAAAGGAAAACTTTCTCGTAATTACGGTCTGATTTCTGTGCAGCCCTAAAGTTGAAATTCGCCGAAATAAGCCAGAAAAAGCACGCTTTCACTCAAATATTACCGCGTATGTCGTCCCCTTTTCGAATAAAATGTAATATTCATACACCAAATAAAAGTAAACAGTTCAACAATTCCGGCGAGTTACAAAACATCGATGTTCGTTGTGCGATGTGACCAGAATACGAGCTCAAAATCAGGGTTCAATCATTATGAAATGGACAATAGTCGGCGCACGACGCCGGCTGCGTGTTCACACTAGGGATGGGAGCAGTGATCTCTATACGAACTAGTATTCACACATGTTTGTAAATCTTATGGGACTTAACTACGGGGTCATCAGTCCCTACCGAGGGGACTGAGGCGCTCCAGTCACGGTCTGCACGGCCACTACGGTCGGGGGTTCGAATCCCCCCTCGGGCATGGATATTTGTGCCGTCCTTAGTATAAGGTAATTGATAAGTAGTTTGTAAGTTTAGGGACTGAAGACCCCGTAGTTAAGTCCCATAGACTATACAAACATTTGAAATCATCAGTCCCTAAACTTACAAACTACTTATGAACTACTTACGAACTAGGACGGCACAAATATCCATGCCCGAGGGGGGATTCGAACCCCCGACCGTAGTGGCCGTGCAGACCGTGACTGAAGCGCCTCAGTCCCCTCGGCCACCGCGGCCGGCTCGAACTATAGATATCACTGGATGGGAGTGCGAGGCGCGGTCCCAGGAATATCGGATTGAGCAGGGTACAAATGTATCACGTGACACATCGAAACCGTAATTTAGCTGCATATCGTTGAATGGAAGCGTCGGCGGAGGATACAGTATAGGGACACAACCTGCAGGCGTCTAAATACAGCAGTATATGCAGTGGCGTAGCTATCACAGGGCTAGGCGGGGCAGTGCCCCGGGTCCCCCGAGATGAAGAGGCCCCTCGGCCTCCGTGAGGAAAGTTCGGAAAAAGTTACAATAGAGCGTAGTTTTTATTTTATTTTATTTATTTATTACTTCCCACCATACCGTGCATCAATTCCCCCTCCCGTCAAAAAAAGCTGCCCACAGTAGCCGCACTGGGCCACAGGGTGACGGAACATTGCTTCTAGTGTGGCCTGCTGACTGGCCAAGCCGACAATCGCTGAGTACAAGTCGGCACACTCCAGGCGGCAGAAGTAGCTGCAGCATCAAAGCTGCTCACAGCAACAGCTGCGCCTTCCAAGTGTTGCGGCGTGCCGCTCGGCGCGCGACTCCCAAATACTGTATAAATACATTTACTGTTCAGTAGCGAACATCCATGTCCCCCAATTACACTTGGAATAATCGACGTTCTACTGTATATAATATTTTAGCTGAATGAAGGATTTTCGACTTTTAACTTTTTGAACACTGTTAACAAACTTCAAACGCTCGGAGTGAAATCCAAAAATTATTCCCATCTCAGAGATTAAAATGGTCCTAAATTAACACCAGATGAAAAAAAAAAATATTACTTACCTTTGTACCTGGTGTTGTTGTGGTCTTCAGTCTGGAGACTGGTTTGATACAGCTCTCCACAGTACCCTATCCTGAGCAAGCCTCTTCATCTCCACATAAGAACGGCAACCTACATCTGTCTGAATCTGCTTACTGTATCCATCTCTTGGTCTTCCTCTGCGGTTTTTACCCCATACACTTCCCTCCAACGCTAAATTCGCAATCCTTTGATGTCTAAGAATGTGCCCTACCAATCTATCCCTTCTTTTAGTCAAGGTATGCCAGAAATTTCTTTTCTCCCCAATTCTGTTCAGTATCTCCTCATTAGTTACGTGATCCACCCACCTAATCTTCAGCATTCTTCTGTAGCACCATATTTCAAAAGCCTCTATCCTCTTCTTGTCCGCACTGTTTGTCGTCCATGTTTCACTCCCATACAAGGCAACACTCCATACCAATGCCTTCAGAAAGGACTTCCTTAGGCTTAAATCAATATTCGATGTTAACAAATTTCTCTTTTTCAAGAACGCTTTTCTACTCATTGCCATTCTGCATTTTATATCCACTGTACTGCGACCATCATTTGTTATTTTACTGCCCAAGTAACAAAACTCAACTACCTCCTTTATTGTTTCGTTACCTAATCTAATTTCTTCAGCATCACCTGATTTTCTTAGACTGCATTCCATTACCACAGTTTTACTCTTGTTAATGTTCATCTTATATGCACCTTTCAGCACACTGTCCATTCCGTTCAACTGCTCTTCCACAGCCTTTGCTGTCTCTGCCTGAATCACTATGTCGTCGGCAAAACGTAATGTTTTTAATTCTTCCCCCTGAACTTTAATTCCTTCACCAAATTCCTCCTTGTTTTCCTTTATAGCTTGCTCAATGTACAAATTGAATAACATTGGAGAAAGGCTACATCCCTGACTTACTCCCTTTCCCACCACTGCATCCCTTTCATGCCCTTCAACTCTGACAACCGCTGTCTGGTTTTTGTACAAGTTGTAAATAACCTTACGCTCCCTATATTTTACTCCTGGTTGCTTCAGAACTTGAAAGAGTTTATTCCAGTCAACATTATCAAAAGCCTTCTCCAAATCTACAAAAGCTAGAAATGTAGGTTTGCCTTTTCTTAATCTATCTTCTAGCTCTAGGATAAGCTGTAAAGTGAGTATTGCCTCCCGTGTTCCTACATTTCTCCTGAACCCAAACTGATCTTCCCCAAGGTCGGCTTCTCCCAGCTTTTCCATCCTTCTGTAAACAATTCGTGTTAATATTTTGCATCCATGACTTATTAAACTGATGGTTCTGTAGTTTTCACACCTGTCTCCACCTGCTTTCTTTGGAATGGGGATTATAACATTTTTCTGAGGGTACTTCACCTGTCTCATACATGTTACACACCAGGTGAAACAATTTTGTCATGGCTGGTTCTCCCAGAGACTTCAGTAGCTCTGAGGGAATATCATCTACTCCAGGGGCCTTGTTTCGACTTAGGTCTTTCAGTACCCTGTCAAATTCATCTCTCAGTATAGTATCTCCTATTTCATCCTCATCTACTTCTTCTCCACTTTCTACAATATTGCCACTAAGTTCATTTCCTTCATAGAGCCTCTCTATATACTCTTTCCACCATTCAGCTTTCCCTTCTTTGCTGAGAACTGGTTTTCCATCAGTGTCGTTGATATTCATAGAGCTGTTTTTCTTATCTCCAAATGTTTCTTTTATTTTCCTGTAGGCTATATCTATTTTTCTCCTATTTATACATTCTTCTACATCCTTGCATGTGCCTTCTAGCCACTCCTGCTTAGCCATTTTGCACTTCCTGTCAATCTCATTTCTTAGTCGTCTGTACTTCATTTTGTCTAATTCATTTACTGCATTTTTATATTTTCTCCTTTCATCGATTAAATTTAGTATCTCCTGTGATATCCAAGGATTTTTTGTAGGTCTTGCCTTCCTACCTATTTTGTCCTCTGCTGCCTTCACTATTTCATCTCTCAATGATACCCATTCCTCCTCTACTGTTTTATTTTCCCCCGTTTCTGTCAATTGTTGCCTAAAGCTCCCTCTGAAATTCTTAAGAACTTCAGGTTCCTTCAATTTATCCAGGTCCCATCTCCTTATTTTCCTACCTTTTTGTAGTTTCTTCAGTTTTAGCCTACAGTTCATTACCAACAAGTTATGGTCAGAGTCTATATCTGCCCCTGGGTATGTCTTACAGTTTAAAACCTGGTTCCGAAATCTGTCTTACCATTATAAAATCTATCTGGTATCTCCCGGTGTCTCCTGGTCTCTTCCACGTATACAACTTTGAGGTAATTGTACTTGGTATTGGAATAATATAATAAAGATTTTTTTAAATACTTGTCGGGTGGGGGGGGAGGGGGGGCTGCAGGCCGGCAACCACCTTCCCTATGGGAAACGCCACTGAGCATAAGGTTTTCAAAAGTCGGCGCCAGTGGTATAGTTTCAGTTTAGAGAGGGCCCCAACGTCATATTTGCCCTGGGGCCCTTGGTGTAATAGCTACGCCACTGAGTATATGTGAAGCTCATTTCCGCGAATTAGATATTGATAGAACGTAGTTGTCCAGTGTTTGAATACGAGACGGTATAGTGCCTTGTATTTTCCCGTAATTTCCGGCGTACGTGCACTTTTACCTGGCGCGAGTTAATTCCCTGTTTGAGTGAGTTGGAAAATTGCCGTTTTGTAGAGAATTCTGTTTGCTAGCTACTGAGCGGCCAAGGGTATATACAGGAACCTGTCAACCATGGAGCAGTAACAGCATCAATTATTTACTTCATGGTCAGCACCAAAAAGTATTCCTATAATTCTATAGGATTAAGGTAATATTATTTGAAAACCTAATCTTATAGAAACACGGGTATACATTTTTGCGCTAAACAGGAAGTAAATAATTAATGCTATTCTTGCTCTATGGTTGTCCGATCAGTAAATTAATCTCCTCTTCCTGCACCTGCAACATGACGACTCGAAGGGCTAATCACAACTCTTAGTTTCCGCAAAAGTCTCTCACACTGTTCCTCGCTACAGGTTACGCAATTTGGCACTTCGTCCTTAGATAGCAAACCGAATTCCCTAGAAAACGGCAAACAATTTTCAAACGCCCTCAAACAAGGACTAACCTCCTCCGACTTAACTCATACTAAGAAACATTTCCCAGTTGTGCACTAAACGAAACAGTATATAGCCTTGATACTGTCCAATACTTAAGGTATGTTTAACATCTAAAAATACTTTTGGTTTCTGATGCACATTGAACTTGGAAAATTTGTTAATTTTATGTGTTTTCAGAATTTCCTTAAAGCCTTCCAATCTTTTCTTTGAATCCGTTCTTTACTTTTTAAGTTTATTTATTTAAGTTCGAGAACAAGTACGCGCCAAAAGCACAGAGCTCAGTGGTAAATAAAACCTCCTTCGTCAGGTGACTTCCAGTTCCAGTGAATCACGTGATACGCCATTACTAGTAGCCTGCTCAATCCGATATTCCTGCCACCGTGAGGCGCGGCGACTGGAGCGTACCGAGAATTTCTCGAGCTGCCGGCGCTCAAGCAGTTCTCGAGCAGCTCACGAGAAGCGGCGGTGCGGCGCGCGTCGCTGTTCTGCGGCAGTTGACTGGGGCAGCACCAACACCACCTAGGCCAGGGCTGGGCAAATGCCGTTTGGCGAGCGCGAGCGCTCTCAGCGGCTCACGCGGCCTGCTCGCGGCTCCCCCCCCCCACTCCGCCGGCCAGCAGTGCCCTCCACTCACACTCGACATGCCGCGCACCTCACTACACCACGCGGAACCACCCGTTCTGTTTGCTTGTGGAAATCGCGTCCGGCGGTTTTTGTTGTTTTCTCCATAATGAAACTGACAAAATCGAAGCTTAGAAGTAGTCTGACTGACATTCATCTGACTGGTGCAGTGCGCCTAATGACCAGCAATTTCACACCAAATATCGAAATGTTGGTTCAAAATCATTTAAATAAATCCAGAATGATGTAAATTAATGCTAATTTCTTTTTGTTCGTAGTACCTCTCCTATGAAATGACAATTCTTTTATGTGTATGTCACCTTGTTGTTTATCTTGACAGGAAACTGATAGGCTTTGCGATCATAGAGTTTCTTCCCCTTTATGTTTTCTATATATCATAGGAGTTAAGTTTAGTTATCCCTTCTACTTCCTCCAGGGAGAAGGATTTTGTTTTACACTTGATAAATTATACTTATCTTAATAGTTCCTACGTTTTGCTTCCCGCTGCAGTAAGTATTTCAGCTTGTCCTTACTCAGCTTTGCGCACAAAGCGCCCTCACACCGCACAGCTCTGCTAGCCGCACTGCTGGCTCTCAAGGCCGCTCAGCGCTGCCCTCGCGGCTCTCGCTGCTCGCGGGCAGCCGCGCGAGCAGCTTTCGTGCCCACCCCTGACCTAGGCGGTGGCGGCAGCACGCGCTGCCGTTCGTTATTTGCAACGCTCGCAGTTCGCTGTGATTGTCATTTAAATACGAGCATTGGAATCGCAAAAACCAAAGTTACGGAACTGCAGTACTTTACGGAGGATGGACATGTATGTTGCAAAGCTCCGTAGTGTAGCAAAAATACAACAGGCATAGTAAGACATTTAAAATTACACAATATATCTAGCAATCAAACAGAAAAGTTCACAGACACAAAAGTGAATTCTTATATGAATACAAGTCAGACAAAATATCCCGTTGTTGTGTGTGTTATCCATTCAAACTACATTAAAAGGAAGTTCGGTAAAAAGGTTTGATAGTGCCTGAAACAGTCCGCCCGGAAAACTGTAGTTTTTAATTTGCTGTAATAACATGCGAAATACATCAAAATTAACACCATCCAAACTTTGGAACAGAATGAGGACGTAACAATAAACAGTCAGTATTGCAGTAGTAAACAGTAGTGGCTATGTTCACAAAGTATCAGAGCTTTAAGCTGAAATAAGGACGGAAGCTTAGGTACGTAACGCTGGCTAATACTGTAAGCACTGCCGAATTTTTTATACAATTAGTACATGTATAAAAGGAGTTTTTGGGCGTAACATGAAGTTCTTCTTTCGTGCAAGATACGCGTTTTAAAATAGTCCTACATTTTAGTCTTCTGAGAATCATTCACTTACTACTTTTGTTTTATAAAATTAAAGATTTTGTTTCGTGTGCGATACCTGCTTTTTAACAACAATCCTATTACTTCTGTTTTGAGATTATATTGTTTTCCTTTACTGATATTTTCAATTGCCCTAACTGGGGGGCAGGTTGCCTGGAACGTGCAAGCTGTCCTTCAGCCAAGGGCTTAACACTAATTATTGATAGCCATCTACAAAAAAGAAAATAGAAGAGAAAAGGAGACTTCTTTGTCGATGACTTCAATTCCCCCCTCCTGGAGGTTTGAGAAACATTCCGCAACCACTTTATTTTGTAATAGTAATATTTTCGTTTCGTTTTCAATACGTGTTTTAATTGGTAATAGATCTATGATTATTGTCTTCTGCAAAACATTCTACTACTAACTTATTCCTAATTCCGTTTCTTTGTTGTGCGTACGTACGACAATGATTACGACTGCTCTATCGCAGTGATTCCTTGTAGCTTCGCTCAGCCTCCAGAGAGTGCAGCACTGTCGACAACTTCTCGGGAGTGCTCGATAATTTGCCTACGCGTCACGCGTTTCTCGAGCGCACTCATAGCCCATCCTCAGACTGCATACCCCGGCACGGCCGGCTCCCGGGTGCGGCGGTCTCGCCAGGCGCTCTCGCTGGCGGGAACGAGGCAGCGTTTGACGGCCTCTACTACACAAAACGATACAGCCAAACTTTCAGGAAAGATTCCTCACACACAAAGAAAGAAAATGTGTTATGTGGACATGTGTCCGGAAACGCTTAATTTCCATGTTAGAGCTCATTTTAGTATTTCTCTTTAAATGTAAATTGAAATAATTCGTGCAGACAATTGCCAAAATACCCAACTGTTTCGTTAGTAAAGTACTGTACTTCTTCGATTCATCGCCAGTTGGCCAATTGAAGAAAGGTAATGTTGACTTCATTACTTATGTTGACATGCGACTCATTGCTCTACAGTACTAGCATCAAGCACGTCAGTACGTAGCATCACGAACGTGGTTTTGCAGTCAGTGCAATGTTTACAAATGCGGAGTTGGCAGAAGCCCATTTGATGTATGGATTAGCACGGGGCAATAGCCGTGGCGCGGTACGTTTGTATCGAGACAGATTTCCAGAACGAAGGTATCCCGACAGGAAGACGTTCGAAGCAATTGATCGGCGTCTTAGGGAGCACGGATCATTCCAGCCTATGACTCGCGACTGGGGAAGACCTAGAACGACGAGGACACCTGCAATGGACGAGGCAATTCTTCGTGCAGTTGACGATAACCCTAATGTCAACGTCAGAGAAGTTGCTGCTGTACAAGGTAACGTTGACCACGTCACTGTATGGAGAGTGCTACGGGAGAACCAGTTGTTTCCGTACCATGTACAGTGTGTGCAGGCACTATCAGCAGCTGATTGGCCTCCATGGGTACACTTCTGCGAATGGTTCATCCAACAATATGTCACTCAAATGTCTGTAAATCTATCGGACCAAACTACGTGGTCATCAGTCCGTAGCTTACAAACTACTTAAACCTAGGTAAACTAACCTAAGGACAACACACACACACACATTCATGCCCCAGGGAGGACTCGAACCTCCACGGCGAGCAACCGCGCGCTCCGCAGCGAGGCGCTTTAGACCGCTCGGCTACTCCACCGCGGCAATGTGTCACTCGTCACTCCTCATTTCAGTGCAGATGTTATATTTACGGATGAGGCTTCATTCCAACGATCAACATGTGTAACAGTGTTTGAAGTCACGCTGGTACATTCTGTTGCTGTGTGTTTCCATTCCATGATTAATGTGATTTGAAGAGAAGTAATAGAATGAGCTCTGACATGGAAATTAAGCGTTTCCGGACACATGTCCACATAACATATTTTCTTTCTTTGTGTGTGAGGAATGTTTCCTGAAAGTTTTGCCGTACCTTTTTGTAACACCCTGTATACGTTTCCTACGTTTCACCCTCACTGATTTTACTGGAACTGTAATGAGTAAACGTTATCGTTTTTCAGAAGAAGAGAGATGTCTTTCTGCCAAAGGGCACGTCTTCTAGTTTCCTAGCCATTTCTTATATTTAATAGAAAATGAATTTATTCAATAAAAGCCTATAGGTTACAAGATAATTGTAAATAAACTGCCCTGTAAAGTACTGTTTCGTATCTTGTAAGGGAGTATAGGAAACCTAAGAAAGGCAAATATGGAGCTGTTATTACGTATTTTTTATGCCACTACATACTTTCCGTAACATAAAAAACTAGGTTAAAATTAATATAAACGATTCTGTTCGTACACATCCAATATTGTATTCAGAAACGTAGCTTTCCCACCGCTTGGAGCATTGCTGGCGCAGTGTATAACAAAAATCTGTAGCAGTGTCGAGATTGTAGGTGTTAGACTGTGCTGATACTCAGCGCGGTGGCTGATGGGAGCAATCTTAAGCAGTCCTACCTAGGTGGCACTGTTGTAAGCCTTTACAACGCTCGTTTAGTTGGCATGTACTGTAGACAGTGAAAGGCAAAAATATCCGCTTCAGTAAGCACAAAACTGTCAAGAAACTTGAGTGTGTAAAGTTCATGAACACTACTTGAAGGCACTGTCGTAGATAACTGATGTACATGAACATATGTATTATAATTATATTGCAATAGATGTATTATATGTATTTATTTTTTTCCCCAAAAAGTCTCTTAAAGGTGGGGTGCGTCTTATACGCCTTTGCGTCTTATATGGCAGCAAATATGGTATATTTGTTTTAATAAATGTCACGTGTTATTAAAGTGGAGGGATTGTTTTTGTTTTTACCTACGTCCTACAACACTAAAATAATTAAATCTATCACCTAACTAGCGGTGGTGCTTACTTGCAAAGGATTGAATGACAAGATTAAAAATATAAAATTATTGTGTTGTTAATAATGTGCAAGAAAATCCTTTTCAAAAAGGACATGGATTAGAGAGATTTCAAGAGACGAGGGTGTGGATAAATAATAAACAGATGTTCTGCCACAACTTTAGTATCCTTGCTATCTATAACATTTGAGATCGACGACTTCTATGTTCGTGTGTGTTATAATATCACAAAGATGGTACTTTGAGTACATATGGTAGCGGAAACACATACTATCTCTGTAGTACATTGATGAAAAATTCTAAGTTCAGTTGGTCTAATTGTCCTTGAATATGATTCCCACAAAGGCAGAGGTCCAGATTTAAGGCAGACAACTGAAATTCAGTAATAGCCCATACGTAATAACATATATATTATTTGTGAATATGTTGTCTTAATACTTCGTGACAATCCCCAAAACAATGGTCATGTAATTGTATTGCTGTTAAAATGATAGCAGCACTGTCTGGGGTGGAGCTACAATCACATATCATTTCCACTAGCTGCAGACACTAGGGATGAGCTATGAGTGCTCTCGAGAAACGCGCGACGCTAAGGCAAATTCTCGAGAAGCAAGGTCTATATAGGAGAGGTCTTGTCACGCTACCGTGATCCTTTGTGATGGTGGACATTTTGGTTCTAAGACGGGGCTGTAGCATACCGTATATGGCTAATGTTTGTCACTAGAAAGTTTTAGTTGCATAAAGCAGTGAATGTAAAATTTCGATGGAGTATGCAGGTTACTGAGAATGTTGATACATCCATTCTTACTGAAATGTATATGTGTTATGACTACCGGTAACGATACAAACATCATTGTGAGGAAAAAGTAGCCTTTTCATTAACAAAATTCTGCTTCCCCCCCCCCCCCCCGCAATCTTATATGTGTAACACAAGGCTATAAGTGTTTACTCTTGATTTATTATTTACTTTATTGTTTGTCAAGTTTCTATTCAGTATGGTATAGACGAAAGATCAACGAAAGGTTCTTGTATTGCACTCCCCTAGAACACAATCTTATATGGAATGTCTGCTCCATTCATATGAAATATTCCTGGTGTTTTGCATTTCTAGTGATTCGACATTACGTAAATGGAAGAAATTTCGGAAAACTGGGTCTGCATCAGACAAACGTAGAGCAGATCCTAGTGTTTTCATTTAAATTAAGTTGGAAAAGGTAGGAGGGATGACTGAAGAAGTCTAAGACAGTCAATGCGCCAAGTGATAAATTACGAAACCGAAATTTATCTTTGTAAAGTCAATGCATTAGTTTGAGTTGTAATTACTTTGATTATGGTAATTAATGTAGTTAAACTATTTTATTATTTGGTGAAGTGTCCACTGAAAAACGTATTTACAAAGCGTCTGGCAATTGTCTGTGAAAGTTACATTAGATTTATTTTGGGTGAACATCGTTAATAAACACAATCTTTAAACAAATCACATGTAATGAAAGCATTTTTAGGCAAGAGATTTTCTCCGAAAAGTGCTCCAGTGCAAAGCATACTTCATTGGTCATCCAAACGTGCTTAATATTCTCGTTTACTCAAAACTTAAATCTTTCATGACAGTTTTTTTCTTTTCCTATGGCTCACTCAGGCAAGATATTTTAGCAATTTAAATGGTTCATCTAGGCAGTTCTTCTCACACAGTTTGACCCAAATTTGCAAACATCATCTTGTGATCTTTCCTGGTGAGACTGAGCAATTATTAGGCCTTTCAAATTATCAGTATTTCATTACTAAACGTAAGAACATAATTTCTGACTAAAATGGTACGCAAAGTGGCTGCAGAATAATAATAATTTGTGAAAGATACTGTTTTCTCTCATGTTGATACTGTGCAGCGTCGTCGCACAAAAATGGCGGCTTTGTAAGGAACACTGGTTTCCAAACCTGTCTTAGACCTTGTCAAGAAGTCGTCGACAGTGTTACGCTCTCTGGAGACTGAGAGAAACTACTCTACAAGGAAGCATTGCGACATAGCAGAAGTAATCGTTGTCTTCCATACATGCAAGGAAAAAACTGAATTAGTTGTAGTAGTAGTAGAATGTTCTGCAGAAGACAAAAATCATAGGACTATTATGAATTGAAACACTTATTTCACACGAAATAAAAGCACTATTATTACGAAAGGAAGTAATTGCAGAATGTTTCTCAGATCTTCAGGAGGGGCAGAACTGAAATCATTAACAAGGTCTGCTTTTTCCCTCCTATTTTTATGTACATGGCTATCAATAATTAGTGCTAATCTCTTGACTGAAGAGCAGCTTGCACACTCCTGGCAGCCCGCCCACCAGTTGGGGAAACTGAAAATATCAGTAAAGGAAAACAAAATTATCTCAGAAAACAGAAATAATATGACTGTAATCAAAGAGCACATATCTCACAGGAAACAAAAACTTTGTTATTATTAGAAGAAAAAAAAGTTGTTGGAGATAGATTCTCAGAAGACAAAATTCATAGGACTATTTTAAAACACATATCTTACCAAAAACAAATATGCATTCCGCGTGTATTGTTACCTACAGCCGGCCGCGGTGGCCGAGGGGACTGAGGCGTTCCAGTCACGGTCTGCACGGCCACTACGGTCGGGGGTTCGAATCCTCCCTCGGGCATTGATATTTGTGCCGTCCTTAGTATAAGGTAATTGATAAGTAGTTTGTAAGTTTAGGGACTGATGACCCCGTAGTTAAGTCCCATAAGCTTGACAAACATTTGAACATTTTTGTTACCTACAGGGTGTCCAGAAAAGGGCTTCCTGATTTCAAAATTAAATATCTCGAAAATAAAGATCGATAGAGGAATGCAGTACACGGTATGTTTATTGTGAAAGCTGTAAGACTTTTATACAGCAGTTTGAAATAATAGTTACGAAAGCTGCTAACAGATGGCGCTGTACGCTGTACAGCTCATATCAGCATACATGAGTGAAATAATCGTATGAAAACACTCTTTGCAAACAATCACATCACAATGTTTTCAAAATGTTCACCATTGGCACTACAGAGGTGGCGCAAACTAAGAATGAAATTCGCCATCACATTTCTTAGTGTCTCAACCGAAATGGATTCACATTCCACAGAGATCGCCGATTCAAGCTCGTCCAGCGTGGTGGGATGCTTTGGGTAGACAATGTCTTTCACTGTGCTCCAAAAAAAAAAAAGTCACAGGGAGTCAAATCCGGCAAATATGGAGGCCAATCCATGCCTGCACCAGTAAATTTGGGATATTCCAAAGCAATGACTAGATTCCGGAAGTATTCCTCAGGAAAGCGACACTTGTTCGGTCCGATGTGGTCGGGCTGCATCTTGCATAAACCATTCAGTACCTGATCGATCCTCAAACGCTTGCTGTGTGGCGACAAATTGTTCCAAAATTGCAACGTAACGTGCACCAGTGACCGTTTCTCGAATGAAAAAAAAAAAAAAAAAAAAAAGGCCAGTAATGCATCTGCTGCATACTGCAGCCCACACAGTAACTTTCGGAGAATACAGGGGTTTCGCTTCACACCAATATGGCTTTTTGGAACCCCAAAATCGCTAGTTCTGCTTATTCACGTATCCATTCAGGTGGAAGTGTGCTTCATCTGTAAACCAGATGCAGCCAACATCAAATCCTTCACTATCATCTGATTAGCAAAGGCAATCCTTTGTTGCACAGCTCGTATGGGTATGGCCTGGTGCGTTTGAATTTTGAATGGAAACATGTGTAGGCTCTTTCTCAGTATTTTCTGCGTGCTGGAACACTTCAAACCAGTCTCAGATGCAATTCTATGGACGGATGACATTGGATTTTGCTGAATAATTCCAGAAACTGTGGCGATATTTTCAGGCGGTTTGCTTGCAGCCAACATGCCCCACTAGATCATCAGTTACGCTGCCTGTTCGTTTAAATTTTGCGAAGAGCTTTCGCATCGGGTCCTTTTGGAACATTAAATCGTGCTTGAAAACTTCGCCTTGTTGCCGTAGGACTCTCTTCTAACCTGTGGTACTCTAGCACCAGAAAAACGCGTTGTTCAATGGAGTACATGGTTTTAATATCTTCCTTCGGTACGCTAACCTCCTTTCACGTTTCAATAGTGGAACTGATCGCTCTGGGCTAAGGGTCACTATTTATACTAGGCATTACGTATGGCGAATACAGCCGCACCTGTTAGCAGCTTTTGTAACTATTATTTCACACTGCTGTATGAACTTCTTACAGCTTTCACAATAAACATACCGTTTACTGCATTCCTCTATCGATCTTTGTTTTCGAAATATTTAATTTTGAAATCAGGGAGTCCTCTTCTGGACACCCTGTAAATATGAGAAAAATGCTACAACTTGTTACACCTGAAAACTCTTTAAATTCATTTACTAATGTAGAAAAATATCGGTAGAGCTTACAGTATAAGCCAGCATTACATACCTAAGCTTCTGTTCTTGATTCAGCTCAGAGCTCTGGTACTTTCTCAACACAACCACCACAATTTACAAGCACAATACTGACTGTTGGTAGTTATGTCCTAATTCTATTCAAAAGTTCCGTGAGCAAAGTTCGGAAAAAGTTACAGTAGAGCGTAGTTTTTTTTATTTTTTTTACCTTTTTTTATCTTCCCACCCTACCGTCCATTAATTCCCCCTCCCGTCAAACTAAGCTTCCCACAGTAGCCGCACTGGGACACAAGGTGACGGAACATTCTAGTGGGGCCTGCTGACAGGCCAAGCCGACAGTCGCTGAGTACAACAATAGGCACACTCCAGTCGGCAGAAGTAGCTGCAGCATCAGAGCTGTTCACAGCAACAGCTGCGCCTTCCAAGTGTTGCGGCGTGCCGCTCGGCGCAATGTGAAGGATCGCGCAACTCCCAAATACTGTAAAAATATATTTACTTTACAGTACTTCTTATTGGCAAGTAGAAGTGTACAGTTCGATTATATGAATAATCGGTTTTCCGAACATCCATGTCCCCCAATTACACTTCGGATAATCGACGTTCTACTGTATATAATATTTTAGCTGAATGAAGGATTTTCGACTTTTAACGTTTTGAACACTGCGAACAAGAGTGAAATCCAAAAATTATTTCCATATCAGAATATAAACATAAAAAGGTATTGCTTGTCCGCTAAGACGTCCCTGTCACTTGCTGAATTACTATCACGGTTTGATTCGCGGCTGGGGGTCATATTTTCGTAGATAAGTAAAACTTCTTTGTTCATTTTTACTAGCTTCTGCCTGCGACTTCATTCACCTAGTATGGAGCAACTTCGAAAACTATTCCATGTAGTTTTATCTGTATGTCCTACCCAGGCCCAACTCTGTCCCTCTCCAAAATTTCATCTTAATCCATCCAGTAGTTTCTGCTTGAAAGCATAATTAACTTTCACAGTTATAATTATATTAGAGAGTACGATTAAATATTATCCGCTGCGTGACACACAGTAATTTACTTAAGAGTATTTAGGTTTGCCTTATTATGTCTTCCAGTAAGCGGTAAGGACCTGACGAAGTAGTATTGCATCTGTATAGTTCATAGGCGCCGATTACGGGTATGCTCGGTCGCTCGAGTGGGTATGCTCGGCATACCCCACTGAACATTTTGGTATTATTTTTTTCTTTACATTATATTTCTTGATTGTAATTAAATTCGACGCTATCATTTCATTGATGGGCGGCTGGCTTTTGTAATACACCACTGTAAACAGATTATCTAAAACAAACAGGTAATTGAATTCGTAGGCATCAAAATTCATGTTGACATGTGAGTGAAGTGATCATTTGTAAATAATCCGAATGTTAATAGAATGCTGTTTGTAAGTTCAATATCGTAAACTGAAGGCGGTAACCTTTAATTGTCGTATTAAATAACTAGAAATGAAGTTGGTTTGGAACGATACGATGAAAATGTGTGTACTACTAATTTAACATTTATGTATTCTTATCTTCAAGGAATCGTGTTAGTGCTAAGGCAGGTCCACACAGCCGTGCCGTGCTGCGCCGCACCGCTGCGGAGATTGTGAGTGCCGCGCGCACTGCCGTAGCACAGTGGAATGCGCACGTATCAAGATGGAGCGAGCCGAGATTGTGAGTGCCGCATTTATTGTGCTGGCTGTACCATCAGTTTAAGGAAGAATCGTCGTCATTGGGTAACCCCAGTGTTAAAAGAGTAGGGCATTGTACGGTGGAAAGGATCTTTTCAGTGAACTACTTGCAGGGGACAGTGGACAGTTCGAAAACTTTTATCGAATGTCTTTCAGACTTCGAATATATGTTGAAAGTGATCGAACCAGACATAATGAAGAAAGACACAAATTGTAGACGTGCTATATCTACCAAAGACAGACTGGCAATAGCTTTGCGCTTTCTGGCAACTGGAGATTCCTTTACAAGTCTGATGTATCTGCTCTATGAGGTTCTCACTTTGCTTCCGGTCCCACTTCATAACGAGGACACCTACGCGAGAACACACGACCTGCTACCGCGAATTGACGCACGCAGTGCTCAGTGTGGACCCGCCTTTAAGTCGTGACATTTTTCATCCTTGTGGTGTCGCACAAGTCTAAAGTGCGCGCCACCTACCTTCGCCGCGCGCCGCCATGCACGCACGGCGCGGCGTTCTTACGACGGCAGCCACGAGCGCCCTCTGCTGCGATCCCGCTCGTGGCCACCAAGGACGACGTCGTTCACACTTCGGAATCAGATAGGCACCAGTGAAGACTTGGCTATCAGATAGGCACTAGGCAGGCCTCTAGCTCAACTATGTATCAGCCTTCTGCAGTACTGAACTATGTAAAAGTTAAGTATTGTATAAATTCCGTGCAATATATATCTCGTTCTAATTTACTCTAGTGTTTCTAGTTTCTGCTGTCCCACTGGCTGCTCACCTCCATACCTGCACAAGCGTGCATCCTTTATTCTTGTGTCGGTTTATTTCTATTCGGCCACCGACACCTACGACGGAAACGAGACACAAAAGCGGCGACGAGGCTGGGACACAAAAATCCTGTTTACTGAGTTGGTGTGTGATGTAACAATGGGTTGTAAACATATTGGTATTGACAGACATGGTATGACAGCAGAAGTGGTTATGGACTATTTTCGTAATACTGTATAGAAAATAAATCTGCAGAAGAAAGAAGGCAGGAAGGCCATCCGATGTTAGTTTTTGCGATAATGAACACAGTATTGACAATACAACCACATCATTATCTGATATGCGTGTCTTAGAAGACGAAAACTCTGAAAATGATCTCTGTACTCACTAAAACGAGAAAACAGGTTCAAATGGCCGCAAATGTCGCCCAGTAGTTCTGAAACTTGAAACAGAAATTAATGGCTGTTAATTTCTTTACTGTATGTCAAAAAATTACTTTTCTCCTTTCAGAGATTAAAATGGTCCTAAATTAACACCAGATGAAGCAAAAAAGAAATACTACTAAAATAAAACAAAATTATTACTTTTCCTTTGTACCTTTAATTGGAAAAATATAATAAAGATTTTTTTTTCCAGAAATACCTGTCGGGGGGGGGGGGGGGGGGGGGGGGGGGGGGCTGCAGGCAGGCAACCACCTCCCCCCTATTGGAAACGGCACCGAGCATACCCCAACATTTTCAAAAGTCGGAGCCTGCTGTATAGTTTTAGTTAGAGAGGGCCCCAACGTCATTTTTGCCCCGGGGCCCTTGGTGCAGTAGCTACGCCACTGGGCGTGCTGCCCCAGTCAACCGCCGCCGCACAGCAACACGCGCCGCTTCTCGAGAATTCGCTTGAGCACTGGCAACTCGAGTAATTCTCGGTGCACTCAAGTCGCTGCACCTCACAGTCCCGTCCCTAACAGACACCTCATACCTCAGTTAAAGCCATACCATATTTCTCCCTCTGAACCAACCCATCTAGGTATCCAAACTACAGTAGCTGAGGCAATGCTAACATGAACAAAAAATAGTTCAGACAGAAGAGGGCAGAGGCTTTTGTAATGTGGTGATATAGAAGAATGATCAATATTAGGTGGGTAGATTGCACAACTAATGAGGATGTAATAAACAGAGTTGGAGATAAAAGGAATTTCCGAGCATACCTTGTCTAAAGAAGAGAGAGATTGGTAGGACACGGTCTTAGAAATCACTGAATTGTGAATTTAGCATTAAAGGGAAGTGTGTGGGGGTAATAATCACAGAGGGAGAACAAGAGATGAACACGGTAAGCAGGTTGAAATACATGTAGGTTGTCATTCTCAGACTGTTCACACTGCCAGCTGGGTCGGGCCGAGCTGGGATGGGCAGAGGCAGCTGGTGACTAGGCAGCACATGCTGCCGCCTAAGGTGTTGTCACTGCATGCCAGGTCAAGACTGAAAAAGGGGGAAAATCCGCTTTAGCAATTTTCACATTGAAAAAAATGTGGACGGTATATAAGACCACCCACATCACTTTATCAACTAATTTTTTACTTACAAGCTTTGCCTTGCCTGTGAAAAAAGAAATTGTCTACTTTTCATTCCACTAGTTTTTTAATGCTCATCACTCGATTTTGATGAAAGTACGCAGTTAAATAAAAAACTGATTTTGGACACAGGGTAGTACAACTTCTTAGCTTTTGAATAAACCATTCACTGCTTCACAATTTGTAACGGTAATTTTCAAATGATGCTATTTGTCAAGTAGGAGCACTTGATTTACAAATCATGAATTGAAAAAGTTTTATAGTGGGCACCTTACTGTTCTGTGCAATTTAGCTTATACATTAGAGTGAGTGAAATTAATCGGAAAGTACAGGAATTTTTTGAAATGGTAATTGCACTGATATCTACCTCCTTTCACAAGAAATTGAGTTATCTGAGTGGCATCAATGCTGCAATCACAAGAATATGAACTCATTGGGTGTTGAGTGTAGCATGAAGCACTCCAGCACCAGAAAAACAAATAACTGAGCACATCTGTTGGTCCCTCGTTATGTGTTAATGATCCATAACCAGAAAATAAGTGTAAACGAATTCTTAGGCCCCTACCAATTACAATGGGCAATGAACTGCAATAGTTTTAAGTCAGGTCGTACTTTATACAACTGGTTTTTCTTACACATCATAAAATTAATAGAACATATAGTTTATGTTTGGAACTAGAAGTGAAGAATAAAGTACTCTAAACTATGACTTTGCTGTTGACGGACTGAAATAAAAGTTTTCTGAGTCTACTTAATACATTTGCTGCGACTGACACTTATAAGTGTTTCCGTGATCTAAACAACAGAGCTGCCGACGCTTATAAGCAATGTGTTCACTAGCTGAATACTCAGTTTAGTTTGTTTGGCTGTGCACTCGTTAGTACAAGCCACCAAAAAATATCATGTAAAGTTTCAGTCTGCAGTTGTGTGTTTTCGTCTCTAGTGGTTTGCTATAAAAACATCACCTTGTGAACTTATTTATTATGTGGAATTGGGTTTCCATAGCACAAAATTGCAGATGAGACCTCTTTCTTTTTCTCTGTTTGATTAACCTTTTGTTGTTTTCAAGACTAATTCTTTCTCAATGAAGCGGATTTATCGCTTGTTTCAATTTCATTTTCTTTCCAGTTTGCAATAAAATCAATATATCAGAGGCGTTGTTAGAACTGTTTGCAACAAATGCATATGACGCTTATAAGTGTCAGCTAGCTTGCAGCATTTATCACATAATTGGCATGCAGCTAAAGCGTGCTTGTATTTCTATATCTAGCACCACCTCTTGTGCAGACGTTATATTCGCTTTCAATTTTACAGGTTTCGCAAGGGTCTGATTTCGGCTCTAAGCGCAGGTGCGCTTACAGGCGTTCGCCTAGAGCATTAGCAGCACCCACTGGTGATCGCAGTGAACATGTCAATAGCTTTCTAGTTGCAGATGATGAAAGTAAGATGTGCAAAAAATACACTTACATTTATCAATGCATAAGTTGACTAATACACAATATATTCCTTTTTAATTTTTGCTTTTGTACCTCTCTGAAAATGTTGTACCACAAGATGGAAAAAATTGTATACAGTGTGTCTCACATAAAAGCGGTATCTCTCACATCTGAGATTAAAGCAAGAATGAACTAAGTAAAAAAGATAAGAGAAAAGTAACATAAAAAAGATGTAGTTACCTTTGTATATCAAATGCTGCAAGTGTAAATCATGGGCATAAGTGAGGTTTACCAGTCTTATGTGGTACACAGTGTATTATATTATTTCAACCCATTCCACATCCAAAGAACTCTACACAGCTCTTAGAATTATTATTATATATCTTTTTTTGAAGCATCTGAAGACAATTTTCTTCATCTCAATGCTACTTAACTTCCATTCTTCCACTGCAATTGTTAGAAAAATGTATGAATTTCATGTAATCTCAGACACTGCATGACAGTGTCGGTAAAAGATGAGAAACACGTGTCACTTTGTTTCTTGTTGGTTTTTCTTTGTCCTCTCAGTGAACTTGTCCCTGCAACAAAGAACTACCACCCACTGTCAGACGAAGATCGAAGCAAACACACTGGTGACCAATACTTGTTCAAAGCAGTCTCCTTCAAGTCAGTTAACAGTTAATTTTTTTAATGATAGTTTTCACACTGTAGTCACTCACTGAATTTTAAGCACATAAGAAATAGTTGGTAATCAGGGCTGGGGAGTAACACGTTATTTGTAACATTTTACCAGTAACAGTTACTTTTCAGAAATAACACAGTAATGGTATTATTTGCATAAAGTAACTTTAACTGTAACTAAGTAACTTTTATTGGTTAACGATTTAATGAAGTATCGTTACTTTCTTCTCGCAAGTAGTGTAACATATTTTTTATAAGAATCTCAAGACCACAGAATACCAGGCTTCGATTTTAGTGAAAAGAAAAAAGAAACAATATTTGTTTCTAAATTAAATCTTTTCAAGATCATAACACTCGAAATGTTTGAATTGCACATTTTTCTAGCAATATAAGAGTTAATAGTGCACATTCATTCATAATATTTTTATTTTAAAACTACATATGCAACAATGAGTATACAACAACCACCTGACGCGTCACACGTAAACAGCGTGCAGTGCCCAAGTATTTTTCACATCTTTTGACATGGAGAAGAAAAAAGACACCCATGCGTGCCTTTACCAACTTATGTTCAAGTGTTCAAATTTTTGATGTTAGATGGAAAACTGATTCCTTTCGCAGCAAATTGGGTGTTGGGGAGAAAAAATTCACAGCAGTCGAAACTCCACAGCGAACATACATAATAAAATGTACTGGTTAGGTTTTTGCTCGCTGTTGGCATTAAGGTACGTTTACAATGAGTTTGAAACATGTTCTGCAATGTTCTTCGCCGCTAGTTCTGGATTTTCACAACATACGAGAAGCACAAAAACTGCGTTCCGTGGCTGCGTCCAGTGGCAGACGCAAGGGTGTGATAAGGGGAATACATCCCGTCCCGAAAAATTTATGATAATGAATTTTTTATTAATTTATAGAAGCATAGTACAATAAGAAATTTAACATTTTACTAAATTTGCGATTGGATAAGGGATTTCTTGTCAGAGAGGATACAGTTTGTAGTAATTGATGGTAAGGCATCCACTAAAACAGAGGTGATATCGGGCGTTCCACAGGGTAGTGTTATTGGTCCTCTGCTATTCCTTATTTATATAAACGATTTAGGGGAAAATCTAAGTAGCTCTCTTAGGTTGTTTGCAGATGACGCCGTCATTTACCGTCTAGTAAAATCATCTGAAGATCAAAAGTAACCGCAGAACGATCTGAATAAGATATCAGTATGGTGTAAAAATTGGCAATTGACTCTAAATAATGAGAAGTATGAAGTCGTCCACATGAGTACGAAAAGAAATCCGTTAAACTTTGTTTACAACATAAATCAATCAAATCTGAAGGCCGTAAACTCCACAAAATACTTAGGAATTACTATTACTTCAGACTTAAACTGGAAAGAACACGTAGATAATATCGTGGGAAAGGCGAACCAGAGACTGCGTTTTATTGGCAGAACCCTTAAAAGATGCAACAGAACTACTAAAGAAACTGCATACACTATGCTTTTCCGTCCATTTTTGGAGTATTGCAGCCCAGTGTGGGATCCTTATCAGGTGGGTTTGACGGAGGACATCGAAAGAGTCCAAAGAACAACAGCTCGTTTCGTATTGTCACGATACAGGGGAGACAGCGTTACAGAAATGATACAGGATCTGGGATGGGAATTATTACAACAACGGCGCTTATCGCTGCGGCGTGGGCTACTTGCGAAACTCCAATCGCCAACTTTCTCCTCCGAATGCGAAAATTATTGTTGACTCCCACTTACATAGGTAGAAATGATCATCAGAATAAAATAAGAGAAATCAGAGCTCGAACAGAGAGATTCAGGTGTTCTTTCTTCCCGCGTGCTATTCGAGAATGGAATGGGAGATAAACAGTATAATTGTGGTTCGATGAACCCTCTGCCAGGCACTTAAATGTGATTTGCAGAGTATCCCATGTAGATGTAGAAACTTTTTTCACACAATGGTACACTACAGTGATCCTCCCCACCCCTTAATCTGAGACATAATTTATTGTAGAGGTGGGTAGGTTCGAGATAGTAAAGGAGTCGGGTCCAGATCTGTATCCAGGTTGTGTGTCCACTAGACCTGTATGGGTCTGGCTCTGCAACAGGACCTTTATCTGTGAAGTGAATCCGTGTCCACTGGACCTGCACTGAAACAACTGCACAACTTCCGGCCGAAGCGTATCTATCGAGTGCATCTTCTCTAACCGAGGATGATTGCAGCAGCATCAGACAGGAGTTAAATAATATGCACCAATAACTTATTAACAGATAGTATAATGTAAAAATATATGAAGTTAACTGTTATAAAAATGTTGTATTGCCAGAAACCATGAACACTGTTGCATTATAAAATCACAGTCACCATTTGCTACAGATGTCACCCAAATCACATGAGTATGTCTAATTATTTGTAGAAAACTAAAATCTTTCTGAACTAAGTTCTTACTGTAAAACACACACTTCCAGTCATTCAATATTTTAAAATAATTACAAGTATTAATTATGTACAAAATTATTTATCAACTCAGAAATGTTTCCTGTAAATACGCATATCCACAAGCATGTATAATAAATTTCAAATTATGAGCAAGAAATCTGATTTAGGATACATTTTCAGGCTTCAGTCTGCTCCATCTCTCATCAGTTATTTGGAAAAACTCCCACACATGGCACAAAGGTGGCAGTGATACACAGCCATTTCAAAATGTTTGTAGAGCTTATGGGACTTGACTACGGGGTCATCAGTCCCTCACAGCCATTTCAGCATCACCTAATAGAAACGTGGATAAATATCTTTTCATTGTTTCCTTCAGATAAGAGGCTCTCTAGTCCTGTCATGGAGTTGTTCATCAAAACATTTGTCTACTTCTAAAGTGCACAATGCAGCAGGATTTTCTGGAGCAATTACATTATTTACTTGCTGATCAATTTCCCCAAATCAATGACGGACATTCAAGTTGACCAGAGACAGACTCTTCATTCTTTACACTAAAAGTCTTTATTGGTTTGGTCAGTATTTAAGTTAATTGTAGCAAACATCTGATTGAGGTCAACTGTTGCTTTTTCTGCATTCCAGGTGCTAGACCATGACTCTTGATCCTTAGCTCCAGCAAAGTCGCCTGAACAATTAATGCGCCTGTTTCACCATCAGCAAATCTTGCATTTAAAAAAAAGGTAAAGCAGTTAACAATCCGAAGATTGGTTTGAACACCACAGTGCTTTACTAGGCATGGTCCTGTTTGGAGGTGGTATGCCATTGCCTACCTCCGACCTTCGAACTGACTTACCTAGCCAGTTATAGGGGGACTTACAGTTTAATGTGGGTTCCGAACCACGGTGCTACTCGGTGTTTTCCACATGAGCAGTACTGCCAGAGGTGAAAGAAGTGGAAAGTGACAGATAAAAATCCTAGGACCTGGCGGGGATCGAACCCGCGACCTTTGGATTCTTAGTCTGGCACTCTACCACTGCGCAACCGAGGCGCGTATATCTCTCGCTTAATTGACTAGCATAGTTCTTCAATACAACTTTGATTTTTTTGTGTTAAGTGTCAAGAATGGCACAAACAAATAGGTACTGCGCAACCGAGGCGCGTATATCTCTCGCTTAATTGACTAGCATAGTTCTTCAATACAACTTTGATTTTTTTGTGTTAAGTGTCAAGAATGGCACAAACAAATAGGTACTTTTGAAAAGGAAACATATTTTTCTGAGCAAAGAAACACTGTAACAAGATGGAAAATGTGTAAAACTTGCATTTTGAAATAATTTCCCACTTCTTGACAGACATTGTTTAGTTGTGGGTTTTTAATGGCTAGAGGAATAATTATAACAGTTTTCGTTGTAAGAAATCTAATAATCATACCTAGAGGGCCCATGTGAATACTTGGCACTGTTAATGGAATAACAAAACAGTTGGGAAAAAATGGAAGTAAAGTTGCATGTTCAAACATAGCTTTCTTCAGAATCAATCAATACAAGTGTTTAAAAGCACAAATGAAAGAGCTTGATCTGCTGAGTGTTGTTAGGTTAAAAAGAATTGCATACCTTAATTTGAATTGAAGATATCATAAAACAAACCGATTAAAATATTCAATGCAAGGACAGAAGATACCACATTTGAACAAAAATAAAGGATGGAGAGACTTAAGTTAATTCTGATACTTTATGATAAATCTGCAAATGAATACCTTTTGTTTAAATCAGAAACAAAGGAAATTGGTCAGATAGAATGCCTTGACCAACTGAATTTAGTTTACAGCAAGGACATCACCATAGAAATATACAGAAGGAAATCGTGTTTCAGTATAGAAAAGGAAAGGCAAGAGTTATGTAAATTCTGCTACTTGAGGACAAAACTTTGGATGAATACCTTTCGTTTAAAACAAAAATGAAGTGAATAGGCTGGGTAGTTTGGTCTGGCCAACTGATTTTAGTTTTTGTAGATTCTTTGAATATACAAGATGTGGAATTCCAACGACTTACGCAGTCCTGTTTCAGTTTCAATATCAGAAGGCATGACTTCTTTTGATTATCCTCTAGCTTTGATAATGCATATAAACTGTGTTTAAAATATTCTACTGTACTTTTGACTTTTGATCAACTCTAATTTCTTGTTGTTGCAGAGCACTAGTTACGGCCTCACTTGTCTCCACCCTGTGATTGTCACAGCCTTCAACACATTACTAGCATTATCTGTAATTATGGCAACATTATCCTGTATACCCCATTAAGACACAACATCTTCAAGAATTTTTGCTATATTGTCAGCAGTGTGCCAGCTTTCATAATGAATAATGTCCAGCAGCACATTTTGCAAGGTTGTTTTCATCAATGAAGTGAGCTGTCATTGCATAGAAATAATTTTGATTATTTTGTGATGTCCATCCATCAGCAGTTAAACATACATCTGTTCCTCATGTCAATAAATTTCTAGTTTCTTTTTTAAATTATTGTGGATGGCAGGACACAAACTGCAAGATACAGTTTTTCTCATTGGTATCTTATATGCTGGACAAAATAAATGCAGAAATTTTTGGAGCTCTGGATCTTCTACAATTTTAAATGGGTAGTATTCTTTTACAATCATTTTTAGTAACTGATTATCACTTTGCTTGGAATGATGAATTGGCAGGGGTCCTTTACTGGTCATGTAATTTGTAATTAAATTTGATATGATGCAGTGGTTGACGACTTCTGAAGTGGACAGTAAAACTTGCTCTAAACTGGACAACACAGATTCAGGTAAAGAATTGTGAATAGTTTTATTAGAATTGTTACTGCTTTGGGTAAATTCTTCATTAGTAGATACATTTATTTCAAGTGTTTCATGGTGTAGCGGACGATTATGGTGTTCCCTCTTCATATGTATAATGAAATTGACCTTTCTAGTTCTTTAAGTGTATGAAACATCCAGACAGCAATATTGGCATTTATTTTTATTATCTCTGTAAAGTGATTCCACACTTCACTGTACTTTGGTGGTGGTATAATAAAATCTACGAAAACAAGAAAAAACTGTTTTAAAACACCTAGCCCGCATGGGCACACATACATTAGGCAAATATGACTAAAAAGCTTACTTCGTTATCGGAGTAGTGTCCAAGATTAGTGTCCAAAATATCATATACAGTGGTTAAAATCTACTTGCAACATTTGCTTGAGAGACATTAGTGAAATGTCCATTCCTATGTAGCAAGTGAATAAATGCACACTTTAACCCCGTACTTTGAAAGTTATCACACACTTACAAAATATTAGGTAATCTAAGTAAAAGTGTATGTTTTAAGACGACAAAATTTTAAAAAAAAAGTTTTTAACTCAGTCAGCAGCAGTCCAAAGCCTGCATCAAAAATGAGGATAGCAAACCACTGTATCAGATCGGACTGAAACTGTCGAGGAAGCAGCAAACTGTCAACATTTAGACAATCGCTGCTGGTGTTTGTACTGTGGATAACGGACTTTAGGGTCAAATTACAAACGAACCAATATACCAGTCAGAAAACTAGCTAGACTGTCATTTTTCTTGTTTGATTTTGCGTTAGGCTAAAAGACACTCGTCGGTTTTTGAGTTCAGTAATTCTTATTTATGATTTTAAAGAGATTTGTCGTAGTTTTGAGCGTCTTCGTTAACAACATCTCATTTTAAATCTACATATCTTTGGACGAATTCGTCCAGTCTTAATGAAATTTATCACGTTACAGACGCATGTATTGGTAGCGCTAAACACATGGTCTACATTTTTTCTAATCCGGAAAAAAAAATCTTCAGTTTACTAAAGTACCTTTTTTCCAAGCCCACAACAAACAATTAACACAAAACGTGGGTTTGTTTTGAAGCTCTTTCGCATTTATCAGGAAGTGGAAGCGCTGTGACATACATGGTGAGAGTGTTGGTCTAGAGTGCCTGAACGCTTGTTGGAACACGCAGCTGGCCTACAGTGGTCGTCACCTGCAGTGGTCGGATGCCAGCTCTGCTGGCCAACGGGCAAGCGCGCTCCTCCCCTCAGCCGGCCAGGGAGGCAGCCGCTCAGCTCTCAGCCGTGAAAGGGTTAATATACAAAGACAACTACATACACTGAATCACAACACGGCAAAAAGAGGTTCAGCCTCACCTAAATATAGTGGCTACAAAATTCACCGCATTTTTCTGAGAGCCAAGGATTTAGAGGCCACTGCTACTTTTTATATGAACCAATCACATCAGAACTTGAGATGGTTATTCCCCACCTATGTTTTCTACATATGGATCAAATTTAATAAACACTGTATGCTTAGACTAACAGGAAGCATCTGCAAAGTTCGGCAAAATTTTCAGTGTGTAAATGTTTGGGGACTTTTAGGGGCCAATATCTCAACTGTGTCCATTTCACACTTTTTCTCTTACCACAGATAAAAACAGCATGCCTTAAGCTTTCAAAGCTATATTGTTTAATTTATGGAACTTGCATTTGGATGAGTAAGAATACCTTTCAAAAGCAGGGGAAATGGACTATCGACACATACACAAGATTAATAAACTTCAAGTTGTAAACCAAAATATGTCTAACTTATACTATAAGATGGGCCTGTGGTTTTGGAAATTAACTTTGTAAACAAGAAATAATTTTATACAGTATTATTTTACAGCATAAAATATAAATATAATAAACCCTCATAAATTGCTCTGAATTTCTGTATCTTGCAATTTGATAATTAAGAATATCTTTGATAAGTTATTGAAAATTATGTATTTGGCTCATTAATACTGATGACACTTCTATTTTTTAAATTCAAGTTTATGGTTATATCAGTTTCAAACATTAACACGAGCCATAAAAACAAGTATAATACACAACACAGCAAATTTCCAAAACAAAAATATTAAAAAGTCAGTAACCAAAAATGGTAAACAGTTCTACAGTTTTGTCAAGTACAGATTGTGGATAATTGTATTATCTTCCAGATGTTGTTGGTGCTTCTAAAGTCATGAAAATATGTTGCTCAGAAATCCAGCAGGTGTGTCTTGCAGTGGGCCAGTAGAATTAGCGAGCAAGGCCGTGTGGGTGCATAAAACTATTGAAGACATCTTGTTGTTCAAGTGAAATTTCATACGCATTACCAAACCACCAAAGCAAAGTACTGTCCTGGTGTAAAGTTGCAATTGAGGCTGCTGGAATTTCTTTATGTGCTTTGAACACATTAACTGCAAATCCTTGGAAAAACTGCTTACTCTGAGCTGATTAAAATAAATTGGCTTACATTGAGGATTTTCTCTTGTTCCAGCAATTGCATGCCCCCTGGAAAATTCTGTTTCTTGATCAGGCTGACACACACACACACACACACACACACACACACACACACACACACACACACACCTGAACCATCACTGAAATAATAAATGTTCTTAATCTTTGTCTTTAATATGCTATTAACTTTACCTGAAAGGCATGGACAGCAATGGTATCATGACGGAGGCAGTCGCTGATCAAACAAATGCTAAGGCACTCTTCGCCATCACAATAAACAAATGGATGTAATGTGGCCCGACTATTGTCCCAAAGAAATCCTTTCACGGAGTCTTGAACCACAAATGACTAGTTCTCAGCAAAATCCATCAATATGATTAATTCATTTTCTGCAAGATTCCCTTTTAACTGCTTAAGGTATAAACTTTGATATTTTGACACAAAGTGATGGCTTCTCAAACTGATAATTTTTTAAATCAATATATCCATGAAATCAAAGATTTCTCTTACTTGTCTCCACTGAGAGAGAGAGAGAGAGAGAGAGAGAGAGAGAGAGAGAGAGAGAGAGAGAGAGAGAGAGAGAGAGAGAGAGAGAGATTCTCCCCCCCTCCCCCCCCCCCCCCCACCTTCATCAACTCCTTGTCATCTTGGATGGATGTTGCTAAAGCCAATATCAATTTGACATTTTGATGAATTGCACATAAACATACTGAATACTATCCAGGAGCACCAACTGCAATACTCCATTTTGGCCTGAGCTCACAAAATTTTGAGAAGCTCAGTTCATTGCCATACTGTATTACTTACAATAATCTCTGGTTGTGAATTCCCCCCCCCCCCCCATTTATTTTTACTGCAAAACAATCATTTTTGACTGGACATAGACAATAAAACTCATTATCTTCAAAAAAATTGATGATATCTTTTTTTTACTCCATCATTGAGCTTATTCCCTTTTCGGTTTGCAGGTGTTACCAAAATCCCACTTCACAGCTTTAGCTTCCTAGCCTTCTTCCCCATTCTAGTTGAAACACTAAATTCTTCAGCTGTTTTTTCAATAGTCCAGCTATTTGGGGCCAAATTTGAACTTTAGTGAAACTAAGTTTGGAGCTGAGTCTTAAGTTCTTCAATTAAGATTTCCGTATTTTTACATTTTTGGAACTCTCCTGGAACAATATCTATTTGTCTCATACCAGCAGCTGTGGCAATTACCCTGGCAATTGCCTTGGGTTTTCAGAACATTGCTCTTTATGTATCCTATTGAATCCATTTTGCAAAAATTGAAAGTGATGTTATTCAGCAAGCCACAAAAACTATTGTTGCTTCATAATGCTCATTCAGATATGCAGCACCAGGCATTGTAGGGTTACAACATTCTGCAGAAATGTAGCATTCCATAATACTGTACACTCTGCAATGTGTTAGCATAGTTAATTTCCTAAACCACATGCACATCATCTACTATTGAAAGACATTACAAGTTAGGTATACTTTTATTTACAACTTTAATTTTATTAATGTTTTTGTGTACTGATAGTAGATTTTGCCAACTTTTGAGAAGTGTTCCTAATCATCAAAATGCAAGATTCATAAATTAAACAATATAGCTTTGAAAGCTTAAAGCATGCTCTTTTTATCTGTGGTAAGAGAAAAAGGATTGAAAAATGACACAGTTAAGATATTGGCCCCTAAAAGTTCCCAAACATTTGCACACTGCAAATTTTGGCCAACTTTTCAGATGTTTGTTAGTCTAAGCATCCAGTCCTTATTAAATTTGATCCATATATAGACAAAGCCATGGCCTAGGATTGTTATCTGTAACTTTCCACTTCTTTCACCTCTGGCAGTATTGCTCATGTGAAAAATACCGAGTAGCACAGTGGTTCGGAACCCACATTAAACTGAAGGTCCCCCTATAACAGGCAGGATAAGTCAGTTCGAAGGTCAGAGAAAGGCAATGGCATACCACTTCCAAACAGGACCATGCCTAGTAAAGCACTGTGATGTTCAAACCAATCTTCAGATTGTTGACTAAGGTAAAGCAGTCATCAATCCGAAGATTGGTTTTAACACTACAGTGCTTTACTAGGCATGGTCCTGTTTCGAGGTGGTATGCTGTTGCCTTCCTCCGACCTTCGGACTGCTTTACCTTTTAGGTGGGAATAACCATCTCAAGTTCTGATGTTACTGGTTCATATAAAAAGTAGTAGTGGCCTCTCAATGCTTGGCTCTCAGAATAGTGTGACAAATTTTGTAGCCACTATATTTTTTGGTGAGGCTGAACCTCTTTTTTCCTTGTTGTGATTCAAAGTCTGGAGTTGTCAGTGTATACCAAAGAAAATGACCAAATGTTTGCTAGGACCGTCAAAAAAGCCTAGCAACTTGGCACTTTTGCACCTTCATACATGAGGCAAAAATGACTAGCCTTTTTTTAAAATAAATTCCTAAAAATTCAACTATCGTGGATACTGAAATTTGGTATATAACTATCAAAGACCATAGAGCCTTCACACCAAATTTTATCAGATTTGTAGATGGTCGAGTGGGGAATGTCCCTTTCATAAGAGGGTGTGTGAAAATGAATGTCATGCCAAGGCTTCTCTCAGAGCAAAGAGGAGACATGTTATACTTGTGCTATAGAAGCAACACCATAGCACAATCGGCTCGCACTAGCGTTGGCTTGCGCCAGAAATATTAAACATTTGGAACGCTGAAGGCTCAGCATGAGCTGGCTCAAGCTGATCCATCTCGCACATGTGAACACCACAATGCAAAACAATGTTTTGATTAATGATGGAAATTCTCCTCTGAGATTATAAATTATTTTTCAAAACAGATAGATCAGCTGGCCAGTACTTACCTTCGTGCTGTACCGCCGATAGTTACATAAATGAAGAAAAAGAAAGGGGACGAAAAAGGACAAGCTTTCGGAACACACTTCTTTCCTCAGATGTGAGAGAAGGGACGAAAAAAGAATGGGAACGGAAGGAACGGAAGGGAAAGGTAATTCACGATCTAGGTCATGAAGGTGGTGTCTTAGCTTGGGTGGCAGTGTGAACACAACCTTAAGATGAGATGAAGAGGCTTGCTGAGGATAGAGTAGGGCAGAGAGCTGCATAATCCAGTCTTCAGACTGAAGACCACTACAACAAGTACAATTTTTCAGTGTAATGATAGTCTTAAATAGATTCCCTAAAAATTAACAATTATTCTTTTGTGTACTGAATACAATTCATGACTATATATAATTTCTGACAGTGTATATCATCTAACTGCTCACTGGCTGATCCAACAAGACAGTCTAGGCATAATTTCCATTTTCTGGTACAAATGGTTAACAATGGAAAATCCAGATAGAATGTCAATAATATAGGGTATATGCAACTTGCCATAAAGACAATTGTTTAGCTGCAAACAGGCAAATAAAATAGACAAACACACAACATAAGTTTTTGACCATGGCCTTCATCAGAAAAATTAAACCATACATGGATCCTCGGATTTTTAACTGTCACTTTCCACTTCTTTCACCTCTGGCAGTATTGCTCATGTGAAAAATACTGAGTAGCACCGTGGTTCAGAACCCACATTAAACTGTAGGTCCCCCTATAATAGGCAGGATAAGTCAGTTCGAAGGTCGGAGGAAGGCAACGGCATATCACCTCAAAACAGGACCATGCCTAGTAAAGCACTGTGGTGTTCAAACCAATCTTCGGATTGATGACTGCTTTACCTTACATGCACACAATCACTTAGGCATAACTTGAGCACACTGGACTTCCAGTGAATCAATATCTAATGCCAGCCAAACAGGATGCTGTACACACTCAGAACAATGTTGATTACTTTTGTTTTGATAGTCTCTAAATGCATAATAAAATGTGACATTTACATTTTATTCCCTAAAATAATAGGAATGATGAAGGACAGAATTATATTATGAAGAATCAATTTTATTATTTTTGCATGAATTACTGGCATTTTTTTTACAAAACATGAAAGTTTTCAACATTTAACATTAAATCACAAGATATTTTGATCCAGTTGTATGATCTTATCAAAATACATAAAAAGTGAACTTGACTGATTTGTCATGCATGGAAAAATCAAATGGGCACATGCCCCAAATATATTTTTCTCACATATACTAATAAATTATAATTGTAGGCTCATGCATTATCAACGTCAATGAAACATATCAAATATTTCCAGATTTTCATCGATATAAACCAAAAGCATCTAGAACATTTGAATTTTTATCATAGATCATAAAAGAATACACATATTCATTGCAATCCTTAGCGTAGTCTGGTGTACTTAGCACAATATCATTTTTTGTAATTTTATCATCTAAACGTTTTTCCTCCTCATAAGCATCTTCATCACTATCAAAATTGCTATCCAAACTGTCATCATCTTCAGTGTTGAAAGATTTGCTACTACCAGTATCAGCATCGCTGTCTTCACTTTCAGCATTGCTGTTGTCGACTGAAGTATCGCCACCATCGCATTTACTACCAGGAGTATCAGACACTGAATTTACACGGTGAATTTTAACATATGGGTAATCATAACCAAATATATACCTGCCATACATTACAAACACTTTTGATTTATAAATGAACAACACCCACTTACGAGGACAAATGGTGCCTCCCATCATTACCTCTGATGATTCAATACTCCTGTCTAGTTCCAAATCAACACACGGATCATGAGTGTATCTCATAATTACTTTGATCAGCTCATTTAAATTCTCAGTATCAGTTCGGTACAAAACATTAGCTCTTACACATACTGCTTGATTGGGTACATTCCTTTCATCAATACTATCTGGATTGTACACATACTGTTCATTGTTCATTAATGATATATCATAATGTCCCTCTAGTTCCACACTCTCAAATTCATCAATTTTGAATGTTCCTTTTTGAATGTACATACTTATTAATCTTTGTTTAGAAATAAAACAAGTACTTTCTTAATTGGATTACTTAGAGTACCCCAACCAAGGTTTAGCAATACATCACTGGTGACCCTGAAACAAACACACATGACTTACTGAGAAGGTGTCATTTTATTAACCATTATAATGTTAATGAGAATTTGATTATAAATATAACATAAAAACTGCTTCTTGTATCACAACAGTCTTTAACCTATTATTCAAAGAATTAAAGGAAACTTATTTGATTATACCTTACTAAGTTGTTTAGTCCCAACACTTACTCTACTTCATACTTCAAGATATTTCACCAATAGGTTTTTTCATTGTCATGAGGTTTCTTAAGCACTTTAATTTTCCTTTCGGAGTAGTACCTTTAAAATGTTATTTGTTATATATATATGTGTCATCAATGGACACTCACTATGACATTTACACTCATTTTGGAAAGCCTTTAATCTTTGATGTTATCCAGCATTAATTTACTTGAAAATTTTACTGTAACTCATCCTAAGATTTGCTATACATTTCTTTGAATTTATTAAACTGTAAATCTCGCCAAGAAAATCATGGAATTTGTTGTTTGAATTTTTATTATCTTTTCTAAATACATTTTTTGAAACGTCATAACTATCACTTGAAGCAGTTACTTCCATAAAATACCAGGGAGTTGTTGTTGTTGGTTTTTTTTTAAAGGGGGCTAAATGGCTAGGTTATCAGTCCCCTGTTCCTAGCTAAGAGATCACATCATTTAGTGAGCGGGTAAAAAAGTACTCCACGTCTAATGCATGAGATGGTCAAAGTGATAGTGAGTGCTATGACAACAACATTGAAAGGATAAGCACTAAAGCACTAAACAGACAACAGCACTAAAATAGCACAACAGAAGATTGTGGCTGGCTGATTGCAAAGATAATAAAAGATAAGCCAGCTGTTCTGCACATACTAGATCTGCCAGTCAGAGATAGGACTGACAGGATGAAAGTGAAAACAGATTAAAACCGTTTGAATGGTGAATGCCTGGAAGATCAGGCTTTGTTTCCCACCATTAAATCACATGATAAAAACCAGCTGGGCAAATGAAATCTAAAACACAACCAACCATAATAGCATCGTCTCCTAACATAAAAGAAAGCGCATTTGGCAGGTTAAAAGATTGTTGCAAGGCAACTAAAAGTGGCCATGCATCAGCCATGTGTGGACGATTCATAGGTGGCAGAGAACAACCGATTCCCTATGAGAAGACCGCAGGGAGAACTTCCATGTGGCCATAGATAGCTTCACTGGATGGAGCTTGTTTGGAATTCCAGTGGGCTAATTCTACTCAACCAAAGGCCAAGTATCTTCTGATGGAACTCCAATCACAGAGATCACTCTCTGAAAGACCAATTTCCAACGGACTGGAGGTAGTAGCCTGCTTAGCCAACTGTTCCACACATTTGTTGCCAGGAATGCCGACATGGCCCAGGGTCCAAACAAAGACCCCAGAGCGACCAAACTGAACAAGCCTGAAAACAGATTCCTCAATGAATCACACCAAAGGGTGTTTTCGGAAACACTTGCTGAGGGCTTGCAAGTCACTCAGACTCCCCAGGGCACGCTCTGAGATGTTCAAGTGCACGATAGATGGCAACTAATTTTGCAGCGAAAATGCTACTCCCACAGGGCAGTGAACGCTGTTCGATATGCTCACCATGGGCATAAGCATACCCAGCATGGCCGTCAACAAGGGAACCATCCTCGTACACAACTTCTGCACCATAGAATGACTCCAAAACCGCCTGAAACTGGCAACGGAGATTCAGCTGTGCAACGGAGGCTTTCAAGTCATGCGACAAGTCTAGCTGAAGCTGCAGACGTGGAAGGGACCAAAGGGTGATGCAGGAAAAGTAGTGAAAAGTAGGAGGGATAGGAAGGAACTCTAGTGAGGACAGAAGGGAGCAAACATGAACCGCGATCGCGAGACCTGACCTCTGCCGTTGTGGTGGGGACGGGAGTGCTGCAGCTGGGAAAAGAAGCCTGTGATTTCAGTGGTGAGGTGATGCATGAACGTGGGCAGCATAGGAGGATAATAACTGCTGCCAGCAGAATCGCAGGGGAAGGACTCCAGCTTCAACAAGAAGGCTTGCCACTGGACTTGTCCAAAAGGCCTCTGTCGCTAAACGGACGCCACTATGGAGGATAGGGTCCAAGACTCTCAATACAGATGGAGCTGCTGAATCATACACAAAGCTCCCATAATCGAGGCGGGATTGAATGAGGGCCTTATAGATCTGCAAAAGACTTGGACGGGCAGCTCCCCAACCAGTGTGGCTGAGGCATCGTAAAATATTTAAGTACCACCAGCACTATTGCTTGAGCTTGCGTAGGTGTGGAACCCAACTGAGCTGGCTGTCTAAGAGCATGCCAAGAAATGGTGAGTCTCTTCGACACTAAGAAGTTCGTCATACAAATAAAGCTCTGGGTCCAAATGGAACGCGCCACTGCGGCAGAAGTGCATAACCCGGGTTTTCGATGGAAAGAATTGACTGTGCTTTTTGGATGGCTCCCTGCAGACGTCTTTCAGCTACACCAATGCTAGCTGAGCTGAAGTATAAGCAAACGTCATCGGCAAACAAGGAGGAAGACACCGATGACCCCACAGCTTCCGCAAAACCTTTGACAGCAATTAAAAAGAGAGGGATACTAAGGAGGACTCCTGCGGGACTTTGTTCTCCTGGACTCTTGGGGAGCGGAGGGAGGTACCAACCCGTACCTGAAAAGAGTGGAAGGAAAGAAAGATTTGAATAAAAAACAGAAGCAGACACCTGCAGCCCCAACAGTGCAGTGTAGCCAGAATGTGGTGGTGCCGCCACCAGGTGGTGTCGTAAGCCTTTCTGAGCTAAAAAAGAGAACAAGGTGCTCACGCCTGCTAAATGTTGAGCGGATGGCAGACTCCAGAGCCACCAGGTTATCTACAGTGGAGCAGCCTAGGCGGAAAGCCCCCCGTCATGGGGAAAACAGACCCCGATGTTCCAGTATCCACATGAGCCATTGACCAATGACTCAACATACATTCTAAGAGCTTGCAAAGAACGTTGGCGAGGCTAATCGGGTGGTAACTATTAGCCACCTATGGATCAGCACCAGGTTTAAGCACTGGGATAGTGATGCTTTCGCACCATTGTGATGGGAAAGCGCCGCCCCCTCCCCCCCCCCCCCCTCTGCTCACAGATGGTTGAACAAGGCAAGAAGCTTGTGTTTAAACTCTGCTGGAAGGTGCCAGATGACCTGGCTGTGGATTCTGTCTGGTCCCGGGTAAGGTATCGGGACATGCTGAGAGGGCAGTTTGGAATTCCCATTCACTGAATGGTGAATTTTATGTTTCTTGCCAGCACTTATGGAAGGACAGCCAGCGCCATTCAACCTGCTCTTTAAGTGCACGAAAGTCTGCACTGTATGCTGCATTGCAGAGTTGCGAGCATAATACTCCACCAATAGCAGTGGCATCTGTGCATACAGAACTCTGGATCTGTAAGCTGGGGATTGCTGCTGATGGACGGTGCCCAAAGAGCCGATGCTGGCGACATACTTCTCCCAGCTGTCCTGCTTGCTCTGCCAGATGAGCTGTCGAGCTCGGGCCCGAAGCCGTTTATTTATTTATTTTAATTTTATTTTTTGTGGTTTTAGGGCGCACAACTTCTACGGTCATTAGCGCCCAGACAAGAACAGAGATTCGCAAGATCTCAAAACAAAAAAAAAAAAAAAAATAAAAAATAAAAAAAAAAAAAAAAAAAAAAAAAATTTGTAACTGCCAGTTAGAACATCAAGAAGAGTCTAAAAACGAAAGATAAAAGACAATTAAAAGGGTTAAATATCCTTTGATAAGTTGGCCAAGTTGATAAAATGCAGAACTCGAGCAGCTGCTCGTGTGTCATCAGCTAAAATTTCCTCCAGAGTAGACGGAAAGTGAAGGGCTACACGGAGATGATTAAAATTAACACAAGACAGTAAAACATGTCGCACTGTCAGCAGTTCACCGCAGGTGCACAGCGGTGCAGGATCGGCGGATAGCAAGTGACGGTGGCTGAGACGGCAGTGACCGATCCGCAACTGGGCCAGGATGACATCCTCTCGCCAAGAAGGATAAAAACCAACTAGCAAGCGGGGTCACCTCGACGGCCGCTGAGGACCGGATTTCGAGGGAGCACTGCTATCGCTGTCCAGGGGCAAAGGGTCGTGGTCCACAGGTTCGACCGACGCGCCTGCCACCTCCCTGAGTTGATCAGGAGGGGCAGTTTCCACCGCCGGTAGAGGGCCGGGTGCCCGGCAGACGGAGCGACCTGGTGAAACATAAGGCGGCCGAGGCCGGCAACTGTTGGACGGCGTGACGGATGGGTCACGCCTAGGCGGGGAAGGAGAGGAACTCTTTTTCTTGTCAGCTCTTCTGGAAGAGTGACGGCGGGAAGAGGCAGTTGACGGTTGGGAAGCCTGAGAACGCAGAAAGTCCTCACGGACGGGTTCCTTTTTCAAGGTCCGGGCATCTTGTTTAGGTGCCCGCGGTTTACTAGATGTTGACAAAGACTGTACCTTAGAAGCAGCAGGAGGAAGCGGGGACGTGGAACGGGCAATCTTCGGGCTGGCGGATCGCACAACAGTGTCAGCGAAAGTTAAATCACAAGTCTGGGTACTGGAATCCTTGGTAGGTCGAGGTGAGGTGAGGACCTTACTGTATGTACCCGCTGGGAGGACAGTGGGCTTTCGACTCGCCAACAACTTTCGAGCAGCAGATGTCGATACCTTCTCCGTAACCCGAATTTGCTGGATTACCTTCTCATCCTTGTATACAGGGCAGTCGCGAGAGGAAGCCGCATGGTCACCGTTGCAGTTTAGGCAGTGAGGGGACGGAGGTGGGCAATCCCCCTCATGGGCGTCCCTACCACAAGTGACACACTTTGCTGCATTTGGGCAATGTTCACGGGTATGGTTGTACCTGTGGCATTGAAAACAGCGCGTTGGGTTAGGCACATAAGGGCGGACGGAGATGACTTCATACCCTGCTTTGACCTTCGACGGGACGTCAACTCTGTCGAACGTCAAAAACACAGTACGAGTCGGTGTCAGTTGGTTATCGACCTTTTTCATGACCCTATGGACGGCTGTCACACCCTGGTCGGACATATACGATTGGATGTCTTCATCAGACAACCCGTCAAGGGATCTCGTGAAGACTACCCCCCGTGACGAGTTGAGTGTGCGATGTGCTTCCACCTTGACAGGAAACGTGTTGTACAGGACTTGATCTTTATCCTACGGATGATAGGAAAATTATACAACCCATCCCAGTGCTGCATAAATAAAATGGGTTGGAAACGTTGTCAGGATGGAAGGCGGAGCGGTGAAGGCTTGTGGGCGCCCTAGGAAAGTGTGGCTGAACGGCAAATAAAAGATAGAATTGAAGTAAATATTTGGTATATTCTGAAATACGGGATACATATCAGGACTCGCCCTGGGGACGAATGCAATGAATGAATGCCAGTCTAAACGCATTAGAAAACGGAAAAGGTTACGGTAATGGTTACGGTTCACACAGTTGGTGGCTGATATCGAGCAGCCGCTAGGCGGGAGCGGACGGCATGCGGCCGTTCGCCCCGCACCGAGGCTGAGCCTCTCGGGTGCGTCTGTACTGTACGAGAACTCAAACTGAAGAGAGCGAAGGAACTGATTCTCGCACCTCGAGTCCTGCAGCAGTAGCACACGTGATCAAACGTGGGTGTCTGCTATTGGCTCCACGGCAGCATGGAAACGTCAGTAGTTTCAGCACGGACGTCAGAAGGGTGGCGTGATTTTAGAATCAGCATTCATTCTGGCCGGCTCTGTCCTGCAAGGTGGACAGGCTTGGTCACGTAGTCAAGGCGTATGTTACAGTGGAAGTACACTTGTAAAACCTAGGCGAAGTTTTGAAATAATTTTTTTGAATTTTTTCCCTAACCTGTTTTAGACTGGCTGGTCATCCTGTACAGTGTGTAACAGTGTAGTCCGGAGTAGTTTCTGAGCTTGGAAGGCACTTTCCACTTCCAGCGACAATGTGCCATTGCGCTGACGTGAACAGGTTTTAACAGGGCCAGCAATTGCATCTACACCTTTCTGTATAACTAAAGGATTGACAGAATTGAAATCCTTTCCATCGGTGCGAGAGACGACAAGAAATTTAGGTACATTAGGCAGAGTCTTTTTTTGCTGAGGCGAGTCTAACTTACGTTTTTGGGTCAACGTCACTAAAGAAGAGAAGGAAGTCATCGCGGAAGTGTCCCCCGTGATTACCGGCGTCTCCGATGGCGCGCTCCTTCCTAGTGGGGGCCCTCTCCGAGGGCTCACCCGCCTTAGGTGATTGTTCACACCTCAGGTCACACCTCCCGAGAACTGACGGAGGGACCAATCGGCACGTTCGGAAGGTACCAGCTCGGGTAATCACCCCTCCCTGGGCCTGGCCTTTACCAGGGGGTACGTACGTGCCCTACTTGTCTACCCGGGGCGGGGAATTACGCGTTACCCCGTCACCTGCTACGCATGATAATGCGTGGGTCGGCCTTCAGACACGCACAGGGAGGAAAGAAGAAGAATAGAGGAAGAGAAGAGAAAGAAGGAAAGAAGTGTCTCAAACGCCGAGGCGGAGACGAATGAAGAGGAGAAGAAGGCTAGGAGAGTACAAGGAGAGAAAGACAGAAACAAAGGGTAAGAAAGGAAGGAACGAAGGAAGAAAAACGACAACAAGAACCACCGTAGCTCACGAAATATGCCCGTCTCCGGGCGAAGGCAAAGGTCATCATGGGTCCTCCAGCAAAAATGTGGAAGCAGACTGACTAAACAGAGAGAGGTCGATTGCCGAGTAGGTGCCTCGTGCCACGCAGAAATGCGTGGGAGCCCCAGTGTTTATTAAACAGACGTTCTGCTGTGACAAAAGTGTCTCTACATCCCTACCACGAACTGTTGTCTGTGTCCCACCCCACAATGGGTGGTGGGCATTAAAATCCTCCAAGGGGAGAAATGGTAGGGGTAGTTGCGCAATCACTGCAGTCAAGTGATAGAGACAGCTGCATACGGGGGAAGGTAAAAAGGGAACAGACAGTGAATTCCTGCCCCGCCCGGATGTGAACAGCGACTGCCTAAACTGTCGTGTGGAGAGGCACGGTAACACTGTGGACAGTTGCGAGAACGTAGATACAAACTCCTCCCGAAGCTCTGTCGTATGCCACCCGGTTTTTGTAGTACCCCCGATAGCCGCGAAGGGCTGGGGTCCGCTGGGAAGGAAACCACGTTTTCTGCAACACCAAACAGAACACAGGGAAGCAGCATAACTGCTACAATTCAGCTAGGTGGTTGAAGAAACCACCTCAATTCCGCTGAAGAAGTGCTTAGTCGTCAAGCTGAAAAGCCATATTTAAAGTTGAGTATCGGGTTCCTCCATAGTGGCGTCTGCTGACAACTGTTACGAATCGCCATTGTCAGTGGCCCTAGATTCTGGGGAACCCAGTATTGCAAGATCCTCAGGAGTCACGAGGATCTCAACCTCATCCTCCGAAGAAGAAGATGAGGATGCCTGTGGCTTTGTAGCCACCAAAGTGTCTTTCTTCTATGTTTTCTTTAGGCGTCCCTCTTGCTGGCCCTTCGGATGGAGGCCTGGGAGGGCTTCTCTGTAGTGGCATCAGGGTTGGAAGAAGAGCGAGAAGCCCTTCTACCAGCAGTTCGTGGACCCTTCAGCCATCGGCTGGGATCCCCACGTGCACTGTGTGAAGCCTTGGAAGGGAGTGTCCCGAGGGACCCCTTCCAAGTGAGAGGAGCCAGAGGAGGCTGCTCCTTCACCGGCTGGCAGTCGGGGACTGATGTTCTCGATGCAGAGGGGGTAATTGGTCCCACAGGTGGCGGTGTGGGAGCAACAGATGAAGAAGTGTCCCCACGCATCAAGGGGGCAATGGGAGGTTGTTGGCCCTTAGGGCACTTGCGGGGCCGGCGCTCCCATGGAAGGTGGCAACGACGTAACAGAAGTAAAGGATGTTACCATCTGTACAAGATGGAGCCGCTCATACTTTTTACGTGCCTCAGAATACGTCAAACGATCTTGGGTCTTTATCTCCATTATTTTTCTCTCACAATGTAATATACCACAGTTCAGCGAGCATGGCGGATGGTGTTGCCCACAATTCACACAAACAGGAGGTGGAGTACATGGGGCATCCGGGTATGATGGTCATCCACATTCCCTGCAGTTAGGGCTGGAAGTACATGGGGAGGATATGTGCCCGAACTTCCAGCACCTGAAACACCGCATAGGGGGAGGTACATAGGGTTTTACATTGCACCGGATATCATTACCTTGTCCTCCTCAGGCAGTGTATCACCTTCGAAGGCCAAGATGTAAGCACCGGTGGCAACCCTCTGATCTTTAGGTCCCCTGTACAAACGCTGGATGAAGTGAACCCCCCCCCCCCACATTCCATATTTAGCGACTTATGGGGCGTGATACTAAATGGAACATCGCCCAGCTTATTGCAGGCAAGTAATGCCTTCGACTGGGCTGGGGACGCCGTCTGTATCAGCACAGACCCACTTCGCATTTTCGAGAACAATTCCACTTCTCCGAACTTATCCTCAAGGTGCTCAAAAAAGAACGGAGGCTTAGTGGTCATGAAGGATTCACCATATGAACGCGCACATACAAGATATTGTTGCGAGTACAGCTCTGATCTATTAAGGGTCCTTCATTCCTCCCATGGGGTGACTAGGAAAGGAAACGTCTTAGGGTCATAAGTTGACGCATTGAAGTCAGTTTACCCATGCTTAGAGACACCAGTTGTATGTCTGGCAATGTTTATAGGCCTTTTCATGGTGTTCCCACGAGCAGCTAGGGAAATAAGGGTCCATTCAGGCAGAGCCCCGCTTGCCTGGATAAGCCTTATACAACTGAAGTGTGGCAGGTTCCTCAGAGATTGCTCGCTAGCGACTGTTCAACCTCAACAGCCATGCATCCTCTCGGCACGTATATTTATTTATTTATTTATTTTTTTTTTTTTAAATAGAGGTTTGTACTGTCCTCGCAACCCGGGTGATTAAGTCAAGATCCCCGGGCTCTGAAACGTACAACGTTCTACTGTTGCGCCGAACGATGGTCGTTGAAGCATGCACAGAGCTTACGGTGTAGCGGACTGTTGGCGCGACACAGCCCATGGCTCAGGACCCCAGGTTTGCCAAGCCTGTACTCAGCAAATTAATACTGAGCCCCTGAGGGGGACCAGGGAGTAGACATGAAGAGACATTTAAAGTGGAACAAACACACAAAATTAATCATGGACAAGGTGAATTGGAAAAACTCTCAGGAAGTGTAATCCATTAACAAAGGAAGTAACTTACAGAACAGTCTTTCAGCCAGTACTTTAATAGTGTTCATCAGTCTGGACCCCCTTTTTTTTTGTGGTTTTAGGGCGCACAACTTCTATGGTCATTAGCGCCCAGCCAAGAACATAGATTCGCTATGATCTAAAAAAATGTAGACTATCAGAACATCAACAAGAGGCTAAAAACGAAAGATAAAAGACAATTAAAAGAGTTAAATATCCTTGGATAAGTTGGCCAAGTTGATAAAACGCAAAACTCGAGCAGCTGCTCGTGTGTCATCAGCTAAAATTTCCTCCAGAGTAGACGGAAAGTGAAGGGCTACACGGAGATGATTAAAATTAACACAAGTCAGTAAAACATGTCGCACTGTCAGCAGTTCACCGCAGGAGCATAGCGGTGCAGGTTCGGCGGATAGCAAGTGACGGTGGCTGAAACGGCAATGACCGATCCGCAACCGAGCCAGGATGACCTCCTCCCGCCGAGAGGGGCGTGAGGATGTCCTCCAAGCGGTCGGGATCGGTTTGACAGTTCGCAATTTATTGTTGTACAGTGAAAGCCACACACTGTGCCATTGCGACACGATACTCCGGCGAAGAGCCCGTTGAACATCGTCCGATGGGACGCAAAAGGTAGCCATGCGAGGCAAAAGAGCTGCTGCCTTGGCTGCTGTGTCGGCGGCCTCATTCCCGGGCACACCCACATGGCCAGGGACCCACAGGAAAGAAATGTGACAGCTGTCATCCGCCAGCAACTCGAGGGAGCGTTGGATCCGATACACGAGAGGATGGTTCGAGAAAGGGTCCTTAAGACTCTGCAGGGCACTAAGGGAGTCAGAACATATGGCATAGAAAGGGTGGCGGTGGCGGCAGGTATACAAAACGGCCTGGTGGAGGGCGAAAAGCTCAGCCATGAAGTTTGAGCACCGGTCAGGGAGCTTGTATTGGAAACGGTTGTCCCCGACGACGAAGGCAGATCCGACACCGGCAGTGCTCTTGGAACCAACAGTGTAAATAAATACGGCATTATCGAACCGCGAATGGAGTTCGACAAGCCTCGAGCGGAATACCAAATCCGGAGTGCTCTCCTTGGGGAGCGAACTAAGTTCGAGGTGTGTGTGAACCTGGGCCTGATGCCACGGTGGCAATGGGCTTTCGCTCAACCGAAGGGTGGAAGGAAGGGTAAAATCGAGCCGCTGTAGCAGGCGGCGAAACCGAACTCCCGGTGGAAGCAAGGCAATCGCAGACAACTGATATTGGCGATCGAGTGAGTCGTCAAAAAATAATCTGTAAGATGGATGGTTGGGCATCGACCGTAGGCGGCATGCGTACCGACACAAGAGTATGTCACGTCGATTGGTCAAGGGTAATACAGCAGCCTCGGCATACAGACTTTCAACAGGGCTGGTATAAAATGCACCGGTCGCCAGACGTAATCCACGATGGTGGATAGAGTTGAGACGGCGGAGAATCGACGGCCGTGCTGAAGAGTATACAAGGCTTCCATAGTCGAGCTTCGACTGAACAATGGCCTGGTAAAGGTGAAGCAGGACGGTACGATCCGCTCCCCATGACGTGCCACTGAGGACACGAAGAACGTTAAGGGATCGGGCACAACGGGCAGCCAGGTAGGACACGTGTGTGGACCAGCAAAGTTTCCGATCCAACATGAGTCCCAAGAATTTCGTAGTCTCCACGAAAGGGAGAGCAACAGGGCCGAGACGTAGAGAAGGTGGAAGAAATTCCTTGTATCTCCAAAAATTGATACACACAGTTTTCTCAGTGGAGAATCGGAAGCCGTTTGCGATGCTCCAGGAATATAGACGGTCAAGACAGCGTTGGAGAGAACGCTCCAAGAGACACGTCCGCTGGGCGCTACAATAAATTGCGAAATCGTCAACAAAAAGAGATCCGGAGACGTCGGCTGAAAGGCAATCTACTATCGGATTGATTGCAATGGCAAAGAGCGCCACACTCAAGACGGAGCCCTGTGGTACCCCATTCTCCTGGCAAAAGGTATCTGACAACACAGAGCCCACCCGTACCCGGAACTTGCGATCCGCCAAAAACGCTTGAATGAAAAGAGGAAGGCGGCCCCGAAGGCCCCATGTGTGCAATGTGCGGAGAATGCCCGCTCTCCAACAGGTATCGTATGCCTTCTCCAAGTCGAAGAACACTGCTACTGTTTGACGCTTCTTTAGAAAGTTGTTCATAATGAAGGTCGACAACGTAACGAGGTGGTCAGCAGCAGAGCGGTGTCGACGAAAACCGCATTGGATATTAGTCAGGAGGCGGCGAGATTCGAGGAGCCAGACCAACCGAGCATTAACCATGCGTTCCATCACCTTACAGACGCAGCTCGTCAGAGAAATGGGGCGATAACTGGAAGGAAGGTGTTTGTCCTTCCCTGGTTTGGGGATGGGGACAACAATGGCTTCACGCCAACTTGTGGGAACATGACCTTCAGTCCATATGCGATTGTAGGTACTAAGAAGAAAGCACTTGCCCGCAGGAGAGAGGTTCTGCAGCATCTCAATATGAATGGAATCGGGCCCGGGAGCAGAAGACCGGGACAGGGCGAGAGCACGATCTAGCTCCTGCATGGTGAAGGCGACGTTATAATTTTCACGATTAAAAGAGCGGAAAGAAGGCGGCCGTGCCTCCTCTACCTGTTTGCGAGGGAGAAAGGCAGGGTGGTAATGGGCAGAGCTCGAAACCTCCGCAAAGAAACGACCCAATGCGTTTGAAACATCAGCTGGGTCCACGAGGACTGCGTTCTCCACGGTCAGGCCAGGAATCGGGGAGTGGACCTTGATGCCGGACAACCGGCGTAGGCCACCCCAGACAACCGTGGAGGGAGTAAAACGGTTAAAAGAACTAGTAAAAGCAGTCCAGCAAGCTTTCTTGCTGTCGTTTATGATACGACGGCACTGCGCTCTCATACGTTTGTAATTGATGCAATTCTCCAAAGTTGGGTGGCGGCGGAAGGTGCGTAAAGCACGGCGCCGGGCTCGAAGCGCGTCGCGGCAGGCTGCAGTCCACCAAGGGACCTGGACACGACGTGGAGAAGAGGATGTACGAGGTATGGAACGTTCAGCAGCAGTGAGAATAACCTCTGTGAGGTATTCGACCTGACTGTCACAGTTGGGAAAATTCTGATTGTGAAAAACAGCCATGGAAGAATAAAGCCCCCAGTCGGCTTTAGAAATGTTCCAACTGGTGGGACGTGGAGATGGGGAATGATGTAGGAAGTGGATGATACAAGGGAAATGGTCACTCGAGTACGTGTCAGAAAGTGCATACCACTCAAACCGACCGGCAAGCTGAGGAGTGCATATTGCGAGGTCTATATGGGAATAAGTGTGTGTTGTGTCAGAAAGGAAGGTCGGTGCACCGGTGTTGAGGCAGACAAGATCGAGGTGGTGGAGAATGTCCACCAAAAGGGAGCCTCTCGGACAAGGTGCCGGAGAGCCCCATAGGGGGTGGTGGGCATTAAAGTCGCCTACCAACACGAAAGGTGAAGGGAGCTGGTCAACAAGGTTTAGCACATCTGCCCTAGTAAGGGCAGATGACGATGGCGAATATATATTACAGAGGGAGAAGGTAAATGTGGATAAGGTGATGCGGACGGCAACTGCCTGTAGGTGAGTGTGCAAGGAAATGGGATGGAAATAGACGTCGTCTCGAAGGAGCATCAGAACCCCTCCATGGGCTGGGACACATTCCACGGGTGGCAGGTCGACCCGCACAGAGGTGTAGTGTGGAAAGTCTGCACGATCACGTGGACGCAACTTAGTTTCCTGGAGGCAGACTAGAAGTGGGCAGTGCAATCGAAGGAGTAGTTTTAACTCCTCCCGATTAGAACGAATGCCGCGAATGTTCCATTGAAGGAGCGCCATGATAAAAATGAGAGAAGAAATAAGGATAAAAACCAAGTAGCGAGCGGGGTCACCTCGACGGCCGCTGAGGACCGGATTTCGAGGGAGCACTGCTATCGCTGTCTGGGGGCAAAGGGTCATGTTCCATTGGTTCGACCGACGCGCCTGCCACCTCCCTGAGTTGATCAGGAGGGGCAGTTTCCACCGCCGGTAAAGGGCCGGGCGCCCGGCAAACGGAGCGTCCCGGTGAAACAGAAGACGGCCGAGGCCGGCAACTGTTGGACGGCGTGACAGATGGGTCACGCCTCGGCGGGGAAGGAGAGGAACTCTTTTTCTTGTCAGCTCTTCTGGAAGAGTGACGGCGGGAAGAGGCAGTTGACGGTTGGGAAGCCTGAGAACGCAGAAAATCCTCACGGACGGGTTCCTTTTTCAAGGTCCGGGCATCTTGTTTAGGTGCCCGCGGTTTACTAGAGTTTGACGAAGACTGTACCCTAGAAGCAGCAAGAGGGAGCGGGGACGTGGAACGGGCAATCTTCGGGCTGGCGGATCGCACAACTGTGTCAGCGAAAGTGAAGTCACATGTCTGGGTACTGGAATCCTTGGTAGGTCGAGTTGAGGTGAGTACCTTACTGTATGTACCCGCTGGGAGGACAGTGGGCTTTCGACTCGCCAACAACTTTCGAGCGGCAGATGTCGATACCTTCTCCGTAACCCGAATTTGCTGGATTACCTTCTCATCCTTGTATACAGGGCAGTCGCGAGAGGAAGCCGCATGGTCACCGTTGCAGTTTAGGCAGTGAGGGGACGGAGGTGGGCAATCCCCCTCATGGGCGTCCCTACCACAAGTGACACACTTTGCTGCATTAGGGCAATGTTCACGGGTATGGTTGTACCTGTGGCACTGAAAACAGCGCGTTGGGTTAGGTACATAAGGGCGGACGGAGATGACTTCATACCCTGCTTTGACCTTCGACGGGAGGTCAACTTTGTCAAACGTCAAAAACACAGTACGAGTCGGTGTCAGATGGTTATCGACCTTTTTCATGACCCTGTGGACGGCTGTCACACCCTGATCGGACATATACGATTGGATATCTTCATCAGACAACCCGTCAAGGGATCTCGTGAAGACTACCCCCCGTGACGAGTTGAGTGTGCGGTGCGCTTCGACCTTAACTGGAAAAGTGTGCAACAACGTAGTACGTATCACTTTTTGGGCTTGGAAGGCACTTTCCACTTCCAGCAACAATGTGCCATTGCGCTGACGTGAACAGGTTTTAACAGGGCCAGCAATTGCATCTACACCTTTCTGTATAACGAAAGGATTAACAGAATTGAAATCCTTTCCGTCGGTGCGAGAGACAACCAGAAATTTAGGTACATTAGGCAGAGTCTTTTTAGGCTGAGGCGAGTCTAACTTACGTTTATGGGGCAACGTCACGAAAGAAGATAAGGAAGTCATCGTGGAAGTGTCCCCCGTGATTACCGGCGTCTCCGATGGCGCGCTCCTTCCTAGTGGGGGCCCTCTCCGAGGGCTTACCCGCCTTAGGTGATTGTTCACACCTCAGGTCACACCTCCCGAGAACTGACGGAGGGACCAATCGGCACGTTCGGAAGGTACCAGCTCGGGTAATCACCCCTCCCTGGGCCTGGCCTTTACCAGGGGGTACGTACGTGCCTTACTTGTCTACCCGGGGCGGGGAATTACGCGTTACCCCGTCACCTGCTACGCACGATAATGCGTGGGTCGGCCTTCAGACACGCACAGGGAGGAAAGAAGAAGAGGTTAGGAAAGAAAGAGAAAGAAGGAAAGAAAAGAAGTGTCTCAAACGCCGAGGCGGAGACTAATGAGGAGAAGAAGGCTAGGAGAGTTCAAGGAGAGAAAGACAGAAAACGAAGGGTAAGAAAGGAAGGAACGAAGGAAGAAAAACCACAACAAGAACCACCGTATCTCACGAAATATGCCCGTCTCCGGGCGAAGGCATAAACCGGGAGGGAAAGTGAAGCAGCCCGGGGCAGAAGAAAGGCTGCTCCGGCTCGGGGCCCCGTGCGCGCCACACACGTACCCACAAAAGAACTGTGGGCCCCCTGGGGGGAGTCTGGACCCATACCAGGTAGGGTTGATAGAAGCAGGAGAGTAGCACACTTCATTATAGGTTGATTTAGTAAATGTGAAAGCGTCACGGAGATGATTGGAAAACTCAAGTGGCAGACACTACAGGAGATATGTTCTGCATCATAGTGTAGTCTTCTGTCAAAGTTTCAAGAGCATATGTTGCTTGAAGAGTTAACCAATATCTTGCTTCCTCCTAAGTATATCTCCCAAATAGAACACGTAGATAAATTTAGTGAGATTAGAGAACATACAGAGGTATACTTGTGGTCTTTTTTCCTACAAACCATATGTGACTGGAACAGGAAAAGACGTCAGTGCCAATGGTACAAAAAAGTATCTTCTGCACAACATAGTTTTGCCCCATGACATTTCAGCCAGTTGCTATCAAGAACGTCAATCCACAAGAATCTACAACAGGCAATGAACTACGGCCCAGGTAATGTCACAGCAGGAAACCTACTCTGTAAACAACTTTGTGACTACCAGAATGAAAAAGGCTCCAACCACAGAACAATTAAGTGTTCAGTTATTGAAAGGGACAACTGGATGTCCCCTATGTGAAAACCAGCTAGAGCCACATGGATCTGAAGAAAGCCAGCAATTAAGCCAAAACATGTCATCACTGTAATAAAGCCATTAATTGAATGTCACTTTCTTTTACATTAATTCATAAACAATGAAACAATAATTGACAATACATCAAACTTTGAAGCCCACCACTGTGTGGATATCCAACGAATCTCAGCTCATGCTAAATGCAGCTGGATTTTAAACCATGCCATCTTAGCCTAATTGACACCCTTTGCAAAAGGAACTACATATTTGCCTGGGCACCAGGTCCAGTTCATCATGCAAATTTTGCTTACACTCAAACATAGCTACATCAGGACAGATGTTCTAATAGCTACAATTACAGGTTCTCATCCACGCTGAAGAAAATTTTTCTACCCCACTATTCCCAAATAGGAACCAAAACCCCAAAAACACAACCATGTAGAACTGAATTTTTTGCGTCATCAGCTAGCACTCATGCACACTAGGTTAGGAACAGCAGAGCACCAAATCAGGAGTGACACTGCCGTGGCCAATAAGAGAGAGCATTACAATTTTATATTTTAAATGGAACATATTCTGTTGATATTTGAAATTCATGACAAATATGTGAAAATTAATTAATGCTGTTCCTGATCTGTTTTTATTTTATATATTTATTTATTTTAGGGTGCAAAACTACAGAGGTCATAAGCGCCCACATCCGTGCTTATAAAGAACAAGAACTAAAAGGAGGCAGAGCTAAATAGGCAATACAATTATGCTACAAGAAAAGGCAAAGAAACAGACAACAGAATTCCTCAAGCAACGGATTTTAAACTTCTTTCACCATACCGGTACGATGTATAAAAAGTAAAACACTATCAACATAACACACGTCAGACGGTTCTGACAAACACAGACTGTCATACTCAAAAAACGGGCACTGGATCAGAAGGCGGCGTTCAGTCAATGGTTCCGAACAGTAACCATACAGTGGAGAAGGGTTGCCACTTAAGTGGCAGTGACTGATCCAACCGTGGCCTATGTGCAGCCGGGTGAGAATGACGTCCTCACGGCGAGAGAGCTGAGAGGAGGTCGACCAGGCAACACAGAGAGGCTTAACTTCTAAGTTTATTTGCTTGAAGGGAAGAGCAATGCACATTCCAGAGTGAGAACACACACCCTGAAAGGAAGACATGAAGGTCAGCTGCAGGGGCAGAATACATAGCAGAATGAGGGAGAAGAGCTGCACTCTTTGCAGCAGCATCAGCAGCCTCATTCTCTGACACCACCATGTCCCAGGATCCAAAGGCACAGTACAGTGGTGCCATTGGCACTAAGTGAGTGAAGACACTATTGGATTTGTTGCACTAGGAGGTGGACGGGATATAGCTTGCATAGGCTCTGAAATCAGGGAGTTATAAACATGCTGCAATAGACGAGGTCAACGGTAGACTCTTTGGTAAGCAAATGGAGGTCATAGTTGACAAGGACCTCTGGACAGAGCCAGGATGGGGAAGAGCTTGCTCTCATTGGGAGCGTAAAGTCAAGTTGTCAAAGACGTTTATGAAAACAGACTCCAGGAGGTATTAGATCAAAAAGACTCACTGCATAATGACAATTAAGGGAATCATAATAAATAAATAAAAATTTAAACAGCTTCAGAGGATGGGTGGTCTGATCCGCTCCCCATGAGGTACCGCACAACACTCAGAACATTAAGTGAACAGATACAGAGAGCTGCCAAGGAAGAGACATGGGAAGACCAACAAATTTTCCTATCGAATGTTAGTCCAAAGAATTTTGTTGTGTCTATGAATGGAAGAACTGGTTCAAGATAGAGGGAAAGAGGGAGAAATTCTGTATGCAGCAAGAAATTCATGCAGACCGTCTTGCCTGTGAAGAGGCAAAAGCCGTTGTTGATACTCCAGAAGTTAAGACGGTTGGGAAACTGTTGAAGACTCCTTTCAAGGAGACAGGTTCATCAAGGAGAGAAGTCATCAAGAAAGAGAGAAGCTGAGATGCCTGTGCGAGACAATCCATAATAGGATTAACTGCTATAGCAAACAGAACGACGCTCAACACTGAGCCCTGAGATACACCATTCTCCTACAGAAAAGTGTTCGAAAGGGCTGAATCCACATACACCTGATAAACACAGTCTTAAGAACGCTTGAATAATGGTTGGCAGGCGACCCCAGAGACCCCATGTGTGCAGAGAGCTAAGGATACCATCCTCCAGCAGGTGTCGTATGCCTTTCCCAAATTGAAAAATACAGCCACTGTTTGGCATTTCTGCAGGAAATTATTCATAGGGTGACTAGATGAGCGACTGGTGAACGATGCTTACAAAAACCACATTGTGCTTTGGTGAGGAGATTATGAGATTCAAGCCACCATACCAATCTACCATTAATCATACGTTCCATCACCTTGCAAACGCTACTGGTGAGGGAGATCAGATGGTAGCTGCAAGGTAGATGTTTGTCCTTTCCAGGCTTAGGTAGAGGAATCACGATGTCTTCATGCCTTCTGTGCAAATGCAGTTGTACGTTTGAAGAAGAACTCTCAGGCCTTCAGTAGAAAGGTGTTTTAACATCTGTACATGAGGAGAGTGCACATTGAAGCTCGCTCATAGTGAAATCGGTGTTATAGCATTCACAACTCTGGGAGAAGAAAGAGAGCAACCTTGCTTCCGCTGCCTGTATCCGAGGGAGGAAAGACAGATGGTAGTGTGAGAATCTTGAAATCTCAGCAAAAACTGGCCCAGAGTGTTCAAGATGTCAGTGGGATCCACTATAATACTGTTTGCAATGGTGAAACCCAAGATCAGGGAATGAGACAAGGTCCCTGAAAATCTGCAAAGGTTACCCCAGACATCAGAGGAGGGGGTAAAACTGTTAAACGAACTAGTGAAGGAAAGCCAACTAGCTCGTTTGCTTTCCTGAAAAAGGCGGCGGCATTGTGCACACAATTGTTTGTAATGAACACAATTTTCCTGTGTGGGATAGCATTTAAACACTGAGAGCATGTCTCCAAGCTCTGAGTGCTTTGCAACATTCCTCAGGAACTAGGGGGCCATCACAGCAAGGAAGAGGTGCAAGGGATAGAATGTTCTGCGACAGTGAGGATTGCAGTAGTAAGATAGTTGACCCAGTGATCAATAGTGGGGAAAAGATGTACATGGAGAGTAGCTAATGAACAATAAAGCTGCCAGTCAGCTTTGGGAAGCTGTCAGTTGGATGGATGAACTGAAGTGAAGGGCATCAGTAAACGAATTACACATGGAAAATAGTAACTCCAGAGTGTGTCTGAAAGAACAGGCCACTCAAGGCGATGGACCAGTTGAACAGTGCAGATGAAAAGGTCCTAGTGGGAAAAGGTGCGTGTGAAGTCCTAAAAAAAGGTGGGTTCTTCAGTATTGAGACATGAGGTTAAGGTGGGTGAGGAGATCCACCAGGAGAGAGCCCCTCTGACAAGGGCGTGGAGAGCTCCAAGAGTATGGTGGGAGTTCAAATTGCCGAACAACAAGAAAGGAGGAGAAAGCTGGTCAATAAGGTGAAGAAGGTCAGTCTGGATGACAGCAGAGATGACAGTGTATAGACATTACATAGGGGAAGTTGATTTTTTTTTTTTTTTTTTTTTTTTTTTTTTTTTTGTGGTTTTAGGGCGCACAACTTCTATGGTCATTAGCGCCCAGCTAAGAACATTGATTCGCTATGATCTCAAAAAATGGTGACTGTCAGAACATCAGCAAGAGGCTAAAAACGAAAGATAAAAGACAATTAAAAGGGTTAAATATCCTTGGATAGGTTGGCCAAGTTCATAAAACGCAAAACCCGAGCAGCTGCTCGTGTGTCATCAGCTAAAATTTCCTCCAGAGTAGACGGAAAGTGAAGGGCTACACGGAGATGATTAAAATTAACACAAGTCAGTAAAACATGTCGCACTGTCAACAGTTCACCGCAGGAGCATAGCGGTGCAGGCTCGGCGGATAGCAAGTGACGGTGGCTGAAACGGCAATGACCGATCCGCAACCGAGCCAGGATGACCTCCTCCCGCCGAGAGGGGCGTGAGGATGTCCTCCAAGCGGTCGGGATCGGTTTGACAGTTCGCAATTTATTGTTGTACAGTGAAAGCCACACACTGTGCCATTGCGACACGATACTCCGGCGAAGAGCCCGTTGAACATCGTCCGATGGGACGCAAAAGGTAGCCATGCGAGGTAAAAGAGCTGCTGCCTTGGCTGCTGTGTCAGCGGCCTCATTCCCGGGCACACCCACATGGCCAGGGACCCACAGGAAAGAAACGTGACAGCTGTCATCCGCCAGCAACTGGAGGGAGCGTTGGATCCGATACACGAGAGGATGGTTCGAGAAAGGGTCCTTAAGACTCTGCAGGGCACTAAGGGAGTCAGAACATATGGCATAGAAAGGTTGGCGGTGGCGGCAGGTATACAAAACGGCCTGGTGGAGGGCGAAAAGCTCAGCCGTGAAGGTCGAGCACCGGTCAGGGAGCTTGTATTGGAATCGGTTGTCCCCGACGACGAAGGCAGATCCGACACCGGCAGTGCTCTTGGAACCATCAGTGTAAATAAATACGGCATTATCGAACTGCGAACGGAGTTCGACAAGCCTCGAGCGGTATACCAAATCCGGAGTGCTCTCCTTGGGGAGCGAACTAAGTTCGAGGTGTGTGTGAACCTGGGCCTGATGCCACGGTGGCAATGGGCTTTCGCTCAACCGAAGGGTGGAAGGAAGGGTAAAATCGAGCCGCTGTAGCAGGCGGCGAAACCGAACTCCCGGTGGAAGCAAGGCAATCGCAGACAACTGATATTGGCGATCGAGTGAGTCGTCAAAAAATAATCTGTAAGAGGGATGGTTGGGCATCGACCGTAGGCGGCATGCATACCGACACAAGAGTATGTCACGTCGAGTGGTCAAGGGTAATACAGCAGCCTCGGCATACAGACTTTCAACAGGGCTGGTATAAAAAGCACCGGTCGCCAGACGTAATCCACGATGGTGGATAGAGTTGAGACGGCGGAGAATCGACGGCCGTGCTGAAGAGTACACAAGGCTTCCATAGTCGAGCTTCGACTGAACAATGGCCTGGTAAAGGTGAAGCAGGACGGTACGATCCGCTCCCCATGACGTGCCACTGAGGACACGAAGAACGTTAAGGGATCGGGCACAACGGGCAGCCAGGTAGGACACGTGTGTGGACCAGCAAAGTTTCCGATCCAACATGAGTCCCAAGAATTTCGTAGTCTCCACGAAAGGGAGAGCAACAGGACCGAGACGTAGAGAAGGTGGAAGAAATTCCTTGTATCTCCAAAAATTGATACACACAGTTTTCTCAGTGGAGAATCGGAAGCCGTTTGCGATGCTCCAGGAATATAGACGGTCAAGACAGCGTTGGAGAGAACGCTCCAAGAGACACGTCCGCTGGGCGCTACAATAAATTGCGAAATCGTCAACAAAAAGAGATCCGGAGACGTCGGCTGAAAGGCAGTCCATGATCGGATTGATTGCAATGGCAAAGAGCGCCACACTCAAGACGGAGCCCTGTGGTACCCCATTCTCCTGGCAAAAGGTATCTGACAAAACAGAGCCCACCCGTACCCGGAACTTGCGATCCGCCAAAAACGCTTGAATGAAAAGAGGAAGGCGGCCCCGAAGGCCCCATGTGTGTAATGTGCGGAGAATACCCGCCCTCCAACAGGTATCGTATGCCTTCTCCAAGTCGAAGAACACGGCCACTGTTTGACGCCTCCTTAGAAAGTTGTTCATAATGAAGGTCGACAACGTAACGAGGTGGTCAGCAGCAGAGCGGTGTCGACGAAAACCGCATTGGATATTAGTCAGGAGGCGGCGAGATTCGAGGAGCCAGACCAACCGAGCGTTAACCATGCGTTCCATCACCTTACAGACGCAGCTCGTCAGAGAAATGGGACGATAACTGGAAGGAAGGTGTTTGTCCTTCCCTGGTTTGGGGATGGGGACAACAATGGCTTCACGCCAACTTGTGGGAACATGACCTTCAGTCCATATGCGATATAGGGGAAGTTGAAACCAGGAAAGAACAGTAACTGTTACTGCTTGAAGCTGGGTTTAAAAAGGGATGATTTGGAGATGGATATCGTCTCTTAAAAGCAGCATGATGCCCTCATGAGCTGGAACCCCTACCACAGGGAAAAGGTCGAAGCAGATTGAGGAGAAGTGTGGCACATTAAAGTGAGTGTGAGGATGTAGTTTTGTTTCCTGAAGGCAGACAATTAGTGGAGGTAGGTTTGCAAGAGAAGCTGTAGTTCCATTTATTGGGCCAGATATCGTGAATGTTCCACTGAAGGATAACCACAGTGAAATGAGAACTGGAAAGAGGTTAAATGAACAGTCACCCCTGTGACTGCTGAGGACCAAAATGCGAATGCTTGCAATTAGTTGGATCTGAGAGTGAAGGATCTTGGTCCATCAATTTTACAGACAGTGGCTTCAGAGCTAGCCTGAGGTCGACCACCTGATCGACTACTGGCAGTGTACCCCAGTGATGCAGAGGCCATCTGGGGGAGGGCGTCACTAGATGGCATTGTGAAAGAAGAACACCCTGCCCAACTTCTTTGAACCATGGCGGGTATCAGTTGAAGACCCAGATGGTTGTTGGATTTCCGTGTCCCTGTCTGAGAGACAAGAGATCTCACAGGTGCAAGTGGAGGTTTGGTAGGATGGTGTTTGCTCTGGGCAGGAGATTGTTGTTGTGATGGGAGGTTTTAGGGGGACTAGACTGCTATGGCCATTAGTCCCCCGCTTCATATCTAGGCAACACACAGAAAAAACAGAACGATAAAAAATGTGCCTGAATGAGATTAAAAACAAAGCAGAATGAAAGAATGCACCGTCAATGAATTATTGACTGAGTCAACACGAGACAATACGAAAGACACCAGACACACAGAAACAAATATGAGACAAAAATGACAGAGCCAGTGAATGTGGTTGACCGACCATGTGTATAAAAAGGGAAAAGTCAACCACATAGCGTACAAAATAAGAAACTGTAGTCTAAGGACACGTCAAGGGGAACATAAAAAATTATCTAAAAGACCATCCAAAAGGACTCACAGCAACTGGTAAAACCCCGCAGCACGAAGAAATCGTAAAACCAAATTAGCCACAGAGGCATCGTCGCCGAGCACCAAAGAGAGTGTGTTCGGGAGGGTAAAAGAATGCCGCAGTGGGGCTAAAATAGGACAGTCGAGTAGGAGATGGACTACAGTCAATGGGGCACCACATTGGCACACGGGCGGGTCCTCTCGACGGAGGAGGTGACCATGCGTCAGATGGGTGTGACCAATGCGGAGACGGCAGAGAACCACGGAGTCCCTACGGGATCCCAGCTGCGACGACTTCCAGACAGATGTTGTGTCCTTTATCGTACGCAGCTTATTCGGCACGTCCACAGCGGACCATTCGGCGTTCCACAGGTCGCGTATTTTAGTGCGAAGCAACGGGCGGAAGTCTGCTTCTGGGAGGCCAATCGCCAGAGGGCGGCAAGTGGTAGCCTGTTTGGCTAGCCGGTCAACGCTCTCGTTGCCCGGGATGCCTACATGGCCCGGGGTCCAAACGAATGTAACACAGCGACCGGAGTCACTAAGAGCCAGTATCGACTCCTGAATGGCCCTGACCAATGTATGACGAGCATAACACTGATCAAGGGCCTGTAAACCGCTCAGCGAGTCGCTACAGATCAGAAAGGAGGTCCCGGGGCACATGCGGATGTGGTTAAGGGCGCGGTATATAGCCACCAGTTCTGCGGTGAAGACGCTGCTGCCGGGTGGCAAAGAGCGTTGTTCAACATGGGCGCCATGCATGTAGGCATATCCAGTGAGGTCGCCATCCGAAGAACCGTCTGTATAAATGACCTCGGAGTTACTGAACTCACGGAGCAGTGCAGAAAACTGATGCCGTAGGACCAGAGGAGAAGTAGAGGTCTTCGGCTCACAGGAAAGATCCAACCGAATCCGCGGCCGAGGAACGGTCCAGGGAGGAGCATGGAAAGTCGAGCGGAAGGGACGGTTAAGAGGAAAGGAGTCCAGGGTCGATAGTAGCGATTGGACACGCGTTGCTATCGGGAGTCCCGACCGAGGTCGCCTCCGCGGCAAACGAGTGACCTCTCCCGGAAAGAGGAGTCTGTTATTCGGATGCCGAGGGGTACAGTGAACTCTGGCAGCATACTGGGCGAGTAGTTGTTGGCGCCTGTATCGCAATGGGGCGACTCCAGCCTCTGCCAGGAGACTTGTGACAGGGCTTGTACGAAAGGCTCCAGTGGCCAGACGGATGCCGGTATGGTGCACTGGGTCGAGTACTCTCAGTGCAGATGGAGAGGCTGAGCCATAGACCTGGCTTCCGTAGTCCAGGCGTGACTGCACCAGAGCATTGTACAGCCGCAGGAGGACAGGGCATGCTGCCCCCCAGACAGTATGGCTGAGGCAACGAAGGATGTCCAAATATCGTGAACACCGTTGCTTAAGCTGGCGCAGATGAGGGAGCCATGTCAAACGCGAGTCAAAAAGGAGACCCAGGAAACGGTGTGTATCCACAACCTGAAGGAGCTCACCATCAAGGTAGAGCTCCGGATGTGGATGTACCGTGCATTGGCGACAAAAGTGCATCACCCTGGTTTTCGCAGGGGAAAATGTAAAACCATGGGCAGAAGCCCAATTCTGTGCCCGATGAATGGCTGCCTGCAGTCGTCGTTCAGCTACACTTGTACTAGCGGTGGAATAGTACAGGCAAAAGTCGTCCGCATAGAGGGAGCAAGAAACCGATGGCCCCACTGCAGCCACTAGGCCATTAATGGCCACTAAGAAGAGGGGTACACTTAGGACGGACCCTTGTGGTACCCCATTCTCTTGGGTATGGGACGAACTGAAGGTGGTGCCAACGCGGACTCTAAAGTGTCGTGAAAGTAAAAAATTCTGAATAAAAATTGGGAGGGAGCCACGGAGACCCCACCCATGTAGCGTGGCAAGGATGTGATGACGCCATGCCATGTCATATGCTTTCCGGAGGTCGAAAAAGATGGCGACGAGGTGGTGACGTCGGGCGAAAGCAGTACGGATCGCCGACTCCAAAGAGAGGAGGTTATCAATGGCAGATCGACCCTGCCGGAAAGCACCTTGTTGTGGGGCGAGCAGACCCCGATTCTCGAGAACCCACAGCAGTCGCCGGCTCACCAAACGTTCAAAGAGCTTACAAAGAACGTTTGTGAGACTGATTGGGCGGTAATTGTCAACGTTCAGTGGATCTGCACCTGGCTTCAACAGAAGGATAACGATGCTCTCCCGCCATTGGGATGGGTACGCTCCCTCGATCCAGAGACGGTTGAAGAAGTCCAAAAGATAGCGTTGCGAGTTTTCAGAAAGATGTTTCACCATTTGGCAGTGGATTCGGTCCGGTCCTGGAGATGTATTGGGGCAACTGTCAAGAATAGTTTTAAATTCCCACTCCGTAAATGGCGCATTGTACGGCTCCTGGCGGTTTGTGCGAAATACCAACTGCTTTCGCTCAGCCCGCTCTTTTAAGGTACAAAAACCTTGGCTGTAGGCAGTAGACGCCGAATTAACAACAAAGTGCGCTGCAAAACACTCGGCAATGATGGTCGGGTCGGTATGAATAGTTCCATGGATAGAGAGACCCGTGATCCCTGCCGGTGGACGGTAGCCTGATATACGGCGAATCTTCGTTCAAATCTGGCTGGAGGAGACACGGGGTCCAATTGTGGAAACGTATTTTTCCCAGCATGCCTGCTTGTGCTGCCGGATAAGCCGACGTGTCTGGGCCCGAAGGCGCTTAAATGCAACCAGGTGGTCAATGGTGGGGTGGCGCCGGAACTGCTGCAGAGCTCTGCGGCGATTGCGGATAGCTGCTGCTATCTCCGGTGACCACCAGGGCACTGGTCTTCGCCGAGGTAAGGCAGAAGAAGACGGTATCGCGGTCTCAGCAGCAGAAACGACAACGGAAATAATTTGGTCTACTGCCATTGTTGCATCAGCAGGGAGAGGGGTATCCAGCGTTGCAGCTGACGTGTATGCGGCCCAGTCGGCCCTATGGAAGGACCAGCGGGGTAGACGTGCATGGCGTTGGTGGTGGGGAAGCGAAAGGAAGATGGGAAAGTGGTCACTTCCACAAAGGTCATCATGGACCCACCAGTTAAGGAGTGGACGTAAGCCCGGACTACATACAGAAAGGTCTATGGCGGAAAAGGTGCCAAGGGCCACACTAAAATGGGTAGGAGCTCCTGTATTAAGAATACAAAGGTCAAGTTGGGTAAAAAGTAGTTCAAATTCTCGACCACGTCCTGTTGTCACGTTGCTCCCCCATATGGGGTGATGTGCATTAAAATCTCCTAAAATAAGAAAAGGTGAAGGAAGTTGAGCGATTAAGGCTGCTAGGTCAGCTGGTGCCACTGCTGCATCAGGAGGGAGATAAAGGGAACAGATGGTAATGTCCCGCGATGCTCGAACCCTGACAGCGACAGCCTCCAGGGCTGTGTTAAGTGGCACTGGGGAACTGTAGGCAGAGGTATGTACATATAGACATACCCCGCCCGACACCCTATTGTAAATGGTGCGATTATTGAAGTACCCCCGGTAGCCCCGAAGGGTGGGGGTCCGATCACCAGGAAACCAGGTTTCCTGGAGAGCAACACAGAGAGGTGGAAATGCGCTCAACAGCTGACGCAATTCAGCCAAACGGCAGAAAAATCCTCCACAGTTCCATTGGAGGATCAGACTGTCTCCCGGCTGACGGTGCATGAAGCTGAAGATGGAAGAGGAGTGGTATTAGCACTCGTCGCTGGCTGTGAAGTCTGATCCTCCGTGTCCATGGTATCCCCAAGATCGGCAAAGGCCAAATCTTCTGGCGTAGCTAGAAGGATCACATCATCCTCAGGCACGTCAGGTGCAGGGGCTGGGGGCACCGAGGCCGCCAGAGTCTCCTTGCACTTTACTGTCTTTTCTTTCCTTTCCTTCTTGTCTTCCCGTCGTTCCTTGGGCCTACCGGAGGAGGAGGGTTTCCCCGGAGGGGCTTGAGGAGTGTGGGAAGACTGAGGAGCCAGGCGGCTTTCTGGCCGAGGGTCCTTCAGCCGCTGGCTAGTGTCATATCTGGGGGGACATGGTGGGAAGGGCAGAAGAGGTTCCCTTCCCAGAAACAGAAGCCAGAGAAGGGGAACCCTTTTCTGGCTGGGGAGTGGGGGTAGCCACTCCCGACGTGGGGGGCAGTACCTGCCCCACAGAAGATTGTGTGCCTCCAGATGTCTGGGAGGCAGAGGTAGAGGGTCGGCCCATAGGGCCCACAGACGGAGGTAGAGCAGGGCGAGATGTGGCCACCGGTGGTGGCGCCATCGATGTAGCAGCAGCGTATGTACTCACTAAGGAAACAGGATGCAGCTTTTCATATTTCTTTCGTGCCTCTGAATATGTTAGTCGGTTCAACGTTTTATACTCGACTATCTTCTTCTCTTTATGTAGAGCGGGACAGTCCTGCGAACAGGGAGAGTGGTGACCGCCGCAATTGACACAATAAGGTGGTGGGGCACAGGCAGTGTCAGGATGTAAGGCACGGCCACAGTCCCTGCACGTTGCAGCAGCGTTGCAGCGAGAGGACATGTGCCTGAAGCGCCAACATTTATAGTATCGCATTGGAGGGGGGATGTATGGCTGGACGTCACAGTGATACATCATGACTTTGACCTTTTCAGGCAGATTGTCACCCTCAAAGGCCAAAACAAATGCGCCAGTGGCCACCCTCTTATCTTTTGGTCCCCGAAAGACGCGGCGGACAAAGTGTACTCCGCGTCGTTGTAAATGGTCACGTAATTCCTCATCTGTCTGCAACAATAAGTCTCGGTGGTATATGACTCCCTGTACCTTATTTAAAGACTTGTGAGGCGTTATTGACACGGGAATGTCGCCTAAATGGTCACACGTAAGGAGGTTTCGTGACTGAGCCGGGGTCTCCGCCTGAATCAAGACCGAACCGTCTCGCAGTTTCGACATTCCGGCAACTTCGCCATACCTTTCTTCGAGGTGTTCCACGAAGAAAGAGGGCTTAGTTGCCTGGAAAGATTCCCCATCTCGTCTGGTACATACTAAATATCTTGGTGTATATGGCTCTGTCTGTTTAGTGGACCCACGTTCCCCCCATGATGGAGTGAGGGAAGGGAACGATTTGGGGTCGTATCTTGCAGCATTGAAATTAAACTTTCCACACTTGGAGACACCTGACTGAGAGCCAGGATTTTGAGAGGGTTGTTTCCTCTTCATTGCGGAGTGTCCGCCCCGATGCCACCCACTCCGAAACAGGGGCTCTCCTCAAGGGCGCCACCCAGCCACAGCAACGTCACCTGGCAGGATGACCGTTGCCGGGAGTCCTGATGCCCCGCAAAGACAAGCATCGACTCCTTGGCATTCATGAGGAGGTCACAGCTCAGGCATCGGCAGTGTGATCCCTGTGCAATTCAGGGGGCTCAACCATGAGGGTACATAACAGCCCCACCACACGGACTGGCTACCGTGCTGGTGACCTAGCGGGGGAGGGGGCTACGGCGAGGAAGGGATGTGGAAGGAAAGGGTAGGAATCCGCGCCGTAGGGGCTAGGTTGGGAGTTCTTCCCCAAATGGCTCACACTTAATCAGAAATTTTGGTGGAGGTCAAACCACAATGGGGACCTAACTGGGCCGAAAACTGTGAACACGGCAAACAAAGACAATTACAAAACCAACAGTACCATGGGAATAGCCGAGCCGTCAACACGAGAACACCTAGAGACGGGGTTGGAGAAGGGTAGGGTGGGAAAAAGGATTAGGAAGGGAGGGAGCCAGGGTGAGGAAAAGCGGCCTGGGAAACAGGAAGGAAGGCCGCAATGGCTCGGGGACCCGTGCGCGCCACACACGTACCCACAAAAGAGCTGTGGGCCCCCTGGGGGGCTGGGCATGAGATGTTGATATCATGTGACTGGATGTTGTTACCACAGCAGCATTAAGCTGTAGGTAGCATGTCTGTGTAGATATATCTCAGTTTTTGTGGAGTAGCAACAACTGAGTTGAAAGTCCCAGATGCTAACGTACTCTGTTTACGACTGGCATACATTTTCCTAGTGACCTGTATCAGTACCTTTTCTTTCACCCATATTTCCTGAATCACTCACTCGTCACGACAGATGGGACAGTCATGGGAGGAGGGGTGTCGTCGTTACCCATGCACTTTAGGAAGCGAGGGGAAGAAGGTGGACGATCACCCTCATGGGCATCCCTGCCGCATGTGACTCATTTAGCTAGATTTTTATATGATTGCTTGGTATGGTTGTACTGCTGACACTGGTAGCAGTAGGTGGGATTGGGGATATAAGATCTGATTTTGATGACCTCAAAACAAGTTTTGATCTTGGGAGGCAGAGTCACTCAATCAAATGTCAAGGAAACTGTGCAGGTTGGTACCAATTCATTGTTGACCCTATTCATAAACCTATGCACTGCTGTGACGCCCTGATCAGAGAGGTAATCATCGATTTCCTCCTTGGTCAAACAATCAAGCAGATTACTGTATACAACCCCTTGAGAGCAGTTTAGAGTATGGTGGACCTCCACTTGCACCGGGTATCCCTGAAGAAGGGTGGCCATTAGTAACCTCTGAGACTAAAAGGCACTGTCTGCTTCAATCAATAAGGTACCATCATGCAGACATTTGCAGGACTTCACTGGCCCTGGGATCGCATCAACGCCTTTTTGGATGATGAATGGATTAACCATAGAAAAACTTTGACCATCTTCAGTATGTGTAACTATGAGGTATCTAGGTGCAGCAAGGTGATAGTTGAATTATTGGAATCCTGAGCTCTCACGTCTTTGTACTTAGTTTTATGGAATCCCGTTGCAAAGAAATGTCTATGTGGCAGCTTCCTCTTCAATGTCAATTGTGGCGGCTTATTTGGCACATCAAACAGTGTGGGAACTACATTCCATACCAGTTGTTTCTTTTCAACGTTCATAAACTGGTTTTCCTCTAAATGTAACACACAGAATCTCACATTATTTCGTAAATAGGTAACATCTTTCAGCAGAAGGTCTTCTCTTCCAAAGTTTATTACCTATTTCTTGCTCCTAAAAAAGAAATAATTTTCAGTAAGTGTGTCGAATTTACAATAGAATCGTAAATACAAACTCTTAATTTGATGTTTCATACATCTCAGGGTCCTTAGCAAACCTAAAGAATGACAAATGTGGAGTCTTGTTTCCGTTATTGCTGCAATTTATTGCACTGCATACACTCGAATTGGTAAAAACCATGTTTAAAAAGTATAAACAACACTGTTTACAAACACTAGGCAGTGTATTCAGCGAAGCTTAGCTTACCCTCCGCTTGGGGCACCGCTGCTGCTGCTGCTGCAGTGGATAACAAAAATCAGCAGAAGTGTTGGGACTGTATTTATTAGACTGTGGTTGCCAACATACACGCCATGTTAATAACATGGGCAACAGACTCTGCAGTTTTACCAAATTTTGAGGGGAAAATGGTTTTTAATATTTTCACATGACCATACAATTATTACACCAATTTAAGTAATCAAATTTTAAATTTCACAATATTTGTGTTTGCTACATAAAAGAAACCACTCCCATGAACCACAGACAGTGCCGAGGTGGGGTGGCTTGCCTGCCTCAATGATACCGGTACAGATAGTCGTACTGTAGGTGCAACCACAGTGGAGGGGTATCTGGAGAGGCCAGACAAACGTGTGGTTCCTGAAGAGGGGCAGCAGCCTTTTCAATAGCTACAGGGGCAACAGTCTGGATGATTGACTGAGCTGGCCTTGTAACATCAGCTAATGTGGCTTTGCCACACAGTTACTGCAGACGGCTGAAAGCAAGGAGAAACCACAGCCGTTACTTTTCCCAAGGACATGCCGCTCTACTGTATGAACATATGATGACTGCATCCTCTCGCGTAAAATATTCCGGACGTAAAATAGTCCCCCATTCGGATCTCCGGGCGGGGACTACTCAGGAGGATGTGATCAACAGAAAAGACAACAATGGCATTCTATGGATCAGAGTGTGGAATGTTATATCCCTTAATTGAGTAGGGAAGCTAGAAAATTTAAAAAGAGAAATGGATAGGTTGAAGTTAGATATAGTGGGGATTAGTGAAGTTCGGTGGCAGGATGAACAGGATTTCTGGTCAGGTGAGTACAGGATTATAAATACAAAATCAGTTGGGGGTATTACAGGAGTAGGTCTGATAATGAATAAGAAAATAGGAATGCGGGTAAACTACTATGAGCAACATAGTGATCACATTATCGTAGTCAAGATAGATACGAAGCCAACACCGACCACAGTAGTACAGGTTTATATGCCAACTAGCTCTGCCAATGATGAGGAGATTGAAGAAATGTATGAGGAGTTAAAGGAAATTATTCAGACAATTAAGGGAGAGGAGAACTTAATTGTTATGGGAGACTGGAATTTGGCAGTAGGAAAAGGAAGAGAAGGAAACATAGTAGGTGAATATGGACTGGGCATGAGGAATGAAAGTCGCCTGGTGAATATGGACTGGGCATGAGGAATGAAAGAGGAAGTCGCCTGGTAGAATTTTGCATGGAACATGATTTAATCGTAACAAACACGTGGTTTAAGAATCACAAAAGAAGGTTGTATACGTGGAAGGGACCAGGACACACCAGAAGGTATCAGATAGATTTTATAATGGTAAAACATTGATTCCGAAACCAGGTTTTAAACTGTAAGACATACCCAGGGGCATATATAGACTGACCATAACTTATTGGTCATGAACTGTAGGCTGAAACTGAAAAAACTGCAGAAAGGTAGGAAAATAAGGAGATGGGACTTTGGTAAATTGGGGGAACCTGAAGTTCTTGATAATCTCGGAGGGAGTTTTACGCAACAATTGACAGAAACGGGGGCAAATAAAACAGTAGAAGAGGAATGGGTAGCATTGAGAGATGAAACAGTGAAGGCAGCAGAGGGCAAAGTAGGTAGGAAGGCAAGACCTACAAAAAAATCCTTTGATATTACAGGAGATACTAAATTTAATTGATAAACGGAGAGAATATAAAACTGCAGTAAATGAAACAGACAAAATGGAGCACAGACGACTATGAGATGAGACTGGCAGGAAGTGCAAAATGGCTAAGCAGGAGTGGCTAGAAGGCAAATGCAAGGATATCGAAGAATGTATAAATAGGGGAAAAATCGATAAAGCCTACAGGAAAATAAGAGAGATATTTGGAGATAAGACAAAAGCTCTGTGAATATCAAGAACACAGATGGGAAAACCAGTTCTCAGCAAAGAAGAGAAAGCTGAAAGATAGAAAGAGGGTAAAAGTGTAGTTTATGAGTCCACGAGCTGTGGTTCATGCTTAGACGTTGGTAACGGTGCGATGAATGACATGTGTTGTGAATTTGGCCTTTCTTCACATGCTTTTTCGTTCAGATTTAATAATTTCTTGCAGTGTAAATTCAATTAAGTGTTTCTCTCTCAAGTAATACTACTGACAATTTATCCATTGAATTGCAATAAGTGAATAATGAACGTTATTAAAATTAGTGTTCACTTCCCTAAGAAAAAACCAAATGTCGGTTAATTTGGAAGAATCCATGTATCTCTGAGAACCGATGATTCGGGCGCTACGAGCCCTCACGTACTAGAAAAAAATTCTTGTTTAACCTATACCTAACCATCTGAAGGCTACGCTATAGATCACTTTTTTAAATGAAAGGATGTTTCCAACACACTTTCAGGCTACTATTTAACATACTATTGATAACTTCAAAAACAACAGGCCAGCACAGCCTTAAGATTAGGTACATAGATTACACAAGAAGTTTTGTCTCGTAGTAGCGCCTGAATATCTTGTTCAGAACCGCTCAGTATAAGTAATTGCGCTCATAAAGGCTGCGAAAGTCGTGCAATCACCACAACTACAATCACTGGTGAAAATAATTTTGACTACATAGTACAGCCAGTACCACAATCTCCATTACAGAGTGTAAATATTAATCCCACATTTATTACAATGCAATACGTTGATCTAAAGATCTTTACATCCACTACGGTGATTTATATACAACGCGACGGTTAATTGGCTCCGGCGCCATTGCCAATGTCCGGACATGAAACGCCACTCGCGGACTCATAAACTGCACTTCAGCCTGGAAAGAGTATATAGAGAGGCTCTATGAAGGAAATGAACTTAGAGGCAATATTGTAGGAAGGGAAGCGGATGTAGATGAAGGTGAAATAGGAGATACTACACTGAGAGAAGAATTTGACAGAGCATTAAAAGACCCAAGTTGAAATGAGGCCCCTGGAGTGGACGACATTACCTCAGAACTACTGTAGTAGGGAGTGTAAGGTTATTTACAACTTGTACAAAAACCAGACAGTAGTTGTCAGAGTTGAAGGGCATGAAAGGGATGCAGTGGTTGGGAAGGGAGTAAGACAGGGTTGTATCCTTTCTCCAATGTTATTCAATTTGTACATTGAGCAAGCTATAAAGGAAAGCAAGGAGAAATTTGGAGAAGAAATTAAAGTTCATGGTGAAGAATTAAAAACATTGTGTTTTGCCAACGACATAGTAATTCTGTCAGAGAGCAAAGGAACTGGGAGAACAATTGAACGTAATGGACAGAGTGTTGAAAGGGTGCATATAAGATGCACATTAACAATAGCAGAACCAAGGCAATGGAGTGCTGTTTAAGAAAATCAGGTGATGCTCAAGGAATTAGATTAGGTAATGAAACAATGAAGGAGGTAGGTGAGTTTCGTTACTTTGGCAGTAAAATAACATGATTGTTGCAGTACAGAGGATATAAAATGCAGAATGGCAATGGGAAGAAAAGCATTCTTGAAAATGAGAATTTGTTAACATCAAATATTGATTTAAGCTTAAGGAAGTCCTTTCTGAAAGCATTTGTGTAGAGTGTTGCCTTGTATGGGAGTGAAACATGGACGATAGACAGTGCGGACAGGAAGAGGATAGATACATTTGAAATGTGGTTCTACAGAAGAATGCTGAAGATTAGGTGGGTGGATCGCATAAATAATGAGGAGGTACTGAACAGAATTGGGGAGAAAAGGACTTTCTGGCATACCTTGACTAAAAGAAGGGATCGATTGGTAGGACACATTCTTAGACATCAAGGAACTGTGAATTTAGTGTTGGAGGGAAATGTGTGGGATAAAAACCGCAAAGGAAGACCAAGAGATGGCTACAGTAAGCAGATTCAAATAGATGTAGGTTGCCGTTCTTATGTGGAGTTGAAGAGGCTTGCTCAGGATAGGGTATTGTGAAGAGCTTCAAACTAGTCCCCGAACTGAAGACCACACCAACAAAAGACAAAAACTATTTTTAAATAAGCAGATAATAACACAAGATATAAAGACTATTTGTGAAGTACGAGTTGCCCACACTGGTCAATTATTGGACATGTACATATTTGTATGCCTGTGCTGTACTCATGAGTTACACTGTAACTATATAATTAAAGGGATAGGGGGGGGGGGGGGGCAACAAACAAATCTCATATTTCAACCCAGATTTTTTTAAAACATTTTCCTGTAATATGTCTCATTGTTAATAATGTATATATATTTGGAAAACTATGGTGGATACATATTTAATCTATGTATGTAAGTACGAAGTGTTCGACTTTGACATACAGATTTTTCACATAAAATAAGGTACCTCTTCCCGCACATCTGAAGGCGGGGATAGCACCTGTTGCCTTTGACCCTTAGCATTGCCGTGTTGTGTGTGTACATGTTTGTTTACAAGCAGAACGCAGATTATAGATTAAGATATTGTGTTTAAAAAGTGATCTGTAGCTTCGCCCAGTTAGTGGCTGAAGGGCAGTTTATGACTCCGCCACTGGCGTTTCATGTTTGGACGTTGGCAATGGCTATGGACCCAATCAGCAATCGCGTTCGCGCGGCTAATAACAGATAGCTTTCTCTTTACGATTTGTAAACAAATCGGCGTAGACGATGTACAGATCTTTAGATCAACTTTGCAATAAATATGGGATTTATATTTACATTCTGTAATGGAGACTAAGCGTTCTGGCTGTACTATGTAGTCAAAATTATTTTCACCAGTGATTTTAGTTGTGGTGATTGCATGCCTTTGGCCTCCTTTACGAGCGCAATTACTTATACTGAAGGGTTCTGAACCGGATATTCCGGCGCTACTACGAAACAAAACTTCTTGTGTAACCTATGTACCTAACCTTTAAGGCTGCGCTGGCCGTTTTTGAAGTTATCACAATAGTGTGTTAAAGAGTAGTCTGAAAGTGTGGGAAACAGCCTTTCATTTAAAAAACTGATGCGTAGCGTAGCCTTCAAATGGTTAGGTATAGGTTAAACGAGGTTTTTTTTTTCATAGGGAAGTGACCACTAATTTTAATTACGTTCATTATTCACGTATTGCAATTCAATGGAAAAAATGTCAGTCGTATTACTTGGGAGAGGAGCACTTAATTGAATTTACACTGCAAGAAATTATTAAATCTGAACGAAAAAGCATGTGAAGAAAGGCCAAATTCACAATAATCTGATTGGCCGCCTTCACCTGCGTCATTAATCACGCCGCAACTAGCGGACTCAAACTGCACTTTTACCAAGATAGTGAGGTGTTCGTTAACAGAGAGGTGTTTGTTTGCGCCAGCGAACCTTTTGGCCGAGACCTGTAATACATTCTGTTGTAATCTAATTTACAAGGATAACTACAGATTATTATCTACAATACCTAAGTCTTAAGATATCCCCTATACGGGTTTTCCTACATGCTAATGATATCGGTCAAAGCTAACGGGTGGTAGCTATACCAGTCTTCAGTTATACCCTTCTTTCTGGATATTATTCACGGCAGTTCTGTTGTATCAAATACTTTCATAATTCAAACCTGTATGTGAGGTAATACTCAGTAGTTGCAGTTCCTATTAGGTACTTCAAAGCTTTAGGAAGTTATTTTCTTAATTACTAAGTTAGCTTCCAAATAACACACACAATGCCCTCCTTTTATAATGTCTAGCTCCTTAGTTTACGCAACAGCAGTAGCCCAAAAGGCACAATCATACGAATAAATATTAACTTACATAACACTAGTATACTACTGTGATTACTGATTACCTTTCCGTACAGTTTATGATCGCGCCACATTGAAGATCATAGCAAAGTAGTTGTCTTCGCCCACAGATACTAGAAGAATCAGAATGACAGGTCTGTCTCGCGGCAGTACGCACTTGGGCTTTGCCCCTAAATTTAGGAGGCCTGCTGTCTTGGGGGGAATTTGGAGGAATTTGTACTTCAGGGGGAAATTTAGGGGGAACTGTTCTTTGAGGGGAATTTTAGGGGCTTCTTAGACATGAATAACAAATACCTATCAAAATTTGTTTAGCCCTACCTTACAATGAAATACTTCATTGTTGTGGCTTCTGCAACGTCTGCTGTACCGCACTACTGTTGTATTGGCGATTGTGAACTGAAGTTGACTACGCTGGAAGTGTGTGTGTGTTCAAGTGACTATGGCTTCAAGAGAGAAAAAATATTCCCAGAGATTCACAAAGGCGTGGGAATCAGATCCCTTGTTGAAAGGTACGTTTATTCCCAGTTTGTTAGATTTTATTAGCATAGCTGAACAGGGACGTTTATATAGCCTAACTTCTCCCTGCAGCCTATATACTACGGCTTACATCTTAAAATATCATGCAGAAACTACTAACCACTAAAGATTAGAATATTAGTAATTATGTTTTCGTTAAATGACATTTAGAAAGAATGCATTAATTCGTCATGCAGAGCTTTATTGGAATGTTGTACCAACGAAAATGGTCTAGGAAGCCAGAAAAAGGGCAAAGCCCGAAACTAGTAGGTATTTGAAATAAACAGCCTGACCTACACAGTGTCCTAGCATAAAATAATGTGGGTTCAGAAAATGGGCAAAGCCCGAAACTAGTCAGCATTTCAATAAAAAAAAAAAAAAATAAAAAAAAAAAAAATAAAAAAAAAAAAGCAGTTTTGGTGCAGTACATATAAAAAAGTTTTTCCTAGAATATTTAAGAGATGCAAAACGCAACGTAACAAAAACTTTTAGGGGGAATTCACATACGATTTAGGGGAAAATCGAGCTTCAGGGTTGGCAACAATGCCTCCTGTTTCATTCTGCTCTTTTCTGCCAATCTGAGCGCTTCGTTCTAACTTTGTTACTGCTTATTTATTCCGTTATTGGTGTTTTCTGTTATTTCGTTGTTGCTGTCTTTTGGTTATCGTGAGTGATTAGCACAAACGTTCCGAAAGTGTGAGGAATGCAGTTCCCAGTTCAATAGGCGTTAGAACCTCTACACTCACTATAAAGTTCATTTATCTGAGAATATTCGTGTTTCGAAAAAATAGTGAAGGAAGTGTCCATAATGTGGAATTGCATTCTCAAGATGCAGTTCCTTAAAACGCCATCGAATAAAATGTTAATCCACTATGCTCCATTCAAGTAACGTCCTACCCTGTAATTCAGTGACATCTATTTACTTGACATGAAACTGTACTGGACAACGAAACACTGCCATTATTGTAGATAGCTTTGGTATAGTATTTGAATGAATAAAAGATGATAAAGTTATGGGTTATCTTTCATGTTTTTACAGCATTACATTGAGAACCAAATATGAAAAATTGGATGATTATGTCATGATATGTAATTTCTGTGTAAAAACGAATTAGTCTGATGTTTTCAGTGTCTAACTGTCACGTTTGTTATGTCAAACGTACACCCACACACAGCAAAATTATTTACGAACGTCTGTAATTTACGAGGATAAATACAGATTATTTATTATCTAGCCTACAATACAGAAGTATTAAGATATCCTGTATACCGGTTTTCCCACATGTTGATAACGTCATGGGTCAAATCTGACGGATGGTATCCAACCAATTGTGTATTCAGAAGATAAAATTGCTATACTTCATTAAGTTTCATAACTGCAGTTACGAATTTACCCATTTTAGTCATAACTGAAAGAAGTTAATCGAGGACTTGTTAATCATTTAAGGATATTGTCTGTTTTGGCCAAGTGTGACAGTGCACAGCTTACACCTGAAATCGTGAATGTATTGCCAGTCATCCATAGTGCAGGTTATGTTGAACAGTGACACATATTTTGAGTTGGCGAAGCCAACAAATGTGCATGCAAAATAAGTCGTGGTGGTAAGCTTGTGATATTACAGATACAGTGGGGAGCTGATTGTTTCCATGTGAAAGGCGGGTTTTGCCAGGATGTAGTTAATGGGATTCACAGGTAGTCAGGGTTTCCTAATGTCCTCGGAAACAGGAAGCGACTGTCCTGAATGAGCGAGAGGGCAGATAACTCAGATTGCAACTGAAATACAATATGACCACACACATTATTTTAAAAATCCATATAGAATCAGGGAATGATCATAATATAATTATATGAATGGATTCAGGAGACTTGGGACAATCAAACGCCACAATTACAATTTATCCCTTATGGATAAAAAACCGATAAATTTCAGTACTATAATAATAATAATACTTATTTTTAAAATTATTGATACATAGTGTTTATCAGTAACAATTTAAGAGCCAAATGGGCAGCATTGCACCACGCTACCTATCTAAAAAGACGCACCACGTTATTTCCATATTCTTTCAATAAACTTTGTGTTTCTTTATTGATCTGCTTTTCGTTGAGGCAATAATATTCTTGTGTCAGAACATAGATTCCACCACAGAAACACAAAACATCAACCCAGCAAAGCGCATTGCATTTATATATTTATTTTATTATATTTAATATTATTCTTAGTAACGTTCGTTTTTTTTTTTTTTTTTTTTTTTATGTTGTAGACTGCCACTTAAATATTTCATGGCCGACTATATATAAATTATCTGCTGCATATCTGTATTTTTAAACAATTATATGTATAAAAAATAGAAAACTGATGACTTACCCAAGGACAGGCTCGTCGACAGACACAAAATCACACACATACAAGCTTTCACAACCGTTGGTCACTTCTTCAGGAAAAGAGGAAGAAAGGAGAGGAGAAAGGGAAGGATATGGCTTTTAAGGAAATGGAAAAGGAGTCAGGATTGGAATGACTCCTTTTCCACTTCCTTAAAACCCATATCCTTCCCTTTCTCCTCTCCGTTCTTCCTCTTTTCCTGAAGAAGCGACCAACGGTTACAAAAGCTTGTTTGTGAGTGATTTTATTTGTGTCTGTTGACAAGCCTGTCCTTTGGGCAAGTCACCCGTTTTCTATTTTTTATATATGTTTATCCCACCAGGAAAGTTTCCTTCTATTATTTTGTTTCATCAATTATATGTATTTGTGGACAAGAACTGAATATATTTGTATAAAAACCCATGATAAATTAAACATTAATTGTGTAACTACTTTTCGATGGCTGCAGTATATTTGAACAGTGAGATGCTACTTGAGCAAAGAGCAAAGTAATCATTCCTGGAGCTTGACTTTGGTATCCAGAAGGATGTCTCATTTACCACTATGATCATCATCCATCACAGACCAGCATTAGGATTCAGACCTGGTTCCAAAGGAGAAAGAGTATCATGAAATGCCTACCACGGCCTCCAAAGTCAATGGATCTCAATCCCAAAGAGAATGTATGGGCTAAAATCAAGAAGACTGTGTGGGATAATTGACCAGACCCTGCTACAAGAACAGTAGATGCCTTGTGGGATTTGGTGTATTCTTCATGGGAGAGAATTGCCATGGATGAGCCCTTTTTCCACAGACTTGCAGATTCTATGCCCCAAAGGGTCCGGGCTGTTTTTGATGCCAATGTCATGTGGACAAAATACTGAAGATACATGTAGCCTACATTATATTATTTTTATTTTAATGGGAGGTCATACCAATATCAACCTCTAAGGAAGATTATTTTTATGAGAGCTCAGATGAGTAACACCCTCCAAGGATGTTTATTTTTTTGTTATGAGTGGTCAAATAAATATTAACTATTTACTAAAGAATACTAAAAAAAGTAATTTAATAACAGAAAGTAACTAAAGTAAGAAATATTTGCACCGTGGTAAAAAAAAGAAAGAAATAAAATAGAAAAGTAAAGGCTTTGGTGGCGTCCAATCCAGTATAATCACTTATTCAGGAAGGCCAACACATTATCAACGAGCTACCAGTCATATCTCTATAGTGTAACGATTGAATAGCCCTACCAGAATTGAAGAACGAATATTAAACTGGAAAGAACAGATAATGGAAGGCACAGACACTAACTCGTGTAAAACACTTGTAAGGACTTAGAAAATTATACTGGCCAATCTGCTGATACATTTATCTTAGCGTAACACTATAGATTCATTATGGGCAGTTGAAGTAATTACAAATTCATGCAGACATTTTCAGCATTTTTACTATGGCTATCGTTTGTCTCGTTTAAAGATTAGGCTATTACAAAATGGAGTATGTTTAAAAATGTGGAATCTAGAAAACCCTATAATTGCACAATTTTTAAGTAAATTAATTTTAAAAAATATTACCTGCACAGATCTAAAAAAAGTTGACTCTAGTGGTACTCGAACTTATGCTCCATGTGTATGTAAACCGTCAGCCTATCTACTCAGCCAACGATACATATATAAGAAGTGATTCATTGTAGTAAATCTACCCAAGTGGAGTTCTTATACCTCAACCGCTGCTACCTGCTGGAATAACGTTTTCCAAAATGACTGATACATGGGTTATGCTGCTATGAATCTCAACATGTACTATACCCTAGGTATTATATTGCTTAAATTTGATGATGTAATTAGCAAGCTGAGGCTCTGAAGATTGCTAGAGTTGGTAACAGTTGCAGTTCGGAACTATGACATGCACAATGCTCTATTCTTGGACTTTAAATTATTCAGGCCAGGTAATCTTTTTGTTCCCTACTGTTCATAAATGTGAAATACACTGAATTTCAGTTTCTGCTTTTCTTAACATTTGTCCATAACTCTATGTCTACACGTGATTATGTGATCGTAATTAGTGTTCTGCTTTCAAGTTTCCTCCTCAACGCCAATGAAAACTCAGTAGAAACTTTCAACCTACAGCATGAGGATTTCTTTGCATTTCAGTAGTTGCTATAATTAACTTACCCTATTTAACACTTTGCAACACAGAAACTATTACTAAACAAGTGCCAAACTTGGTAGCATTGTACCATTAAGGTCAAGACTATGGTGTGCATGATTTCCATGTGTCACAGTACCACTGTGCAGGTCAAACTAGGGCCACCAGGTGCTATGATCAGTCATTGTGATTCCTAGTCACACACACCTGACCAGTGTACTTGTTGACATGTCTAAATGAGCTTGGACAAAAGTATTATTGCTGAAGCTCTATTATCAAAGAACAGTAATGCCGCAGCTTCAAGAATATCACCTGGTGAAAGAGTTTTCTTTTTTCTCCACCTGCTGTGTAGCGCACGATAAAGTTGAAATCAACTGGAGAACTGGGCGATGCTCCGGGAAAAGGATCATGACTGGTTGCACCACAGATGGTTTTGAAATCATTGTTATGACAGACAATGCAGTGTGCAATTCAATATCATCAAACAGTGCGTGAGCTGTGTCACAACCATTGAACATCCTGTAATCCACTGTATGGAAGCACATGGTTCGTTCTACTATGCAGAATGCAATCCTGCTTTGTCAGACTCTTCTGGACACTAATAGGTGCTGTAGTGAGCCCCTTCTGCAACAGCATATTGTAAGTGTTTCAATGGATATTGCCACGAGACGTACACAGACTGCCGGAGTGGCGCAGGGGATGGCATCACGGACTGCGGTGCTGAAGGTCGCCGGTTCAGTCCCGCACACCGGCAAAATTTATTTCTTTGTAATTAACAATTCTAGAATATTCTACATCTTCCTTATGTTCACTTGTAAATTCTACTTGTTTCTTATGTTAACTGTTCTTCTAATTTCTGGTAAATTCTATCTGTGTTTAAATAGCAGAGCACTCTGCCCGAGAGGTAGTCAGTGCGGCGTGTATGTTGAGTTCGTAATAAACATGCTTTGAGTTAAGTGCTGTGTTCAGTTACCTTCGAAATCAAGCCTGCTCCCATTTCAACGTGACATTGTTTGGTGGAGGCACCGGGTACGCTGTGCAACAGCTTCATCACCATGGCTCTGATTAGGCAAAGTAGAAGCTGTCGCTTACACGGACTAGAACCGGAATACAAGGGATATACCGAGTACATCCTTCCGAAAGTCCGTATCATCAGAAGAACCATGGTCACGAAATCAATGGTAGGTCAGCTGCACATCAGACACCCGTTGTTCTCTGGAGACGCTGGACAGGATCCCAATAAACGGCTAAAAGGGTTCGACCAAGTCGCCAAGTACAACAGGTGGGATCACACAATGTGCTTGGCCAATGTTTACTTCTATCTGGACGGAACAGTCCAGCAATGGTTCGAGAACAACAAAGACAAACTGAATGACTGGGAAACATTCCAGGCGGAACTTAAGAAGACGTTCGGAGACCGCCAGCGACAAATCCGCTCTGCGGAAGAACAACTGAAGAACCGGGCCCAATGACGTGGTGAGCCGACACAGTCTTACATACAGAATGTTTTGGCCCTGTGTAACACTGTCAATCCAAATATGACTGAGGCCGACAAAATCACGCGCCTGATGAAGGGTATAGCAGAAGACATGTACCAAGCACTTCTGATAAAAGACGTCACTACAACAGAAGAGTTCATCAAGTGGTGCCAGTGTATTGAAGAGATGCAACAAAGGAGAGTTGGACGCAAGAAGTATGACCGACTCCCCAATATAGTCCCTATGGCCGTTGTGGAAGACTAGCATGACTTCGCTTCTCTCATACGACAAATTGTGAGAGAAGAATTACAACAGTGCATGGCAGCTGGGACTATTAGACCGAGCGAGCATCAGATTATGGCCATGGAAGTCAGCCATGTAAGTCATGAGGGAGCCAATGCCGCTGAGGAAGAAGTATTTCAGACATTAGCTCCCATCTGCCCTGCCAATCGCACCCAACTTGAAGAATTGCGTTGCACTGCTATGACATACGCTGCAGCCGCCAAATGGCAGCCTATGAGCCGGCCGGCGCGGCCACAACCAACTCCCCCGGCAACAATCACGCCCCGCAGAAGAACAGACGTCTGGAGGACAGAAAGACAACACACCACTGTGTTTCCACTGTGAGCGCCCTGGACATGTCGTACGCTACTGCAGAGAGAGAAGGCGAGTATTCAATGATTATTTTGCCGCAAGACGTCAGCCGTCGGAGCAGTTCTATCCCAGGCAGTCACCTGCTGATGAGTTCAGTCGACCTATGGGAAGAAGCCCATCCCCGTACCCTAGACAAGGTCGCTCCCCGATGCGCTGCAGCCGTTCTCCGTCGCCGTACAGAGGTACTAGCCGCTCCACTAGCTGCCGCGCCCAGGAAAACTAAGCGAGGCGACCATCTATGGAGGTGAGGCCACCGCAGATGAAAATCCTCCATGGATGACAGTCGCCAAGATGTCGGGAAATCTCATCAACGTCATAATCGACGGCCAACGTGTCCGGGCACTTGTTGATTCAGGAGCGTCTTATTCTGTATTGTCGGATAATTACCGCCGCCCACTAAAGAAGACAATGTTAAGTGATACTGGGTCAACTGTGCTGAAGGTCGCGAATGGAAAGTACGTCCATCCAGCTGGAACTTGTGTCGCAAGAATAACCATCAACAACAGGACCCAGCCGTTTGAATTTGTCGTGTTTACAGAATGTAGTTACAATGTCATCCTCGGATGGGACTTCCTTCAGGCATCCCAAGCTATCATTGACTGTGGAAGATCTGAACTGCAAATTGAAGAAGTTGTTTCGCCGGATACACGTAATACAGAATTTTCTGGGAAGCTGTTCGTCGTTGACAATGTGACGATCCCGCCGTTGACAATGAGAAGAGTTGCAGTCACAAACACAGATGACTGGTTAAACTGTGAAGTTCTTGTTGATAGTAAAAAGTTTATGAGGCTCACAAAAGAAATTTACATACCAGCGGCTATCATAAGCATTACCGGTGGTCAAGGAGAGATTTGGATCACAAATTGTCACGAGCAGTCACAACTTATCCCCAAGGGAATGTGTATCGGGACAGCTGAACCAATCCAGGACGGTGAGCTCAACGTCATCAATGAAGACCCATGCCCTGCTGTTAGTACAGACAACACGCTGGAGGAAACCAATGTGGAACTGCCAATAGGGCCTGGACTGACCAAGGAACAACGCCAGCGAGTGTTAGATATACTACGCCAATTTTCAGGTGCATTCACATCTCAGCAGGGGAAAAGTCAGACAAAATGGCCCACAATAAATCACCATATCAATAATGGGGATCATCCGCCAATCAGCCGGGGATCGTGTTGAGTGTCGCCAGCTGGAAGACTGATAATAAGGGAGGAAGTGGAGAAGATGTTGCGAGATGACATTATTCAACCTTCGGAGAGTCCTTGGTTGTCTCCGGTGGTCCTTGTAAAGAAGAAGGATGGCACATAGCGATTCTGTGTCGACTATCGGCGGCTGAACAAAATCACAAAGAAAGATGTCTACCCATTGCCGCGCATTGACGACACCTTAGACTGCTTGAAAGGAGCTACATACTTTTCAACTATGTACATGCAGACAGGTTACTGGCAAATCGAGGTTGACGAAGCTGACACGGAGAAGACGGCTTTTATTACACCTGATGCAGAGGTTCCAACCATTACGATTTAATCATAATTGTTACGAAAATTGTTTAAAATTACAAGTTTACGGTTGGAGTGGTTCGGATTCCGATTTTCAGGCTTAAATAACTAAACGGTCATTTGTTTTCCGTCGGCAAAACTCGTTTCCGTTTGATTATAATCGTGTGATGTCATAGACAAAAATAATGTGGTTCTGAGCAGCATCTTCGAGCATGTTCTTGTGGAAATCACCGGTATTGACAGTAATTTCTACGAACTTGAAAACTATGCAATACGGCACACGGGTGGAATCCACAAAGGCGCGCCATTTTGGAATGCAGCAGCAGCCAATGAAAATGCGTCATGTCACTTGACTTGTACCTTTCATAACCTGCACACTCACCGAAATATCTTAATGTGCTTTGTTTCTGTAATTTATGATTTTACATTATCTTGTGGTTGTGTGCAATTTTTAATGATTCTTCTTTATATCTCTGGGAATCACCAAATCTAATATGTTCGGTTCTGAGGAAGAAAACAATTAGTTTTGCTTCACCTCTCCCCACCCACACATCTTCCTGCTGTACACATAAGAGTGAGGTAGTAATACGCTGATCATCATCTGCAATCTTACAAAACTGGCTTCACAATTTTGATCATTTTGTATTCACTTTTTCTCCTTGGAACCCTTCAAACACCCCCCCCCCCCCCCCCGCGTGCGCGCCTCACTTCCCGCTCGTACATATTACATCGCATTACTATTTGCCGTATTCAAAAGTTGGAATCTCTGCTGATGGCCTCTATGAATTCAAAGTATGCCGTTTGGATTATGTAATGCTCCAGCCACATTCGAACGCATTATGGACAACTTGCTTAGACACCTTAAGTGGACAACGTGTCTCTGCTATTTAGATGACATTGTCGTTTTCTCGAGAACGTTTTAAGAACATATGAGTCGCCTGTTAACTATGTTGAAGTGTGTTCAGGCTGCATGACTCCGCCTCAATCCAAAGAAGTGCCTCTTCGTTGTCAAAGAGATAAAAATCCTGTGGCACCTACTCAACAGAGATGGTGTCCGTCCTGATCCAGATAAAGTAATGGCAGTCACAGAATTTCCAACTCCTCAGCACATTCGTGATGTGAGAAGTTTTCTCGGACTGTGCTCGTACTACTGTCATTTCATAAAAGGATTTTGTAACAAGGCATGTCCATTGCAAGAACTTCTGCAGGGAGATGTCAAGTTTTACTGGGATGAGACAAAGAAGAGCTTTCCGGGCACTTAAGGAGGCTCTAACTTCCGCACTAGTGCTAGCCTTGTACGACGAGAATGCAGAAACTGAAATTCACACAGACGTCAGTGGTTATGGGATTGATGCAGTGCTTTTACAAGTTCAGGAAGGTGCTGAAAAAGTGATAGCCTATGCGTCCAGAGTACTCTCAAAGTCCGAGATAAACTACTCTACAACTGAAAAAGAATGTCTCGCAGTTATCTGGGCCGTATTTATTCAGCAAACTATTCACCGTCATGACAGACCACCATTCTTTGTGTTGGCTGACTAGCTTGAAGGATCCATCAGGTCAACTAGCAAGATGGGCACTAAGACTCCAAGAGTACGATGTCACAGTGGTATTCAAGAACGGGCGCAAACACAAGGAATCCATTAGTGGAACACAACAGCATGAATGAAATTTCAGCCCTCACTGAATTAGATGACATTACAGTTGAACAGAGGGAAGATACAGCACTATTACAAATGATAGAGGCCTTGGAGAATGGAGAACCGACCAATGGAGAGTTCCAACTTATAAACGGAACATTGTATAAGAGCAACTACGATCCACTGGGCTCCAAATGGCTACTGGTCGTTCCAGCTCCTCTCCAGCCAGCTATTCTCAAATATTTCCACGATGCTCCAATATCCGGTCATCTAGGATTTGTAAACACCCTAGACAGAATCAGATGCAGGTATTACTGGAAAGGTCTCTACTGATCTGTCAAGCACTATGTGAGTCACTAAAGAGTGCCAGCGACGGAAGCATGTGCCGCAATTACCTCCAGGGCATCTCGCACCGATTCCACCGGCAGCAGCTTCATTCCACCAAGTTGGGATCGATCTTTTAGGAAGATTCCCCGAAATCGACATCCGGTAACCAATGGATAATAGTCTGCACTAACTACCTCACACGCTACGCTGTCACCAAACCTGTGCCGACTGCAGAAGCTCCAGAGATCGCAAAATTCCTTGTAGAAGACATTATTTCTAAGCCTGGAGCACCATGTGTCATGATATCTGATCGTAGAAAAGTATTCCAGTCAAAACTAGTATCAGAGGTAATGTCACGGTGCGACATTGTCCACAGAATGACTACTGCATACCATCCTCAGTCAAATAGTCTTAGGGAACGATTTAACAAGACATTAGCCAATATGCTGTCGATGTACGTTGATGTTGAGCAGAAGGATTGGGATACAATTCTGCCAGTCGTGACATTTGCTTACAATACTGCAAGACAAGACACCACAGGCTTCACGCTGTTTTTCCTGCTTCATGGCCGTGAAGTTGAGACGACAATGGATACGCTGTTCCCGTTCCAACCGGACGACACTCAGGATGACTATGTTAAACAGCTCACCACCAGGGTGGAAGAAGCAAGACAGCTGGCTCCCAGGAGAAGGCGCCCAGGAGAAGGACCGTCAGCGGTATAACGACAAGCACCGACCTGTTGTGTACAGCCCAGGAGATCTGGTATGGATTTTTACCCCTGTATGGAAGGTAGGACTGTCAGAAAGTTATTGAAGCGATACTTTGGTCCGTATCGTGTCATACGCCGCCTGTCAGGCGTCACATATGAAGTTGAGGATTATGAGCCATTGTCAAAACTTCAAAATGAAGAGACATTGTTCACATCCTGCGCATGAAGCCTTACTGCGATCCTGAAGAGCAGGTAGACAACAATGGCTTCTTGTTCAAGGACTCTAAGGACAGTAAAGTTCCTGGAGAAGCCACGACAGGAATGTATGTCATCGATAATTGTGGAGAAGGGAAGGATTCTCTTGAACTGCCATACAGAGGACCCATGACACGGTCAAGATCCAGGACATTGCAGCTGGCTCCACAGGGAACATAACAGCGGGTCGCTCTTTCTCCAGAAGAGGGAGCAATGCCGCGAGAGACCACACGACTGCCGGCGTGGTGCAGTGGATGGCATCACGGACTGCGGCGTTGAAGGTCGCCGGTTCAATCCCGCACACCGGCAAAAATTTATTTCTTTGTAATTAACAATTCCAGAAGGTTCTACATCTTTCTTATGTTCACTTGTAAATTCTACTTGTTTCTTATGTTAACTGTTCTTCTAATTTCTGGTAAATTCTATCTTTGTATAAATAGCAGAGCACTCTGCCCGAGAGGCAGTCAGTGCTGCGTGTATGTTGAGTTCGTAATAAACGTGCTTTGAGTGTAAGTGCTGTGTTCAGTTGCCTTCGAAGTCAAACCTGCTTCCATTTCAACGCGACTATTAAAAATGATAGAGGCCTTGGAGAAAGGAGAACCAACCAATGGAGAGTTCCAACTTATAAACGGATTTTATTACTGTGGAATTTATATGATATTCATTTTTGTGGGTCAAAGTTATATGCAGAGCCGCCCACGATTCGAACTTCATGGAATTCTATCTTTGTGGAAAAATGACTTATGTGTGCAGTTCAGAAAAGGTGGTAGTGGAGGCAGGGATTCAGATAGTGTTGTGGATATAGTGCAGGGAATCTGTTTGCAGACTAGGTGGATGGTGCCTGTCTTTGTGAGACAAACATATTGAGAAAGGGAATTATCACCGCAAATACACCATCAATGAGTGGTGAAGCTGTATGGGAAGGAGTTTTTGATGTGGAAGGGATGACAACTGTCAACAGTAGGCTGTTGGGTTTAATGGTGACAGAATTATGGATTGAGCCATGAGTGAGGTAGCATGCCAAGCTTAGAAAGACCAGATGAAGAGGATAGGAGAGAAGGATAACAGACATTTTGTTGAAGCAATCTGGTGTGACTTGTTATATTGACTACCAAAACTGTTTATGTTGAAAGAATTTATTTTATTTTATTACCAGTTACAGCAGAAACAGCTGCCATTCTTAGATGGTTTAATTTCATAAAAAGAGGTGTCATTTTCATCGCTGAAATGAGAATATGATCAATTAAAAAATGTTACCATACTCCAGTTGTCATTGAGGCAATAAGTGCAATAAGGGGACCATTTCTGCTCATGATTTTAACATTTGTATATCAAAAATTTTTATTTCAGTAATATTATTATTTTGACTACTCTGTGGTTGGGCCTGGTGGTCTTAAGGTAAAGCACTAGACTGGAAACCGAAGGGTTGCAGGTTCGAAACCCGGTCGGACCTCACTTTTTTTTTTTTTTTTTTTTTTTCTTCATTCTGCGTTTTAACCCATCCGTCACCTCTGATGTGAGGAGTCCCCACAAACGACATGTGGTTTCTATTCCACATTAAGCTGTAGGTCCCCTTTCCCCGGTTGGATAACTGAGGTAGGCTAGGGACATGCAATGTGCATTTTCTAGCAGACAGCCATGGGAGGAAGCTAGCCAGCATTTTAGATTATGTGAGTATGAACTTAAATATGACCGGCATCATTAAACCTGGCACAAGGACAAAGAATATTATTGGGGATGGAATTCAAAACTACAATGAAGAAGAATGATTTTGTTGTTTGCATTACTGGCTCACACGACATAGCGCAGAATGAAGCTAAAAAGTGTATAACAGGTTTGAGAAACTTCTTAGGTGCATATAAGACGGTAAACAGCCCTGTTGTGACGATATCTCAGAGGCATGATCTGACCTATAATTCATGTATAAACAAAGAAATTTGTAAGACCAATGTTAAAATCAAACAGTTATGCTCCAGTTATGCCGAATGTAACATAGTAGATGCCAGTAGACTGAACAGAAACCTACACACACAACATGGGCAACATTTAAACTATCATGGAAAAAAATTCCTATGTCAGGAAATAAAGAACATAATAAATGAAACACACAAACACAATGCGTTTGTTCTAAAAGACAGTTCCTCTGTACATGCTGATGTCCCTCCTTTTTTAGATAAAACAATGACACAAAGCAAGGAAAGGTAGAAACTATGATGATAGGAAACTGCAACAAATTAATACAACTGGACCATTGTGATGATCCACAACAGGTAGCGAAAATAAATGAACATACAGCACACAATGAAAACAAAATACCCTCTTGTATTGATGGCAACATTCTTCTTCTACATATAAATGTTCAATCCCTTAGAAGTAAAATGAATGAACTACAATATTGGCTTGACAGAATCAACTGCCGTGTTTTGTGTGTTAATGAACACTGGATGAAAGCCTATGAAATATACTTGTGTATTCCTCTATGTTACTTACTAACCATTAGTTACTGCAGAAAAAATAATGTATGTGGCGGAGTATCAATCTACATAAAAAGAAACCTAGACTTGCAATACTCAGTATTAGATCTTAACACGGTTTGCATTGAAGGTACATTAGAAGTAGCCGGTATACTATTGCACACACAAAAAATTGGAATTGTCTCAATCTATAGAACTCCAGGCTCTGATGAAATCATTTTTATAGAAAAAATTAATGCTTTAATATTACACTTGTCCAAATATAAACAACATAAAATTGTAATTGTAGGTGATGTTAACATCGATATAAGGGTTACGAGAAAAAATGTAGTAGATATGATTAACTCTCTGAAGTCATTAAATTATTATTGTCTGAATGAAAAGCCTACTAGACTTAATGCCCATCTTGATAAAATAATAGATAATGTACATAAAGACTTCGTGCAGTGTGATGTTATAGAATTATGTTTATCAGATCATGCAGGTTTATGGCTCCAAATAGATAATTCAACCATTGTTACCAAAGAAAAGCAAGTGACATATCGATTGCTAGGTGAATCCAATGTTGTTGTTGTGGTCTTCATTCCGTAGACTGGTTTGATGCAGCTCTCCATGCTACCCGGTCCTGTGCAAATCTCTTCATCTGAGAATATGTTCGGCAACCTACATCCTTTTGAATCAGCTTACTATATTTCTCTCTCAGTCTCCCTCTATGACTTTTACCCAACATGCTTCCTTCTAATGCTAAGTTGACAATTCTTTGATGTCTCAGAATGTGTTCAACCAGTCTAGCACTTCTCATAGTCAGGATATGCCAGAAACTCCTTTTCTCCCTGATTTGGTTAAGCACCTCCTCATTAGTTACATGATCTACCCGTCTAATTTTCATCATTCGTCTGTAGCACCACATTTCAAAAGCTTCTATCATCTTTTTATCTGAACTCCTTATCATCCACGTTTCACTCCCATACAATGCTACAGTCCAGACAAATGCTTTCAGAAAGGACTTTCTAACATTTATATTAATATTGAATGTTAACAAGTTTCGCTTCTTTAGAAACACTTTTCTTCCCATAGCCATTCTGCACTTCGGACATCAGAAGCAATCTTGCTGCTGTGGCGCACCCCGCAAAACCATGACGTCGCCCCGCAGCGCAGCCTTGCGCTCGCCAGCTCAAGGGACGCACACGCTGCGCACTGATAAGTCGGCAGCGGCGGACGGTTCGAACCGCGCCACGATAAAGTCCCGGCGCCATCCGGCAGGTGGCACTGCACCGTCCAAAGTCTCCAGGTCCGCTCACCGCGAGGAACCTCTTCACACCTCACAAGTAGACAGTATGACCGCCTCAGCGGCCAATCAGCGGTCGCGGGCATGCCAATAGCGGCACAAGGACACTAGCCGCCACGGCTTTAAGTAGCCGCACCACGGCTAAGAAGGGCGTCATCTGACACCGCGGACCACGAGGGAGCATCACCGGAGCTGGACCATCGCCAAAGCCATGTCTCCGCTACGCCTGGCCACCGACTTCCGGACTCTGCCGCTGCCGCTTCCTGCCGAGGTCCCGAAGCAGAGGACACTGATCTTCAAGGAACGTAACACCGGCTAACATCTACTTTGTAGAAGAGTCAGAGTTAGTTATCCAGGAAGACTTGCTTCTAGGGAATTATTTTAGTTAACTGGCCTATCCAAAGAAGTTGTGTTTGTTTTGGTTATTGGTAACCGAAATATTATTTTTCAAGTCATTGTACTGTGGAAGTTAAGCCGATAATATACTCGGAATTATAAATAAAGAGATACCGATCATCTCATGTTTCTGTTGTATATAACACTTGCTACCCAAATAACAAAGTTCATCTACTACTTTTATTGTCTCATTACCTGATCTAAATCCTTCAGCATTGCCTGATTTTCTGACATTGCACTCCATTATTTTCGTTTTACTCTTGTTAATGTTCATTTTATATCTTCCTTTCAAGACACTGTCCATTCCACTCAATTGCTTTTCCAGATCTTTTGTGATCTCTGACAGAATTAGTATGTCATCAGCAAACCGCAATGTTTTTGTTTCTTCTCCCTGCACTTTAATGCTCTCTCCAAATTTCTCCTTCCATTCCTTTACTGCCTGCTCAATGTACAGATTGAACATCATCGGGGAAAGGCTACAACCCTGTCTTACTTCCTTCCCAACCTCTGCGTCCCTTTCTTGCCCTTCGACTCTAATAACCGCTGTCTGGTTTTTGTATAGGTTGAATATAACTCTTTGCTCCCTATATTTTACCCCTTCTAGCTTCAGAATATGGAAATGTATTCCAGTTGACATTGTCAAAAGCTTTCTCCAAATCGACAAATGCTAAAAACATAGGTTTCCGTTTCCTTGGCCTATCTTCTAAGATAAGTCGTAATGTGAGTATTGCTTCCTGTGTTCTTACATTTCTCCTAAATCCAAACTGATCTTCCCCGAGGTCAGATTCCACAAGTTTTTCCATTCGTCTGTAAATAATTTGTGTTAGTATTTTGCAGCCATGACTTATTAAACTGATAGTTCTGTAATTTTCACATATTCTTCTTGAAGTTGGAGGGTACTTCCCCTGTCTTATACATCTTGCATACCAGTTGGTACAATTTTTTCACGACTGGCTCTCCTAATGATATTAGCAGTTCAGACAGAATATCATCCACTCCAGGGGCATTGTTTAGACTCAAGTCCTTCTTGCAGTATCCTATCTCATCTTCCTCCACTTCGTCTTCCATTTCTAGAATACTGCCTTCAAGTTTATTTCCTTTGTATAGGACCTCTATATATTCCTTCCACAGTTCAGCTTTCCCCTCTTTGCTTAGTACTGGTATTCCGTCTGAGTTCTTGATATTCATACAGCTGCTTTTCCTGTCTCCAAATATCTCTTATTTTCCTGTAAGTGGTATCTATCTTTCCCCTAGTTATGCATTTTCTATGGTTCTGCATTTGTCCTCTAGCCACTCCTGCTTAGCCAGTCTGCACTTCCTGTCAATATCATTTTTCAGACATTTGTACTTCCTTTTCACTGTTTCACTTGCTGAATTTTTATATTTTCTCCTCTCATCAATTAAGTTCAGTATATCCTGCGTTATCCAGGGATTTCTATTAGGCCTTGTCCTTCTGCCTATATGATCCTCTGCTGCCTTCACTACCCTATCTCTCAGTGCTACCCATTCTTCTTCTACTGTATTACTTTCCCCCGTTTCAGCCAATCCTTGCCTAATGCTCCCTCTGAAACGCTCAACCATCTCTGATTCCTTCAATTTGTCCAGTTTCCATCTCCTAACCTTCCTGCAGTCTCTTAAGTTTTAATCTGCAGTTCATAACCAATAAGTTATGGTCAGAGTCTATATCTGCCCCTGGATATGTCTTACAGTTTAGAACCTGGTTTTTGAATCTATTCCTTATCATTATAAAGTCAATCTGGTACCTTCCAGTGGTTCCTGGTCTCTTCCACATATACAGCCTTCTTTCATGATGATTAAACCAAGTGTTGGTGATCATTAAATTGTGCTCTGCGCAAAATTCTACCAAGTGATCTCCTCTTTCATTCCTTTTTCCCAGTCCATATTCACCTACTACACTTTCTTCTCTTCCCTTTCTTACTACTGAGTTCCAGTCCCCCATCAGAATCAAGTGAAAAAATATGAGAAATAAGTTACAAGAAAAGGATTGGTCCCATATAATGAATAACAATGAAACAATTGATAAATGCTTTTCCGTTTTCCTGACAGATTAAGTGCATAGTAGAAAAGACATGCCCATGGTAACTAGAAGATATACTAGTTCTCCACATAAGCCCCAACATACTAATAAATGGTACACACCACAGCTAAACAGACTCAGGATATTATTATTCATACTGAAAGATAAGTCTCATAATAGTGATAGGGACAAAGAAAACTAAATAAAAACTGCCAAATGTAATGCAAATAATGAATACATTTTGAACTCAAAAAAGAAAATTTAAAACAGCGTGGAATGTCATTAAGAGAGAGAAATTAATAACAACAATAAAGAAAACATTATTCCCATAGACTGAGATACTATCAATGAATATTTTGCAAATGGCAACAGTACTATACCCATTGATTCTAATTTCGATGTGGAAGCTTTTCAGACTTATGCTAAACAAACAAGAAGTTAGAAATTTACTTGGGCTCCAATCACCTCAAATGACATTCAACACTCAATAAGCAAACTCAACAATTCAAAAACAGAGGACTATTATGGTCTCGGCAATTTCATCATAAAGTCTATAGCGAAGGAAGTCCAAATGCCACTTCTCTCACTGTCAAACAGAGTATTAGATGAAGGAACCTTCCCAAAATGTCTTAAGCTTACAGTCACACTGCATGTGTATAAAAAAGGAGATAAAAAACTTCCAAGTAACTACAGACCCATCTCAATAGTTCCAATCCTATCTAAAATAATTGAAAACTGTATATGCATAAACAGATATACAAGTACTTTGAAAGCAATAAATTATTAAATTAACAACAATTTGAATTTAGGCAACACTTATCAACCGTGAAAGCAGTCGAATCACTCATGAATAATGTTTATGAAGGGCATGAAAAATTGGTATACACTTCTGGAACCCTTATTGATTTAAGCAAAGCGTTTGATTCTGTGTCTCATGATGTGATAATCAGAAAGCTGGAATACTATGGAATAGGAGATAAACCACTCAAATTACTCCAGTCCTATCTAAGCAATAGGGTACAATTTGTACATGCAAACAATCAGAGATCAGCAATTCTACCAATAAAAAGAGGAATACCCCAAGGCTCGGTCCTTGGACCCTCCATTTTCATTGTCTATGTCAATGAATTTCCAACTTATATACCCTGTAAGAGTGTATTATATGCAGATGATATGACATTAATAACCACTGGAGACAATCTACAGTGTGTGTTGGATAAAAATAAAGAGATGATAGAAATGACTAGCCAATGGTGCCAGGCCAATCAGCTCTGCATAAATCACACAAAAACAGAGGAAATAATCTTAACTTGAAGGTATCTAAAACTAAAAATAAAACTGTGAAATTGCTTGGACTGGTCATAGACCAAAATCTCTCTTGGGAAGGACACACCAATGACCTTTGCAACAAACTAGCTTGTGTACTTTTCCTATTGTGCAAATTGAGGGGCAGTATTAGCAAACAATTATTACTTCAATTGTACTATGCTTTCTTCCATTCCCATCTGCAAATGGGATATTGTTGTAGGAAAACTCCCCAGGCGCTAAATGTGTATTCAGATGGCAAAAAAGAAAAAGCTGTAAGGTGTATATTAGGGCTAGCACATAATGAGTCCTAAAAAAGTCACTTTAAATTGCTTGTAATGACGATTCCCAGTTTGTTTGTGTGTGTGTGTGTGTGTGTGTGTGTGTGTGTGTGTGTGTGTGTGTGTGTGTGTGTATATATATATATATATATATATATATAAAAATAAAAAGCTGTAGGTACACCGATAACCTGATAACAGCCTTCACATCCCGCAGCTATCCTCCTGATCTGGTACAGAAGCAAATTGCCAGAGCCACTTCCTCATCCCCCCAAATTCAGAACCTTCAACGGAACCCCAGAAGTGCCCCTCTTGTCACCGGATACTTTCCGGGACTGGAGCGGACTCTGAATGTGGCTCTCCAGCAAGGATACGACTTCCTAAAATCCTGCCCCGAAATGAGATCCATCCTTCACGACATCCTCCCCACTCCTCCGAGAGTGTCTTTCCGCCGCCCACCTAACCTCCGTAACCTCCTAGTCCATCCCTATGAAATCCCCAAACCACCTTCCCTACCTTCTGGCTCCTACCCTTGTAACCGCCCCCGTTGTAAAACCTGCCCTATGCACCCTTCCACCACCACATACTCCAGTCCCGTAACCCGGAGGGTGTACACAATCAAGGGCAGAGCCACTTGTGACAGCACCCACGTGATTTACCAACTGACGTGCCTGCACTGTGAAGCGTTCTATGTGGGAATGACCAGCAACAAACTGTCCATTCGCATGAATGGTCACAGGCAGACAGTGTTTGTTGGTAATGAGGATCACCCTGTGGCTAAACACGCCTTGGTGCACGGCCAGCACATCTTGGCACAGTGTTACACCGTCCGGGTTATCTGGATACTTCCCACCGACACCAATCCTTCAGAACTCCGGAGATGGGAACTAGCCCTTCAACATATTCTCTCTTCCCGTTACCCACCCGGTCTCAACCTCCGCTAAATTTGAATTCCCACCCACCATCTTAACATCTTTGCCTTGGCTCTCTGGACAGAGCCTCTGCCTCAAGTGGCATCTCTGTCTAACTTCTAACTTCTTTGCTTTCTACAGTTCTACAGTGTGTCTGCCTAAGTGTACTTGCGTCTGTGTAAATGTGTGGGTGTGTGTGTTTTTGTTTACCTTCCTTTTTTTCCCCTAAGGTAAGTCCTTCCACTCCTGGGATTGGAATGACTCCTTTTCCACTTCCTTAAAACCCATATCCTTCCCTTTTCCTCCCCTTTTTTCCTCTTTTTCCTGAAGAAGCTGCCAGTGGTGGCGAAAGCTTGTATGTGTGTTTGTGTGTGATTTTATTTATTTTATTTGTTTCTATCGACGAGCCCGGCCTTTTGGTAAGTCATCTGTTTTCTATTTTTATTTTTGTTTATCCCACTGGGAAAGTTTCCCTCTGTAAAATAAATAAATATATATATATATATATATATATATATAGTATAAAATAAAGATTTTTGACTTACCTAAAGTACAGGCTGGTCGATAGGAACACTAAACACACACAAAAACACACAACCATTCGAGCTTTCGCCACCAGTGGTGGCTTCTTCGGGAAAAAGAGGGAGGAAGGAGAGGAGAAAGGGAAGGATACGGGTTTTAAGGAAGTGGAAAAGGAGCCATTCCAATCCCAGGAGTGGAAGGACTTACCTTAGGGGACAAAAAGGAAGGTAAACAAATACACACACACTCACACATATCCACATCCAAACACACTCAGACAAATGTCTGCCTAAGTGTGTTTGGATGTGGATATGTGTGAGTGTGTGTGTATTTGTTTACCTTCCTTTTTGTCCCCTAAGGTAAGTCCTTCCACTCCTGGGATTGGAATGGCTCCTTTTCCACTTCCTTAAAACCCGTATCCTTCCCTTTCTCCTCTCCTTCCTCCCTCTTTTTCCCGAAGAAGCCACCACTGGTGGCGAAAGCTCGAATGGTTGTGTGTTTTTGTGTGTGTTTAGTGTTCCTATCGACCAGCCTGTACTTTAGGTAAGTCAAAAATCTTTATTTTATACCATTTTCCTACCTGGAAGGTCTCCTTATATATATATATATATATATATATATATATATATATATATATATATATATATATATATATATATAAATAAATGTAAAAAATAGACGAAGATTACTCACCAGGCGAAGGAGCACAGGTGTGACAGCATCACAAATAAATAAATGAATACACACACACACACACACACACACAATCGCAAGCTTTCGCAACCCAGTTGCGTCTTCAGGCAGTAGGGAAGGAGAGGGAAAAGGAAATGATGAGGGTTTTAAGGAAGGGGGTAAGGAGTCATTCCAATCCCGGGAGAGGAAAGACTTACCTTGGGTGAAAAAATGGAGGGTAAACAAATACACACATGCCCACACATTCACACAGACACTTAATATTCGTATCATATATATATATATATATATATATATGCTAAAGAAAATATAGAAAAATTCAATATGAGAAGAAATGTGCATTCACACAATACAAGAAACAACTGTCTGTTGGATTTGCCTTCCACAAGACTAGCCATAGTTCATAGTAACTATAAGTATTTAAGCTTAAAATTTTTCAATAAGCTACCACAATCAGCTCGTACAATGCCACTGAGCAAATATAAAAACACACGGCAAACTTGTACTTGTACTTGTTTGTCCGTCCATTTTTGGAGTATTGCAGCCCAGTGTGGGATCCTTATCAGGTGGGTTTGACGGAGGACATCGAAAGCGTTCAAAGAAGGGCAGCTTGTTTCGTATTGCCACGATACAGGGGAGACAGCGTTATGGAAATTATACAGGATCTGGGATGAGAATCATTACAACAACGGCGCTTATCGTTGCGGCGTGGGCTACTTGCGAAACTCCAATCGCCAACATTCTCCTCCAAATGCGAAAATATATTGTTGACTTCCACTTACATAGGTAGAAATTATCATCAGAATAAGATAAGAGAAATCAGAGCTCGAACAGAGAGATTCAGGTGTTCTTTCTTCCCGCGCGCTATTCGAGAATGGAATGGGAGATAAATAGTATAATTGTAGTTCGATGAACCCTTTGCCAGGCACTTAAATGTGATTTGCAGAGTATCCCATGTAGATGTAGATTAATGTGAACAGTACAGCCCATATACTTACTTTAGTTCAAAAAGGGGTCCACTACTCAGGAACACACATTTTCAATAATTTACCATCAAGTATAAAAAATTAAGTTACAAATAAAGATCAGTTTAAGAGGAACCTAAAAGTCTTTCTAGTGGCCAACTCCTACTCCATTAGTGAATTTCTAAATTGTACCAGATGATGCATGCACTCATGCTATATTAGTATTATATTATCAGAAAAAAACCTTAAAAATTTATGTATCTGTATTTATAAGTATTTATATTATTAGTATTATCTATTATTCAACTTGTAAATTTTGTTTCTTGACATGTTCTACATCCAAGAGGATCCCTTCAACATGGATCTACAGAACAAATAACTAATCTAATCTCGTTATTAAGAGTAAGAAAACTAATAATCAAAAAGTCTAGTAATGAAATAGGACATTGTATTTCCTGCCTGTGTCACAATCCAGCTGGTGGCAGAAGATGGCTTTGGGCACATAGTTACATGAATTTATAGGCACACAGTCCACAGAACTGGCAATGAATTCACAGAGGCGGAAAGTGTATAGGCGATTCCACTGAACTCTACGATTACTAGTATACCCAACATTTAATAGTGACATTTTTAAAAATATTTTAAGTGATAAAGTAAAGTGACCATTGTAAACATTATTTAAATTGAGATATTTTTCTGTCAGATGAGACCTCCAGCTTTAGAAGTCAATTTTTCTGTATTTTCGTTGTACACACAGTCAGGTGCCAAATTGAAATCTATAATTAGTACACCTGTCATTCAATATTGGTTGGATATTACATTTGAAAGCGCATCCTGTTAAACAGTAAGTTGGTGAGATTATCGTCGGATTCAGCATAAGGAAAAATAGTCACTTACGGCACCTATACAACTGTTACTGGAAGCGATAATTTCTCAGGATATGGTTACATTTAGAGTGGTCTCCTCCTCAAATCAGCTGACAGTTCTGCCATGTAAAAATGATGGTTAAGAGATTGCTACATACATAAGTTCATTGAAAGAGTTGTTCAGGAGACTAGATGATGATACGTATAACTAATTGTTTCGGTGTGTTGAGGCACTTAATTTCACTACACAGTATAGTTTTGTTAAATTTATTACTATCTCCAAGACAGTAATTTCTGTGCATTTTGAGCTGCTTGTGGAGGTCCTATAGATAAAGATGGTCAGAAATACTTTGTTAAAGATAATGCTTAATGAAACTCATTTTTATTAAGGAAAATACATTTTTATTGAACTTTTACAATCTCATAATCATGAACAATATTCACACAGAAAATTTGAATTAAACATTTTAATGATAAGGAACATGTTGCAGAACAGTTTAATCATCCATCCAAAGCGGCACTAAAATTAAACATAAAATATACTACTCTTGATATTATTCATAATAGATCAAAGAAGCCAAGGCACAAGTTTTCAAATATTTTTTATCAGACTTTTCTTTATTTATACCAGTAAGTAAGGATCATCATTTAGAAAGACACATTTTAACCCGATTTAAACAAATTTTTATTCTAGATCAGAGGGTTTGATAAATAATACTCCCAATTCAGACTACGGCCTATCTATATAAACCAAAAGCATCAAGAATTTCTGACTTTTTATCATATATCATAAAAGCATATACATAATCACTGCAATTCTCCTCATCTTCACACTCTGGCCCATTTAGCACAATATCATTATTTGTTATCTTGTCATCCAAACGTATTTCATCACTATATATGGTGCTCCAACTATCATCACAATCATCATTAACTTCAATACTGTCAGATTTCTTACTACAAGTATCATCATCGCCATCGCCAGAAGTATCAGAAACTGCACCTACACGATGTATAGTAACATGATGTCTATCATAACCAAATATATACCTACCAAAAGTGACAAAGGCCTTTGATTTATAAACAAATAACACTCGTTTGCGAGGGCAAATGGTTCCTCCTAACATTACCTCTGACGATTCAACGCTCTTGTCTAGATCCAAATCATCACAAGGATCATGAGTGTATCTCATAATTACTTTGATTAGCTCACTTAAATTCTCAGTATCAGTTCTATACAAAACATTAGCCTTAACACACACTGCTTGGTTAGGTATGTTCCTATCATCAGGAATAGCTGGATTATACACATACTGTTCATTGGTCATCAATGATTTCTCATAATTGCCTTCTAGCTCCACTGTCACAAAATCATCAATTGTGAATGTACCTTTTTCAATATACATATTTATGGATTTTTGTATTATTTAAAAAAAATACAAAGCCTTGAATTTTACCAAGAATGCCCCCACAAAGTTTTCAATAAGACATCACTGGAGAGCCTGAAACAAAGAAAGATTAACTTAGAGGACAATGCTGATATCATCTGTTTACCAAAGTAAAATAAAACTGCTCATTAGTTTCCAATCTGTAATCCAAAGAACTAGATGGAAAATCTATGTTGGAATGTCACTAATGTGAGGATAGGAGCAATGAACTCAAAGACGATTGCTGAGACACAGATTGCCACATTACATTCATACGATTTTAAATTTTCAACTACAGTCTTCACATGAGAGAAAAAATGTACAACCATCACGGAGTCATTTAGGCAAAACTCTTACACATGTGGTCACTATTCCCGAACTAGCATCCTAACAGTGAGTGGGAGACGACTAAGTATAAAGGCATTGACAGACGGAAATATGATGAAAAGCTTGAACAGCAGTAAATGGGCATGGGGGAGATAGCGAGAGGTGCATATGGTGCAAAAATATTTAATTAAAAAATAATAATACAAGAATAGGTGGTACAGAATTTGAAGAAAATGTGACTTTAGAGGAGATTAGAAGGGGGTGGGTGCAGAGAGATTGTTAGGTATGGGGTATAGAGATGTTAGGTTATCTTAGGTTGACAAGGATGGTTGTGAAACTGCTGAATTTGTTGTAAGAACTATCTGTGCAGTACAGAGAAAGTGGTGGTGGAGGGGAGGATCCAGATAGCCTGGGTGGTAAAGCAGCCATTGAAATCTAGCATGTTTTACTCAGCTGTATGCTGTGCCAGAGGGTGGCCAGTCTTGCTTTTGGCCACAATTTGATGGTGGCCAGTCATCCTGATGCACACCTGGTTGGTAGTCTACATCTACATACATACTCCGTAATCCACCGTAAGGTGCGTGGTAAAGGGTACACTGTACCACAACTAGGCATTTATTTTTTTTATTCCACTCCCAAATAGAACAAGGGAATAAAGAAATGTCTATATGCCTCTGTACAAGTCCCAATTTGTGATCTTTATGCGAAATTTAAGAAGGCAGCAGCAAGATAGTTCTATACTCAGCTTCAAATTCTGGCCTTCTAAATTTTCTCAACAGAATATCTCTAAAAAGAACATCCTCTTTCCTCTAGCAATTCCCATTTGAGTTCCCGGAGCATTTCTGTGACACTAGCGCATTGGTCGAACCTACCAGTAATGAACCTAGCTGCTCACCTCTAAACTGCTTCCCTGTCTTCCTTTAAACTGATCAACTATGGGTCCCAAGCAAATGAGCAATACTCAAGACATGGTCATACAAGTGTTTTATATGCGGTCTCCTTTTTAGGTGAAGCACATCTTCCCAAAATTCTCCCAATAAACCGAAGTCAGCTGTCCACTTTACTAACAACTGTCCTTACATGTTCATTCCATTTCATATCCCTCTGCAATGTTACGCCTAGATATTTGAACGATGCGACTGCATCAAGAAGCTCACTACTAATGCTGTAATTCGAACATTATGTATTATTTTTCCTACTCATGAGCATAACCTTTCATTTTTCTACATTTAGAGCAAGCTGCCTTTCTTCACACCAACTAGAAATTTTGTCCAAGTCATCCTGAATGCTATTACAGACAATGACGACATCCTCCAAAACACCACAGAATAAATAGCAAACAGCTGCAAATTACAAGTTGCTCTACCGATCAGATCATTTATATAGATAGAAAATAATAGCACTCTTATCACAATCCCCTGGGGCACACCTGACGATACGCTCATCTCTGATGAACACTCACCAACGTACCAATCTAAAAATCTGTGCAACTGATTGCAGCAGAGTTGGCAAATTACATGGCTGCTTTGACAGGTAGCCTGTCCTCTGAAGGAATAAAATAAGCTGGGGACCACCTCCCCAATAACCAGCCACAAATAGCACCCCACTCGTCACCCAGTGCCACCCCAGAGTGAAACGATTGAACTACGTCATCAAAGTCCTTATGTGCCTTCATGCCCTGAAGTGAAAGACATCCTACCTAAGATCATTCTGACACCTCAGTCGTCCAACCAACCTCCACAATGTCATAGTCCATAATATTCCTGCAGAATAAGCCAATGCAATACCTGTACAACCCACCCTATATCCTATTTCAGTACCATCACAGCCTTATCCTATCCCACCAGAGGCCAATCCACCTGTGAAAGCAGTTATGTGACTTACCTATTCTGCTACAATCATTGCACAGCCTTTTACATTGCTGGAAAGTACCAACCTGCTGTCAATCATGATGAAAGAATACTATCAAACTGTGGCCATAAACAAGCTGGCACAGCATGCAGATGAGCACAAAATGTTATATTTAAACAGCTGCTTTACAGCCCAGGCCATCTGGATCCTCCCCTCAAACACCAACACTTCTGAAATCCACAGATGCAAGTTGTCATTACATCTGCAGTTCCACAATCATCCTGACCTCCAACTTAAGGTAATCCATCATTCCTATACCTCATGCCTACAGCTAACCTCCCTCCCCTAATGCCATCTATCAATTCATGATTCTCTTCCAACAATGTGCAACCAATTCTTGTACTTTTTTTCAATATTAAATATTTTTTGTATCACATGCACTACCCCTACTACCTCTAACACTTTTCAAGCTACACCTCATATTCCCACATATCAATTCTTTAAAACTTCGTAGGCAGTGCAGAATGTTCTATCTCCACTCTTGCCCTCCTCCCGCCCCACGCTCTCCACACTCACTGTCAGCAAGCATGTTTTGACTTGGTGGCCAGAGATGGTAGTCACATGTGCCATAGAAGTGTCTTAGTCACTGGTGTACATTTATTCTCTCTAATGAAGGCTGTGCCCAAAAATTAAAAAATGCATGAATGAGATTTTTTTTACATTGCTGGCCGTGGTTCATTTATCCTTGCACTGAACAGCTCCTAACCTTCCCTGAAATAACTAAAACTTATTTGATTACATAAAATACCCTTAACCCTGCGTTACTAACATTTGGTTTTAGAGCTCGCTACAAACCCCCGCCTTTCAGGGGTTTTTGAACTTTCGTTAGTAACATCCAAAAAGTCGGCGAGTGCGATTCAAAACACTACCTGTTTACACTTATTCATCAACTCTTCCTCAAAACGTCATAGTTGGCCCAACATCTTTGCTTTCTACAGTATGTCTGCCTAGTTGTGTGTGTGTGTGTGTGTGTGTGTGTGTGTGTGTGTGTGTGTGTGTGTGTGTGTGTACCCCCCCCCCCCAAGGTATATATATGCTACTATCACTACCTGTGCTCCTTTGCCTGGTAAGTAATCATCTACTTTTTATATATAAAAAGAGACATATAATACAGTAAGGACAGATTACAACTCGCCACACAGACGTGGTGACGAGTTGCGACAGGCACATACAAAAGACACACACATAAAACACTTTCAGCTATCGGCCATGGCTGCCTTCTTCAAAAAATAGAACACTCATGCAATCACACAACAGTCATACAACCATCACCTCCGGCTGCTGCAATTCTAAGTGTGGCAGTCGGAGGTGACGGCTGTATGACTGTGTTGTGCGATTGTGTGTGTTCTATTTTCTGAAGGCGGCGGTAATGGCCGATAGCTGAAAGTGTTTTATGTGTGTGTCTTTTGTATGTGCCTGTCGCAACTCGTCACCACGTCTTTGCGGTGAGTTGTTAACTGTCCTTACTATATTATTAATTCCAATCTGGACTTTCCATTATTATAAAAAGAAATATATGTTACTTGTCAAGAGCTTTGACCAGAGACATACAAAACATGCAACATATGCATTAAACAACACGACTAGTAACACATTATCAGTGGGGATTTATTTGAACCTGAAAAACTAGAGATGAACCTTTATCCATAGTAAGGATTTATTGTCCTACTTTTGTAGGCTCTATCAAATAGCAACAAAAACTTACATGAAAGGTGACTTAACATAAACTAATAATATTGTGTCAAGCTAAAGCTGCCGACACATACCAAACATATCCTTACGGAAGTTGAAATTTAGACACTTTCCGGACTAAATATTGTGGCGTTTAAATGGAAACAGGCTTGACTTCGAAGGCAGGGTTGTCAACCGAACACAGCACTTATAATGAAAGCTGGTTTATCACAGACTGAGACATACACACAACATGACTGCTTCGCAGGCAGAGTGCCCTGCTATTTATACACAGGCAGAATGTACCAGAAGTTAGAAGAATAGTTATAGTAAGAAACAAGTAGAAATTACAAATGAACATCAACATGTAAACATTCTGGAAATGATAATTACAAAGAAATAAATTTTTGCTAATGGGCGGCAAACTTTAGCACCACAATTGGTGTCGCTATTCCTCGCGTCACGCCGGCAGTCGGTTAACATGAGGTCTCGTGGCATTGCTCCCTGTCCGGAGAAAAAAAAGCAACCTGCTGTTAGGTTCCCTTTGGAGCCAGCTGCAATGTTCTGGATCTTGATATGGGTCCTCTGTATGGCAGTTCTGGAGAATCCTTCCCTTCCGCACTATTATCAATGACACACGGTCCTGTTGTGGCTTCATCAGTATCATTACCGTCCTTAAGAGTCGTTGAACAAGAAGCCATCTTCACCTATCTGCTCTTCAGGATCGTAGTAAGGCTTCATGCGGAGGATGTGAACAATGTCTCTTTGTTTTGGCTCATAATCCTCAACTTCGTATGTGATGTCTGACAGGCGGTGTATGACACAATTACAGACCAAAGTATTGCTTCAATAACCTTTCTGATAGTCCAACTTTCCATACAGGGGTAAAAATCCATACTAGATCTCCTGGACTGTACACAACAGGTCAGTGCTTGTCGCTATACCGCTGACTGTCCTTCTCCTGAGTGTCCAGTGTCTATACGAGCCAGTTGTCTTGCTTCTTTGAGCCTGGTGATGAGCTGTTTCACATTGAGATCCTGAGTGTCATGTCATGCATACTCCACAAGTCACTCAATAGGTGTGTGACAGAGGGTACCTTGAGTACCACTGTCTGTTCTCCCTCCTATTCCAGTCACATATTGTTCATCCGGTTGGAACAGGAACAGCATATCCATTGTTGTAACATCTTCATGGCCATGGAGCAGGAAAAACTGCGTGAAGCCTGTTTTGCGGTGTTATAAGCAACACTGTCATGACTGGTAGTATTGTATCCCAATCCTTCTGCTCAACATTGATGTGCATCGACAGCATATATGCTAATGTCTTGTTAAAATGTTCTGCAAGACCATTTGTCTCAGGATGGTATGCAGTTGTCATTCTGTTGTCAATGTTGCAACATGATGTTACCTCTGTACTAATTTTGACTGGAATACTTTTCCACGATCGGATACCACCACACATGGTGCACCATGCTTCAAAATAATGTCTTCTACAAGGAATTTTGAGATATCTGGAGCTTCTACAGTCAACACAGGTTTGGTGACAGCGTAGAGTGTGAGGTAGTCAGTGCAGACTATTATCCATCAGTTACCGGTTGTCGACTTAGAACCTCCCTAAAAGATCGATCCCAACTTTGTGGAATGGAGTTGCTGCAGGTGGAATCGGTACGAGATGCCCTGGAGGTAACTGCGGCACACGCTTCCGTCGCTGGCACTCTTTACAGTGACTCACATAGTGCTTGACAGATCGATAGAGACCTTTCCAGTAATACCTGCATCTGATTCTGTCTGGAGATGAGCTGGAACAACCAGTAGCCATTTGGGGCCCAGTGGATCGTAGTTTCTCTTATACAATGTTCCGTTTATAAGTTGGAAATCTCCATTGGTCGGTTCTCCTTTCTCCAAGGCCTCTATCATTTTTAATAGTGCTGGATCTTCCCTCTGTTCAAGCTGTAACGTCACCTAATTCAGTGAGGGCTGAAATTTCATTCATGCTATTGTGTTCCACTAATGGATTCCTCTAAAGGCAGTTGGCATCCTTGTGTTTGCGCCCGTTCTTGAATACCACTGTGACTTCGTACTCTTTGAGTCTTGGTGTCCATCTTGCTAGCTGATCTGATGGATCCTTCAAGCTAGTCAGCCAACACAAAGAATGGTGGTGTGTCACGACAGTGAATGGTTTCCCGAATAAATACAGCTGGAACTTGTTGATAGCCCAGATAACTGTGAGACATTCTTTTTCAGTTGCAGAGTAATTTATCTTTGATGTTGAGAGTACTCCTGATGCATAGGCTATCACTTTTTCAGCACCTTCCTGAACTTGTACAAGCACTGCACCAATCCCATAACCACTGGCGTCCAGGTGAATTTCAGTTTCTGCATCCTCGTTGTACAAGGCTAGAACTGCTGCAGAAGTTAGAGCCTCCTTACATTCCCGGAAAGCTCTTCTTTGTCTCATCCCAGTAAAACTTGACATCTCCCTGCAGAAGTTCTTGCAATGGACATGCCTTGTTACAAAATCCTTTTATGAAATGACAGTAGTACGAGCACAGTCCGAGAAAACTTCTCACACCACGAATGTGCTGAGGAGTTGGAAATTCTGTGACTGCCATTACTTTATCTGGATCAGGACGGACACCATCTCTGTTGAGTAGGTGCCACAGGATTTTTATCTCTTTGGCAACGAAGAGGCATTTCTTTGGATTGAGGTGGAGTCCTGTAGTCTGAACACACTTCAACACAGTTGACAGGCGACTAAGGTGTTCTTCAAATGTTTTCGAGAAAACGACAATGTCATCTAAATAGCAAAGACACATTGTCCACTTAAGGTGTCTAAGCAAGTTGTCCATAATGCGTTCGAATGTGGCCAGAGCATTACATAATCCAAATGGCATTACTTTAAATTCATAGAGGCCGTCAGGTGTAATAAAAGCCGTCTTCTCGCTGTCAGCTTCGTCAACCTCGATTTGCCAGTAACATATCTGCATGTCCATAGTTGAGAAGTATGTAGCTCCTTTCAAGCAGTCTAAGGTGTCTTCAATGCACAGCAATGGGTAGACATCTTTCTTTGTGATTTTGTTCAGTCACCGATAGTTGACACAGAATCGTCACGTGCCATCCTCCTCCTTTACGAGGACCACCGGAGACCACCAAGGACTCTCTGAAGGTTGAATAATGTCATTGTGCAACATTATTTCCACTTACTCCCTTATTATCCGTCTTCCAGCTGGCGACACTATATGGACGCTGGGTAATTGGTGGATGATTCCCAGCATTGATACGGTGCCTTATCGTGGGCTGTTTCATCTGACTTTTCTCCTGCTGGGGTATGAATGCACCTGAAAATTTGTGTAGTATAGCTAACACCCGCTGGCGTTGTTCCTTGGTCAGTCCAGGCCCTATTGGCAGTTCCACGGTTGTTTCCTCCAGCGTGTTGTCTGTACTAACAGCAGAGCATGGGTCTTTGTTTAGCTCATCATCCTGGATTGGTTCAGCTGTCCCGATACACATTCCTTTGGGGGTAAGTTGTGACTGCTCGTGACAATTAGTGATCCAAATCTCTCCTCAACCACCAGTAATGCTTATGATAGCCGCTTGTATGTAAATTTCTTTTGTGAGCTTAATATACTTTTCACTATCGACAAACACTTCACAGTTTACTGGTCATCTGTGTTTGTGACTGCAACTCTTCTCATTGCCAACAGCGGGATCATAACATTGTCAACGGAAAATAACTTCGCAGAAAATACTGTATTACGTGTACCCGTTTCAACAACTTCCTCAGTTTGCAACTTGGCTCTTCCACAGTCAATGATAGCTAGAGATGCCTGAAGGAAGTCGCATCCGAGGATGACATTATGACTACATTTTGTTAAAACGACAAATTCAAACGGCTGGGTCCTGTTGTTGATGGTTATTCTTGCTTCAAGTTCCTGCTGGCTAGACGTACTTTCCATTTGCAACATTCAGCACAGTTACCCCTGTATCACGGAACATTGTCTTCTTTAGTGTGCGGCAGTTATTATCTGACAATACATAGAAAGCTCCTGAATCTATTAGTGCCCAGACAGGTTGGCTGTCTAGTATGACGATGAGATTTCCCAACATTTGTCGTCCATGGAGGATTTTTATCTGTGGCAGCATCACCTCCGTAGATGGTCACCGTGCTTAAGTTTTCCTGGGCGCGGCGTCTAGGGGAGCGGTTGATACCTCTGTACAGCAACGGTGAAGAGCAGCGGCGCGTCGGGGAACAACCTCGCCCAGGGCACGGCGATGGGCTTCTTCCCCTAGGTTGACTGAACTCATCAGCAGGTGAATGCCTGGGATAGAGGACGACGTCTTGCGGCAAAATAATCTTTCAATATTCGCCTTCTCTCTCTGCAGTATTGTATGACATGTCCAGGATGCCCACAGTGGAAACACAGTGGTGTGTTGTCTTCTGTCCTCCAGACATCTGTTCTTCTGCGGGGCATCGTAGTTGCCAGGAGAGCTGGTTGTGGCCGCATCTGCCAATTCATAGGTTGCTGTTTGGCAGCTGCATTGCAAGTCATAGCAGGGCGACACCATTCTTCACGTTGGGTGCGATTGGCAAGGCAGACAAGAGCTAATGTTCGAAATACCTCTTCCTCAGCGGCGTCGGCTCCCTCATGACTTACAGGGCTTACATCCATGGCCATAATCTGATGCTCGCTCAGTCTAATAGCCTTGGCTGCCATTAACTGTTTTAATTCTTCTCTCACAATTTGTCTTATGAGAGAAGCAAAGTCATGCTGGTCTTTGACGATGGCCATAAGGACTACAGTCAGGAGTCTGTGATACTTCTTTCGCCCAACCCTCCTTTGTTGCATCTCTTCAATATGCTGGCACCACTTAATGAACTCTTCCACGATAGTGACGTCTTATCAGAAGAGCTTGGTACATGTCTTCTGCAATACCTTCATCAGGTGCGCAATTTTGTCAGCCTGTCATATTTGGATTGACTATGTTACACAATGCCAAAACATTCTGTATGTATGACTGCGTTGTCTCACCATTTTGTTGGGCCCAGTTCTTCCACTGAGTGGATTTGTCGCTGGCAGTCTCCAAATGAATTCTTAAGTTCAGTCTGGAACGTTTCCCAGTCATTCAGCTTCTCTTCGTTGTTTTCAAACGCTTGCTGGGCTGTTTCGTCCAGGTAGAAATAAATGTTGGCCAAGCACATTGTGTGATCCTACCCGTTATACTTGGCGACTTGGTCAAACCCTTTTAGCCATTTGTTGGGGTCATGTCAAGCGTCTCCAGAGATCACTAACGGGTGTCTGATGTGCAGCTGGATTACTGCTGGTTTCGTGTCCATGGGTCTTCTGATGATACGGACTTTTGGAAGGATGTACTCGGTATATCCCTCGTATTCCGGTTCTAGTCTTGTTTAGCGACGGCTTTTACGTTGTCTAATTGGAGCAACGGTGATGCAGCTTTTACACAGGAGACCCGGTGCCTCCACCAAACAATGTCATGTTGAAATGGAAGCAAGCTTGACTTCGAAGGCAGGGTTGTCAACTGAACAAAGCACTTATACTGAAAGCAGGTTAATTGCAAATGGAGACATACACGCAGCATGACTGCCTCTTGGGCAGAGTGCTCTAGTATTTATACACAGACAGAATGTACCAGAAATTAGAAGAATAGTTACCATAAGAAACAAGTAGGAATTACAAGTGAACATAAACATGTAGAACATTCTGGAAATGTTAATTACAAAGAAATAAATTTTTGCCGGTGGGCAGGATTGAACCGGCAAACTTCTGCACCGCGATTGATGGCGCTATCCTTTGTGCCACGCCGACAGTCTGACAATGTAGTCTCGTGGCAATATGGTATGTTTGTATATAATCATCCTCCTCCCTCACCCCACCACCTCCTACTGCTGCTTGTACCAACCAAATCTACATGCAATATAGGGAGGTTGGTGGGGGGTGAGCACTATCATAGAGGTTGAGTCCGGATCTTTAATACTGCTTCAGCAATGAACGGGTGCTACCACCATTGTGACAATACTTGTTACTTTCTTCAAATATGTTAAAATCTGACCCAGATCAGGCCACCTACTGGTCCCAAAATGGGTATTAGTTGTGTGATGCAATAGAGCTGATTGTAACACTTTATAAGCTCTTACAGAAGTTGATTATGAAACATCTTTGTTTTGAAGTTTTATGACAACCACTATTGAAATGTACCGGTAATAGTCATTTTTGTACAGAAATGTAGCCCCATTTAAGCAGAAATTTACCATCTACAATAAAATTGTAGGTACAGCTGTGTAATTTCAATATACAATTTTAACCCATGTGAAAGCTATCAAACACCTTCTACAGAAATCATTTCTTTTTCATTTATCTTTACATACTGAATTTCCACCCAGACAGCTTCTGGACATTTATCATACTCAAGGATGGGTCCCAGGCCTTGCTCAGCTGAATGACACTGTCTTTATTGATTAGTCCGTCATGTAACTGGACTTGCAAATTTCTCAAAACGAGTTTGACTGCTAGAAACTGTGTCTTCCTAATTCATAGCATGCCTGGTGTGGCATTTATGTTCGGTAGATATCTCTAACCCTATTATATAGGTCCCCCCCTCCCCAATTTTTGGGTGTATACACACTGTAAGCAAACATTCTATTCCAGCCTTTATGCAAAAAATGTGATTTTTCGGGGTATGTGTCCTGTCCCGCCCCCTCCTAATTTCCCCCAACACATTTCAAATAACCCCATTTCCAAAACTTGGGGCAACCCCACATATACAAGACTGTAATATAATATATTCCTGACATTGCATCAGCTCCTGTGGGTATTTTAATTTGCTTTGTAATGTAAAAAATCCTGCTTACCCAACATTGTGTCGAAGTATTTATTTATAACCCGTTTTCGCAAATTTATGCTGCTATGATCAAATCTTGCAAATATTTCCAGAAGTCCATGATTATCAGATCATAGTGATATTGTCATAACAGTAAGATGCTGCATATTGATAGCAAGTGAAAAGTACAATGGGACTTCAAAGTGTGTGCCTTTTTATACCTGAACTGCTGATACTTACAAAAACCTCTTACTATAATAAACCACAATATCGAGGTGTAACATGAACTTTTAGTAATGCATACAAGATATGATTGCAGCACAAATCTGCCAAAATATAGACAGCTTCGTGATCTTAGGAAAGCCCGATTTTTCAAATTATGTAATACAAAAAGGCACCCAGACTATTAAATATAAAGACATGTTTTTAAGAGATAAATGCCATAGTTCTATAACTAAAAGCTGGAAACAACAAGTAGTTCGATATAAACGACCTCATTCTCTACTTTTATTTGCAATAACACATTCTACAACAGATTCCAGAACACAGACTGTTAAACTTCATCTGAATAATAATAAAGCTCTAGTCAGACCTAGCTGCAGTTCCACAGATCAAGTAACAAATGATACGTAGTCTGTTACGAGGTGGTGTTTACACAAATTTGTGGCGTCTGCAGATGCTTGACAGAAAGGTGTCCATGGCCAAGACTGTTACCCCCTGCGCCGTGGTCAGAGTATTAAAGTTAGTTACAGTTTGATTGTTGTTTGGATATTAGTGGTTCTTAAAAAAGTGGCAATTTTAGCTGGAATTCTGTACCATCAATCCGACATCTGGCCAAATAACGACAAATGTATACATTGCCCTGGTACTCAAATATGAGGCATACTGATCCAGTTTTACATAGTAGGAGATACGTATTGGTCACCAATTTTTTTAAGGATGTAATGACAACAGTGCAGTTTTATTTAGTAATACAAATTCATTGAGAAAATACAGCAGACAGAGAAAGTCAAGAGAAATATATTTTCCTGAACATCATGTTTGACAGTGACAGAACAGCACAGAGAACTTTTGCCCAAAATGCAAAAGATGCTCACGTATTGTAACTAAGAATTCAAAGGTAGAAGAAATGTGTTAGCAATAATTTCTCTTACACCAAGATACACCAGTGTGCTACACTAATTTCAGCTACCTGAAAGAACAGAACTTAATCCCTTGGATTTGGGAAATAGCCAAGAGTAAAATTTTTATGTGATAATATGTCTGCTGAATATATCCTGTGAAACTCGCAATCAGCTATTAAATTGGGAGAGTCTTAAGGCACTATAGTCCAGTGCAAGTCGTCAAATTTGGAAATTTGCAGATCCAGCATGCTGAAGGTATTCCAACAAGTTGCCAAGTGGTAATTCACTACTGAAAAGTTGATCTTACATTCAACAAAATGGAGATACAGTAAAGCTGTAATAGACAGTACAAACAAGAAAACATGACAGTAATTACGATAATTTTCACAAATAGTCTACAATAGCTTTGAGTTACTAAATGGTGTGACCATCTTCCAAAGATCTCTAACTTTGTGAGTGGCTACTTAGGCTATAGGCTAAAACGTCCTCAAGTGATGAATGTTTCTCGTACAAGTAACCCTTCCCAAACCAGTAATCCCATATGGCATCTTCATTTTTATCTGTTCCTCTGCACCCAACAATTATAAAGAACACCACAGGACTTTGGCAACCATCTTCATTTTTATCTGTTCCTCTGCACCCAACAATTATAAAGAACACCACAGGACTTTGGCAACCATTACTTTGAAGAAATTGAGAGCATTATGCTAATATATATATGCTTGATGTCAAAGTTACCCTACACACGACAAGACCCGTGAAGCAAGCAAGATGAAAATTTCGTTGATAAATTGTCAAATATCTAAATTAGTAATAGCCTACTCTGAAAAGTCATGTTACTTTCAGTAATATATCATGCCCAATGATGCCATTCGAAGTCATCCCCAATTCCCCCCCCCCCCCCTCTCTTTTTAATCTAGGCTGACAAATATACATCATCTGAGGCTTTAAGATACAGTATTTTTGTCTTCAAAATAGTTGTGTGCCAAATAATTGGTAAATAAAAGAAGAAAAATAACATGAAACAAAGGAATGGATACTCTGTACACTACAGTTACAGACTGGTTAAGAAGTGCGAAAAACACTTCATGAGAAAGATTCATCATACACAAGTACAGTTTCAACAGTCTCGGAAAAGACATACTGCACCAGAAATTTCTTAATTTGTTGTTGTCTTCAGCCCAAAGACTAGTTGGATGCCAATCTCCATGTGCAAGCCTCTTAATCTCTAAATAAGAACTGTAATCTATGTCATTTGAACCTGCTTGCTATACTCATAATTTGGTCTCCCCCTCCATGACCAAACTTCCTAATGGTTAACAACGACACCAATTTCTTTTCCCACTGCTTTTCAGTATTAGCTAACGATTACATACAACCACATTTCAAAACTTATCCACTTTTATCCTGACATGTACCTCCAAGAACGACTAACTAGACATTAACAAATTTATATTCTTAATAGAGACTTTTCACCATTAATTTCTACATTCAACCAATTTGGACACTAAGTTATTTTACTACCCAAATGACAAAACTGATCTTGTTTCGCAGCCTAATATTTCGGCATTGCCTAAGTTAATTCGACTACATTTTATTTCGTTTAAGGGTGTTCATCTCATACCCTCCTTTTAGGACACTGTCCATTACAATAATTGCTCTTACAGGCCGTTTGCTGCATCAGACGCCACTACATTACCTCCAGCATATCACAAAGTTTAGTTTTCTTCCTCAACTGCAATTTCCTTCCTATGCATTCCTTGCTTGCCTTTTCAGCTTGCTCAGTGTGCACATTCAATAACATCAGGTACAAGTACAACCCTGTATTACTGCCTTTCTGACTGCTGTGTCCCATTCATGCCCTTTCACTCTCATAACTATGGTCTGCACAAGTTGTATGCAACTTTTTGTTCCCTATATCTTACCCCTACCTTCTGGATTTGGACAAATAACCCCAGTCAAGTCAAAAGCTTTCTTCACATTTCAAAAGCTATAAATGTAAGCTTAGCTTCCCTTAACCTATTTTCTAAGTTAATATATTAAGGTGAATACTGCCTCACAAGTTCATTTCTCCAAGCTGACATTCCCAGTATCAGCTTCCAATGTTTTCTCTATTTCCCCAATTCATGTGAGCATTATACAACAATGAATCGATAAACTGACAGCTCTAATATGGATAAACTCTAGTCTCCGATACCACGTTGACCAATGACGTTACATGAAGTCAGACATAACTGAGAGATACTATGAACACATGTTTACCACAACACGGTATCGGTAGTTAGATTTCACCTAAATAGGTCAAATCTAGGTAATGATACCAAGTCTTCAAAATAATTTAATAATTAGGTAATTTTAAAAAAAAGCTTGCACTCTAAGTTGTACGGCCTGAAATGATATATTTATGTCGAACATACAACTGTCAACCGATTGAGTGTTCCTGAACCATAGATTTGGGAGCTACGCGTCCTCGCATACTAAAAACTTGTTTAACCTATACCTAACCTTCTTAGGGCTACGCTACAGATAACTTTTTTAAAAGTGAAAGCTAGGGTGTCTTCAAAAATATCCGACACGTAAACAGTGAGTACCAGTACTGAAACCGCGCGCGGGACAGAATGACATAAAATATGAAGTCATTGGTCAAAGCGGTATCTGAGACTAGATATGACCCTGCCCCTGCTTTGTTCAGAATGGGATTTACAATAATATCCCTAATGTCCAAGGGCATATCCCCTGTATCTCAAATTTTGCACAACAGATTGAAAGTTTTGTTGTGGTTGGCTCTTCAAAGACCATTCGCTCAGGAGAAATGTTGACAACCACAGGGGCGTTTTTTTGACATACCTTTCAGTGCTCTGTCAAAGGCTTAAGACAGTATTTTACCTCTTATCTCACTTCATCTTTACTCCATAAGATATTACTACGTTAATGTCCCTCGCAGAGCCTCTAATCCTACCTTTCCAAAATTTACTTAGTACTGGTTTTCCATCCAGGCTCCAATTTCATATAGTATCTTTCATGTTTCCAAAGAACTCTTATTTTCTTGTACATTGTGTACAGTTCCCTTAATTACACATTCTTCTACAGACAGACATTTGTCTACACACACCTTCTTAGCCATTTTGCACTTTATAGGGATCTTACTTTTACCATATGAATTCCCTTTTGTCTGCTCCATTTTCTATTTTTGCCATTCAACAAACATCACCTGTAATAATGAAGGACTTAAACAAGATCTCTCTAACCTCTATGATCCTCTAATGCATTAATTACTTTACCTCTAAATACTACATGTTCTTTTATAGTGTCACTTTTCCCTATTTCAGCCAATCTTTGCTTAATGCTCCCTCAGGTTCCATATATTAAATTCAACCAGGTTCCATTTCCTTGTTTACCTACCTTTCTGGCGTATTGTTTTACCTAACAAATGAAATCTTCAATATTGGTTTAAAAGCTTTAACTACTCGCATTGCATAAGTCTATGACATTTGTAATACAAGTAATATGGAAATTATGTTTACGATTAAAAACACCGATCTAATAAAAATGTCTTGGGTTCGGCAGAAAAGAGGCGAAAATAACCTAGTATAAATTTTATGTTACATGGAACACTAAAATTACGTTAAAGCAAGCAGAATTTTAGACCGGGTAAGAGCTGAGTCTACGCGTTTTAATTATTGTTCGTTCATACTGTAAATGGCCTGTAATGAAACTCAATTTAAAAGAGGAAAACGCAAGGCGAATCCGAACATTTTACTCTTAACGAAATGTATGTCGAAAGGCATTTTCCATTTTACCACGAAGGCTTTTACCCAAAAACATATGCAAAAAAGGGGATTATATAAATATTTAATAATAATAGAAATATCTACCACAGAATGAAATACATTTGCTTCCTATTTAGATATCAGGGGTTTTTAATTTTTCTTCGAAAAAGATCTCAAACGCCATCGACTACAAATTTAAGGCAAATGTGAAATCCGTTGATATAAACTACTCACCCGTCGCAGAATTCGAATTTTGTGTTTCAAGCGTTATTCCTGAGTAACTTATGTCACGTGCACACAGGTTTCTCCTTTATCTTCTCTTACACCTTACTTAACTCACCAATTCGTCCAGCGGCCTCTAATAAAAAGATGGCAAAATTATGTAACAATTTTCAATTCTTTAGTGTTGCCTAAAGCTGTCTACCCGGATACTTACTTTTTGTTCAGCTCGACTAAAAGCTTAACAAAGCGAACTAGTTTGAATAGTACAAAAAGTTCGCGGCTTTATTTCGTTCTTTTAAAATACTCGCGCCATATCAAAGATTATAACAAAACCTTCCTCCAGGCAAAGATAAAGCGAAGGAAGTTATTTATTTATTTATTTTATTTTTTATTTATTTAAGCATCCACTTCATCAAATTATTGATACTTATAGGATATTGCTTACAAGTTTTTTACATAAGTATAAAGATTTCTATATACACATTAGTATATATGGCACATCACAGCAAAAATGAGTCATTACCATATATTATGTATCTTGTAAATAAATGTTTACTGCCAATTCAAGGCCAATTCACACTGTCAGTCACGTCACGTCACCGTCCGTCAGAACATTCCGCAATGTATTTCTAATGGCGGCATTCACACTGTCCGTCACCGAACCGTCACGTCACGTCAACTTTCGTCAAGCTTTCTCGAGAAGAATGTTTTGCCGGAACGGCCGTCTGCTAACATCGGAAGTGAAGGCCAATTCACACTGTCCGTCACGTCAACGTCACGTCACGGAACCATCACGTCAAGTTGTATTCACACTGTCCATCAGTGTCCGTCACGTCAATTCGTCCATCTCAATACGCGATGTTGAAAGTGAGATTATGAGTGGCGATCTGTTATGTAGAAAGTCATAGTTTAATTCTAGAAAGGGGGGGAACAACAACGCTAAATGTTATTAACGGCCAAAGAAAACTTTACAGTGTATGTTTTTGGCCAACCTACTGGGAACTGAAACAACATTTCAAAACATCGACATCTATTTTCAAGCAAAAAAATAAAAAAAAAATATGAAGACATCAAACCATATTTGTAAGTGCATAAATAGCGCCTGTGTACTTTAACCATTACGATTTGCTCACTGACATTGTAAATACCGTCATAAACAACTGAATTTTTGTCTTTCATTAGAACTGACATTTTCATTTAAAGTGTTATTTAATGAAAAATTACAATCTTATTCAAATAAACAGTTTGCTTCAGTCGTTTCTGTTACTTACAATATTACGTAACAAACCATTTTTTGGTTTCAGATATCCGACCTCGATTTTAGGGGGACACTCAATTGACAAAAATATTTAAGTCGTAATGAAACCTATGAGATTTACCCCTAAAACGAGGTACAACAACAATACAAAGATGAATAAGACACATTTGCATATAAACAGTGCAATCGTCGACTGCAACACGTTATTGACGTGACGAAAATAGGTTAACTTCCAATGTTAGCAGACGGCCGTTCCGTCAAAACATTCTTCTCGAGAAAGCTTGACGGACGTTGACGTGACGTGACAGTCCGGTGACGCAGGGGGGCGCAGTAAGCGATGCGCAGTAGGAAACGCGTTTTCGCCGTTCTGCGCATGACGTCACTGTGGGACACCTGGGAGCCAAACTATATGCAGAGTTGGTTGCTAACTCGTGTGCGTGTGTGTGTTACCATTTCTGCTGTATTTTCTTAACCCTCTCATTCCCACGTTATGATTTCAGCTTTGGAAAAATTAAAATTCAGTGTTATCTTTATTAATACAGTGCACTAAAGATCAAATACGTGTCTTAAAAGTTTTGGTCGCACTATTGATTTTTTTATGTCATGCACAACACAGACGTTTGTATCGAGGTATTTTATTACTTGGAATGTTATTTTGTTGATGGTTAACACTGTCAGATCAATAATGCTAATATAATCTTCGCCACAGCACCAATGACAATTCACTGCTCAAATAAAATAACTTGAACCACACTCGCGCTCATAATCACAACCACGTACAGACGGCTACGTAGCACGAACTACAAGACAGACAGATTAATGCCTCACAAGTGGCTACTCGCCGTACCAAGCGGCAATATGTCGTACTTGCAGCATGTTATTCATAAACAACAATGCGACTTTAAGGATTGATACACAAAATACAGTATGAATCAGCTTTTAATACGTTATTATCGAGGAACAACATTGGGAAGGAAAGGGTCAAATATACAATATATATTTTTTTTTCACTCACACTTTGGAAGTAAAAAGTTCATAGTGGAAAGTACAATAATTTCCCGAGTGCTTGTCGCACGTGCTATAATTTCTGCTATAATTCTTTGAAATACTTCTGTTATTATTTATACAATGCCAGGCTGTGTTATTGGGTTGCAATTCTCACAGCAGGAACACAAAGTGAACTAAAATAAAGTTTCCTTCTTTTCCTAGAGATGAAACGTTAAAGAAAGTATGCCTCTCCAAGTGCTACAGGAAGGACAATGTAAATGTTGCACATTCCCGAATACGCTGCCGGCATTTCAATGAAACCGATTATGTAAGGGATTTACAGTTGGAGATGCTTAATTTGCCACGGAAAAAAGTGTTTGAAACATTCCTGTTCAAAGTCAGCAGTTCATATTAAAGAAATTGTCTATATGTTTGCGATTTGATATGTTATTGATACGTACCGCGTAAATCTATGATAGAATATGACCCGGCACTCTTAACTGCAATATTTTACAGCAGAATAGCACTTTGTACTTAAGGCAGAAACAATTTTCGTAAAAAACTGAATATAAATGCACATTACGTGCCATACCGGACTAAGCCTGTGCAGGCCATTTGGGAGCGCGCAGACCCACAGTGACGTCACAGTGCCAGCCAATGACAGAGCAGAGCGCTTACTGCCCAACCTTATATTTATTAACCTTGCGGTGACGGACAGTGTGAATGCCGCCATTAGAAATACATTGTGGAATGTTCTGACGGACGGTGACATGATGTGACGTGAAGGACAGTGTGAATTGGCCTTTAACCTATTTTCGTCACGCGAATTACGTGTTGCAGTCGACGATTGCACTGTTTATATGCAAATGTGTATTATTCATCTTTGTGTTGTTGTTTTACCTCGTTTTAGGGGTAAATCTCAAATGTTTCATGACGACTTAAATATTTTTGTCAGTTGAGTGTCCCCCTAAAATCGAGGTCGGATATCTGAAACCAAAAAATGGTTTATGTTACGTAACATTGTAACAGAAACGACTGAAGCAAACTGTTTATTTGAATAAGATTGTAATTTGATTACGCATTTTTCATTAAATAACACTTTAAATGAAAATGTCAGTTCTAATGAAAGACAAAATTTCAGTTGTTTACGACGATATTAACAATGTCAGCAAGCAAATCGTAATGGTTTAAGTATACAGGCGCTAAATATGTTCTTACAAGTATGGTTTGATGTCTTCATATTTTTTATTTTTTCGCTTGAAAATAATGTCGATGTCTTGAAATGTTGTTTCAGTTCCCAGTAAGTTGGCCATAAACAAACACTGTAAAGTTTTCTTTGGCCATTAATAACATTTAACATTGTTATTCCTCCTTTCTAGAATTAAACTATGACTTTCTACATAACAGATCGCCACTCATAACCTCACTTTCAACATCGCGTATTGAGATGGACGAATTGACGTGACGGACACAGACGGACAGTGTGAATACAACTTGACGTGACGTTTCCGTGCCGTGGCGATGACGTGATGGACAGTGTCAATTGGCCTTTAAACTTCTGGTGTGACTATGTTTTGATTTCATTCACACATCAATTGTTGTTGTTGTTATTGTTATCAGTCTGCAGACTGGTTTTATGCAGCTTTCCACGCTACCCTGTCCTGTGTAAAGGCCAATTTACACTGTCAGTCACGTTACGGCACCGTCACGTCAAGTTGTATTCACACTGTCCGTCAGTATCCATCACGTCAATTCGCCCATCTCAATATGCGATGTTGAAAGTGAGGTTATGAATGGCGATCTGTTATGTAGAAAGTCATAGTTTAATACTAGAATTGAGGAACAACAACGCTAAATGTTATTGACGGCCAAAGAAAACTTTACAGTGTATGTTTTTGGCCAACATACTGTACTGGGAACATTTCAAAACATCGAATTCTATTTTCAGGCGAAAAAATAAACATATGAAAACCCCAAACAATACTTACAAGAGCATAAATAGCGCTTGCTTACTTTATCCATTACGATTTGCCCGCTGACATTGTTAATACCGTCGTAAACAACTGAATTTTTGTCTTTCATTAAAACTGATTTTTTCATTTAAAATGTTATTTAATTAAAAATGCGTAAGCAAATTACAATCTTATTTAAATAAACAGTTTGCTTCAATCTTTTCTGTTACAATGTTATGTAACATAAACCATTTTTTGGTTTCAGATATCCGACCTCGATTTTAGGGGGACACTCAATTGACAAAAATATTTAAGTAGCCATGAAACATTTTAGATTTACCATTAAAATGAAGTACAACAAAAAAATAAAGATGAATAAGACACATTTACATATAAACTGTTCAATCGTCGACTGCAACATTTAATTTGCGTGTTGAAAATAGATTAACTTCTGATGTTAGCAGACAGCCGTTTCGTCAAAACATTCTTCTCGAGAAAGCTTGACGTGACGGTCCGGTGACGGACAGTGTGAATATCGCCATTAGAAATACATTGCAGAATGTTCTGATGGACGGTGACGTGACATGATGTGACGGACAGTGTGAATTGGCCTTAAGTCTCTTCATCTGAGAATACGTTCGGCAACCCACATCCTTTTGAATCTGCTTACTGTATTCCTCCCTTGGTCACCCTGTACGATTTTTACCCCACACACTTCCTTCTAATGCTAAGTTGACAATTCCTTGACGTCTCAGAATGTGTCCAACCAGACTATCCCTTCTCTTAGTCAGGATATGCCAGAGACTCCTTTTCTCCCCGATTCGGTTAAGCACCTCCTCATTAGTTACATGATCTACCCATCTAATTTTCATCATTCGTCTGTAGCACCACATTTCAAAAGCTTCTATCATCTGTTTATCTGATCTCCTTATCGTCCACGTTTCACTCCGATACAGTGCTACACTTCAGACAAATGCTTTCAGAAAGGACTTCGTGACGTTTTAATTATTATTGGATGTTAACAAGTTTCACTTCTTTAGAAACGCCTTTCTTCCCATAGCCATTCTGCATTTATATCTTCTTTACTTCGGCCATCAGAATTTATTTTGCTACCCAAATAACAAAATTCATCTACTACTTTTATTGTCTCATTTCCTAATCTAATTCCTTCAGCATCGCCTGATTTTCTGACATTACATTCCATTACCTTCGTCTTCCTCTTGTAATGTTCATCTTATATCTTCCTTTCAAGTCACTGTCCATTCCATTCAATTGCTCTTCCAGATCTTTTGCGGTCTCTGACAAAATTACTATGTCATCGGCAAACCGCAATGTTTATATTTCTTCTCCCTGCACTTTAATGCCATCTCCAAATTTCTCCTTCCATTTGTTCGCTGCCTGCTCAATGTAGAGATTGAACAACATTGGGGAAAGGCTACAACCCTGTCTTACTCCCTTCCCAACCTCTGCGTCCCTTTCTTGCCCTTTGACTCTAATAACCGATGTCTGGTTTTTGTATAGGTTGAATATAACTCTTTACTCCCTATATTTTACCCCTGCGACCTTCAGAAGTTTGAAGATTGTATTCCAGTCGACATTGTCAAAAACTTTCTCCAAATCGACAAACGCTAAAAACGTAGGTTTCCCTTTCCTTAGCCTATCTTTTAAGATAAGTCGTAATGTGAGTATTGCCTCTCATGTTCCTACATTTCTCCTAAACCCAAAATGATCTTCTCCGAGGTCAGATTCCACAAGTTTTTCCATTTGTCTGTAATTAATTCGTGTTAGTATTTTGCTACCATGACTTATTAAACTGATAGTTATGTAATTTTCACACTTGTGTGCACTTGCTTTCTTTGGAATTGGAATTACGATATTCTTCTTCAAGTCGAAGGGTATTTCCCCTGTCTAATACATCTTGCATACCAGGTGATGCAATTTTTTCACGTCTGGCTCTCCTAACGATATCAGCAGTTCAGACAGAATATCATCTACTCCAGGGACCTTGTTTCGACTCAAGTCCTTTAGCACTCTGTCAAATTCTTCTTGCAGTATCACATCTCCCATCTCACCTTCCTCCACTTCGTCTTCCATTTCTAGATTACTGCCTTCAAGTTTATTTCCTTTGTATAGACCCACTATATATTCCTTCCACAGTTCAGCTTTCTCCTCTTTGCTTAGTACTGGTTTTCCTTCAGAGTTCCTGATATTCATACAGCTGCTTTTCTTGTCTATCTATCTTTCCTCTAGTTATGCATTCTTCTACAGTTCTGCATTTCTCCTCTAGCCTCTCCTGCTTAGCCAGTCTGCACTTCCTGTCAATCTCATTTTTCAGACGTTTGCATTTCTTTTTTCCTGTTTCACTTGCTGAATTTTTATGTTGTCTCCTCTCATCAATTAAGTTCAGTATATCCTGTGTTATCCAGGGATTTCTATGAGGCCATGTCCTTCTGCCTACATGATCCACTGCTGCCTTTACTACCCTATCTCTCAGAGCTATCCATTCTTCTTCTACTGTATTACTTTCCTCCGTTTCAGCCAATCCTCGCCTAATGCTCCCTCTGAAACTCCTAACCACCTCTGGTTCCCTTAATTTATCCAGGTTCCATCTCCTATCCTTTCTACCTTTTTGCACTTACAGGGGAAGGTAGGGTGGGGGCCTCCACAGGTGTTGCAGGTAGGAGGGGAGGCGAGGTTTGGGCATTTCTTGCGGAGGTGAGAAGATTTGCAGTGGGGACAGGTAGGAGGGTTGCGACAATGCTGTGTCAGGTGGTCGTTGTAAACGAGACACCTGGCACAGCGGTAGGACTGGGGTGGGGAGTGGGAAGGTTCCACCTTGCGACAGCGGTTATAGATGAGCGCCCTCTCGAGGAGGAGGTGATCGATGGATGATGTGGACTCTGTAAAGATCCGCATCAGGTGTGTAGGACTGGTGGCATTGTGAATCCGCTTGGCAGACCGGATGGAAATATCAGGATGGGAGTTGAGTTGGCCTAACACTTACTTCTCCATGATTCCCGGGCTAAGTTTGGTTATCACGGCAGTGACCATGGGTGGGCGTCACGAAGGAAGGGATTGATGGAGAGAGGAAGAGGAGTAGTACGGAGTAAGAATGGCATGAGGGCCGAGGTGGATGGCAGGGCGGCACTAGAGCATGTCAGTGTGAAACGTGGGGCTGGGCGATTTAATGTGGACAGAGTCCCTTTGGAGGATGAGCTGAGCGATGGGAGCAGCTGGGAAGTACTTCCTGAGTTCAAGGGGGAGGGTCCGATTGTCGAGGAAACGGGGTTCTGGGCGGGAGAGGATGTAGGTGTACAGGTCTGTCTGGGCATGGGGAGGGATGGGTGCAGTCTCCATGGCATCGGGTTGGGGTGGAGCAGGATGAGGAGGAAGAGGAGGAGTCTTCTTAAAGGCAGAAGGAGCGGGATCCACACTTCCGCGTTTAACAGTTTTCTTGAGGGCGCCTGTGGAGGTGGAGAAGGACAGGACAGGGTTGATGAGGATGTGGCGGGGGCGGGGCCCTGTTGCGGTGCGGCGTGACGAGGTGGCGACTGCGGAGTGTCAGTCACCGTGGCTTGGTGGTGAGTGATGCGAGCAGGGGAGATGGGCGGGAAGTCGGGAGGAGAGGTGAGTGGGAGGTAGATGGTGAAAGGGGGAGGTGTGGATGATTGGGAGGCTGCGGTGGTGGACAGGAGGACAGAGAGGGGGACATTGTGAGAGGAGTGGGTGTAGGAGGTACTCCATGTGGTGAAGGTGGGGACAGTGGTGGGGGTTGTGTACAAAATGGTGGTGGAGATAGTGGGGATGTTGCCCATCAGAGGGATCTAGTGTTATAGTAGGGAAAGTAGAAAGAAAAGAATAAAGGTGGGACAGTCCAAGAGAAAGCTGAGAGACGAGTCAAAGACAACGACGTCCACAGCAAGCAGCCAGCAGGGGCTGGCGGTGAACCTCGGGCCGCAGGAGGGCGGCTTGAGATCACCAACAGCTGGGGTGGCGGCGATAGCGAGGCAGTGGCGGCGGCGAAGGCGACCAGAGGGGGTAGTCCGACCAGTAATGGGATGGGGCGCGACGATCTGGAACACAGGGGCCCAAGGGGTCGGTGCAGCTCCGTAGTGGCGACTATGGAGAGGTACCGAGGCTCGGCATGACCGGTGACGAGCCTAGGGCAGCGATCAGGTATGGCGAGCAGCAGGGCCTCCAGACAGGACTGGGGGCAGCGACGGCGGCAGCGACAGGGCGTCTGGACTGCAGCGGCGGACGGCAGAGGCAGGTGGCGGCAGCAGCAGGTCCAGCAGGCGACAGGCAGCACGGCCAGGAAGCTCTTCAGCAGCAGGAACGATGACGATGCACCTGGAAGCAGACCGGTATGATTAGGTAGCGTAACGGTGATGCCTGCTACCAGGCGGGAAGGATGATGTAGGCGAATACGCTACATTATAAGTAAGATATTTTATGGGTTCGTTCACAATAAAAATGATAGACTCACACATTAGCAAGGCATTTAACACATGAAATGGTATTTCTTTCGATTTCACGACACAATAAGAACGATTAGTACACATAAACATCACACAACTCACCATTGTTGTTGTGGTCTTCAGTCCGGAGACTGGTTTGATGCAGCTCTCCACAATACCCTATCCTGAGCAAGCCTCTTCATCTCCACATAAGAACGGCAACCTACATCTGTCTGAATCTGCTTACTGTATCCATCTCTTGGTCTTCCTCTGCGATTTTTACCCCACACACTTCCCTCTAATGCTAAATTCACAATTCCTTGATGTCTAAGAATGTGTCCTACCAATCTATCCCTTCTTTTAGTCAAGGTATGCCAGAAATTCCTTTTCTCCCCAATTCTGTTCAGTACCTCCTCATTAGTTACGCGATACACCCACCTAATCTTCAGCATTCTTCTGTAGCACCATATTTCAAAAGCCTCAATCCTCTTCCTGTCCGCACTGTTTATCGTCCATGTCTCACTCCCATACAAGGCAACACTCCATACAAATGCCTTCAGAAAAGACTTCCTTAGGCTTAAATCAATATTCGATGTTAACAAATTTCTCTTTTTCATAAATGCTTTTCTACCCATTGCCATTCTGCATTTTATATCCTCTGTACTGCGACCATCATTTGTTATTTTACTGCCCAGGCAACAAAACTCATCTACCTCCTTTATTGCTTCGTTTCCCAATCTAATTCCTTCAGCATCACCTGATTTTCTTAAGCTGCACTCCATTACCCTAGTTTTTCTCTTGTTAATGTTCATCTTATATGCACCTTTCAACACACTGTCCATTCCGTTCAATTGCTCTTCCAGGTCCTTTGCTGTATCTGACAGAATTACTATGTCGTCGGCAAAACGCAATGTTTTTAATTCTTCCCCCTGAACTTTTATTCCTTCACCAAATTTCTCCTTGCTTTCCTTCACAGCCTGTTCAATGTACAAATTGAATAACATTGGAGAAAGGCTACAACCCTGTCTCACTCCCTTCCCAACCACTGCATCCCTTTCATGCCCTTCAACTCTGACATTCGCTGTCTGGTTTTTGTACAAGTTGTAAATAACCTTACGCTCCCTATATTTTACTCCTGCTGGCTTCAGAACTTTAAAGAGTTTATTCCAATCAACATTGCCAAAAGCCTTCTCCAAATCTACAAAAGCTAGAAATGTAGGTTTGCCTTTTCTTAATCTATCTTCTAGGATAAGCCGTAAAGTGAGTATTGCCTCCCGAGTTCCTACATTTCTCCTGAATCCAAACTGATCTTCCCCGAGGTCGGCTTCTACCAGTTTTTCCATCCTTCTGTATATAATTCGTGTTAATATTTTGCAACCATGACTTATTAAACTGATGGTTCTGTAGTTTTCACACCTGTCTGCACCGCTTTCTTTGGAATGGGGATTATAATATTTTTCTTAAAGTCTGAGGGTACTTCGCCTGTCTCATACATCTTACACACCAGGTGAAACAATTTTGTCATGGCTGGTTCTCCCAGACACTGCAGTGGCTCTGAGGGAATATCATCTACTCCAGGGGCCTTGTTTCGACTTAGGTCTTTCAGGGCTCTGTCAAATTCTTCTCTCAGTACAGTATCTCCTATTTCATCTTGATCTACATCCTCTTCCCTTCCTACAATATTGTCTCGAAGTTCATTTCCTTTGTAGAGCCCCTCTATACACTCTTTCCACCTTTCAGCTTTCCCTTCTTTGCTGAGAACTGGTTTTCCATCAGTGTCCTTGATATTCATAGAGCTGTTTTTCTTATTTCCAAATGTTTCTTTTATTTTCCTGTAGTCTATATCTATTTTTCCCCTATTTATACATTCTTCTACATCCTTGCATTTGCCTTCTAGCCACTCCTGCTTAGCCATTTTGCACTTCCTGTCAATCTCATTTCTTAGTCGTCTGTACTCCATTTTGCCTGTTTCATTTACTGCATTTTTATATTTTCTCCTTTCATCGATTAAATTTAGTATCTCCTGTGATATCCAAGGATTTTTTGTAGGTCTTGCCTTCCTACCTATTTTGTCCTCTGCAACTTTCACTATTTCATCTCTCAGTTTTACCCATTCCTCCTCTACTGTTTTATTTTCCCTTGTTTCTGTCAATTGTTGCCTAAAGCTCCCTCTTCAGGTTCCTTCAATTTATCCAAGTCCCATTTCCTTATTTTCCTACCTTTTTGTAGTTTCTTCAGTTTCAGCCTACAGTTCATAACCAACAAGTTATGGTCAGAGTCTATATCTGCCCCTGGGTATGTCTTACACTGTAAAACCTGGTTCCGAAATCTATGTCTTACCATTATAAAATCTATCTGGTATCTCCCAGTGTCTCCTGGTCTCTTCCATGTATACAACCTTCTTTTGTGATTTTTGAACCAGGTGTTTGTTATAACTAAATTATGTTCCGTGCAAAATTCTACCAGGCGGCTTCCTCTTTCATTCCTTTTGCCCAGGCCATATTCACCTACTATCTTCCCTTCCCTTCCTTGTCCTACTACCGAATTCCAGTCTCCCATCGCAATTAAGTTTTCCTCTCCCTTAATTGTCTGAATAATTTCCTTTAGCTCCTCATATATTTCTTCGATTTCCTCATCATCGGCAGAGCTAGTTGGCATATAAACCTGTACTACTGTTGTCGGTGTTGGCTTCGTATCTATCTTGACAACGATAATGCGATCACTGTGCTGCTCATAGTAGTTTACCCGCATTCCTATTTTCTTATTCATTATCAATCCTACTCCTGTGATACCCCCAACTGAATTTGTATTTATAATCCTGTACTCACCTGACCAGAAATCCTGTTCATCCTGCCACCGAACTTCACTAATCCCCACTATATCTAATTTCAACCTACCCATTTCCCTTTTTAAATTTTCTAATTTTCCTACTCTGTTAAGGGATCTAACATTCCACGCTCCGACCCGTAGACTGCCAGTATTGTCTTTCCTGATGATCACATCCTCCTGAGTAGTCCCCGCCCGGAGATCCGAATGGGGGACTATTTTACCTCCGGAATATTTTACCTGAGAGGATGCCATCATCATATGTTCATACAGTAGAGCTGCATGTCCTCGGGAAAGGTAACGGCTGTAGTTTCCCCTTGCTTTCAGCCGTTCGCAGTAGCTGTGTGGCAAAGCCACATTAGCTGATCTTACAAGGCCAGCTCAGTCAATCATGCAGACTATTGCCCCTGTAACTACTGAAAAGGCTGCTGCCCCTCTTCAGGAACCACACGTTCGTCTGGCCTCTCTACAGATACCCCTCCGCTGTGGTTGCACCTATGGTACGGTTATGTGTGTCGTTGAGGCATGCAAGCCACCCCACCTCGGCAATGTCTGTGGTTCATGGGAGTGGAACTCACCATAACAGTGCAAAATCCTTCGAAAAAAGAGCAACAAGCATACAAAAACAAAGTAAATGCACCAGTGTTTAGGTCGGATAAAGATGAGTACCCTTGGCTTCACAGCTGTGGCGTCAGGGCACCTCCGATTATTCTTGCCTCCATGGTCTTTTCATAGAGTGTGGAATAGATATCTTGGCCAGGAACTAACTTGCGACAGTACATCCTTGGCTGTTTTGAGATCTGCTGACCAGAAATTAACATCATATTACCAATCAACATGTTTCAAGATTTCAGCTGTATTCCACTCTGCTCTATGTTTTCACACCGAGAGCTTCTCTCAACTGTTTGTGTTAACCCAAATAAGTTTTGTTGTTGGGTTATGTTCTTGCTTTGTTTTGTTATTTCATTGTTGCTGTTTAGTTTTTTTAAGAACATTAGTGATTCACATGAAATGTTCTATGGATGTGAAGAATACAGTTCCGAGTTCTAGGGGAAGAACATATACTTCCACATAAGGAAAATTCATTAAATTGAGAACATTTGTGTGTCGGAAAAATGAAAAATGTGTCTATGGTGGGGAATTGCATTTGCAAGATGCAGTTTATTAAAACTACATCACCACCTTGGAAACTTTAAAATTAAGCCTGCGTGATGAACTGACAACAGAGAACCAGAAAAATAATAAATGCTTTAATGAATATTTCAGTTAAGTAGAGGAGAATCACAGAGAGAAAAGAAATGCGATAGAGGCAATACTCAAAACCCAACAAATGCGGAAGCAATTCAAGCATCAATGTTACTCCACAAAGTTTCAAATACTGAAGTGCCACAGCTATAAAAGGATTAAAAAATAAATACTACAGTGGCAGTAACAACATACCGGACTTTATTGTAAAGATAAAGAAATGCATCCTGTAGTAATGGAGTTTTCCCTGACGCCACTTGACAAGAAGGACCCTGGAAATGAGAGCACAACTCAGCGCATTCACAAAAATATTTGAAAAATTGTTTTACTTTGGTTGGAAAGCATTGTTAACTCTTCAATATCAAAACACCAGCATAGCTTTAGAAAAGCAAATACACCTACGACAACGGTGTATGAATACCTCAACACAAACTTAAAATCACTAGATAACATATATTTCAAATGGATTTTTTTTTTTTTAGATTTGTCTAAAGTCTTTGATGTAATTGATCACACCATACTTATTAAGACGTTAACTAATGAAGGTGTAACATAAAACTCAAAAGAATGGCTAAATGCATGTCTGTCAAACAGAGTACAAAAAGTAGAAATGAAATTTGAAGGAAATAATACACATACCCTTCAGTGCACTATCCACACTTTCAATATAATGATTGTTAGATATGATGCACCACAATGCTGAATCCTAGGAACCATGCATTTTCTGCTATATATTGATGTTGTTGTTCTTGTTGCTGTTGGTTTTTAGGGGACTAAACAGCTAGGTCATCAGTCCTGTATATATTGATATGGAGATTAAAAAATATGGTTTCATATGATTAAATTCAGAATCTGTTTAAAACCATATATCATTATGGAAAGAGGTTCATTTCATCCTGGTTGTCAGGCAACCTGCAAAACAATATGGCAGTGTGAACTGCATACACATCAGGTGATAATAATAATAATAATAATAATAATAATATTTTATTGTCGTTAGGCTTACAAAAGCAATAGACAACGTCAAGTTACAAAGTAGGTACAAATTTATATACAAGAGTTTGGATTACTACTTTTACATAGGTTTTGTAATGAATCAATAGACAGGAGATACCATATAAATAAATAGGGTAATAAACCCAATCCATCAAAATGTACCAATACAGAAAAAAACAGAGTACAGGAAAACATATGGTTTACAGAGAGATATTTACTGCAGTTTTATGACTACCTGTTACAACTGTTACAGAGAAAAATCAAAAATTAATACTTATTACTAATGCTATTAATATAGGGAGCTAGATGATTAATTTGATACATCAGGAAATGCCAAAGTTTACAATATTATTTGTTTTTGACTGAATTCAAAGAATTCCTCGATTGAATAAAAAGGATGATCGACCAGCCACTCATACAGTTTTGGCTTGGTCTTTTCAATAGGACAATCTAATTTACAAAAAGAAAATTTGTTGAAACATTTGGAACCTATTATGTCGTAACTTTTTAAAGACTTAGTTAATCGTTGAAAAGGTACATCAATATGTTTTTTGTTTCTTGTATTGTACGAATGTATATTTTCTCTTAATTTCTGATTTGGTAAATTGTTCATGGTATGCAGAACCACAGTGTATATATAGAGATTAACGACAGTCATAACTTTAAGTTTCACAAACAATGGCTTACAGTTATCTAGTCTACCTGAGTCAGTGATAATTCTGACAACTTTTTTTTGCAGTAGAAGAATATCATGTACATGGCTACTATTTCCCCATAGTAGTAAACCATAAGAAATAATGCTCTGAAAAAAGGCAAAATATGCTGATCTAATATACTTATCTGATACAAAACCTTTTAACCTTCTCAGCAAATAAATAACTCTGGAAAGCCTAGCAGCTATATAATTAATGTGGTAATTCCAATTAAGTTTGCTATCTAAATATATTCCAAGAAATTTAACATTATTTGAATCGTTCACTGGTAACGTGTCTCTTAAGCTGAAAAACATGAACTGTGTTTTATTTTCATTTAATAAGAAACCATTTGCTGTAAACCATTTTGATGCTTCACTGATGGTATTTTCTGTTAGACTTTTCAACGATTCAATGTCAGGATCATTATTAATAAAGGTTGTATCGTCAGCATATAAGATTGAATGGGAACTTACGTTATATGGTAAATCGTTAATCATAATTACAAAAAGCAGTGGGCCTAGCACCGAGCCCTGAGGCACACCACACAGGACATCCGCTACATTAGATCTGTCTTCATTAATACAAACAATCTGTTTACGGTGCTCCAAGAAAGACCGAAGGATACTCAAGCCACTGTTTTGAAAACCTAAAATCTCTAATTTATACAGAAGTAACTTGTGGTTCACACAATCAAAAGCTTTACTCAGGTCACAAAAGGTGACCTGAGCAGACTCCTTATCTTCAAATACCTGGAGAACCTTTTTAACGAGCGAACCAATAGCATGAGTGGTCGATCTATTTTTCCTAAAACCAAATTGATCGTTGCAAATAATAGCATTATTGTCTAAAAAATTACACATTTGGTTATACATAACAGTTTCTAACACTTTGGAGAAAACAGGAGTGAGGGATATGGGGCGGTAACTAGATGGACAATTTCTCTCTCCTTTCTTATATACAGGAACAACTCTACATAACTTCAGTAGATTGGGGAAGATTCCCTGTGTCAAACACTTATTTATAACATACGTTAGAGGGCCAGCAATGCACTCAATAACATTTTTTAATATCATACAGGATATGCCATATATATCAATGCTGCTAGAAGACTTAAACTTATTTACAATATTTACAACCTCCAGCTGAGTCACTTCAGAGAACACGAAACTATGTTTGTCATACCTAGACCCCAAATTACAATTTGCCATCATTTGAGCAGCAGTTTCCACAGGTTTAATGATATTTTTCTGAATGTCCCTAACTGACTGTGTACAAAAGTTGTTAAAATCATTTGCTGAGACAGCTACCTCTTTTTGTTTATTGTTTTTGGCAACTGAGTTTATTATTTTCCACGCTTTTTTACATTTATTTTTTGATGACTCAATACTGTTAATGTTGTGTTGCTTTTTTGCTTCAATAATAGCTGCACTATATTTTTTCTTAGCTTCTGTAAAGAAAATTTTGGATTTCTGGGTGTTAATCTTTTTATTTAGATCAGAAAACAACATGACTTTGTTTTTTAAACTGGCTAGTTTGGGAGTATACCATTCATTATTTCTTTTTTTCTTTTTAGATTCACTGTGGGTCACTTTACATTTTCTTTGCGGGATAGTCATTTCATACAATGTGGTGAATACAGAAAAGAATTTCTCAAAAACATAGTCAGCTGACAAATGTTCCATATTAGAAAACATATCAAACCAATTAAATGAACTAAGCTGAGATCTAAAATTAAACAACTTTATGTCATCTACAGGTCTTGTTACCACTAATTTGGACTTCAGAGATGAATTGTGAATTGCAAAACAATTTTCAAATGTGAGAAATACACCATCATGGTCGGAAAAGGGAAAGTTGACTACACCACATGAAAAAGTTGATCTGAAGGAGTTTGTTAGAAAGTTATCAAGACAGGCCAAGCCTCTAGTTGGTTTGGTATTTTGGTAGTGAAAATTGAATTGCCTAAGTAAATTTTTAAATTCACGTACACTGGGTTTATCCTCTGTGACATCAAAGTCGGCATTTAGGTCCCCCCCAATCAGTATCTCATAGTTTTTCCATTTGTTACCACTGAAAAACTCAAATAGTTCCTCCAATTTTTCTAAAAACATAGAGGAGTCACCATCTGGAGATCTGTACACAGATAAAACTACTAACTTTAGGTCGTTGATACATATTCCTGATACCTCAAAAACAAATTCCTTACACAAAAAACTTACATCTAGCTTGCTACTACAATCAAACAAAGAATTTTTAACGTAGACTGCAGTACCACCATGTATACGCTTATCTCTACAGAAGTTAGTAATCATTTTAAAGTCATCTAATAGAATAAAACTAATTTCATTATATTTACACCAATGCTCATTAATGCAAATTACATCAAACTGGTGATCTAGGGCAAATTCATTTAAGATTAGGGATTTACTACTCAGCCCTTGTACATTGAGACAGCAAATTCTCAAGCTGTGATCAGGATGTGACCAAGCCTGAACTGGTCCAGGCTCTATAAAAGTATACGATCTGGTGATGAAAAGGGAAACTGCACAGGATATTTCATTCTGGAAACATCCCTTAGGCTGTGGCTAAGCCATGTATCCACCATATCCTTTCTTCCAGAAGTGATAGTCTTGCAAGGTTCGCAGGATAGATTCTATGAAGTTTGTAATGTAGGAGGCGAGGTACTGGCGGAAGTAAAGTTGTGAGGCGGGATCGCGAGTCGTGTCAGGGTAGCTCACTCGTTAGAGCGCTTGCCCGCAAAAGGCAAAGTTCCCAAGTTCGAGTCCCGGTTCTGGCACACACTTTTAATGGGCCAGGAAGTTTCATATCAGCGCACACTCCGCTGCAGAGTGAAAGTTTCATTCTGGAAACATCCCTTAGGCTGTGGCTAAGCCATGTCTCAACCATATCCTTTCTTCCAGGAGTGCTAGTTTTGGAAGGTTCGCAGGAGAGCTTCTGTGAAGTTTTGAAAGTAGGAGGTGAGGTGCTGGTGGAAGTAAAGTTGTGAGGCAGGATTGTGAGGGGGGATCGTGAGTCATGTTGGGGTAGCTGAGTCGGTAGAGCGCTTGCCCGTGAAAGTCAAAGGTCCCAGGTTCGAGTCCCAGTTCATGCAGACAATTTTAATCTGCCAGGAAGTTTCATATCAGCGCACACTCTGCTGCAGAGTGAAAGTTTCATTCTGCACAGTATATTGCTTCACAACTAACGGAAGTCCTTTGTGAAATAGGTGCAGAGAGGTTCATAGCAGTAGTCACAGACAATGTGTGAAATATGCGTGCTGTGTGGAAATTGGTACAGGAGCAATACACACATAACCTGCATAGGTTGTGCACAAACCCCTACCACGTCGTAGCGGAGAAGCGAGCCAAATGTTTCCGAATTGAAGCAGCTCATCGACGCCATTTGCAGGGAAGACTCCTAGTACTGGGGTTGTGGTTTGAAGTATATGAGACGCAACAAGAGCAAAATGAAGCACAAAATAAAAGCATGTTTGTTTAAAGAAAATTACTGATTATTGCAGACTTTTTAAAAAGTATTCTTAAATGAATGAAGCTTCCTAATTTCCGAAATACGTTTACATAAAGACACAAAATTTTAAGAATATAAGGCACTTTTCTGAGAAGCGATTTTGCTTCGAGATATTTGTACAAGATGATTGCATGAAACTTGTAAAATAACAGAGTGTGCTATTATTATTTAATCCACGCAGTTTTCTGTTAGGTCCTGTTTGCTTTTTGCCGACTATTCTGAACGTTTTGCACGTTTATTCTTGCACACCACATTTTTGTCTACATTCCTTTCCATATTATATAGAAGTTTTCTTTCGACTTCCTCCAATTTGAGTATGAATAATTTTAATAACTCAAACAAATTTAAATAGGTATTTCACTCGCACATTACTTTTTAACAGAGGTAGTACTCCTGAAAGAGGATGAGCATGCAACATTTGATCAAATAATGACCATTTACAAAGTACAATCACCACCTGTTAAGTGTCCAAAAGTAATTATTCGTCCTACTTCTGCATCATACTGATATATATGATTAAAAATCTAAATACCTCTAAAGCCCGTTTTAAACGATCAACGAACTTGTAATAGATTGCTAACAAGTTGCGTTAATGGCGGCCATCAGTCGTTTGAACGGCTGCACTAGTATGATCGCGTTAGTATCGAAGCGCGATAATTATAGCGATAAAGAAATAGGACCAGTTCTAAATTCGGTACTAGTGGCTTCACTGCGCATGCGCGAGCTAGTAGCTGTCAGCTGCAGTCGCCGCTACAGTTAGTCCGCCATTTTCCTTCGTATTTACGTATATTTTGCGTTATGTCGAAGTTTATGATCAGAATGTACTACAAAATGTATTTCTAATGACGGCATTCACACTGTCCGTCACCAGACCGTCACCTAACGTCAACGTCACGTTAAGTTTTTTCAAGAAGATTGCTTTGATTGAACGGTCGTCTGCTGACATCGGAAGTTAACCTATTTTCGTATTTTTCTCGATTTTCATACTGTAGTCGACAAATACACGGTTTGCACGCAAACTTATCTTATTAATCTTTAGTTTATTATTATACTTTGGTGTAGCGGTAAATTGCAAATGTTTCATGACGACTTAAATATTTATCACAATTATTGTCCACCGAAAAGCGAGGTCGTACATCTGAAACCGAAAAATGGTTTATGATTTGCAATATCGTAACAGAAAAGACTGAAGCCAATTGTTTCTTTGAATAAAATTGAAATTTGATGATGCAATTTTCATTAAATAGCATTTTAAATGAAAAAGTCAGTCTAAATGAAAGACAAAATTTCAGTTGTGCATGACGTTATTAACAATGTCATTGGGCAAATCGTAGTAGATAAAGTAAAGAAGGTCTATTTACGCTCTTATAAATATTGCTTGATGTGTTCATAAGTTTATTTTTTCGCTTGAAAATAGATGTGAATGTTTTGAAATGTTGTTTCACTACCCAGAACTTTACCACACTAAGTTGATCAAAATCATCGATTGAAAGGTTTTCTTTGGCCGTCAATAACATTTAGCGTTGTTTCCTCAATTCCACTATTAAACTATGACTTCCTACATAACAAATCGGCTTTTATAACCTCACTTTAAACATCGGGTATTACTGATCGATTACGTTTATCGTCTAAACACGCTGCCACAAGATCTTGCTTGAGTTTGTAGTTCAGGGCTAGTACGCCAGGAGCGCTTCAGTAGATTATTATCTATCTTGTTCACCTTCGTTCATCGTTTAAAAAGGGCTTAATACACCTAGTTTTTCATTCAGCTCAACTTAGTATTTTTAGTAATTAATATGCGAATAAAATATAAGTACTTGACATGCAACATAGTACTTTTCTCAGTTGTAGATAATAATTTGTAAGAGGAAACCCAAAGAAAAACAAACGCTCATGATTTATTATTTCTTCACGAAAATATTATACGGTATACAAGTAATGATTGATCTGTGAAATACAACATTGTTTTCGTCTTCGTCTTTGCTTCCATTCTTACTGTTATAATTAAAAGCTGCACACAAACAAACCATGTTTACGCACTGTTTCCCTGCAAATGTCGGCTTCTGTCACGTTCAATGTGGGGACGCGACACTAGTGCCAGCGAGCGTTTTATTTACTAAGTCTATGGTTGTGCAGCACATACATAAAGCTTACTAATAAAGGATCTACTGTCATTGAGAACGCCGGAAGAGTGCTTCAATCTAGCGAAGAAAATAGTAAAATTCTTTAAGGAGCTTCTTGTCCCCCATGCTTTATTGAGAACAAAACAAAGAGAAAAATAAGGTCACATGATACTAAAGGTTCCATCACCAACTCATTGGGCAGATACACTTGTTTGTTTGGACAGCTTACTTAAGAATAATGAGGCTGTGTTAGAAGCAATTCTTTGTCCAAATGTGCAGTGTGACAAAGTACTTTATGTTCTGTGTTAGCAGACGAAACTTGGCAGTGGCTTGAGGAGGCACAGCTTATATTGAGATCCATGTCAGAAGCCATAAACAAGGTTGAAGCCAATAAAGCTGTACTTTTGGATGTTCATGATGACTTTGATAGCTTCTCTAGGGAGGCAGATGCTGTACTTATAGAGTTTAATACACTTTCTCAAGCAGAGAAAGCAACGATCAAGCTGTGAGCTCAAGGTACACATTTTTATGTAAAGCTATGCATGCTGTGGGAAATATGTTAGATACACGTCTTAAGGGGGAAACCCTAAACCCTTAAACAGGGGGAGGAAATGCAGGCTCTAGACTACATTGCAACATTGAGTGAAGTCTTGGGATGTGGCAGTGGCATTATCATGGCAAATTTGGCATCAATTCAGATGCTGGAAAACTTTCCCAACAACACAGCTTACGGTCTGCAGCAAAACATATATCTCTGTCAGGAAAGGCTTATGTACGAAATAACCCTTGTTCACTTGCTTCCAGAATTTTGAATCTAACTCAGTGGCAATTGAGCATAACTGGTCAGCTCATGGGCGAATTCACACACCATTATGGAACTGACTGTCTCCAGACACAACTGAAAAACTGGTATATAAAGTGCAACCTCAGATACATGGGTGACTCAACACATCAAAACATTGCTGTCATTGTGGGAGGAGTAATCTGATTAATGTTATGATGAGAGTCTACCAGAATGTATATTTGTATTTGATCCAGTGACAGGAAGTGTTTGTTTGTTCCACAGATATTGTTTTTTGTAATAATAATAATTATTATAATTATTATTATTATTTCTTGTAGTGTAATTAAGTTTTGTAATATGTCAAGTCTGCTTTACACACAGTTTAGAGTCGCATATCGAATGAAAATGTACTATATTTCTATATTGTGGACTATGATATCTATCTAAGAAATAAAATATTCATTGTAGCATTTTGGACGTCTAATGTTTCAGTTTGCACATTGAATATACCAATCTAACCAATTATTACCAATACTACCTAGTATTAAATGGTTTAAAACCAAGGTTGTTGTAATATACGAAATATACCAACATAGTTTTAAACATTATTGGCACTCTATATTGATGACAACTACATAACTTAATTCAGGGCATACTACACCATTTGCTAATGGCACAAGTATCCTGGTAACAGTTACAGATACAGCTGATCATGATCAAAAGATTTAACAAATTGTGCCATCACTCAGCAAAGAGTTCATTATAATTGTGCAAAAAACAACTTACAAAACTTTCAGCTTCTCTTCTAGAAAACAAGAAATCTCCATGATATTCGTAAATGAGCAATAATTTTGAATGTAAACTCCATTAAGTTTCTTGGAATATGGTTTGAAGATAGTCTTAAATGGAGCACATTACATCACAAAAAGCTGTCAACTATGTGTTATATTCTAAGGGTACTGAGAAATTAAGTTCTCATACACTTTCACTCCATATTACAGTATGGAATTAAATTTTGAGGGAACCCACCCTGCAACAAAGATTATTCCAAAATAAAAAAGACAATACTCACAATATGGTAGTCTGAAATACAACGAATCATACTGACAACATTATGACTTTGCTATCTGTTTACATTTATTGTTCTGTCACATTTGTTAAGATATTCATATTAATTAAAGGCTATTCAAGACAGCAGTCTAGCCTACATGTGATTCAGTCCAGAACAACCTGTTATTAGAAACTTGTCCTACTTGTTTGGATAAGGCTGTGTAATCATGTGCTGGGTGATATTAATAGAACAGAAAATCCAATATTATTTCACATGTAAGTTTAAAAAAAATTGATTTGGGGCAAAATTGTTATACAATAAATTATTTTTTATAAGAGGTGAACTTGCTAACAATTTTATAATAAATATTTTTATGTCAATACCATAAATTATATGAAATGCATATATGTGTAATATACTTGACTATACTCATCTAGTCCCATTTCTATTGACCATATTTAAAAAAACACCTAAAAATAAAGTATAATCTGATACATGTCATCCTCATATGCACAATATTTCATGTAACATAAAAATTGTAAAATGACTTTGAAACAATTTCTGTTTCCAATGTTGTAAAATTTTCAGTATTTAACTGTCAATTTTGTTATGACAAAATACTTTATTACACACAGAGCATAATTTTTAGGATCTTGATTCATGATTGTGTATTTGTAAGATAAATTGCTATGCCAAATTAAGTTCAATCACTATATGTGCAACAGAAAAAAGTGTTTTACCCATTTTCTGTGAAACATAACTCGTTTGGCATAAGCAAAAATAAACAAGAGTCCTTTATAATATATCTAAGCAAACTAAAACCATTCCAGAATTTGATAGTTATTATAAAAGATACAAACAGATTTTAAATAAAATTATTAGAAAATCAAAGAAACTAACAAATTCCAGCTACATAGAAAAACCCACAAATAAAATGCAAGCAATGTGAACTATTGTTAAGAAAGTAACAGGCAAGACACAGGACGCACTCACAGTAATATTAATCTGCTTGAAAATTGAGAGAAAATTACTGACCCACTCAGAGTAGCTGATTTATTGAATGTCTACTTCACAGAAATAGCAAGCAATGTAATAGATAAACAACAAAAACCAACAAAAAAACTATTCATAAGGAAAAACAATTTTCCTATACGCAACAGACGAAAATGAAGTACTGAATGTTATACAAGAATTAAAATCAAAATTTTCATCAGGCATTGATAATAATCCCTATTATCTATTTTAAAAAATGTGATTCAGTAATAACAAAGCCCCTAACTCATCTTTGCAACTCCTCATTGTCATATGGTTTTTTTCCTGAAAAACTAAAATTGGCTAAAGTTCAAAAAGGGAGACAAAAGAAATGAAAAAAATCTACAGACCAATATCCTTGCTGCCTAGGTTCTCTAAAATATCAGAAAATGTTTTTTACAGAAGACTCATTAGTTTCATAGAGGAAAATATTTTTTTATCAAATCCTCAACATGGTTTTAGAAAACAAAAGTCAAAAGAAACAGCCATTTTTGATTTTGTAAATGAAGCTTTGCCTACAGTAGACCAGAAAGAACATGTATCAGCATTATTTTTTAGACCTCACAAAGGCTTTTATTATGATAGACCATAACTTTCTACTTAAAAAATTGGAATATGTAGGCATTTTGGGTTTGGCACATAAATGGGTAACATTGTACCTTGAAAACAGAACAAAAATAGTAGAAATTGCACAACAGAAGGAAATAACATTTACACCTACCAATCTGAAAGAAAAGACATTAAATGTGGTGTGCCTCAAGGTTCTATCTTGGGACCATTGCTGTTCCTGATCTTTATTAATGACCTAGAGACATCCAACAGCTCCCAGAAATATATAAAATTTGCAGATGACACAAATATATTAATAAAAGGTAAAACGGCTGTAGAACTACAACATGAAATACAGAATTGCACTTCACATATTGAAGAATGATTCACCAGTAACAATCTTGTTATTAATATTGAGAAAATAGTCACAAAGCACCTTCATACCGTACAAAATAAACATCCTCTAACCTCCACTATAAAAATCTTTAATAAAAAATTAGAAACAGTAAAATCAACCAAATTTCTAGGCATATCAATTCAAGATAAGATGAAATGGGACACATCCATAAAATACATTAGCAAGAAGTTAAACACAATATGCTATGATGTAAGGATACATGCTAGGTGTACAACAAAAGAAACATTAAAAATTTGTATTATGCCCAAGCAGAGTCACTGCTGTGATATGGGTTAATTTTTGGGGGGAACTCACCAGAAAGCAGACACTGTTTTGTAGCACAAAAGAGGATCATATGGTCAATTGAAAATGCAACACCCAGGAAATCTTGCAAGCCGCTTTTTAAAGCGCTGCAAATACTACCATTGCCATGTCTGTACATCCTTGAGATAGTTACTTATGTTAAGAAGATTTCAGTAGCACAAAACAATTTAATATATACAAACAAATCACTTCAAAGACATGACACAATACAAACACTTGACCTTTGTAGTGAGCAGCTATGAACAACTCTCTCACAAAATGGACCTCTTCAAATGGGGAAAAAATTGTACAACAAACTTCCTCACCATATCAAAACAATCAAAGAACACCAGAAGTTCAAATTGGCTTTAAAATTATTTATAAGATAAATGTTATTACACTGTCAGTGAACATCTGTCAACTTAAACTTAATGTCATGTTTTCTCACATATAACTACTGTAACGATTGTCACCTATTGTATGATGTTGATTGTATTATTATTTAGACATGCTAAAAACTACTTAATAAATGTAATATAGTAATGACTCATTTTTGTTGTGATGTGCTGTAAATATGTATGTGTATATAGAAATCTGTAAAAAAACTTGTAAGCAATATCCTATATCAATAATTTGATGAAGTGGATGCTTATGTAAAATAAATAAACAATAGTTAATCGTTTACTTGTTGTGCATGAAAGATATTGCTTGCTTTGGCCTAATGTGAGATTGAAAAGATCCGAAATCTTTGATTGTTGATATCCACCTGTAGTGCAGGATAGATTGAATAGTGGCAGCTATGTTAAGTTTGCAAAGAAGACAAATGTGAATGCAAAATAAGTCGTGATGGCAAATTGATCGGCAGTGTAGCATAGCATTAGCGTTTCCAATTTTTTGACATACTGTATTATTATTATTATTATTATTGTACTTTCATTCCTGTACATAAACATACAGGTGGGTTTGAAATACTTAAAGCACATTTAGTTATATAAAGTAAAAGTGCAAGATAATCACAAGGGTCACCATTGGTCAGTTGTACATCATGTGGCATTCGGTAGCCATTTCTGGGCCAACCTATCACTACCTATTTTGCAGAAAAGTACTAATTTATATCAAAGCTATGCATCGTAAAAGTTCGTTTTCTATTGAGTAAATAGCTTATTAAGTCGTTTTATAGTATAGAATCAAAGCCTCCACAGGCCAGCTTCGTATTTAAATTACTGTGGTACAGTGAGTAAATTCTGTGCCTGAGGAAAACTACAGTTAACTTACGTTTACCTATATATTTGTCTTTTGCATAATAAACAAATAACTGTGGAATTCTATTGTCGTATTTAATATAACTTAGAAATATGTGATTACATTACTGTGTAAGAGTTCTCTAGTTAAACAGATGTTATAGTGTAATCGGTAGCGTTATTGCTTCTTAAACGAAGGAAAAGCTGGCATGGATTAGATCCCCGCTAATTGTTGCTGTTTGTTTTATTTCTTTTTCTACTTCTCTGATATGTAACAATACAAAATGAATTATACTTCATGACCAGTGAGAATTTTAATTTCATCAGTTTTTTATGAGACCATTTAGAACAATTGTTTTTCAAAGACAGCTAATACCCTCACTGATATTGTAATGCGACCTTTTCCCCACTCTTATTACTCCGCTAGCAAAAATTTCAGTGTCATACCATTAGTTTTAGCTCAACTCCTGATAATGTACATTAATGACTCAACATAAAAAATTCAACTGGTTATAAAGATATGGGTCCAAATTGCAGTGGTCATCGGTCCCTAGATTTGCATACTACTTCAAATTATTCAAAGGACAACAAACACACAGCTCTGATTGGGAGCAGCCATGTGCTCTAAAGCAAAGTGCCTTAGGGGGCATGACCATTCGTATGTCACGATTCAACAGTCCAAATGGGGAAGAAATGCGGAATGTCACAGATTGTGTTTGTATACGTTCACTTATGAAACAGTGAAACTGTGTGGCTGGCTGTGGTGGCCAAGCGGTCTGCGGCGCATCAGTTACGGTCTTCACGGCCACTACAGTCGGGGGTTCGAATCCCCCCTCGTGCATGGATATTTGTGCCGTCCTTAGTAATAGCTACTTCATAAGTAGTTTGTAAGTTTAGGGAGCCCGTAGTTAAGACCCATAAGCTCTATAAACATTTGAAACCGTGTGAGCTAAGAAACCACACTACTCTAATTTGGGGGCATGGCAGTGCGCCAATTTGCAATTTCCTTGTAACTCTTTGGTACATCATTAACAAATGTTTCAGTATTCAGAGCTAGAATAGGATAGTCATCCAAATATTTAGGAGGTTTCCTCTTCCTGGTAGAACGCCGTACTACTTCGTTTTCTGTTTCCTCTTCATCACTGGTCAGTTCTGGTATCGGCATTCTTCCATGATCCTCATCAGTTGATTTGACATCTTCTTCAGTGAATCTAGCTTCTTTGTTGTCTTTGTGTTCCTTCTCTGAAGGTTGATGCACTGGTTCTGTAACCCAGTCGTCTACTAGTGTACTTTCAAAGTCAAATCTTCCTTCATTAAAAAAAAAAAAAACAACATTCCTTCCTGTAATTATTTTTCCTTTCTCTGGACATCAAAGTCTGTAGCCATTTGCACAGTAGCCAGTAAAGTAGAACTTCAAGGAATTCCTGTCAAACTTTCCTGTTCTCAGTTTCTTTGCTTCCAGCAGATAAGCAATACAATCAAATACTCTCAATTTAGTTAAATTAGGTTTCTCATTATACCACAAAGCTGCAGGAATCTTTCCATCCAAGGTAACAACAGTAGGACTTCTATTGAGTAGGTATATGACAGTACGAACAGCTTCGGACCAAAATTTCTTGCACAATTTATACTGAAGTATCAAACAAAGAGCTTTCTCAATAAGAGTTCTGTTCATTCGCTCTGGTACACCATTTTGCTGAGGAGTATATCTGATTGTACACTCCAACTGTATACCTTGTTCTTCAGAGAATTGCTTCAACTCATTTGACATGTATTCACGACCATTATCGCATTAAAATCTACTGATCTTTAAGTTAAAATGGGCTGTAGACATGGCATGAAACATCTTCAAGTAGCTAGTGATTTCTGACTAAGATTCCAGTGGGTAGGCTATAGTGAAATGTGTAAAATCATCAACAAATTTGAGTACATGCTTCTTTCCATCAAATGATTCCGGTGAGATTACCACACACACACAGGTCACTGTGGATCAACTCAAGAGGTCTAGTGGCATGCTTCCTCGTATGATTATATGATAGCTGTGACTGTTTTTCTTCGACACAATACGAGCATTGATCCAATTTCATACTGGAGACGTTTAATATTGTCATAACTCAAATGACCTAATCTGCTGTGCCACATTTGTACATTTGTTTCAGTAGAAGCAACTGACAAGGCTTTACACTGTAAAAGGTTTAAAACGTATATCTGAGATTCATTTCTATTTGCAATAGCAATTACTTCTTTTCCCTTTTTATTAAACCTTGTCCCTTTTCAAATGTGATACGAAAATCATTCATTTCAAGTTTTCTAACTTACAGCAAATTATAATTCAGATCAGGCACAGATAAAACATCTTTAATTGTAATCTTAAGTTCCTTTCCTTTTACCATACTAGTGACTTTAATTTCACCCTTTTCTTTGGCCTCAATAAAAATACCTCACTTTGCTACTTTCACTTTAATTGGTTTTTCCAGTTTCTTCAAATTACTGAGAGGTATGCTACTGTTAATCAACTGTTCTGTTGCTCCAGAGTCCAAGAACCAGTTGATATTGTTTGCTGATTGATCTTCACTTGATGCTGCAAAACAAAACCCATCTCCCTGTTTAGTGTCAGCCACATCCAGCAGCCAATTTTTCATAAAACTCAGCGTCAAGTCTTTCATTGAGCGTATTTCAGTAGCTATAACAACTACGTTATATTGCACTGGCTTCATTAAAAGTAGACGACACACAATGTCCTTTTCTTCAATGGTAGTGCCAGTCGAACGTAAATCTCGTATTAATTTATCAAACTTCAAAAAGTGATTAACTAATAAATCATTTGTTGCATCAAACTTCATAGTTAATAGAAATTTTCTGAGCAAAATTTGACTATCAACTCCTTTCCTCTCAAATGAATTACACAGAGAAATCCATAAATCAAAGGATATTATCTTTCGCATATTTCAGATGACTGTCAGATATGTGTTGAATAAGGTAAGACTTACATATCCAAGCTTGTTTTGCCAGTTTGGGAAATCGTGTTTCCTCTGCTGCACACTGTACATTTGTCTTACTGTCAGTAAATTCCACTTTGTCAGATAATTTACCTGCACAAATTGTAAAAGTTCCACTTCAAAGAGAAGAGTTTCTACCCTGAATTTCCAGTTAGTGAAATTTGTGCTATCGAACAAGGGAATATGATATTTTTCTATTTCAGTTGCCATCTCGAAAATATTTACATGATAGTCCACTCTTGGACACGTATTTTATTAATAATTCCGTTATAAAACTTTTCTGGGCCCATAATATGATAAGTTTACTCTTAAATAACACACTAAATTGCAGAAAAAGTTCACTTATTAACATCAGACTTCATTTTTAAAAACTGTGAAACAGAATCTCACAGCAATGCAAATTATGCGCTTTTAAGATCGCTGTCAGAGATACTGCTAGTCTACAATCTTTAAATTGCGCTCTCAACAATAAATCTAGAAACCTGAATTTTCGGTTAAAAAAAGTATCCACTATATCTAGCTATATTTCCAAATTATACTATGCTACACCTTATAGTTTAAGAAATATTAGCAGTCGAAAATCGCTAATTCTGTCACTCACTGACTCTCCAATCATCAAAATTCGAAGGTACTTCTAGCAGACACACAAACGTCAAATTTTGTATTTCGATAGTGTTTAGCCTGTAATGGACAGAAAATTTCAAACATCTATAAATATTAATTCCATTATCGAATATATTTTCGCTTGATGGAAGAGTACCAGCTATCTTAACATTATAAACGATGTCCGGGTAATGGTTTTGTGGTACAGTAGAGCGATGGGTTCACGTCTGGGACATCACGGGTTCGATTCCTGGTGCCACAACGTTTTTAACTTTTTATTTTAACGTATCCAGCGTCTTATTACTAAGTGAAGAGTTGTCAGAAGTGACATGTGGCACCTGATTAGAAAATGAATAATAACTGGTAAGATATAGCTTAAATTGCTGCAAATGGAAATAGTACCAATGAGTCGTACATTCTGGCTTGATTTGAGCTACAAATGAGGAAAAAATAGCTCATAATATCGAAAAGTCCATTATATGACACGGGGTAAAAACGTTAGACCAGGAGCAAAAACGTTAGATGTTGATTTCAAAGCACAACACAGCAGAGATAAGGAGACACTGTAGATCTGGGAAACGCACATTCTATGTTATCTATGGTTTGTGCCACAGAGTAAAAACTCTCTAGAGTGAGTATTGCGTTCTGTCTTCTCCAGAAGGTGATGGTTCTGCTCATGTTATCAACATTAAGATGGGATTCACGCGTGATATTATTATATAAATACATGAACTTGTAAACTGAAGTACCGACTTTCTACAATAAATTTATCAGGAGGCAGAGCTGAGACCATTAATCAAAAAGTTAACTTCCTTAATCATTATTCTGTTACTAAAAAAGTTAACTTCGTTATTCTGCAGACAATTGAATGGAAGTTAACATTAATCGTTAACTCAGAACAGTATTGTGCAGGCACGAAAAATCACATTCATTTTCTGAATTTATATGTTTATGTTGTTATATTATTGAAATCAACAATTAAAAATAACGTATTACGCTCCCTGGTATTTCAGAAAAATGTTTTGGATACGCAAATTTAAATAGGGCTTAGAGTCAAAATAAAAACTAGTATTACTCGGCCAGTCTGTGAGCGTAAATAAATGATGTCTAGGAAGGAGGAAGGAAGCTTAGCTTTTGTTTGTAAATCTATCGGACCAAACTGTGTGGTCATCAGTCCGTAGCTTACAAACTACTTATACCTAGGTAAACTAACCTACGGACAAATACACACACCCATGCCCCAGGGTGGACTCGAACCTCCACGGCGAGCAACCACGGGAAGCTTAGGGTTTAACGTCCCATCAACAGCATGGTCAACGCTCGGATTTTCGGGGAAGGATTTCGGCCATGCCCTTTGAAAGGAACCAACATGGCATTTGCCTGGAGCAATTTAGGGAAATAATTGAAAACCTAAATCTGGATGGCCAGAGGTGGATTTGAACCACCATCCTCCTGAATGCTAGTCTAATGTCTTACCACTGCGCCACCTTCCTCGGTCAAATGATCTCTAATCACATACTATAGCGTCATTTGCTTTGGGGAAAAAGTCTTTTGTTCTTTGAAATGATTTTTCTTCTTGTATAAACAGAAGAATTTTTGTTTGTCATTTGTTATGCTCGCAGCTGGCTGCCACAATATAGTGCCACAGTAATATATAAATCTTTATTTTTAGCAATAAAATACAATTTACAGCAGACTCAAAATATATAATTTCACTGAATGTCATTTCCTATAAAGTGCTTATGTCCTTTAATAAACATTAGCATATTAAAATTCTCGTCTGACACATTTAGGTGTCAAAATATCTTTTCCCCGGAAAAAAATCATCCGATTTGATGGTATAGCACTATTATATTCAATAAAGAGATTTACTAAAATATTTTCCCCAAGAAATACCACATCGGTAAATGAGACGTTGGATTTCATGTCCAGCCACATCTTCGCTAGACTTTTGGCTTCATTTTGAACAGGCTTACGCTAAGTTGTGGGTTTCCCCTGGGCCCCCATTTCCGCTGTTTGGGTCTTGGCGACACCATTTAGAAGATTCAACTCATAGCCTGGACGTAGCTAAATACAGAAGGGACCTGCACTAAAATGAACATAATTTAAGCGGCAAGACATTTGTCATAAGAAGTGGGTACAAAAGTAATGGATTAACGGACTTGGGGCAAATTAACAGAGGTTAAAGAGTCTGTTAACGTTTTGTTTAAAATGAACTTAAAAGTTAATCTGTTATTCAAAAAGACACCTTCGTTAATTAACGATTAATCGACTTGTGCCTTGCTCTGTCAGGAGGCCAATGAAACTAACATAATTGGAAAGTTGATTTGCTTTAGATGTGCACAATACAATAATCAGGCATGAACATAGCCATTAAGAGTGGTAAAATGAAGTAGATGTTTTAAAATCCATAGCTAGTATCACGATTTAAATTCTCCAACTCTAATAAAAAGTGAACGTCAAAAATTGAAGTACTACCACCTTCTGCCCTATAGATGATCGATTTTAGAAAACCATCGATGGTAACATCAATGTTAATATCAATTCAAAGAGATGATGTACGATGAACATGAAAGGAAAACACCGACGTCCGATAATATCAATGTTTTTGGTGAAAAAACAATCAAACAAGTCCACATAACGTGTTCCATTAAATTGACTCCCCATGAACAAATGTTGGCGAACTTCAGACATTGGTTTTTGAGTGTAGTAAGACACTCCACTCGCAATATGCGAGATATGAGGCATTATATATTGATTTAGTTTTATCTGTATGTAAAATTCTAAGTGTCTATGTTGTACATGAGGCCCCAAATATCTATTAGTGTGTTCTGTGATGTGCTCCCACTGGTCCTGGCTTCCACAGAATGAATGAAACTTTGTATGTAAGAACGTTTAGGAAGTGCTAGGCGCGCCTCGTCTGTTTTGTGTCGTCGTTTCTTTCCAACTCTGGGCATTGAATGTCCCTGGGCGAGAAGTAGGTTTGCCAACCGCTGAGCAGAACCCAGTCTTAGCAAAGATTCCTAATGTAGCTTGCTCTTAACCTCCTTGGCTGGGGGTTGGCCAGGTCACCTGCCTGACAAACGGTGACGCTCTCTGGGCTCCCCTCCACTACCCCTCCTCGGTAACGGCTAGGCAGTGGTCAAGAGAGATATTAATTCGCTTCTTGGTTCCTGTTAGGGTAAGTACCTCTGGGTTTGGTTCTGCTATGGCCTCGTGGCTCGACTTAGTTCAGGCTCCAAAGTCGTACTTGTGCCTTTTTGCGAGTTTAATTCGGGGAGTAGCAGATACACTATGTGTAGTAGTGAGATTTTGCTTAATTTCATGCAGGATTGCTAATTTTATGTCGGTTTTGCTGAAATCTGATTCCGAGGCTCTGATGGTGTTTCGTTAGCATAGTTCTTGCACTTTATAACTTTTAAATGATTTCTTCGCATGTTTAAATATGTTCAGTGTCTTTCGCGTTCTTATCGTAGTTGAATTGTAATATTTTCGGGGACTCGCGGTGCCTATACTGTTCGTACTTTGTCGACAGAACGTGGACGATATCAGACTAAGCCTTCAGCTTATCCATCATTCAGTGCACATGTGGTTAATAATTGTATAGCTAATTTGCTAATGTGTTTTCTAGTGAGTGTGGCGTGATAATTTTCCCCGAAAACGGTCCATTCTAACTTGTAATCTGTGTACTTGTCGGCATACATGTGCGCCGATTAGCGTGTTCCCTGTAGTGGTAATTACCATTAAATAGATATTTTTCCTCTGTGTAGAAAGAACCGTTGCACGACGTCTATCGTGTTTTTAATCTTCATGAAATAGAATTATTTCACTTCTCTGAATTTTTGTGACTGAACTCTGTATTGTGCTGTAGCAATCTGTAACCTTGCTTATCTAATAGATATCATTCCTCTGATCAGAAAGAATGGTTACACGATATATTTTGCGATCTTATTCTATTTGAAATTGATCTTGTTAACATTTTTCATAGTTTGTGTTCTGACTTAGTAGAATGCTGTATTGATCTAAGAACTTTAACCTTCTGTAGTTATCTTCTCCCTATGCTAAACGAACGCCAGAGCGACTGTTTTTAGATATTGTTTAATGAAATCTTGATTTAATGTATAGTTAGAAGTTCTAGGGAAACTTTAACTTTCATCTGTACACTGCACTTTGTGGTCTTAAACCAAGTGCGTTTGTTTCTGATAGTTGATCATGAGCCTAAACCACTAGCTTGACACGTTATGGAAGCGAGGTACTATTTCAATGTGCGCAAGTGAACCTTCGATCTGCATTTTCCACATTGCTTGGCTGTCATCTTGGTGTAGGGTACGTGGTAAGTACCTGCATGGCGTGGCGTATGAATCGGTGTGTGAACCGTTCCCCCCTATGAAACGTGATCGTAAATTAACCTGTACTCAACCTTGCAGGTGGGCAATTTTAGGGCCATGTAATTGTGGATATTTTGAGTATTTTGGAAGGTGTGTTTTTATCGTAATTTTTAAAAAATGGTATCCCCCTTGTTGTTCTTGTTTTGAACAATACATTAATGTGTTAAACTATAATCCTTTTGTGCTAATTTAAATTCTCCCCTCATCATTTATTTTGGATTAATGTGGGGTAGTTTGTTCATGTATCTTGTGTCTCTGCTCCCTTCTGGAGTACAGAATATTTGCGTTTCCGATGCCAACATTTATTTTTGATTTAGATCCATGACTGCGGATCATTATTTAATTGTGTGCAGTTTGCTCTAAAGATTACAGTATAGGTAGAACTGTTTGCTTAACTTATAGAATCAGTTTTGCTTAAGGAAACTGTATACTTCCGCCGCTGTGTGAATATCGCCGTAATTAGATTTTGTGAGCAAGCAATCAATTGTTAACTTCACAAACACGGCTAGTTAACAAACAAATGAACAGCGGGCGAGTTTCACTTGGCGTACTGCTGCCAGGATTCGTCCTTCTGGCGTGTTCTGGTATTTTTCGTTTATTATGTTATTAATTCAAATATCCACCCGTCCCCTGCAATTGTGCGAGTGTGTGAGGACAATAGTGCAGCAAGCGCTTAAATTTGTGTCTTTCTCTTTCAGCAGTATATTTTTGTGTATTTTGGGGGAGTGTATTCATTAACGGCAATTTTCATGCCTTCAAGAACGTGTGAAATTTTATTGAAGCACCCGTGTTCTGCCACGTGGGTTGCTAGGCTGTTGCTTTGTGTTTCCGTCGTTGTATTCGCTGTAAGAATGAAATGGATAGTTCTATAGCTTAGGCGATTGAAACGCGTAGGCGCGCAGCAATGAAAGAACAAGAGAGTAAAAGAGACAGGTAGCTTGAAACTGAAATTAACGCGGTGTTAGATTATCGGGGAGCCCTGTCGTTTGAGAACATGGGAAACACAGAATTTACACTCACCGGAAGCCGTGGCGCGCCTAATATGTTAGCGCTTGAAAGCGAGTCGCGTCCGCTTGGGGACAAAGTAGTGGCTGGCCCGGCAGCTAAATTGGATGCTCTACCCGCCCCAGCAACAGTGGCAGCCCCGTGAACAACGATCTAGCAATTTCATTGCCCACCTCATTGAAATTCGAAGCGCGATAGGTGGAATTAAAACACAAGTAGCCGGTGTATAGACGCGACAGGACGAGGTTCTCGGTCACCTGGATGAGGTGGCGAAGGTAGTATTCGAAAGGATTGAACAGAACGCCAACGCCATCAAAGTAAACCAGGAAGAGATCGGCAAGGGTCGACACGGTAGAGGTGCGCACCGACAGTATTGTAACGAGCGTTAATGAGGTGAAAGAGCGCGTCGACAATGCAGAAGCACGTGTCGGCGACGTGAGTAACCAAGTTCATACAATTGAGGCGCGCGTCGGTGTAGTGGCCGGCCGCGTTGATGAAGTGATCTCTTCTGTTGGTGCCGTAGGAGGATGTGTAGGTACGGTGGAGTCTGAGATTGTTCAATTGAAGAACCAGCTCGGGGACATCACCGGCTGAATGAATGAAATGCAGGTCGCCGGCGGAGAGCCCGCGCCTAGTAGCCACGCAGTTACCGTGCGTGAGCGGACGGATAAGCGACCATCTGAAGCGATCAGTAATGCTTGCTGTGGCTACGGCGCTGAATCTGATAAGGACGATTCGGCTTTTGAAGATGATGAAGTTGCGCATCATCCACGTCCGGTGAGCTGTCCGAACAAGGCGAACTGCAGTAGCCGAGAACCAGCTTCTGCCTTTGACTACAACCAGTTTCTCACCGTGTGAATGTTCGAAACCTTTCACAACACTCCCACAGGTATCCACCTCTGCGCTTGGCTGGATCAATTTGAGTACAGCCTCCCTCCAAATTGGCCAGAGTGTAATAAAATAGACTTTGTGGTTGGGTTGCTTGAAGGTGAGCCCGCCATAAGGATGCGCGCATTGATAAGAAATAGGATCGATTACTGGGGGTTCCGTGAGCATTTTCTCGCGTCCTACTGGTCTGAAACCCATCAGGATCGCGTGAAACATAGCGTCTTAATGATGCCGCATTTCAACCCCTTCCAGTACTCAACCCCTAGTGAGTTCGTGCAGGTGATGCTTATGAAGAACCAGTTCCTGGATTTTCCATATCCGATACCTGAACTAATTAGAATCTGCTTAACGAAGTTGCCGAGGAGATTGCGCAACGCCATCATTGCCGGAAGATGCAAAGATGAACTTGAGAAATTTCAGGCGATGCTAGATGAGCTCGAGTTTGATTATGAGCCGCCGGCAAGTAGTTCAAATTCGAGCGGCAGTTTTAAAAGGAACGGGTATCAGGGACAGCAATGCAAGTACGCAGAGATCGGCAGGGCAAAACGAGCGCCCGAGTCCGTACGACGGTGCATGGCAGGAAAGGAAAGGTTCCGTGCTAGAAAATCAGGGGCGCAAAAGGAAATGATGGGGTAATAGTAATGGTAGAAACGGCCATCAAAACCGTGTACACTGGACAAGGCCGCCGACACCTTCGCAAGGCGTCGAGGTGCGATCGCCTGAACCCTGACACAATAAAGGCCAATTCACACTGTCCGTCACGTCACCGTCCGTCAGAACATTCCGCAATGTATTTCTAATGGCGGCATTCACACTGTCCGTCACGTCACGTCAATGTCCGTCAAGCTTTCTCGAGAAGAATGTTTTGACGGAACGACCGTCTGCTAACATCGGAAGTTAACCTATTTTCGTTACGCGAATTACATGTTGCAGTCGACGATTGCACTGTTTATATGCAAATGTGTCTTATTCATCTTTGTGTTGTTGTTGTACCTCGTTTTAGGGGTAAATCTCAATTGTTTCATGACGACTTAAATATTTTTGTCAATTGAATGTCCCCCTAAAATCGAGGTCGGATATCTGAAACCAAAAAATGGTTTATGTTACGTAACATTGTGACAGAAACGACTGAAGCAAACCGTTTATTTGAATAAGATTGTAATTTGATTACGCATTTTTCATTAAATAACACTTTAAATGAAAATGTCAGTTCTAATGAAAGACAAACATTCAGTTGTTTACGACGGTATTAACAATGTCAGCGAGCAAATCGTAATGGATAAAGTATACAGGCGCTATTTATGCTCTTACAAGGAATGGTTTGATGTCTTCATATGTTTATTTTTCGCTTGAAAATAGATGTCGATGTTTTGAAATGTTGTTTCAGTTCCCAGTAAGTTGGCCAAAAACATACACTGTAAAGTTTTCTTTGGCCGTTAATAACATTTTAGCGTTGTTGTTCCCCCTTTATAGTATTAAACCATGACTTTCTACATAACAGATCGCCACTCATAACCTCACTTACAACATCGCGTATTGAGATGAACGAATTGACGTGACGGACACGGACGGACAGTGTGAATACAACCTGACGTGACGGTTCCGTGACGTGACGGACAGTGTGAATTGGCCTTAAACCCGAAAGTCTGCCGGGTCCGTCTATTTCGAAGGAATGACGACCTCCCTCCGTTGCTGAACGTTCGGTGAACTTAATCGAACATGCAACGGAACCGGCAACAAAAATTATGGACATGCAAGAGGTTTTTCTAGCGGAGGAATTGATTGTGACTACGACTACGGAACGTGTAAACCATTTAAAATTTGACGACCTACGAGAGGTTCTTCTGGAGGAGGAGACACACACAACAGGGGCGACAGTACAACCCGTCCTGGAAATTGAAGTTCAGGGAGTGAAATTACGGTGTACATTAGACACGGGAAGTATTATATCGGTAATGAGCGAGGATGCTTTTAACCGATGCCTGGCAGTAGGTTCTTGGCCAGTGCTACCTCTTCAACGCACCAAGGTTAAAGGAGCTATGGTTGGACGGAGCGTAGAGGTTAAGAAGCAGGCCGAAATTCACTTTAACTGCCAAGGCTATACTTTTGTCACCAATTTTATAGTTGTGCCATCGCTCACTGTGGATGTGTTGCTCGGCGTTTTTAGCAGCGCACCAGGCCACACTGGACTTTGGAGAAGGTGAAATCCGCCTGTTACTTGATGGGTCAAACATAAAGTTAAAATTTGACGAATGCACTACGACGTTGATTTCCGATGGTCCCTCGTCACTTTCTCTCTGACTTCTTAAGCGATTATCGGGCAATATGTGGTGCCGCCCCGGTAACCTCTGATTGCGGTCAACCGACGCTATTGTTGCTAATTCGGATGAACAAGCCGACATTGCATCCGCGATTGAACAAAAGATCAGTTCGATAGAAGACGCCCCACCTCTGGCTAAGGCTGAAATGTCCCGCATTTTGCATAAACATGCTTCAGTTTTTTCTTATGGCCCCGGTACCATTAAGAACTTTTGTTATCAATTCAAAGTGCGGGAACATACTAATTTTTTTGTCAAGCCATACGGTATACCGTGGGTGTACAAAGACAAGGTAGCAGAGGAAATTAAACGAATGAAAAAGGATGACGTAATTGAAGATGCTGTGAGCTCTTACAACAGCCCCTTATTAGTCATTCCCAAGAAAGACAAATCAATACGACTCGTCCTCGATTCACGGCAGATAAATACCATTATCGTGCCCGAGACAGATCGGCCACAGACGCTAGACGAGCTTCTGCAGAAGTTCCACGGTGTCCGTGTGCTTTCGTCGATTGATATGCGTGCCAGCTACTGGCGAATTGAGCTCGACCCTGCTTGTCGCCCGTACACGGCATTTCTATGTTTCGGGAAGTGTTACCAGTTTAGGAAACTTCCGTTCGGTTTGAACATCAGTTCCGCTGCCTTCATTCGTGGCGTTAAAGCATCCTTCCTGAAAAAGTGCGTAAACGCATCACCACTTACGAGGACGATGTGTTAATTGCAGAAGAATCATGGGAAGGCCACAATGAAGTGTTAGAGGAACTACAAGGTGTCTTTGCAAGTTCCGGTGTTACTGTTAACTTAGGAAAATCAGAGATTGGTCGTCCCCAAGTTAATTTCCTTGGGCACATTAATACGGGAGACGGCATTCTGCCGGATCCCTGTAAACTCAATGCGATTGGATGCTTCCCTATACCTACCACTAAGAAGCAAGTGCACTAATTCCTCGGCCTTATAAATTTGTATATACGTTTCTTATCACTTGATACCTTGGCCACCCCATCCTTCTGCGCACTCACCTGTAAGAACAAGCCTTGGAAGTGGGACGCAAACGCGCAATCAGAGTTTGAAAGCTTCAAGCGTGCGCTTTGTCCGCGCCCGTACTCTCACACCCTGACCTCACTGAGGACTTCTGTCTTGGAACCGATAGTTCAAGGACGGGAATACCTGCCGTGTTGTTCCAAGAGATTGAGGAAGACAGGGTAATGCGCAGGAAGACAACTGTGTTTACGTGCCGCGTTCTCACCAAGTGCGAGATGAATTACTCGGTGACAGAGCTGGAAGCCCTTGCCGTCGTTTTCGGATTCACGAAGTTCCGTCGATTTCTCTATGGCCGTACGACGAAAGTGTATACTGATCACCGTGCTTTGCAGTTTTTAATGTCGGATAAGCTGGCGCACAGTCGGCTGGCCAGGTGGGCGCTATATCTCCAGGAGTTTCATTTCACGATCGAACACATACCCGGGAAAGAGAATGTAGTGCCAGACGCTCTCTCTCGTTACCCAGTAGGACTGACTCAAGGGACGAACGATGAACTTAATGACAATAATTTCAGTTTGCTGTATTTGCGTTGCATAGCCTTTGAAAATTTCATTCCACAGCTCCCTCCAAGACATAGTGTGAGAGCAGGACTAAGGCCCCATCCTGAAAGACGTAAAGACTAGATGGAATGACAATAACAATCCGTCGATCAGGAATTACTATCTAGTTAGGCGTAACATTTTGTATCGACGTAGCGATCCCAGCAAGTCCAACTGGGTTATGTGCATTCCAGATGAATGGGTGAATAAACTCATCTGGTATACACACCTGAGCTACACCCACTATGGCCCACGTAAATGTTACATGGAACTCCGTGATACCTGCTACTTCATAAATATGGAAAAGAGGACCCGCAGGGTTCTAGCAACCTGCAAGGTCTGTCAGAAGGCCAAGCCCGCCACTATGTCTCACCACACCCCTTTGTTTCCTATCATTCCTTCTCGTTTACGAGAAATGGCTGCCGTGGACTTATTCGGGCTGCTTCCACGGACAATAAACGGGCATTCCTACATTTTTGTTGCCGTCGAGTTAACTTCAAAATTTGTCACCTTCACCCCATTGAAAAAGGTCATCAGCAAATCTGTATCGCGGTCTTTTGTAACTCATGCCGGGCACGTCGAGAAGGTCATTTCAGACAATGCTTCTCAGTTTCGCTCTCCTATCTGGGAAAGGACGCTACAGCGGAGACGTATTAAACTGATTTTCATTTCTGTCTGTCACCCACAGTCAAACCCGTGCGAACGTGTAATGAAGGAACTGGGGAAGTTGTGCCGCTTGTATTGTCACCACTGGCGTAGCTATCATAGGGCTAGGTGGGGCAGCGCCCCGGGGCCCCCGAGCTCTAGGGGGCCCCCTGGGCCTCCGACCTTTGTAAAAAGTACAGTAGACTATCGATTTTTTGTTTTTGCTCTCCCACCCTACTGTCCATTATCTCCACCTGCCCTCAAACCAAGTTTCCCCACAGTAGCCGCATTGGGCCACCGGGTGGCGGAACATTGCTTCTAGTGTGGCCTTCACTAGACGTCACTTGGTGGTGCTGCTGATCTTCCAAGTCGCCACTTGCTGTGTACAATAATCGGCACACTTCAGTCGGCGTTGCAGCAGAAGCAGAGGCAGCATCAAAGCTGCTCACAGCAACAACTGCGCCTTCTCAGTATAGCGGCGTGCCGCTTAGCACAGTGCGAATGATCGAGCATCTCCAAATACTGAATAAATACATTTACTCTACAGTACTACTTATTGGCAAATAGAAATGTACAGTTTGATTATACGAATAAACGGTTTTCCGAACATCCATGTCTCCCAATTATTTCCGATAATCGACGATCTACTGTATATAATATTTTAGTTGAATGAAGGATTTTCAACTTTTATTAACTTTTTGAACCCTGAGCAACAACCTCAAACGCATGAAGTGAAATCCAAATATTATTCCCACCTCACAGTATAAACATAACAATATCACTTGCTTGTTCACTATGACGCGACCCTGCTACCGTTAGAGTATTGACGGTTGAAGTTGGAGTTGCCATGGCGACAATCTTTGCGATATAACAATAAATGGCGGCGAATTACAAGCAGTATGAATATGAAGCCTCAGCAATGTATTATTACAGAACGGTATTATTATGGTAACTAAACTGTTTGTATAGTGAATTGCCCCAAGGGAGTGCCCCTTAATCATAGATCCCAATGAAGTGCTGTAACCAACTGCACTCTGCTATGCATGCATGAAGAAAATATGGTTACTTTGTCACAATAGTGAATTGTGCATTCTAGACGCTGCCCTAACCCCAGTCATAATAAGCGAAGATGTCGATTTAAGTTATTTTACTTATTACTTCATACAGCCTGGTAGCGGCACGGTTCAATACAAAGTGTTTCATCACACAAAATCCGGCAACTTCCTTTTGCTGAAACCATCCTACACGAATATTTCCCCTATTTTCTTTCTTTGACTGGGCTTTAAACGAAATAAGTCTGATCGGTATGGAGCATGGGGTCATTTTAGCTGCATGTCCTGCCCAGGTCCAACTCTATCTCTCGGCAAAATTTCATTCAAATGCATCCAGTAATTTTCGCGTAAAAGCATACCAAACAAACAAACTTTTACAGTTATAACTATATTATCTGCTGTGTGACACATAATTTACTTAGCAGTATTTTGGTTTGCCTTATTATTTCTTACAGTGGGCGGTAAGGAGCTGAAGAAATACTTTTGCATCCGTATACAGTTTTAGTTTAAAGAGGGCCCCAATGTAATTTTTGCCCCGGGGCCCTTGGTGACGTAGCTACACCACTGATTGTCACCGACGTCATCGTATGTGGGATCAGTACATGCAACGTTTCCAGCACATTATCAACGAGCTCCTGAGTGATTCAACATGTATGCCGCCAAAGCTCATTCTGAAAAATGAATACGTGGAGGACAAGGTGCGCAAGGTGGTGCCTTTTGATCCACCCATTAAGTTAAGACACGAGGCAGTAGTTGACCTTGCATTAATGAACATCCGTAAGGCCGCAGTTAGAAGACGACAACAAGACAAGGTATGTCGTATTGTGCGTCGATTTGTGGTTGGGGACAAGGTCCTCGTACGATGTCGCAAGCTCTCTAGTAAGCGCAATGCCTTGACCCGCAAGTTTTTCCCAGTATTTGTGGGTCCCTTTCGGGTGAAAAGAATTGCGCATGAAAATGCTGCTGAGCTAGAGACCATTCGGACCAAGAAGTCCCGTGGTGTGCACCACGTCTCTAGCTTAAGATTCTATAGAGAATAAATGTATTAATGTGTATATTTTATAGTATTTATAGGTTCCATTTTCGATGTCTTTTTTTTTTTTTTTTTTTTTTTTTTTTTTGTCTTGTGTATTTATGTGTACTGTGCCAACCAAGGTACCACGAAAATTCTGTCGTAAGGGTTTGTCTATATTTCGTAGCACGTTCAGCGTTGCGTGCGATTCAATAGCTCGGATGAGTAATTTGTACTTGTACTGTTCTGTCAGTGGTGACGCCAGCTATTGTGTCTATTGGAGCACTGGTCGGTATGATTTCTGCTAAGTTTTGTTCAAAAACTTGAATGTTTTGAAGTTCCAAAGCTCTTGTCTTTTGGTCGTGTGTGTGTGTGTGTGTGTGTGTGTGTGTGTATATATATATATATATATATATATATATATATATATATAAGAGAGATGACTTACCAAAAGGACCGGCTCGTCGAGAGAAACAAATAATATCACACACAAACACACATACAAGCTTTCGCCACCACTGGCAGCTTCTTCAGGAAAAAGAGGAAAAAAGGGGAGGAAAAGGGAAGGATATGGGTTTTAAGGAAGTAGAAAAGGAGTCATTCCAATCCCAGGAGTGGAAGGACTTACCTTAGGGGAAAAAAAGGAAGGTAAACAAATACACACACACTCAGACATATCGAAACGCAAACACACCTAGACAGACATTTGGAGATTATATATATATATATATATATATATATATATATATATATATATATATATACACACGCACGCTACTGGGAGACGCAAAGTGTTTTTGCCTGTGTTTGTTCTCCATTTTTAGACAACCCAGCATGCAAGAGAGAAGGAATGGCGCCAGTAGTTAGATGGTAGCTAGTTGCGGTAATGTAGCTTGGGTTAAGGGGTAGATAATGCATGACAGTGTGCGCCTCAGTTGCACAGAGGTAGAGTGCCAGACTACAAATCCAAAGGTCGCGGGTTCGATCCCCGACAGGTCCTAGGATTTTTATCTGTCACTTTCCACTTCTTTCACCTCTGGCAGTACTGCTCATGTGAAAAATACCGAGTAGCACCGTGGTCCGGAACCCACGTTAAACTGTAGGTCCCCCTATAACTGGCTGGTAAGTCAGTTCGAAGGTCGGAGGAAGGCAACGGCATACCACCTCCAAACAGGACCATGCCTAGTAAAGCACTGTGGTGTTCAAACCAATCTTCGGATTGTTGACTGCTTTACCTTTTAATGCATGACAAGTAGCAGCGCAACTCGCCATTGCCAATGTTTGTAGTGCCTTGGTTGTAAAACAACCGCTCAGCCATATTTTAATTCTGCACTTCTGCCGCTCGCACGCCTTCTGCTTGCTGCCTCCCTGTGTGCATGAATCTGTGTATGTATTGACCACATAAGGATAACTACGTTTTCTTTTGGTCTCATAGATTATCACATTGTTTTAATGCTAAAATTTGTGTTCTTGTACTTAGTCTTAAGTGATACGTCTGCTATGGCAGCAGTGATTAATTTTATTTGTTTTATTAAGACAACCATTGTGAGGAAATATATATTTTGTGTGTTTTAAATATGTAATTGTAAAGATCTAAGGAACGTCGTCCTATAGAATGGACAATTACAGGCGATGAGGTTTAACATTCAGAATCTTGTGAAGTGTGAGTTTTGCGCAGACACCTGGGAAACTCCACGCCACCGACAGCGGCAGCACGCACACCGCGGTTCGGCTTGCTCACCACCCGCAAGCCCAGCGCTGCCACCGCCCTTCGTCCCACAGCCGGCTGCCCCAGAGGAGGCCCGCTGTGACGCCGACGGGCAACTGCCGGCAACCAGCTGCGCCAGACAGCACTCGCCATCCTCGCTGCGCCGCTGGCTGGCGTGACCCAAGCAGACACGCACCCGCAGCAGCAGCCGCACCGGGGGCCAGCTGACAGAAACGGCGCGGTCGACGACCCTGGCCCAGCCCAGAGGCGTCCCTGGCTGACAACATTAGGAGAATTGACAGCAACAGAGCTGCAAACAGCACATGATTATTGGATTCATATTGTCCAACAACAACATTTTGCAGTTGAACTGGATGCTCTACATAAGAACTTGCCTCTGCCACAAAATTTTTAAATAGCTCATTTTAATCCATTCTTGGATGATGACCTCATTTGTATTGGTGGACTTCTGAAGTTTGATCATTAACAAGAGAACAATGTCACCCAATTCCTCTTGGTGGACAGCATCATTTCACTCATTTATTAATACAGCAGACTTGCATTCATCTGCACCACCTTGGAGTAAACAGTTTTATCTGAGCTTCGGACAGAATTCTGGATAATTATAGCTTGACAGACAATGAAACGACTTAAAACAGGGAGAAACAGCTAGCATCACATTGAAATCTTTATTTGAATTAAAAGTCGATTTCAGTCAGTGTGTGAGCATCTTCAGTGCTAGAATCGAAACCCTGTCAACACTGACTGAAATCAATTGGTAATTCAAATAAAAATCAACTGACATCCATTGTATACAGTTCTTGTATGTTAACATGCAAACCGCTAGTATTTGTGAGCCCACAGGGATTTGATTCTATCACTGAAGATGGTCAGACACTGACTGAAATCGATTTGATATTCAAATAAAGGTTTCAATGCAATCAAAGCTGTTTCTCCCTGTTTTAATAATTTTAATGTGGTCACTTTGCATTGGATTCCAGATGGAAGCTTGCTCTGTTCAACAAATAGAGGCTCTGTTATCTGCTGAAAGGGTCTCACTATTGAAACCATTTGAAGTCACAGGCATCGATTTTGTTGGTCCAGTACACATCAGACAAGGACATATAACAAAGAAAGCATACATTGTTCTATTCACTTATGCAACAACACATGCCTTATATCTGGAATTATGCTCAGATATGTCAACTGGAAAATTACTTCAAGCTCTACAATGGTTTGTGGGAAGGTGAGTGTCTAGCACAATTTACACTGACAGTGCTACTACCTTCCATTCCACCCACACACAGCTAAAGGAGCCCTGGCAGGCTCTCATGGCCAGCAAAACACGCAAGTACTTTGCTCAGCAATCTATAATATGGAGATTCATTACCCCTGACTTGCCTTGCTGGGGAGGATTTTGGGAATGGATGGTGGGTTCAGTCAAACATTACCTCAGGAAGGTTTTAGGACAATCACAGTTACATGAAGAAGGTCTCAGCACAATCCTCGTCAGCATAGAAGCAGCACTAAATTCAAGAGCAATTACACAAGAAGGAGAAGTAACTGAGCCACCGACACCTGCACATGTTTTTGTAGGTAAGTGTCTGATGATGTTGCCCACAGGTCCGGAACCAACATTCAGGAAGGATTTGTCCAAGGAGTTCCAACGGCAGTAACACATGGAAGAGCACTTCTGGAACAAGTGTAAGAAAGAGTATCTGAACCTGCTCAAAAACTTCCATGAAACTAATCCACCTAGGACAGATACTGGAAGGCTATGTTTGGGTGATGATGTATTTCTCCAGGAAGACGTTCGTCCACATCACATGTCAAAAAAGGCAGAGATACAAAATCTTCATGAGGGAAGAGATGGGAAGATACGAATTGTCACATTATGAACTTTGGAGCGGGCCATAATCTCACAGCCTGTTCAGCTGGTCATTCCTCTTCATCTACATAAATACTCTGCAAGTAACATTGAAGTGCATGGCAGAGGGTTATCGAACCACTTTTATGATATTTCTCTACAGTTCCTTCTCTAATACCTCTGGAAAAAAAGGGAACACCTAAATCTTTCCATTTACGATCTGATTTTTATTTTACTTTGATTATAATGTCTTCTTATGTAGGTGGGTGCTAACAAAATCTGTTCACATTTGAAAGAGAATGTTGGTGAAAGAAATTTCACAAATAGATAATAGGGTTTGTACCCCCCCCCCTTTTTTTTTTGAAGAAAAAACAGTCTCTGAATATAAGGAATCACTGCTTACATGTACACACAGTGTAATTAAAAACTTCAAACAAGTAAAACAACTACACTGTCTTAAACAGTAGGCTCCAAAGAATTAATTTTTACATATACATAAACTTGAAAAAATGAGAATACCTTACCTCACTATTAAAAAATTTCTTCAATAAATCTGATGTTGGTAACATGAACATCTGCTAAATCAATGATATTGATTTTTAGATTGTAGTATGAAAAAGTAACACTCAGTTTCGCCGCATATATACTGAACACTTTACTCACTTTTTGGGAAGGAATTTATTTATTTATTATGTAACACTTGACAAAGCTGTTTTTAAATAAAATAAAAAACACACACACATTTTTAGCTATTGGTCTAGGCCTTCACGAGAAAAAAGAAGCATATGTGATCCTTTTTTCCAACAAAGACCTACCCGACAGCTACAGTTTGCCTGCCTTAGTGTCTTTATGTGCCTGCCACAGCTCTATGTTCGTCTTTGCAGTGAGTTGCAAACTATCTTCGTTATATAGTTTTTTCAGTTAGGTTTTTAGACTTATTTTTTCCTTTGATTTGTTTCTCAATATCACTTACTGTATTTCATCAATTTTTTCCTTAGTTCTTCTTTGGAAAGTGTCTGACTGACAGCAAAGTGCGATAATCATAGTCTTCTCTGCTGTCTTTGACAACTCGTCAGCAGACTGTCTTAGCTTTCCAAACTAAGTTTCTAAACATGATCTATTTTTCTTTAATGATTCCAATTCTTCTTTCGCTTTTCTCTTTCTTTCAGAGACACACTCAGCGTCCTTGGCTTTTATTTTGTCATCAAGATAAAGCATGTCTCTCTTCCTAGCATTACTTGAAGACAAAAGCTCTTTCGACATTTCCACTTTTAGTAAGCCACCACAAAAACTAACATGGTCTTTGATGATTCTCAAAGACATATTAGAAAACTCCTTTAGGTTTTCTACCTCTTAACTTTTTGTTTATTGAGGACCCTATTCTACGGAGGGCTGTCCATGTGGTAATATCAACAGCATTTTCACATCCCATATTTTCATACATTCTTCCTTAAACATATATTTTGGAAAAAATCACCCAATTTAGAATTCTGGTACCTACAATCAAAGCTGGAAAAAGTGTTACAGAACTCTTTCTTTGATACCATATTTCTTGGGTTCAGACAAGAAACAAATCTAATTAGAGGATACTTTACTGGAGATTGTTCTACAACTTTTTTTTAATAAATGCAATTGTAAACTTCATAGATTCATTTTTTAATTCTAATGTGTCCCTCTTTGTTGCCTAGTTGGTATTTAGAAGCTCCTTCAATAATCGGTTCCTGACAAATCCTAAGCTACATTTTGATTATCATTCTGAGAACCTTTTGCAAGTGTGAACTCTGCCAATTTTCCTGGAGAACTGATCACTAAGTTTTTCTTCTTTTAATACATTGAATGTAGACAGTATATTGTGGATCAAAGTTGTCACAGCTGCAGCAACAAAAGGAATCAGGGGTTTATCACTTTGATAGTAAGTAAAAAATGGCTAAAGTTTTGCAAAGCAAAGAAATAAGTGGAAATTAACGGATATAAACTTATCTTTTACAGCATTTTTATGACAGTAAATGACTTACAACTTGGTTTAGTTACCATTCCCTTCTCAACATTACACACATCCATTTTCACATCATCCCAGATATCTATGACTCTTGATACTGCTGGACCATTGTTTAACCATAAATGTGTACAAAAGTTTAACCAAAGTTTTTTGGTGTTTAAAGATAACATAAAATCTTCACATCTTGCAGCTGAATCTTTGAACAAATGGTAGAGACTAATTAATGAAGTCCACATTTCAATTTGAAGCTGTCCCCCCACTCTTGAATGCACTGCGCATAACATGAAGGCCACAAGTACCTACATTTAAGATATGACTTCCAAAATCTTTTTTCACTTCAATTTGTAACAGCTTGTAAAATTTCTAGTTTACAGCTGGATCATCCATTGATATTTGCAATACTTTTGAACTCTCAAGATTTTCTGTACAACTTTTGATTTTTTTTTTTTAAATATATCCTCAGAAGTTGCATGTCTCATAAAGGCAGATGTACAGAAATGTGTAACAACTTCATTCAGCTCAGAATGCCAAAATCGCAAATAAATATCCATTTGTTTAGTTTGTTTGAACAATTAAGGGTCTCATCAAATAATAAGACCATATGACCTACTTTCTTCACACAATGAAGCAAAAACGGGGAGCTAACCCAAAACAGCATAAATATGCACACTTTTTATCATCACAGAAAAAGTTTTTCCCAATTTGGCCATCACGGAACATACTGGCAAAACATTCCTGTATACTGATAAAACTATTATAGGAATAATTCAAATTTGCACACATTTCATAGCCTGCGCAGAATTTCAGCCTTAAGATTGTCATTTCTAGGAATGTAAGGAGAAAGTGTATTAAAATTTTGTGAGTTCTGGTGTTCTGGACACAGATGTCTCTGTCTTGGTTGTATTTGACAATGTAGAATTTGCAGAAACTATTGATATGCTGGGTTTTACAATCTTAAAAAAAAAAAAAAATGCTTAATACTCTCTCTTTCCCTTCTTTATTATCTGATGTATTTTTCCTGTACTAAAAGAAAAAATGTATGGCGTAAATTGTAAATGGCAGGGCTAGTTAGAAGAGCCTATATGTTTGCATTTAATATTTAAAAATATGCCTATTTTACCTGTCAAGTGAACCTACAGAGCGCTTTCACCCAAGTCTCTGATGTTTAGCTCTTTGTTGCAGAAAACACATATTACTTTTGCCTTACAAAAATGTATTATTCTTTTGTAGACCATAATAAACATATTAAAAACACACTGACTGCCAGAGATACTTAAACCAATGAAACTAAATTAATTGCACACGGGACAATCTTAACCCGTAAAAGCACAGAGTAGTAATGTTTACATAAGTCAGTATGCACAAACAACTTGTGTTTCGATAAAAAATAATAAGGATTTTCGCGCCGTACGTTTCGTATCCAAAGTTTGCTGCTTGGCCACCTGGAGTGCTGCTGTTGGCCTCTGTTGTAACCAAGGAAGTTAGAATCTCTGGAGACCAAATTCGAAGTGACCTACACATGTTCCAACCAAATGCATGCAACGCCTCCCTGTTCTGTGGTGTCCATTTTGACAAACTGTTTGTGTTTTTGGGTGTTCATTGTGCAGACAATCACAGGCAGGAAGTTGGTCGGGTAGTGCTACACACACACACAATTTGTCGGGTGGAATGGTGGGGGTCGGATGGCAAGGTTGACCAACCACCCGCCAATCGAAGTTGGTTGGGAAGTGGCCCCACAAACCCTATTTGTCTAACCACCAATAAATTAGTCCCGACAAATCGGAACGTGTGTAGGGGCCTTTAAAAAGTGAAGCCAGCAAAATATGCAATCAGCCTTTTTTTGTGCTCAAAATGTGTCCGTTGTGTGTGTATATATTGTAGTTCTAGTCATTGAAATGTACTTAATATCTACATTCATACCATAATATGACTATCAATTTAATTGTTTCTATTGAGGAGGGCAACATTCACAATGGAGAAATTAAATGATACACCTAAACCATTCTCCTATACACCAGCGCCACTAGTGTGAATATCTGGAACTATGTGCTGCTTCTCATAACCTGTTGCACCTGCGCTATTTGATTACACGGTGCACACTGCAATACAATACGGGAAACTCTAAGGGGCACCTACTGATTTCTTCTAATGTTGTTCATTAAAGTTACTTACACCACAAGGTCCCTCTTTATTAAATAACCATTTTTCATTATTTTTATTAAGCAACTGTTGTACTCTCATGTACCTACCATTGAATTATGTTTCGGTATTACTGTTCCAAAATTGTGAGCGCAACTGTTTGTTTTATTATTGTGACACTTGTTTCCAAAAGCACAATATTAATCTATATTTATGTTTATACAACATCTGCACATCAAAGACACAGTTGTGTCTTACAGAGTCTGTAATCTCTAATTTTAGGGGAGGACGATGATGAAAACCCAGAGGTTGTTGGGTTTAATCCTGGTTGGAAAGAAGGGACGAAGACAGGCACTCATATTACCGATTAATGTAGGAACTGATGCCTGATGATCACTTGGAATTTCTGAACTTCCTGAGAATGGTCGAGGATTGTTTTAACAAGCTTTTGTTGATGATAAAGGAACGTATTCACTAAATTAGCCACCTCCTATTGCAGAAAAAATATGGCACATGGTGGAGTGGCAATTTATATCAAAGAAAACCTCAATTTGCAGTATTCAGTGATAGACTTAAGCAGGCACTGCATAGAAGGCGTTTTTGAAGCAACAGCAGTAATACTTAATGCACAAAAAATTATTATTGCTTCTGTTTACCGCACACCATCATCTGATGAAGAAGTATTTATAGATAAAATAACTGCATTAATCATGCTATTAGCCAAACACAAAAATCACAAAATTTTTATTGCAGGAGACATCAACATAGATATAAGAGAAACAAGAAAAAATGTTAATCACTTGATAAATTCTCTGAAAGCACTTAACTGTCACTGTATAAATGAAAAACCTACTAGACTAGATGCTTGCCTTGACAATGTAATTAGTAATGTAAATTGTAATGAACTGAAGGATGATGTGATTAAGTTGGAGTTATCTGATCATGATGGGATATGGGTTAGAATAGAAAGTATGAATCCTGATAGCACCAAACAGCTAGTCACGCACAGATTAATAAATGAGAGCAATACTGAGCAATTAAAACACGAGTTGGAAATAGTAGATTGGTCAAATACACTGCACAACATACAAAATTTTGATGAATGCTTCTCAACATTTTTAACTATAATTAAAAATGCAATAGACAAACACTGCCCACTCATCACCAAAAGATGCACTCCCAGCAACAAGCAAAAACCCCAACACTCTAAGAAATGGTACACTCCAAAGCTCAGACAAATGAGAATATTGCTGCTGTTGCTTAAAAATAAGTGTGATAGAAGTCAGGAAGCCAGAAAACAGTATGTGTCCTTTAAGAAGTTATACAAATATGAAAAAAGTCAGCTAAACTTAAAGCAAATGATGAATATATAACTGGCTCAAAAAACAGCTCTAAAGCAGCCTGGAACATAATAAAAAATGAAATTCATGTAGGTAAGGGGAAAACCACAGTCCCCATAGATTGCAATACCCTCAATGAATACTTTATAAACTGTGCCAGCTTTAATTCCCCTTACAGTGAAACCAATTCTCAAAATTGCTCAGCTGCCCTCTCTTTACTCATACAACAAGAACAAACAATAACAAAATTCTCTTGGTCAAAAATCACTTCAGCGAACATAATCAAATCCATAAATAAACTAAAAAATTCAAAAACAGAGGATTACTATGGGGTTAGCAATAGCATTATGAAAGGCATAGCCCCTGCAATCATTAGGCCACTAACATACCTAGCAAATGGCTTACTCGATGAAGGTATATACCCAGATTGCCTGAAAATGACAGTTACTCTCCCGATCCATAAGAAAGGCGACAAAACATTGCCAAACAACTACAGACCCATATCAATAGTTACCATTATATCTAAAGTTTTGGAAAATACCATCCATATGCAAATTTACCATTATTTCGAAAGCAACAAACTCCTGTGTAATAGCCAGTATGGCTTTAGATCTCAGCTGTCAACAATAAAAGCAGTTGAGTGTCTCCTTAGTGACATATATGATGGGTACGAGAAGAGTAAACTCACTTGTGCAACTCTGTTAGATTTAAGTAAAGCCTTTGACTCTGTCACACATGATATCATGATAAAGTTAGAACATTATGGTATAACAGATAAACCGTTACAGCTATTTAAATCATACCTAACCAACAGGGTACAGTTAGTAAAAGTAAACAACCAAATGTCAGTACCTTTGAAAATAAAGAGAGGAATTCCACAAGGGTCCATGCTAGGACCTTTCCTGTTCATTGTATATATTAATGACTTCTCAAATCACATGCCATGTAACAAGGTATTGTATGCTGATGACATGACACTGATTACAAATGGAGATAATCTACAGGATGTTGCAGAATATAATGAAGTAGTAACTGAAATGAGTAGTGACTGGTGCAAGGCAAACTTTCTAACTATAAATACAACAAAAACTGAAAAAAATTTCTTCACCTTGAAAACTTTTGAGCAAGAAACAAAAAAATGTCAGATTATTGGGACTGTACGTAGACCCAAAACTCACATGGGATAGGCATACAGATAACTTGTGCAGCAAGCTTGCCCGTACTCTCTTTCTGCTACACAAGCTAAAATATGTAGTCAGTAAAACCTTACTGATCTCAGTATACTTTGCTTTTTTCCACTCACAACTCCAATATGGAATACTATTATGGGGTAACTCTGTGGGCTCTAAATCCATCTTCAAATGGCAGAAAAAGGCAATTAGATGCATTTTAGGCCTAGCACCTAGACAAAGCTGTAGAAATCATTTCAAAGATCTGAAAATAATGACACTTCCCAGTATGTACATCTACAGCAGCCTGGTATATGCCAAAGAAAACATTAAAAAATTTCATTTTAGAGCTGAAGTGCATTCCCACAATACACGGCATAAGAGTAACATAGACCTTCCATACTCAAGGCTGACATTGAAACATAAGAGTCATCAGTTGCTTAGTATGAAATTCTACAATAAACTGCCCATGTCAGTAAGAGATCTGCCACGGAATAATTTTAAGCATACCATAGAAGAGTGGTTCAAATGTATGCCATATTACTCAACTAAGGAGTTCCTAAACAGCAACATACATATTATTTGCAGTAAGCCTTCCTTGTGTGAATCATGAAGTATGGCTGTATGTGTGTGACAGCACTGTCCACATGAAAATATAAAAATAAATAAATAAAATAAGCATGTACTGTACTATTGTGGAAATTGTAATTTATTATTAATACTTGTATTACTGTATTAACATTGTATGATATATTAAGATGTATTTTTTTTAATCATATCTTGTATTATGTGTTAAGCACACTGACGAAGCCAATTGTATGGAGAACATATTGAAAGGCTAATAAAGATTCTATTCTAAAGTGACAGTTATATAGAAAGCTTTCACCCAACCGCAAGTGAGAAGTATACTATCTTCTTGTGCATTTTGTGATTGGACACTCTCACATTCAATTGCCTGTTTCTTTTTCTTGGTATACTGGAATAAAGCAAAAGATTAAATCAAACACACCCTTTCGCCAATTTGACTGCTACACATACAAACTGCAAGTCTCACATGTAAAGTAAACAATCATATTTTCCGACATATCTTTTTATCATACAGTGGGTCTTGAGGATAATACAGATATAATTCCTCACTATACATCTGAATTAGGGCACTTAGTACTTACTGGGTTCAGTTTATTTCTACAACAGAAAGCAGTTATTGCAAAGAATGCTTTTCATTAACAGCCTGTATAAACATAAAGGAAAGTCTATTGGCAAAAAATACTGCTTTAGTTTTATTGCTGCATTTCTGAAAATTTCCTGACTGGGAAATTAGAAATATTTCCAATTTAAAGACTGGAAGTTAAAGGGGTGTCCACAAACATCACCAACAGTATACAAATAACCTAACCTGTTTACAATGAACAAGCAGAGAGCTTATTGCAGTTCCTCCTCCTGCGCATGCGTGAGTCAGCGCTGGCTACTGGGCATGCACGGATTCGTGGCAGAATAGAACTGGTCTCTATATCAACACGCGGATAATGCATCTGCTACAAATCGCAGTTTCACCTGTTCTACCACTAGATGGCTGTCGCTGTGGATCATGATGTAATAGGGACTTAAAATCCCATACCAAATTCTCGTTTTCAAAAGTAATAAAATAAAACGAAGATTCGTGAAATTACATTTTGAACAAGTCTTTTCGAGACATCTTAAAATAAGGAGTTTTTAAGGGCCCTTAAAATTTAGTCATTGAAATAAGGACTTTTTAAGGAGGCGTACGATCCCTGGATAACATTGCAATGAGTAACGCCTTTCTTTTAATCATTCCCACCCCAACTCTTGCATCATTTCTGTGACACACTCTGCCCTATGTCGCAATAATACAAAACGAGCTGCCCTTCTCTGTATAGCCAGTCAATCCCACTTGGTGGAGGTCCCACAATGTGCAACATTACTCCAAAATAGGATGCACAAGTATGGTGTAGGCAATTTCTTTAGTAGAGCTGTTGCACCTTCTAAGTGTGCTGCCAACGAAACATAGGCTTTGGTTCGCTTTCCCTACAATATTTTCTGTGTTTTCTTTCCAATTTAAGTTTTTTTGTGATTAGTACTCCTAGGTATTTAGTCGAATTTACAGCCAGTAGCTTTGACCAATTTATCGTGTAAATGAAGTTTAATGGGCTTCTTATAGTGGTCTTATGGAGGACTTCACACTTCTCACTATTAAGGGTCAATTGCCATTTTTTGCACCATGCAGATATGTTATCTAAATCATTTTGCAGTTGCTTTATCTAAATCATTTTGCAGTTGCTTTTGAACTTCTGGTTATTTTACTAACTGGTAAGTGACAGCGTCAACCCCAAACAGTCTAACGGAGCTACTCAGATTGTCTCCTAAATCGTTAATAAAAAACAAGGAATGGTAGGGGCCCCTATAACACTTCCCTGGGAAGCACCAGATATCAGTTCAGTTTTACTCGATGACTTTCCACATACAGAGTCCTTTCTGACAGGAAATCATGAATACAATTGCACAATTGTGACGATATTACATAAGCACGCAGTTTGATTAGAAGACGCTTGTGAGGTACAGTGTTGAAAGCCTTCTGGAAATTCAGAAATACGGAATCTGTTTGACATCCCCTGTCGCAGCACTTATTACATCAGGTGAGTAAAGCGCTAACTGTGTTTCAAAAGAACAATACTTTCTGAATCTGTGCTGACTATGGGCCAAAAGGTCGTTCACTTTGAGCTAGTTCATAATATTTGAGGAAAGTATATGTTGTAAAATCCTGCCGCAAAGAGACTTCAGTGCTATAGGCCTGTAATTATGCAAGTCGCTCCTATAGCCGTTTTTTAATATTGGCGTGACCTGTCCAACTTTTCAGTCTTTGGGTACAGAACATTCACTGAGTGAGTGGTTGTATATGATAACTAGGTATGGGGCTATTGCATCAGCATACTCTCTAAGGAAACTAATTAGTATAATCAGGAATGGGAGACTTCCTTTTAAGTGATTTACGTTGCTTTAATTACACCAGAGGTATCAACTTATAAATTACGCATGCTGGCAGTTGTTCTTGATAAGATTTCTGGAGTATCTGCTTCATCTTCTTTCATGAAGGAATTTCAGAAGGTTGTGTTTAGAGTCCGTCAAACGTGGCCTGCTCCTGCTCATTCCCGCCAGTGAGAGTACCTGGCGAGACTGCCGCACCGTGGAGTTGGCCTTGCTGGGTACAGTCTCTGGAGTGGGAGACTTGGTACTCCTGACTGGCATGCAGAAAAGCCGACAGCAGTGTGCATGCACATGGCCAGCACCCCCCCTCACCACACCGTAATTAAAGCGTCCATCCAGCACATGTCTACATTTTATAGGGCTGCGATTGCACTGCCGGCCGGGCCAAAACAGAAGAAAATCCAAGTTCTGATTTTCACGATGAAAAAAATGTTGACGGTATACAAGACCAATCCACAATGTTTTATCAATCAAGTTTTTCCTTACAAGCTTTGCCTTGCCTGTCAAAAAAATAGTCTACTTTTCATTCCGTCTGAGTTTTTAGTTTTGTAACACTCCTCACTTGATTTTGATGAAAGTATACGACTAAAAAATCTGATTTTTGGACTCTTAATAGTACATGATCTTAGCCTTCGAATGAATGATTCACCTTTTCATAATTCATAACAGTCATTTTCAAAAGACGCTATTTGACAAGTGTGTGCGCTTGATTTACAAATTGTGTATTGAAAAAGTTAGGGTGCGAGTAGCTTAGTGTTTTATGCATTTTAGACCATACATTGCAGCGAGTGAAATGGAACTAAAAGAACAGAAAAGTTTTTGAAATGGTAGTCACACTGATATCTACCTTATTTCATTAGTAATTGCGAGTTATCTGAGCAGCGTCATGCCACGACCGCAAGTCTACGAACTCTGCGAGTGTTGAGTGCAGCGTGAAGCATTCCAGCACCAAAAATATTATTTGCGGGCCACGTATTTTGGTCTCTCGTCACGTGTTTATAATCCAAACCAGAAAATAATTATACACAAATTTTGTTTGGGTGGCGACCAATTACAATGGACAATGATCTGCTATGGTTTTACATAAGGTAATACTTCACCTAATAAATGGTATACAACTAGTTTGTTGTGCACATCATATAATTGATAATTTCGTGTTTTGAACTACAAGAATAAATTAATGTAACCTGCTAATTTGCTGTTGATGGACTGAAATAAAATTTCCTGAAATTCTACTTAATGATTTTCTAGTTGGAGATGACAAACAGAAGAAGCCCAAAAATATACTTACATTTATTAATGCATCTACACCTAAGAGGACTATTACACTATTTAGCCTTCTTTTAATTTTCACTTTTGTAGCTCTCGGAAAATGTTGTGCCACAAGGTGAAACACTTTGTATACAGTGTCTCACATAAAAGCACTATCCCTCATGCCCGAGACTAAACTAGAAATGATCCAAGTAAAAAAGAATACAGAACAGAAAAATTAAAATTTAGTTGCCTCCCTATAAGGAAGGGCTACTGCAACTTATGGCCATGGGGGTACATGAGGTATGCCGGTTTTATGTGGTGACACAATGTACTATGTTTCAATTCATTTCCACTTTGAAAGAATTCTACACGGTTCTCAGAATTTTTATTTATTTTGTTAAGAAGCTATTTGATGGGAACTGCTTTTCTATGATCATTTCCTGAATCACCTGATGACTATTTTTCTTGTCTCTATGGTACTTGCATTTCAATTTTTCTACTTTAAATGAAATTAAAACGAGCAGATTTAGTTTAGCCTCAGACACTGCAGATGAGTAATGGATGAGAAGCAGATGTCATTTTGTTTCATATTGTGATTTGTTTTTTCCTTCTTGGTGGGCTTGTGGCCAGCAACAAGGGATCGTCAACCTCTGTCAGTGGAAGATTGAAGGAAACAAAGGGGTGACCATTACTTGTTCACTGCCGTCTGCTTCGAGCAAACCAACTGTTAATTGATTTTGTTGTTTTAGTACTATTGTTTGCACACTGTACTGACTCATAGAATTATAAGCACATTAGAAATATATGGTATGGACTCATCCCATTAATTTCGCCCAACATTTAGGACAGTTTTTCCTTATGTGCATAACTAAGCATTTCTTAATTTTTTTTATTCATATTAAAGTATTAATAATAATATAAGAAAAATAAACACTTTTCATAAGTGTAATTGAAAAAAAAAAATATATATATATATCATGCAGAAAAGCTTCTACTGAAAGCAGGCTGGGGACGTCCGATACTTGTGCTGCAGAAGCAACACCGTACCCCAATCAGTTTGTGCCAGTGCCAACTCGCGCTGGGAATATTAAACATATCAAATGTTCACATAAGGAAAGACTCTCCTAAATGTTGGTCTAAATTCATGGGAGGAGTCCATTACCACCTGTTTCTTAAGTGCATAAAATTCGACAAGTCAATACAATGCGAGAACAATAGTAATAAAATAACAAAATCAATGAACTGTTAGCTGGCTTATTGAAGTAGACAGCAATCGATCTTCTGCTGACAGTGGGTGGGGATTCCTTTTTACTGGGGACAAGCCCCCCTCCCCTCCCATGGAAATAATAATTAAAAAAAAAAAATAGTGACACACTCTTCTCATCCTTTACTGACCTGTCCTGCAGTGCTGAGGCTAAACTAAACAAGCGTACGTAGAAAATTCGAAGTACCATCCCGCAGACAAAGAAAATTGTCTTCAAATGATTCAGCAAAATGTTTGTAGAAACATTGTTCATCTCTGACAGGTTCCTAAAAGCAACTTTTCATCCTTACTTTAATCTCAGACCATTTATGTGGGACACGCAATATGCAACTTGTAGAAATTTTCAGCAATCAGTTGTAAAAATATTTATTTATTGGCAGAGCTAAATTTCAACCACTGTGACATCATTATTGATGCTTAAAAAATGATTAAAATACTAAAAACTCGACCTCCACGTTGGAGATTGCATTCCTACCGATCTGCCAATAAATAAATATTTTTACAACTGATTGCTGAAAATTTCTAAAAGTCAAATACAGTCACTGAGCACAAGTTCGAATATGGAATCTAGCCCGATACACAACTATTTTCACCTTGTGGTACTACATTTTCTGAAAGCAACAAAATAAAAGTTTTCAAAAAGGTACATAAGGTGTATTGGGTTTAGATGGAACTATAAATATAAGTGTTTTAGGATCCTTCATCTTCAACTAAAAAGCCGTTAACTGTAACATAAAGCAAATTTTATTTCAGTCCATCAACAGCAAAGTCGCAGTTTACATTAATTTGTTCTTATCTTCTAGTTCCAAACACGAAATATATATTCCATGTGGTCAAAAGACCAGATGTATTCCAATCATGAAGTCGAATATGATCTGATGTAAAACCGTAGCAGATTGTTGTCTACTGGAAAAATCAGTTCATAATTGTTTTCTGGTTACAGATCATTAACACATCACGAGGGACCGCCAAACATAGCTAGCAATTCAAATTTTTCGGTACTGCAATGTTTCACACTACACTCAACACAGTCTGAGATCGTAGACTTGCAATTGCGGCCCGAGGCCGCTCAGATAACTCGCAATTACTTGTGAAAGGAGGTAGATATCAGAGCAACTACCATTTCAAATTTTTGTTCTTTTAGCTCTATATCACTCGCTTTAATATATGGTCTAAAATGCAGAGAACAGTAAGCTGCCCACTATCTAACTTTTTCCATACACGATTTGTAAATCAAGTGCACATACTTGACAAATACCGTTATTTGAAAACGACAGTTACGAATTACGAAAAGGTGAATATTTCAATCGAAACCTGAGATATTTCACTACAATGGGTCAAAAAATCAGATGTTTTAACCGCATACTTTCATCAAAATCAAGTAGACTTTTTATTTTTTTAACAGGCAAGGCAAAGCTTGTAAGGAAAATATATCATAAAATTGATGGAGTGTGATCTTGTATACCGTGAACAATTTTTACAACGGAGTTTGCGCTGATATGAAACTTCCTGGCAGATTAAAATTGTGTGCCGGAACCGGAACTCGAACCTGGGACCTTTGCCTTTTGTGGGCAACCGCTCTACCGACTGAGCTATCCCAACATTACTTACGATCCCACCTCACAACTTTACTTCCGACAGTACCTCACCTCGTAAAGTTGTGAGGCGGGATCGTGAGTCGTGTAGGGATAGCTCAGTCGGTAGAGAGGTTGCCCGCAAAAGGCAAAGGTCCCATGTTCGAGTCCCAATTCTGCCACACAATTTTTAATCTGCTAGGAAGTTTCAATTATTACAACTTGAAAATCAAAAAAGTGTATTTTCCCCCTTTTTTCATTTCGTCCATGCCTGGCACACAGTGTGAACACAAAGCCGGCGGCATGTGCCGACTAGGCTGAGGCGGCTCAGCTTGGCCCGGCAGGCGCAATGTGAACCCAGGAACATTGTGACTCGCCCCATCCCAAAGCGCCTTTCTCTTGACAGTGTGACGTCATCGCTCCCCCTCTACCCGTCGTCAGCTGTCGAGAACGAGCTGTGAGTGAGGCAGGAAGCGAGTGGGAGTGGCGGCCGTTTTGACTGGCTCTATTTGTATTAAGCAATTCTGCTTTAACAGAACTGTCATCAGTAGCATCACCATTACAATCTTGTAGTGAAGGTATTGATTGTGTTTTACTGCTAGTATACTTTTCATATGACCAGAATTTCTTAGGATTCACTACCAAATTATGTGATGGGGTTTCATTGTGGAATTTATCATAAGATTGTCGCATTGTATTCCTTGTATCAATTTCATAATTTCTGCATAAATTATGATGCTTCCACAATTTTTATACAAAATGTAAATGCATTTCAAAATCTTGTAGTAGTGCTCTAGAAATTATATTTTTATTCAAATATTACAGTCATAAGACAATACAAACAAAGATATAGGTCACAAAAAATTCAGTAATAAAAGCAATTAAATAACTTTGAAACATTTTTAATGCTCCCATGTAAGCACTAAATACAACAGAAAAGATAATATCCTTGATAGGACTTATAATATGAAGAAAGTTCACATTCTTCATTAACATATTGCGCCAGAAGCAGCACTGTTGCCTTTATTGATTGATAATTTTCAATGAATTTATCTCTATACTAGAGATTACAACAACAAAATCATATTTGAATCAGACTTCTGATTATCGATATAAGCCAAAAGCATCAACAACATTTGTATTTTTATCATATATCATAAAAGAATACACATATTCATCACATTTCTTATCATAGACTGGTGCACTTAGCACAATATGATCATTTGTTATTTTATCATCTAAACGTTTCTCAGGATCCGAGTTGTTTCCACTAGGATCAGAAACAGTGTTTTTTCGGTTAATATTAACATACAGTTTATCATAACCAAATATGTATCTGCCATAGGTTACAAACACTTTTGATTTATAAACAAATAAAACTCTTTTACGAGGGCAAATAGTTCCTCCCATCATTACCTTGGATGATTCAACACTCTTGTCTAGGTCCAAATTATCACATGGATCATGGGTATACCTCATAAGAACTTTGATTAGCTCAGTTACATTCTCAGTATCTATTCGACACAAAACATTAGCTTTTAAACATACTGACTGGTTAGGAATATTCTCTTCAGAATAGATATCTGGCTTATTAATGGCCAGTTCATTGATCATCAATGAGATATCATAATGGCCTTCTAGCTGCACTATCTCAATATCATCGACAGTAAATGAACCTTTTTCAATTTACATATTTATGAAATGAAATTTCCAAAATGCACCAACCAATTGGATGTACTTTACCAAGAGTACACAAAACAAGGTTCAGTAAAACATCAGTGTAACATCTGAAATAAAAACAGACACTTATATAAATTTTATTAACCACAATAATGTTTATGAACATGTTACAGCCAAATAAAAATGAACTGTTACTTCATGTCAGGTTAGATAAGATATTCTTTAACTGAATATGTTCCTTTTTCATGAATGAATTCACAAATAAAATAACTACAGTTTCTTCTTCAAATTCATCTAAAGCAATAATTTCATCTCATCTTCAATAAGAGCGACAATTTTCCTTTCACTTTTGTGTTCAATCATTTGACACATGTCAGTAGCTACAGTGTGTTTAAAATTACTTGCGACTTTTACAGGTCGGCATTGAGCGAGTGGAAGGGCACGTACTTTGCGTGCCAGCAGGCAACTCTACCGACATCATGCCTACCTAACAGTGAGGCTACAGCCAGAGCTGGCCACCGGGGAAACATTCTTTGTTTGTAGACTCACAATAATACAGGACAGAGAACGTGAAGCAATGACAATAACGACCACAGAAGTTATGTCAATGTATATTTTTATACATATTCACAGTTATGGTGTAAGTGGAGCAACACCAACGGAAGAACCGTCACTGTTGTCTTCCTTGGACTCAGAACTGGTATTGGAGCCAACAGAAACTACCATCTCTTCAATTTGTTCTTCGAGTAATCCTTCAACAGACCATGTTTCCGCAACCATCTTTTCTGTATGGCTGACAACACAAGACCAGTAATGTAGGGTAACATTTTTTGGCTTCTTTGGTCAGCAATTCAACCTCACTGAGCATAAACTACTACTTGCTTTTTGCCACATTACCTTTCACCTGGGCCCATACATTCTCAATTGAATTTAAGTGAGCACGACATGGAGGAAGTATAATCACATCATGTCCTTTGATCTGGTAGTGTGAAGATTTTAGCTTATACATCGCTACAAGTTCCATTAAATTCGCCTTATTCATACCAGTATCTACTTTATCCAATGGAGCATTTCCTTCCACTTAGAGCAAAATATGTGCTTTTTTCCACTGCATAGTAGGATCTCTGTCCAGCACAACTGGTTGGTACAGTGCATTGTCCTAACTGTTGTGGAATTCGGGAGAATATTTTGCAGCAGGACATCAGCAAACCAGTCCATGAAAACTTTGGCATTCATTTCCTCATGATACCCACATTGCTTCCTGCAGAGATGCCAATTTTCGAAAGAATCTAATTGTTATGGGGATAAGAGAATTAATGAGGAGGAGGCGAGGGAACTAGAACCGTATCGACAATCTTTTCTTATTGACAAACTGTCTGTGTGAGACAAGAAATACAGAGGATAATAAAAAACACTGGTAGAGTATTTGTGACAAATAATTATAACGAACTTAAAGTCGTAGCTTAACTCAAAATGTTGCAATGTTTGTGAAGCTTAAGGGACTTGACTGCTAGGTCATCAGTCCCTAAAGATACAAACTACTTATGAACTACCTTATACTAAAGACGACACAAACATCCACGCCCGAGGGGGGATTCGAACCCCCAACGTGGAACGGCCTTGCGCATCACAGCATAGCGCCTCAATGCACTTTACCACCCCGCTGCGGCGTAGCTTAACTACAAGTGTACCCACGACAGTGAAGTTAGCGAAGAACCACTATAGTAAACAACTTTAGAGTACACAGAATATTTTATACTTTGGGCAGCCACAGCAGAAATACATTGTTGAGCAATTCTAGAAAGTAATACAGACGATTAAGCTAGGATTCCTTTTCATGAATTATCGTAATCCGTATTAGCGGTCTTATATGCCTTTATTAGTTTACAACGGTTTCGTACCATTAAAGGTGAATATTTAGGTATCTTAATTTACATGGGGTGGAATGGCTTACTGTGACATCCCAATAAGCCATTACCTTATGTAAATTAAGATACCTGAAGATGCACCTAGAATGGTGCAAAACTGGTTGTAACCTCATAAGGGCATAAAAAAACAGCTAAGGCAGATTACAATAATTCATGGAAAGGAATCCTGGCTTAATCGTCTGTGTTACTTTCTAGAATTGCTCAACAATGTATTTCAGCTGTGGCTGCCCAAAGTATAAAATATTCTGTGTACACTAATGTTGTTTACTATAGTGGTGCTTCGCTAACTTCACTATTGCGGGTACACTTGTAGTTAAGCTACTCTGCGGCGGAGTGGCCAAGTGCATTGAAGTGCTATGCTGTGATGCTCGAGGACATTCCCGTCGGGGGTTCGAATCTCCCCTCGGGCATGGATGTTTGTGTCGTATTTAGTATAAGGTAGTTCATAAGTAGTTTGTATCTTTAGGGACTGATGACCCTGCAGTCAAGTGCCTTAAGCTTCACGAACATTTCAACATTTTTAGTTAAGCTACAATGTTAAGTTCATTATAATTATTTGTCACAAATACCCTACCAGCATTTTTTATTATCCTCTGTATTTCTCGTGTCTTTAGTGGTTATATATTGGAAGAGGAAAAAAGGAAGGTAAACAAACACACACACACACACACACACACACACACACACACACACACATATACACGCGCAAATACACCTAGGAAGACGTATTGTAGAAAGCAAAGAAGTTGGACAGAGATACCACTTGAGGCAGAGGCTCTGTCCAGAGAACCGAGGCAGGATCTGCCTGTGGCTAAACACGCCTTGGTGCTCGGCCAGCACATCTTGGCACAGTGTTACACCAATCTTACAGAACTCTGGAGATGGGAACTTGCCCTTCAGCATCTCTCTTTCCATCGCCCACCTGGTCTCAACCTACGCTAAATTCAAATTCCCGCCCACCATCTTGAACAACTTTGCCTCGGTTCTCTGGACAGAGCCTCTGCCTCAAGTGGTATCTCTGTCCAACTTCTTTGCTTTCTACAATACGTCTTCCTAGGTGTATTTGCGCGTGTATATGTGTGTGTGTGTGTGTGTGTGTGTGTGTGTGTGTGTGTGTGTGTGTTTGTTTACCTTCCTTTTTTCCTCTTCCAATATATAACCACTAAAGACACGAGAAATACAGAGGATAATAAAAAATGCTGGTAGGGTATTTGTGACAAATAATTATAATGAACTTAACATTGTAGCTTAACTAAAAATGTTGAAATGTTCGTGAAGCTTAAGGCACTTGACTGCAGGGTCATCAGTCCCTAAAGATACAAACTACTTATGAACTACCTTATACTAAATACGACACAAACATCCATGCCCGAGGGGAGATTCGAACCCCCGACGGGAATGTCCTCGAGCATCACAGCATAGCACTTCAATGCACTTGGCCACTCCGCCGCAGAGTAGCTTAACTACAAGTGTACCCGCAATAGTGAAGTTAGCGAAGCACCACTATAGTAAACAACATTAGTGTACACAGAATATTTTATACTTTGGGCAGCCACAGCTGAAATACATTGTTGAGCAATTCTAGAAAGTAACACAGACGATTAAGCCAGGATTCCTTTCCATGAATTATCACAATCCACCTTAATTGTCTCATATGCCTTTATTAGGTTACAACCGGTTTCACACCATTAAAGGTGAATCTTTAGGTATCTTAATTTACATGAGTTGGAATGGCTTACTGCGTCGTCCCAATATTCATGTTGGGTGCCTGGTTTTATGGGGGTTTTCCTCAAAGTTGTTAACTGGGTTTATATGAGACACCATTAAGTAAATGTCTATGTGGTTGTAGTCAACAGTAGGTTAAACCAAGTTTACTGCTTAAAAAAATTGTTATACTGAACACCCTCACCTTCAATTTAATAATTTTTTTAAATCAGTAAACTTGGTTTAACCAACTGTTGACTACAACCATATTGATGTTTACTTAATGGTGTCCCACATAAGCCCAGTTAACAACTTTGAGGAAAGCCTCCATTAAACAAGTCACCTGACATGAATACTGGGACGTCCCAATAAGACATTCCACCTCAAGTAAATTAAGATACCTGAAAATGCACCCATAATGGTGCAAAACTGGTTGCAACCTAATAAAGGCATTAAAAAAACAGCTAAGGCAGATTACAATAATTCATGGAAAGGAATCCCGGCTTAATCATCTGTATTACTTTCTAGAACTGCTTAACAACTTTAGTGTAGATTATAGTCTCTGCTAAGCACATGGCAACTAGGTATTACGCTATTTCTGAATAATACAAGTTCAGAATATATTGCAACGAAAAACAGTAAGCAGCAAAACTGCTAAAAATAAATGAAATAGCGAAATCTATATTTTCAGCTGAGGATTCCGTTAAGTCCGTTATTCTAGCCTAGAAATCGTGATAATTATGGGAAAATCTTAACACTTGGCCTGTCTGTTCCTGGAACAGAACAGCAATAAAGAGTTCAGAATAAAGCCACGAGTGGAGCCAGTGTGAAGGACAATTGTCCTGCCACGCTTTCTTATCCGTGCTATCATCGTACCTTCTGCTGTGCAATCCAGTCCACGCTTTTTTCAACATGTGACATACATTAACCCACATCTCGTCGAGCCACACAATGTCTTCAAATGAAATGCTCCTCACAGCATTACAGATACCAGCCTCTCCAGGCTACTATGTCACCTCTCTCCATCATAAATGTCTGAGAAGAAAACTTTTTGTGCCGGAAACCGAGCTCACAAAGACGGTTTCGAAGCAATGACCTACTCCCACTGAAAAAGTCTGTCTTTTTAAGACTGAAATTAAGTTTATTTAACATAGGGTAGTCCTTACATTGGCAATAAGCACACACATGTCTGCGTATTGCATCTTGCAGGAATGTGTCCATCTTTGATACCCGTCTTTCTTAACTTCTTTTCTTGTGTGGAGTTCCCAATAATGAACGAGCTGGGGTTGCTTCATTACTCATGTTTTCTCTCTTTTTCCTTCCCAATTCTCAGCACTGTAGATCAGTGAATGTTAAGTGCAGCAGCTATCCACCGGTCTTGTAATGTCTGAAAGAGGTCTACCAGTATTACACACAAGTCCAAAATAACTGCACTGAGCACACTAATTCATGGCCTTGTCCATAAATATGAATTCCTGTCCTAACTCTCGATACCGTCACAACTGGTGAACATGTCCTTGGATAGCTTCTTTTATTGCTAACTTCCTACTCACACATGCTGCACTGTTATTAATACAATGCAAACACAAAAACTTGTGCACAACACTTGACGACTGAAGAACACATAAACAACAAAAAAATACTACTTTGAAAGCATCAGTTGATGAACATGTAAGATTCGGTTAGTGCGTGACCCCATGCCCTCCAAAGACGTTTATTTTTTGTTGTGGGAGGTCTGAATAAATATACCTTCGAAGATATCAAATTGTAATTAGTTATTTACTAAAGACAATACTGAAAAAGGTAAAACCAATATAACTTAATAACAAAAGTAATAAAAGCAGGAAACTTTTGCACCGTTATAAAATAATAATAAAAAAGTAACGGCTTTGGTGGTGTCCAATCTGTTGCACACCACTTAACACACTATCAATGAGCTACCTGTCCTTTCTTGTTAGTGTAATGGTCGAATAGTCCTACCACAGTTGAAGAATGAATATTAAACTAGAAACAACAGATAATGAAGGCACAGCCACTCACTCATGTTAACCGCGTGTAAGGACTGCCTATCTTCTGATACAATTATCTTAGCTTAACAATATAGATTCATCATGTGGCAGTCAAAGTAATTACAAATGGATGCATCCATTTTCAACATTTGACCTATGGGTATAATGTGTCTCATTGTTTAAAGATTAGGATATTACAAAAGGAAATGTATTTAAGAATTTGAACTCTATCGAAACCTATAATTGCACAATTTGTTGCAAATTTATTAAAAAAATTACCTGCACAGGCCTAAAAAAAGTTGTCTTGCACCCCTTGTGTTAGTAGTCCATCAGCCTATCCACTCAGCCAAGAAAACATTTGTAAGAAGTGGTTCATTGTATTAAATCTACCCATGTTGAGTTCATATATCTCAACCGGTTCTATGTGCTAGAATAATGTTTTCCAAAATAAATGATATGCGAGTTAAGCTGCTCTGAATCTTGACGTATATTGTAACCTAACTATTATATTGCCGAAGGTCCGAAGACTTCTAGAGTTGGTAATGCTCTCACTTTGTAACAAGGGCATGCACAATACTCTTTTCTTAGAGTTTAAAATATTTGGGCCAGGTTATCTTTTTGCCCCATTGCACATGCCTTTAATTGAGTGCAGTGGGATATGTTTACAAAGATCTTTAAGAGGAAGACAGTAAAAAAGTGAAAGAGGAGATTGCCCTCTTAATAAAGTATAAATTTGTAAAGGTACAAGTACATAATGAACATTTGAAGGCAGCAACACTGGGAGAGCTATCAGAGAGGGTTGCTGGCTCTTGCTGATCCTATTTAACATTTATCTGAAGGAAATAGAAAAATTGTTTGGATGGAGAAAGAGTGTCAAGATAGGTGGGCAGAAAATTGAATGTGTAAGATGGTGAATCTCGCAGAAAATCAAAAGACACTGACCCAAATGCTAAATGACCTTTAAAGATATCTGTGCAGCATATGGTATGAAATGAAAAAAAGAGGAATATGAAAAGCACAGTTACAAGTTTAATAAACACAAGAGTGAACTTCAAGCTGGGATCAGAAATCTTAGAACAGGTCAAAGCATTCAAATTTTGGGAAGGTGGATTATATAAGATACGGAAGTAAGAATGGCTTTGGTGAAACAGGTGTTTAAAAAACAGAAGAAGACACTCACCCTGTGATTTAATCAAGCATAAGAAAGTTACTTTGGTGAAATGTCCAGTATGGAGTGTGGCTTTGTATGGTGCAGAAACTTTGAGAATACAGGATGAGAGAAAAATTGAAGTGAAATGTGGATATGTCACAGAATGCAGATCAGCCGGACTGATACAAATATGGAATAAGGAAGTAATGGGGAGAATTGCGGACAGTGAAGAATAGGAACCTAAAGTGGATATGTCGCAATCTGAGACTAGATTGCCTTCTCGTAAAGGCAATGAAGGTTTCATTCCAGGGAATGAGACAGAAGTGCAAAAGAAGATACCGGGTGTTGGTTGACATCAACCGACCACAAGGAAGGTATCAAAGAATAAAGATGAAAGATGGAGAGAAGCACAGAGGGCTATGCTCTCAAAATCTGCTGCAAGACAGATAACTAAAAGACACAAATCTGTCTGCATGCCAAAAATTTTAGTGAGGAAGGAAGAATGAGGACTGCACAGCTGGTTCCCCACCTTTCTGCCAGAATGTTTTAAATAATAACATACTGTATTTGCCCTATATCTGCTCCAACAAGAACATTTTCAATTGGTTTATCTATGCATTAATGATTTAATCACATTATTTCTATGCTTCTAAATTAATTAGCTTACAAACATTCTATTACATTACACTTTGAACATTCACATATTGAATGTTTTTGTAAATGAAGCAATGTTTTCCATATACAGGGGGGGGGGGGGGGGGAGATCGCTGACAAAGGAGGAAGTACTTGCACCTTAAAATAACTAGGGTATCAGTAATGCAAAAAGGTATGCCTAACTGAAATACATTTAATGTTAAAAAATACAGAGATCCTCAAGTAAAATTCATTATGAAATGATAGTCAACTATTTTATAACAGAGTGTGTTAAAGATGAATAAGCATAAAGTCTGAAAACTGTTTACAGGAAACAATAGATAGATAAAGGAACTTGTTACAATAAGTAATTTTGAAAAATTCGAAAAATCTACTTCGTTACGAAATGTCTATACAATGGGACCTTTCTCAATGAGCATAATTTGCTGCAAAGTCTTGCTTGAAACGCGAAATAGTCGTTTACGCAAAATAACTTTTCTGCGAAAATCATGTAAAATTAGGATAATCTGATCCATTTCACAAAATATTCTGTCCAACAATTTTAAAAGACAGCTGAAGTTAAAGGAAGGTGTCACCAGAATATTTGTATTTGGAAGGGGGTCACACATTCGAAAAGGTTGAAAAACACTGGTCTAAACCATCAAATGAAGTACAGCACAGCAAACATTTACATTATTATTATTATTATAAATAAAACTTCGGCTGCATTTGGCAAACAAATAAATCCGATGATAACAACCAAAAATTTGAGCTGACCATGACTAAACCCCCAGATAGTCCATTGGTTGCATTAGTCACTTCAGCTATCAATGCACACCTGTCCAACCCAAATTGTCCCTTGCTGCACTTATGCATAAGCACCATTGTTGACCATAAGTAATGGACATTACAGTATTTAGTGACCAACAGGTCACTGAGAGTTCATTTTCCAGCAGTGACCCCAAGACAGGCGAACAAAATATGTCCATCAACCAGTGAGGACACTTCTGCCAAACTTCAGTTTTGAAGAAATCTCTTATTCTAGTAAATCCAATGTCTGTTTTCAGTTAGTTCACAGAAAATATGTTTTTGTACAGGAACTACTAGCATGAAATAATTAGAAATAAGCTGTCACCTATCAGATAAAATTTGGTTAACATGCAGTTTATGCATATTCAACTGGCACATGACATGTAGACGTTGACAATGGCACGACAATAAGATTGCCTATTTGATGTCTAGTAAATTTTGTGTAAGTTGTAAGATTTGTTCTGGTGTTTGTGTGCAGCGTTTTTACAGGTTTTTATGATATATAGGCCTATGGAAAGTGCAATTGTGACTGAGTGATATATTGAAAAACTGACCACTGACATGTAGTATTTACGAGGATAATTAATTTACTCACCAAACAAGAATACAACAACAAACTTAACCACAGAGCAGGAACAGCATTAATTATTTATTTCATAGAGAACATAAAAAGTGCATGCTTTTTCAAAACCCACTGAAAGAGAATGAGAGGAATGATCTTAATAGTGTCCACCATGAAATAAATAAATACTGCTGTTCTTGCTCTATGGTTGATAGGTTCTTGATGTGCCTTTGTCTGGTGAGTATATTAATTATCCTCGTAAGTACTACATGTTTACAAGCCATAATAACTGAAGCTACTGTTTATTGGACACCTGAACACAACTCGTGATTGGCTTTCTTAACCTTCCATCATTCACTACATCATTGCCATGTCTACACATCAAGCATCAGTCATGTACACACAAACTGCAATTTAATCCCAAAATTAATAATTTTCAAAACACAAAGGAATTTACAAAATATGTACATTTTAGCTGTAATGTTAAAATAAATTATATCAAGAAGTTACTTAAAAAAGGGGGGGGGGGGAATTATGTAGTCTGATTCTAAACTAGCATGGTGGAACTGAAGGACATCACCTTTTAAGTAGTAAGGGCAGAGAGTTACAGCTACAAAACCAATTAATTTACAGTGAAAATTGCTACTGCCTGAAAAATTATTCTGACTTATTAACAGCCATCACAGTTCAACACAATTTTTGAACAATGTACAAGTTTCCTCACTGTCAATTAAAACACTGCTCAGAAGAATGAACATATGGCTGATGATGGATAACATTAGTATGGTATAATCCTACTGTCTATGCCCTGGGAGAATCACAGACAACTGTTGAAGACAGTTTGTTTACCACAGCAAGTACTACTATAACACAACATCCAACATTGTTATACCATTCAATTGGGCAAATGTAGAGGAATATGGTAGTACTACCATGAAAAGAATGAAATCTGTAGGCATAACTGACTCCTCCCCCCCCCCCCCCCCCCCCTGTTCACCACAGCAATTTCTTATTGGGTCATTTGTGAGATGCATTTCCACCCATTGGCTTTGACCCATGATGTCTGTGTGTTGTTGATGTATGGCATAACTTGCACAATAATTTCAAGATGGTTATAGGTGGCATGTAAGTATGGTGTGACACTTTTTTTGTGGTGGATGTAAAATAGTTTGAAAGTATATGTTTAATTCCATTCCAAGGTGGTGGCTGGTGCAACAACAACGGTGAATGAATCAGATAATCAACATTCTCTGTTGCAGTTTGTTTTTATTATATGCTGTTACACGCATTTCATGTCATTAGTGCTTCATCACGTGATTAGTGCATCATCAATCTGAAACAACAGTGAAACTCCATGTACATAGCGGGCAAAGAATGTAATACAGCTAATGTGAGTAATGAACAAGTTTGTTGTCGAACGGCCTAATAGTTACTTGATTCTTCTTTGTGTCGTGATATTTGAAGTTGTAGTGGAGTTTCAAGTTATATTAGCAGGAGGTGAGTGTTATAACATTAATTTGTCATTTGTGTGACCTATCTTTTAGTCTTTGTAATTTCCCCCTCTCCCCCCATTAACTTCCAATTAAATCTCAAAGTTGAAACTTATACTGAAGTTTGATATCATTAAGGGGTAGTAACTGAAGTTTTCAGTTTTTTACCTAGTCCCCAAAAAAGATATTGCAGGCAACAAATTGGGGAAAATAATAATAATCCACTTTTTAAAATAGTGTACTTCTTTTTTAGTGTAAGCTGCTCACTATTGATAGTCCATAAAAAGTAACTATACTATACAGTTTAACAGCAGAAAAAATATTAAATCTGAGAAATTAATCTTTCTTTGGAAAAGTACTGTTCAAATATTGAGGTTTTTTTAAATCTGTGGCTGACATCCATGAACTATTAAAAATATATTACAAAATACATTCAGCTACATGATAATGATGTTAATTTGTAGCCCAGAGTGTGATGAACTAAATGCATTTTATCTGAGAGGCTTAGGACAATCCACTACTGAATAATCGTATAAAATGTAGATGTTTGCAAATGCAAAAAATGTATGTGGCCTGGAACAAATATAGCTGCGATTTCAAAACAATAAATATTTTTAAAAAATATTTCTCTGACCACTAAACATTGGGGAACTCATTTAACAAATTTTTCTGAGATGGTCAAGCAACCAGTCCTGGACAACGTGTTATGGATTTACCCAATTTGAATGTAAAATGAGCTACAATTTTGCACTATGACCAAAAATTAATGCTTAAGGAGACTAACATGCCACAGTGTAAAGGCAAACATTTTCACAGCCATAGAAACAACATTCTAGGGCTAGTACATATGGGCATTATGTGACCAATGATACTTTTAGGCAACATACTAAAACTTGGTGGAAACAATCATTTAAAATTGTTCATGACTATATACACCTAATTTAAATAACTCTTTCAGAAAGGTTTTTCATACTTATGGTATGCAACTAGTTAAATGCGTGGTATACGCCTGTGTCTGCAGGACAATATAATCAAAGACATTCCAAAAACTAATTTTATTCGATATGAGCAGAATTTCATTACAGAAGGGCATAAATAGGTAAACCACGGTAAGTGTAACAGAAACTGTTTTTGAATACTATCACCTGTGTGAAGTCAGACAGGACGTAAGTGTAAATTATAGGTGTATAGGCTATGTATTTTTATGTCTTTCCTGTAGTTGCTGCAGTTAACAATATGAAAGTAACTCTTATGTCAAATCTGAAGAGAAGCACAAACATTAATATCGCATTTGCCAATATGTTAAATTATCGGTATACACTGGATTTCACAAATTCCATCAGCATACCTAGGCTACATTCAGATGCAACCAAATCATTTATCTGATAATTGTAAGTACGCTTTCAAACTGATACATCAAGTTCTGCTAACCGAGTGCTTCATTTGCAAATGCCTAGCAAAAAAAGACTACACAATGGAACTCATTTCGAATGAGACTTTATTTTAATCTTACAATTATTTTTTCTGTAAACATACAATAATGCGATCCGTCGAGTCTTTATCAATGCAAACTATTAATACGAGGGAGGGGGAGTACATTGTCTGAAAACATGAGATGGTGGGGAGGGATTTCGTAGTCACCATAAGCATATAGAACATTTCCTCCCTAATCTCGAATCCATGTAAGTGATGGATCAAAGTACTGTCTTTAGGGAAGCACGAGAAGTAGGTACGCATATCGAATGCAAATATTCGATTAACATAGACAACATTCACCCACTGCGTGAAGCGTAATTTGCGTCAGCAATTCCTCAATCTCTGAGTTGGTTTTCAAAAAGGCACACAATTCTGATTCCTTTTATATTCTCTTGCTACTTTGTTATCTCAACACAAACATTCTCCTACTCAAGATACAACGGAATTATATGGAGGGGAAAAAAAAAACTTAATTTGTACAGTACTCACAATAATCGTCTTTACCGTGCCGTTACAATCTCCCGCCACATCACAGTTTCTTGTCTTCCTCGGTAAAAGAAAAACACTTGTCACTTGTCAGCCCAAAGAATTTAAGGTCGTTAGTCACTCGCAACGTTCTTTCTGCGCAAAAGTATGCAGAAAGATTGTTTGGACAGGTATTACCAAATAGTCTAAAAAGATTTACGCTATTTGGTATTACGATAGGGGCAAATGTGGTGTGTTCGCGTGAAACAAGTAATGTCTACTATCGGCCAACTTTTTTGTTGGATATAAATGAAAGAAACAAGAAGACAGAGCAAGTGTGAAGGCAGTTTTCACACATAAATTTCCTTATGAGTTGCGTGGCGAATCCGACATTTGTCATAATTCTTTTCCGACGGATTTGGAAGGGGATAATTTTCTTTTGACATCCGTAACCTCCTGTACAATATCGAAAAATACTTATCTGAGGAAATCAATCTCGCCACATTAAGCCTGACAGTTTCATTTGATTCCTGGCTGCAGAAAGACAGTGCAAGGTCTAGAATTTGTTTCTGCAATTTCGAAATAGGCACCATATGTGAAGCTATTTTTGCCATCCTGAAGACCAATTCACACTGTCCATCAGTATCCGTCAGTTCTTGGTCCCATTCTTTTCATTTTGTATGTTAATGATCTAACAGAAAGTGTAACCAATGGGACCACAGTACTTTTTGCCGATGACACTAATATACTTATTCGATCACATAATAAAGACAGCCTTCAAGAAGCAGCTACTGATTTAACTCAAAATTTAGAGCACTGGTTCAGAACTAACAGACTTATCATAAATACAGATGAAACAGTGACAGTAAATTTCCATATATCAAAACAGCTTCACGCCACAACACCAAATTTTAACATTAATGGAAAAAAATGTCACATCAAAAGGAGACAAAATTTTTAGGCGTTCATATTCAGGAGAACCTGAAATGGGAAATACACTTAAATAACCTGAATAAGAAGTTAAGTTCATTAACATATGCGGTAAGAATCCTTGCACAGAATACAAGTCGTGCAACAGTGCTCACAGTGTACCACAGCAGTATACACTTACATCTGATGTACGGTATTATCTTTTGGGGAAATACTCCAAGCAGTATAAAAACATTTCGGCTACAAAAAAAGATAGAACTATAAAAAATGCTAAGTACAGAGACTCTTGCAGACCAATATTTAAATGCCTTAGGATACTTCCCCTTCCTTGTTTATATATCTATGAAGCACTAATCTTCACTGAAGGAAGTCTATTAAAAGAAGAACCTATCTTCAAGTACAACTGTAAGTTTCACTCCTACAACACTAGGCAGAAGCTCAACTTGCATGTAAACACAGTATGCACAAACATATGTAAAAGGGGAATTCACCACACTGGTGTTATGCTATACAACCACATGACACCATATTTGAAAAAAATATAAATACTTTTAAAATGAAACTGAAAGAATACTAGCTTGGCCACTGCTTCTACTCTGTTTCAGAGTTTTTAGAAGTCTGTAATAATTAGAGTTTTCAGTACTGTTCATCATACCACTCTTATACTTTTCACCATACCACTCTCAAATGTTATCAATGTGTAAAATGTTAGAATTATTGAAAAAAGCTATATTTGGAAATCATTGTACATAGATTGTGTTAACTATATTGCTATCAGTATATAATTTTTTTGAACTACTTACACAAATTAAAGTAGATATAGATAGTAATTATAGCATAAAACTGACTTGTCCTATATCGTATGTACAAATGATGCACTATGTCACGATTAACAGGACCAATAAAGAATATTCATATTCATATTCACGTCAATTTGCCCATTTCAATACGCGATATTGAAAGTGAGGTTATGAGTGGCGATCTGTTATGTAGAAAGTCGTAGTTTAATTCTAGAATTGAGGGAACAACAACGCTAAATGTTATTGACGGCCAACGAAAACTTTACAGTGTTTTTGGTCAACTTACTGGGAACTGAAACAACATTTCAAAACATCAAAATATATTTTCAAGCGAAAAAATAAACATATGAAAACATAAAACAATACTTATAAGAGCATAAATAGCGCCTGTTTACTTTATCCATTACGATTTGCTCGCTGACATTGTTAATACCGTTGTAAAAAAACTTAATTTTTGTCTTTCATTAGACTGACATTTTCATTTAAAATGTTATTTAACGAAAAATGCGTAATAAAATTACAATCTTATTCAAATAAACAGTTTGCTTCAGTCTTTTCTGTTACAATGTTACATAACATAAACAATTTTTTGTTTTCAGATATCCAACCTCGATTTTAGGGGGACACTCAATTGACAAAAATATTTAAGTCGTCATGAAATATTTGAGATTTACCCCTAAAACGAAGTATAACAAAAAAATAAAGATGAATAAGACACATTTCCATATAAACAGTACAATCGTCGACTGCAATATGTCATTCGCGTGTCGAAAATAGGTTAACTTCCGATGTTAGCAGACGGCCGTTCCGTCAAAACATTCTTCTCGATAAAGCTTGACATGACATTGACGTGACGTGACAGTTAGGTGATGGACAGTGTTAATGTTGCCATTAGAAACATATTGCGGAATGTTCTGAGGGACGGTGATGTGACGTGACGGACAGTAAGTACTGTACAAGGGTTTTTGAGTCAAGAATCATAAGCGCTGGGTTGGAGGGGTCAACTGCAGTAAACAAACCACACGCTGTAAGGGAATGACCATGTGACCTCAGGTGCCTCATTGCATATCTTGTTGCTGATCACATCTAAGGTTTGAGTCCTCCCTGGGGCATAGGTGTTTGAGTTGGCTTTAGTGTACCAGTAAGTTAGTTTAAGGATTTTGCTAGTCTAGGGACCAATGGATGCAGCAGTTTGGTCCATAGAATTACAAACATGTAAACATTTTTGGCACAACCCATAACCAATTTGAAAGTTCCTGGCAGATTAAAATTGTGTACCGGAACCAGGATTGGAACCTAGGACCTTTGCCTTTCACGGACAAGCACAGTACTGACTGAGCACGCCGACTGGCACGCTTCATGGTCTGTCCTCACAATTTTACTTCTGCCAGTACCTTGCCTCCTACATTCCAAACTTCAAATTTCATATCAGTGCACACACCATTGGAGAGTGAAAGTTTTATTCATAACCGATTTATTTATTTTATAACTGTTTGCCATAGGTTTAACTGCTCGTAAATGACCCTCCTAAATTCTATAAAAAATCCTCCTTTCTGCCCCAGTTGTGTCTTCATTCTCAGCACCATGCTATAAATTAGCAATATATAATACCACTGATTAGTTGTTACCCAATGGTAAAGATAACTGTCCAATCTTGGAAAAGAGTGGAATATTCAAAATTTTCTGTAACTGTAACAAATCCTACATTGGTCAGTCAGGTATCACAATATGCATTATATTGAAGGAACACTACAGAGACTGGGAGGAGTGAAGATGAGTTGGGAGATACCATCTGAGGCATCACTGTAGGTTATGGCATGTCAGAGTGCAAAGTTATAAGGGAAATAGTGGCACTGAGAAGTGTAATTGGAGCTGTCTGAGTAAAAAACCAAAGCAGGTTTGTGTTAATGAATTGTAAACTTAGTGCACTCCCCCCCAGGCGACACTCTTCTGTTTGGTGAGTGTGTGCTTGGGTGCCCCAGCCTTTGCAGCACTACTTCTTTTCCTTGTTGCATGCCCATCTTTTCGCTACACTTTTCCCCTCCCTTGTGGACAGTCTTATCACTCCTTTGGCAAAGTGAGGATTTGCAGAGTATATCAGATGAATTAGGCAATTTTCTTTCTCAATTCTTCCTTTTAAAACTTTCAAACTCTCCATTCTTCTCTCTCCTCCTTTTTTCCCTCTGCTTCGGTATTCCCTTTCTCTTTTCTCCTCCCTGTGCATCCCTGAAGGTCGCCCACACATTTAATGCATAAAAGGTGGCAGGGTAATGCATAAGTCCCAGGCCCAGGCTGAGATGTAGGGCTTGCATGTACTCTCTGGTAAAGGCCAGGCCCAGGGATGGGTGACTGCCTGAGCTGTAACCTTTCCAAAGTGCTGATTGGTCCCTCCATCTGGAGGTGTGACCTGAGGTGTGGAAAATCACCTAAGGTGGATAAGCCCCCTCTGATGGGGCCCCGGTAGGGAGGAGCACGCTGTCAGAGATGCTGGGAATCATGGGGGATTCCCTTGCATTGGGTTCTTCAAATAAGAGAAAGCATAAGGACACAAAGGAAACCAAGAACTCCTGGTTGCATCTAGATATCTTCTAGTGTCTCATACTGAAGAAGGTAAAAAACTTTTCCACTGTTAATACGTTCATGATTCAAAAAGGTGTGGTTGCAACTGCAGAGCCTGTGATGTGCTGTTCACATGTCTGCACAATGATACTCTTCTGTTATGCTTCTACATAGGTATTCTATACAAGTAGAGGCTCATGACTCCTTAAATGATTCTCGTGGGGTTGTTTCCAATAACCAGATTGATGGTCTGAAGAAGAAATCAAAGACTATGTTGAGCCGTGATAGCTCGATTTATTTGTGTTGGTGCCAGTTACCGCGCTCCAACTCGCGATTGATATCTCTTCGTTACTTCACCGCGAGTAGCGTGGCTAGTTTTAGTTTGTCATTTGTCTCATATCCGGCGCTAGTTGCCTCGATCGGTGGGTATATCTGGTGGCGCGTGTAGTGCAAGGCACAAGGAGTTTGGCGCTGAATGAGATGGCGAGAGGGCCTTACGAGCGGGGAGTGTGAAGAGGGAGACAGTGGGTCTTCAGCTAGCAAGTGGGTCTGCAGCCGGAGAGTAACGTGTGTTCGGCGGCGCTACTCATAACGGACATCGGTTAGGCGTGCTGACAATGCTTACTGAGTGGTGTGCCACTTGCCGGAGGAACGGTGTCTCCTAGTGTGTTCGATGTGACGACGGCGGCCTCATGTACATTTGAGCCTGGGATCTACCTGCTTCTCTGGAGTCTTCAACTTGGATTAAAACCAGACTCGCTTCCATCTCAGAAGTCTATCCAGGTACCCTGACAAGTTGTGTACAACTATTATTGGACTTTAGAGTTAAGTACTTCCTTTGCTTGGCCATGTCTAATTATCTGCATCAGTTGGCGTCCTTACCTCGTGGCTCGCCATGTACTTGCCTGTCTTTGTGTCCACATCTTAGTTTAGGGTGGTTAACTGAAGTTATTTGGAGTTTGCTTTGGTGAATGATCTACCTGTTCCACTTCCTTTAGGGTGTGATTTTAGTAGCAAAACTGGCTTAGCTTTAGATGTGTCCAAGCGCTCTTTTAAATTTAGATTCGTACGCCAGGAAAGATTTGGCTTGTGTGAATGTGGGCGGCGTGTAGATAACACGCTTTTAAACTGTGCTGGCAGTAGCTTTGAGGTTGCTCATCTCTCAAGAGGCCGCACTTCTCACGCAGAAACTTGAAGAGTTTAGGAGTCTCTTCTCTGATAGGCTCAGGGTTACTAACATGTTGCAGTATCATATCAAGCTGTCACATGATTTATCTGTAAGACAATCCCCGTACTGTTTGGTGCCTCCGAAGATGAAGATTGTTAGATTTAAGCTTGATAATATGCTGCAGCAAGGAGTCATTAGAGCTTACACTTCTCCCTATGCTTCGTCAATATTTCTTGTCCCCAAAGATTGGGGAAAGGATTTTCGTCCTGTTGTGGATTATAGGCGCCTTAATAAGAAGTTGACATTGGAATCAGTTATTAAGTATTCCATATATGAGTGTGCTCTTTGCCTTAGTGAAGTTTCGGTTTTATTTGGAGCATAGAGAGTTTGATCTTGAGACTGATAACCAGGCTCTCAGTTGGGTATTAGCATGTTCACATAAAACTGGACGTAGTTCCAGGTGGGCAGTAAGCATATCTGCCTTTAAACTTAAGGTCCGACACATTAGGGGCACCAGTAATGCCTTAGCCGACACGCTTAGTTGGATGTTTGAGGAAGCCAGGGAACATGTTCATGACTCTCATGGTGTTTCCCCTTCGTTCAGTGGTGTGATGCTCAACAAAATACCTCAGTTGTGTAATAACTTCCGTCTGAAGCGGGAACAAGATCCGGTCTTGGGTCCCATTAGTAAAGACTTGTTGGACGGGAAATCCATTCCCCAATATGTTTTGAAGAAAGGTATCCTTTGTAGGAAGTTGGGGCGTGGGGCCGACCTGAAAATTTGTCTACCCGCTGAACTGATTGTCCTAGTGTTCCATTATTACCATGCTTCTTTGATGGATGGACACTGGGGAGTAAATAAAACGCTCCAGAAAATTAATCAAAGTTTTTTTGGTCCTCTGTGAACCCGGATGTTAGGAGTTCAATTCGTAATTGTCAATTGTGTGGTCAGGCCAAGCCCAGCAGTTTCCCACAATTAGGTTTCCTCAATCCTCAGCGTGAAACCCAGACCATGGATAAAATCTTTGTTGATTATCTGGGATCCTTGCCCTAGACTAAGAGAGGTAACCGGTATATTCAGGTTGTTGTTTGGATGCCTTTTCCCGTTTTGTTTGGCTTGTTCCAAATCGTAATGTTACTGCTAGCACCACCATTCTCATCTTATTAACATTTTCAGCTTTTTTGGTCCCCTAAGAAGCTAGTAACTCGGGTTTTAGCTCCATTCGGTTCTGTTTCGCTTGTTTTGTTTTCACAATGCGATGAAACACATTACCACCACTCCTTATTACCCCCAGGGCTCCATAACTGAGAGGGATAATCGAAATTTGAAGTCTGCTCCGATCATTTATCATCGTAATTCGCCTAGTAAATAGGATACTGTCTTACCTGGTTAAATTTGGCCTTTAATTCTGCCAACCATGAAGCTTTATTGACTACCCCTACCTCACTCATGTTTGCCGGGCCTTTTAATTCTCCCTTGTCGAATTTGTGACACATTCAAGATCTTTTGCCTCTCACTGTTACCCCAGCATTGATCTACGAGAATTGGAGGAGGGCTAAGTCCAATGTTTATTTAGCTCATCGTCGTGCAGCTATAAGGTATAGTGAAGGCCGTAGTCCGTTTGCTGGCCACGTAGGCAATCGGGTTTACATCCTTAACTATCCCAGAAGGGGGAGACAGGTGGGCAGAGCTAGTAAATTAACCCCTCGCTTCTTAGGTCCTTGCGTCATTATTAGGATGTTAAGCCCGGTGAATTTGCTTGTTAGGAAGGAAGCCACTGGTAAGACCTTTAGGGTTCATGTCAACCAGATTAAGATTTTCCCAAAGATGCGACTTTACCCCTACCTGTGGGGTTTCTGGATAAGGGGACGATTGAGCCGTGCTGGCTCGATTTATTTGTATTAGCGCCAGTTACCTCGCTCCAACTCGCGTATTGATATCTCTTCATTACTTCACCGTGGGTGGCGTGGCTAGTTTTAGTTTATCATTTGTCTCATATCCGGCGCTAGTTGCCTCGGTCGGTGGGTATATCTGGTGGCGCGTGTAGTGCAAGGCACAAGGAGTTTGGCGCCGAATGAGATGGCGAGTGGACCTTATGAGCGAGGCAGTGTGAGAAGGGAGACAGTGTGTCTTCAGATGGTAAGTAGATCTGCAGCCGGAAAGTGGTATGTGTTCAGTGGCGGTACTCAGAACGGGTATCAGCCAGGCGTGTTTACCGAATGGTGTGCCACTTCCTGGGGGAGCAATGTTGCCTATTATGTTCCATGTGACGACGGCGGCCTCATGTACATTTGAGCCTGGGATCTACCTGCTTCTCTGAAGTCTTCAACTTGGATTAAAACCAGACCCGCTTCCATCTCCGAGTAGTCTATCCAGGGACCCCAGCATGTTGTGTACAACTATTATTGGACTTTAGAGCTAAGTACTTCCTTTGCTTGGCCATGCTTATTATCTGCATTAGCTGGCGTCCTTACCTCCTGGTTCGCCATGTACTTGCCTGTCTTTGTGTCCACATCTTAGTTTAGGGTGGTTAGCCGAACCCCAACGGTTTTCCTCGCCTATATCCTTGTGAATATGTGTACTTTGATGACCGATAGTGGTTGTCATGCTTGATAGCAACTAAGTGGCCTGTTTGAGAGGCTTTTTGCTCACGAAATTTGATCTTAAGTGGTTTCTGAACTATCTGCTGATTGCAACATACTTCAGTGTGTCTGTTTTTTTCTGGTAAAATTTACCCAACTGTTACCTTGTGGCCCATCTGGGGCTGTAATCATAGGCGGAGTGTTTTCCTTCTATTGGCAAATTATGCCAACCCGTAGACGTATTCTTGGGCAATATTATGGGACTTTTAGAGCTTCCTTTCGGGTTAAGGCTGTAGCTCCTTAATTCGTTCACACACACCTTACACCATACCCTTTCTCTTTTTTTTCCTTTTCTGTGGCCACTCGCCGTTCTTTCTGGGAAAGACATTGCTGCTTCGAGTTTGCTGAATTGATTAGTGTTTACCACTGATGTTGCTTCTCCTCTACTGTAAGTTGTATTGCTTATTTAATTGTGCCCTTCAGGGAAATTGAAGTTTTTTTTTTAATTTTTCGTTTTAATCTGTTATTGGCGAAGCCCACTGTTAGCATTGTTTTGCTAATTTAATTGCTGGCCTTCAGGCAAGTTGAAGCCTTTCCTTAAATTGCGTCATATATGCCAGGAGTACTCATGAGGGTAACTGTCTAACGCCTTTCTCTCAAAGCATCAACTGCATAGGTAGCAGTGTCTCCTACTCACGACAGTGTCCTGTCTAGCTAGCTTGATAAGCGAGCTACTCAGGAGATCAGGGTGAAGGAAAAGGTGCCCACAAACGTTGAAAAATATGTATGCAAGTAGAAAAACTTGTGTATTAACTTCTCGCACTTACAGCTTAATTGTTGCAACACCTCATTCATCGAGAGGCATGGCTACGAAGACCTGTGACCTGCAAATCAGAGCTGCAGTAGTGACAACGCCCAGCCCCATGATAGCACCATCATCTGCTAATTGTACACACCACTCTACCAAACTTCAAACCCACATGAACTCATGTGCTTTCCTGCCAGAAGTTCAGAAATCCAAGAAGGACTATTCCCATGCTGACTTCTTGTCCACACATAGCCAACAACAGTCTGGGTCCTTGATTTGATTTGATTCAAGAGAGAAGTCGAAAAAGTTTTGGACTAACCCGCCAATGCTTGCACTGAAACCGAGTTTATTTATTCAGTTGCTTCTGTATACGGAGTTGCCTTGAGCCAAACACTGGTTATTGTTTTTATTGTGTGGTATCCCTCCCTGTATATATAGTAAAGCCAACCACTGCCCTTAAACAGTGCTAGGAGTTCCTTTACCAGTTCTTTATTAGACACAATATCTTCAGATCTGGTTGTCCCAAATATTTTGAGTTTCTTGCTATCCAATGTAGTGCATTCGAAGTTTAGGTGTCATGCAGTTTGCTCACCGTCATCACAGACCTACATCTAGGGTCCTCTTCCGTTATACCCATTGTATGTAGGTACCTTTTGAAGTTTCCATGCCCAGTCATCAGTCCAACCATGAGTTTAATCTCTTTACTGTTCATGCCAAGGATTACGCAGCTTCTCTTAAAACATAGCTTTGATATTTTACCTTGGCATGTTTTTGTTTAAGAGACCTTGGTCCAATATTCTGCGTACTGTCTTCTGAGCTAGTTATGTACGTAGCTCTAGTTTGATCGTTGCCGTAGTAATTGTCAGGACAGTTCCAATCCAATGAATGGAGTCTTTGCCCCCATCCTGGCCAATTTGTCGGTTTGTTCATTACCACCGATACCTGAGTAGCCAGGGACCCACAATAGGTTTACCCCATTGCTTTCCGCTAGCTCCACCAGAACCCTGTGATATTCTGCAACAATTTTAGATCTTGTTGCAGGAGCAGCCAGTGATTTCAGGGCTGCCTGAATAAATGTAGATGCTAAGGCCCTTGTTGCTTCTACGCAAATTGTCCCCACACACGCCCTGATGCCAGTAATTTTGGCCCGGAATACTGAGGCCAGTTTCCCTCGAGGGATGATGCCCTCCAATCTTGGCTGCACCCTGTACACTCTGGCTACAACACCTTGGTCTGATTTCAACCTGTCAGTCAGCCAGACAATGTCCCCCACACAGTGTCAAACTGTTTTCCCCCCCTGCTCCCTGTGGCCGCGGTGGCCGAGGGGACTGAGGCGGTTCAGTCACGTTCTGCACGGCCACTACGGTCGGGGGTTCGAATCCCCCTCGGGCATGGATATTTGTGTCATCCTTAGTTGTAGCTAGTTCATAAGTAGTTTGTATGTTTATGGACTGATGACCCCGTAGTTAAGTCCCATAGACTCTACAAACATTTGAACATTTGAATATTCTGCTCCCTGTTTCCAATTGAAGCAGTTGGGAGTTATATTATAGTCAGCCAGCATTTCCCCAACTGATCCTATATTTACCTCACTCACTAATTTATTGTGTGATTCTGGATATCCCAATGAGATCCAATTTTTGCCAGATTTAAACCTGTATGCACCAGTTGCTGCCTCCATCTTGACCTGAAGGTGTAATGGGGGTATAGTCAGGATGGTTTCTATCCCAGCAGTTGTATACTGCTAGTTCCGCCTGTTATGGCTAAGCAGGCCAATCTCTGCACGTTATGAAGCTCCTTAGCAGCAACATGTTTTACTTTCTTCAACTACATGACCGCCCCTTAAGTGATCCTGGGTCTAATCACTGTGGTGTATATCCAGTGCATACCCTTGGGGCGCAGTCCCCAGTTTTTGCCACAAGCTCTCCTGGTACTCACCAGAGTACCTTTCACCTTGGAGCAAAATTGATGGGTCCATGTCAGTTACTCATCTAAGGCTACCCCTAATTATTTCACTGTCTATTTCACAGGTAGAGTTTAATCTAAAAGCTTTAGATTCAAACTTGAATGTTGGATAAGCTTCTTCGTAAATGACAATAGTCTTTTTGGGACTAACTCCCAGATCCTGTTTCCTTCACCAGTCTTGCACAATGTCCAATGCACCTTCTGCCATGTTCCTGACTGTGTCAGCAAATTTGCCAAGCATTTCTATACAAGGTCATCTGTCCATACTTGGTAAAAGTATTGTCTAGAGTTTAGTTCTCCCATGAGTTCGTTCACCACTAGATTCCACAATAAAGGGGACAGAACACCTCCTTGTGAACAACCTCTAGTGGTGGTGATCACCATTTATTCATCCATCATGGTAATCTCTACCTTGCTTCCACTGAGCATGGCCCCAGTCCACTTACTAGTGCTCCCTAGGTCGTGCACCTCTGCGCCCTATTCATGGAATCGAAGGTCGTATTGCTAAAGCCCCCTCAATATCCAGGAAGATGCGAAGGGCCATTTCCTCAACGTGTAGTGCTTTCTCCACCTTCCCAACGAGTTGGTGGAGAGATATCTCACATGATTTACCTGACTGATATGCATGTTGGTTTGCATGTGTAGGAGCCCTAGTCAATCTCCTCTCTCCAACATGTACATTACCCAGTTTTTCCAGTGTTTTAAGAATGAAGAAGGACAGATTGATTGGTTTCCAATCCTTGGCCTTGGTATGATCAGTTCTCCCTGGCTTTGGAATGAAGACAACCTTCACTGCCCTCCAGGCACTTGGAATGATTCCTGCTGCTAGGCTAACCCTTAATAACCTGCATAGGATTCTTATACGATTCTGCTTGTTGCAGGAGAGCTGGAAAAATTCCATCAGGACCAGGTGACTTGAATGGTTGAAATATTCTGACAGCCCATTGTGCCTTACTGAAATCGACACATTCCTTGGCCAATTACCAGTATTTCCTTTGAAAGCCTGAGAACCATTGTCTCTCAGGGATCGTATTTTGGTCTGTGTTATCTGCCAGAAAGTATTGGAGGAAGTGAGTCTTGATGAGCAATTCCAGTATCTCATATTCTGTCTTAGTACATTCCCCAACCTCCTTCCTCAGCGTTTCTCCCGGATTATTTGGTAGTCTAGTGAGAATTTTGTGAAGTCTGGCTTGAGCAGCAATGCCCTCCCTCGCAGAATGCCTTCCAGAAGGCCTCCGTTGCTCGTCTGACTGCAAGGTTGTAATTGACAAGGGCCTCACGATATTTTAGCCATTGTCCTTTGCGTCTCTCAAGGTTAAACAGTCTTTGTACCTGTCTTCTTTTCGTTTCCAAGTTTTATTACACCAAGACACACTCCTATTTGTGAACATTTTGGTGATAGAACAGTTGTCCTGGTATTAGGTCACTATGTGAGAGGTTACAGCCTCTGCTACTTCCTCAAACTCTGTTGGATTCCTTATTGAGGGTTTAATTTCTGGTAGGTTTAAGTCCAGGACTCTCCTGTATGTCTCCCAGTCTGTTTTCCTGGGATTCCTATAGGCCATGGTCTGCCTGGTTCCCATTTCAACCTTGAATTTAATACACATATGGTCTGATGAGGATGGCTCTAACTCCACATGTCATTGTTTGACATAGCTGCCACCATGATGGAACAAAAGGTTATGTCAATTACTTCTTCCTTTCTACTACTCTTGAAAGTAGGTTCATCACCCTTATTCAGGACCTCCAAGTTTTTAGGAAAAATTCAAGGTGTCCAAGCCTTTTAATTCCTTCCATTTTTGTTTAGGAAGCCATCTTATTCCTTCCCTTTGTTTCTGTTCCCTGAAAAGTTTCCTCTTCTGGGCCCTACACAAGGTTTTAATCCTGACCTGGTCCAGCTTTTCAGTTACAGCTCCCACCTATTGCTCAGGACTAGACCCTGATTCAGAAGTGGAAATGCATTCCATTGGTCCTGATCCCGATGTTTGAGGGTCTCAATTTGCCCCTCAGTTTCTTTTAAAATAATTTATCTGTCGTGTCCATCTTGGTCCCACGAGATTTGGAGATATATTTAGTCCACATCACGATAAACCCATGTGGTGTAAGGCTGCTTACTCAGGGAGGTCGACTGGGATGCCTGAGGCTTATTTTGTGACATTGTTGCATGCGCCATGCACCCCTTTTCACAGTTTGCATTACACATTGGGTTGGGGGAAGGAAATTGGGAAAGGACAAGGGGTGGATAAGGAAGATGGGATGTTGTGAGACACTTTCAGTCTGATTCACTAGCTGAGGCCTCTGCAGCTACTCAAGCCTCTGATGCAACACAAGCGTCTCCAATCACATGGGCAGTGCTTCATCAAGGTGGTGTTCCATGGTCTTGGTTCTTATGAGATCTGCCAGGGTTCAAAGAAATTGAACAAAGGGAAAGAGACTTCTCTTCTCCAGCTCGACGTTCCTCTTTGACAGTTTTCTCTAGCGATGCCCTCCCTTTGACGATCTCAGTGTCACCAGGGCACACCACCAAGGTCGACATAAGGTCACTGGCGAGAACAAATGGACCAAGATCCTCCACTCTCCAACCCTGGCATTTGAGAGCATTCATATTATGAAACTCAGCGGTCACTGAAATGACTACTCCTCATTTGATCCATCTCAGTTATGACGATAACGATTATTTAATCTATCACGCTTCACCTAATTTTGTTTCGACCTTCACCTCAATGCAAAGACTCCTGTTTATGGGGGCGTCATGCTGCTCATAAGGGATGACATCCACAGTCACAACATTCCTTTTCACAGTCATCTTCAACCAGAAGCTGTCCATCTTTCCCTTCCTGATTTTACTTTCTTACTATGCAATGGCTACACACCATTATTGTTTGTTGTTACCAGGGCAGGCCTTTTACACTTTATTGATCGGTTTCCTCCTTTGTTTCTGCTCGTCGGCGACATCACGCCAATAATCCACTTTGGGGCTCCTCATGCCCCTGTCAGATAGGCGCTCTGTTGGCAGTTATCTTTAACCATCCTAATCTCATCTAATCTGTTTTGACGCCATCATACAACTGTTTCGCTAATTATTTATGCAAAGCACGCACCAGTTGTCAATATCAAAATTTATATGCCAGCATGACATGCTTCGGAACGACTTTATCCCATTATCAAGTTCATAAAACTTACCTGACGCTTTGTCAACGAAGTACATATGCTGCTATTATTATGTTTAATGATATTGCCTAGCAGTAGATAAGTTTTATGAACTTGATAATGGGATAATGTCGTCCCGAAACATGTCGTGCAGACATATAAATTTTATTAATGACAACTGGAGCGTGATTTGCATTAATAATTAATCTTATGTCTTAATGTTGGTAACCTACATTTTTTCAGACAACATGGATGCCGTTTCCCACTTGGACCTTTCCATCTATATTTCTCAGTTTGCTTAGCTTGTTCTCTCAGATACACACCCAAATGACCATTTCCCATGTGTGATTCGTCTGCTGACGCCCATTCCATCTGCAAGTCCATCTAACTGGCAGATTTCCAAAGCGATCGTGTTCTTCACTGGCGTCTTTAAGTGAAAATTACTCATCCGGTGACGACCAGCAGTATATCTCACTTCTACAATACTCACTGCCAGAGCATGACAGGAGCTTGGTCTTATGGTTGGGTTCTGAGTGCTCTTCAGAGACTGTTCGTGCTATATACAGTTCACTCCATACTACAAGGAATCTCGGAGTGCCTTCACTAGCTTACTGCCAGAGGAGCCATTGTGGTGTTCCTGTGGGTTCCTGGTCATGTCAGTGTGTCAGGGAATTAGTTTGTGGATGCTGCTGCAAAGGAAGCAGCTTTGCTCCCTCAGTTTGCTAAGGACTCTGTTCCCCTGGGATGATCTTCATGCTGCTGTCTCTGGGCATGTGGTATCGCTCTGGCACACACATTAGTCTTCCCTTGAAGGAAACAAACTCCAGAAAATTAAACCTCTCTATTGCTTAGTTGACCTACTTGACCTACTAACGGCCCTCTTGTCATGAGGTGGTCATTCTAGCTCAGCTGCGCATAAGATACTGCCGTTCCATCCACCGCCACTTATTACCTGGCGACCCTGCTTCGCATTGTGGTTGCTATTCTCAAACCCTGACTGTATGCCACCTTTTGGTCCAATGCCAATTTTTGAATCGCCTACCTCAAAGTTTGTGTTTACAGTCTGAGTTTCTGGTGTTTTAACGGATGACACGCGCCATGTTGATCACGTTTTACTTTTTATTCACTGCACCAATATGGCGAAGGAAATTTAAAATCCCCTCCCACCCGGGCAATCCTGCCACGTCCCTAATGTTTTGAGGTATCTTTCCCTAGCGATGGCCTTGTTTTTACTTGTTCCTTTCTAACCTTGACTGACTGTGTTGCACCACCTTTGCTTAGCCCCTTTTTTAGTCGTGGCATTTAATACGTTGTGACATGGTAGTTTATATAAAGTCACAATGGAACCTCCCCATCGCACCCGCCTCAGATTTAGATATAAGTTGGTGCTGTGGATAGGCCGTGAAAAACTGAACACAGATCAGTCGAGAAAACAGGAAGAAGTTGTGTGGAACTATGAAACAATAAGCAAAATATAAAAACTAAACAGTCCATGTGAAAGATAAGCAGCATGGAACACATTCTGACCAAAGGAAGGATGTGGTCTTGTTGCAAGCGTGAGGAGCTGCAGAATCAGAGGTTCTTGGTTCAAGCCTTCCTTCGAACGAAAATTTTAATTAGTCTCAAAATTATGATCCGTCCGTCCGTTCAATGACGTCTCTGTTCGCTGTGATCAGTTTAGTATCTGTGTTTTGCGACCGCACCGCAAAACTCTGCGATTAGCAGACGAAAGGAAGTGCCTCTCCAATGTGGACCTAAAACATTTGATCGCAAGGTGACAGGTCAACCGATTCGTCCACAGGAAAACACGTCTGATGTATTCTATACGACACTGGTGTCGGTATGTGCGTTATATGACAGGAATCTCTTGTCGACCCAAGTAACTTGTACACTTGGTGAATGGGTAAAGAGATTCTACCTTGCCCAATTTGGGTTTCTTTATGGATGTGATAATTACTCCCAAAAAAGGATGAAAACATAAGAGTTCGTCACATAAATTGCAACAAATGAATGCAACAGTTTCAAAGTCGCACAGTTTTCCCTGTGCTCTTTCATAACACATGTCTTTAACGTTTTTGGATCTTTCTGTGTGTAGATTGTCAAATCCTGCATATGTCAAAGCAAATATGAACATGTCCTAGAATATCGGAGAGCAGTTACCTCGCATCGGACGGGCGGGCAGATAATAATTTTCTGAAAGTGTTAAAATTAAAATTTTCGCCTGTGGGAAGGCTCGAACCACGTGCCTCTATCTCCACAGCTCCTCACGTTAGCCACATACCACGGCGCTCCTGTTCTCAGAGTGTGCTCGACATTGCCTATATTTCGTATGGACCGTTCAGTTTTTATATTTTGCTTATTGTTTCATAGTTCCACAGAACTTCTTCCTGTTTTCTAGACTGATCTGTGTTCAGTTTTTCACGGCCTATCCACTGCGCCAACTTAGAACTAAATCTGAGGGCGGTGCGATGGGGAGGTTCCATTGTGAGAAGTTTTCTGCGTGGGGCAAATATTATGAGCGAACTGTAGGTGTAGCAATGGGCAGCTCTCTGTCTCCAGTGGGTGCAAATATGTTCACGAAGAAATTTGAGGAGAAAGTATTTGAGACAGCTAGATATAAACCCACATGTTTCTTCAGGTACCTGTATGAGGATTTTGTGATCTGATCTCATTGTAGAGCAAGCCTTAATGAGTTTCTTGAACGTCTAAACTCATGCTACCCAACTATTAGATTAGATTAGAGAATGATGGCTATTTTGGGCTGTAGGAGCCTACTCATCGAAAGGAAACAGATGGGTCTTTTGCCCATGGTATGTATCAAAGACCCACACTGATCTAGACCAGAAACCCAGCAGCTCTCACCACCCAGCACAGAAGAAGGGAGTTCTGAAGACATTGGTCGACAGGGCACACACATTATCAGACACAGGTAGTTTAGCAGCAGAAATTAGGCACTTATAGTCAGTGTCCTCCACTGACGGATAAACTGCCAAACAGATTCAAGAGGCACCTCAACCAGTAACTCGGCCACATTATCTAAACGAAGATCAAGAAGAGACAAAGACTGTGGCGTATCTTCCATAAGCACGCACTATTTCCGACAAAATCAGTCGGGGCCTCAGTAAATAAAACGTGAAGTGTATGTTCTGGCCATCAAGCAAAATGTGAAACATGACATGGGACTATGAAAAATCCTTTGACAGCAAGAAGGCATGTGTTGATGCAGCAACATGTGGTCGTGAAGTGTCTGGAAAAATGACGTCAGGGGGTATCGTGCAGAAAGAGTGTCGCTATGGGTCACAGGAAGTGAAGTCATACATGTGGGTCAAACGTGTCACAGTGCTCTAGCCACCCACCAACTGTGATTTGTGGTTGAACCCAATAGTGCTGCACACTACAAGGGGCCATATGAAAAAAAAACTGAGTATCTACTTTATGCTCTGAATTCCAGAGAACATACTCAGGTTCGCATGAATAAAGGGAGTCGGAGAATATACGTTCTCAGCTGTGAGTAACAGGGTGAGAGAGGTTGCTCACAACTGAGAACATTTTCCGAGTTCGTATGAATAAAACTAAAGAAGTTTCTCACGACCAGAGAACATTGTCCGTTTTCTGAAGTGAGCTCTCTAGCATACTTCGTGTTGAGTATCTTCTATTAAGGTTACGTTTTATTGTAGTTCATAATAAAAATGACAAAATTTGTATTACCTAGAAGACAAAAACAGGTCCCTTTATACATAGTCTTTAAGAAATACGAGGGGAACTAAAATTTTAATGCAAATAAAAACTTTTTATTGAGGAGTAGCTTCCTTCAGAAGAATCGTGAACGTGACACTACAAGCATTTTATATAGTGACGAGAGTAATGTCAGAGAAATGTTTTCCCACCGTCATAGAAAGGAAACACAAGTGGATTCAGCTGTGTGTTATGTCCATTTGTTTGGTGTTTATATTTACAGTTATAAATAGCTACATAGCAAAATAATATTGCGTTTTTAAACATGTCTATTAAAAAGACCTTATGACGTTAGTTCCAAATAAAGTGCATCCCAGGACTTGACAGTTTGTATCACAAAATAGATATTGCTGCAATACTAGGTAGGCCTACTAAAGTATTGTTTCTATCTTTTGTGTCCCAACTTCGTCGCCGCTTTTGTGTCCCAGCCTCGTCGTAGGTGTCGGTGGCCGAGTGCTACTGCACTAATATTACTTTGAGTAGCTACCTGATGTCTACTGTCACTAGCTACACAGTACTGGGCACTATTACAAGGAGCAGTTGCAGAAGGCACTATTTTCACTACAGGAATGCACTGTTCATAGTCATTTTGCTTGTCCCGAACCCGTTTCCGTTGCACTGTTTTACGCGCTCGTTGGCGCTCGCTACGTGGTGCACTATATAGTTTTGCCATAGGCGCAGAACTACTTTCTTGAAATTGAGATCCAAGGAAAGCACTGTTCAATTCCACAGCCCGTATAACATTTACAGAATGCACTGTTCTCGCACTCTGCGAAGCACTGTTTCTAACGTGTCTGTTCTTTGAGTTTTTAATTTGCATACACACAGACTGTACATGTCCTGATTTGCCACATTGATAACAGGTCGCGTTGCGACTAGGGCAATGAGCACGCTTGTGGCGAGACACACACTGGGGGCAAGATTTACGTACATTTTTCTGAAATGAGCGTTGGCTCCCGTTATGCAAATTACTGTGTCTAACACTACGGGGCGACCTTTGCGTCGCACTTTTACTCTGGCTACTGTTCACTGTCTGTTCAGCACGGCCGGTAGAATAAGAAACACTAGTGCTATACTGAGAACTACGGCTAGGAAAGCGTCCGTTGCGGCGCACTGAATTTACACTATGGCTTTGCATTTCTACATCAGCTAAGTCAAAAGTATCATGTGCTTCTATAAGCTGCAGTACACTGTCTAATGAAGGGTCAGATTGTTTTAGAATTGCTGCTCTAATTCTGGGGTCCTGAATATTCTGCGTAATCGCATCCCTCAACATCACGTCACTATACGAAAGTCCACAAGAGCAAGTAAATTTACATTGGCGGGTTAAGCCCTTCAATTCCGTAATCCACTCTTGGTGTGACTGCTGCGGTAATTTTTTAAGTCTGAAAAATCGGTATCGTGCAGCGGCTACAAGAACTTTTCTCTCATAATGAGCATTTAGTGCATCTACAATTTGTTCAAAGTCCACATCACGAGGAGATGCGTGGGGAAATAGTTTCTGCAGTAATACAAAGGTTTTGGGGCCCACCACGGACAACAAAAGATGCTTAACTTTCTGACCTGTAATTTGATGAGCCGCGACGAGTTCTTGAAACTGTGCGAAGTAGTCGCTCCATTCTTCCTCACGTTCGTTGTACTGGCGAAAGGTAGGAAGCGTTGCGGCGGCAGGTGTGGGCTGCTGAAGCGGCGGCTGTTGTTGTTGGTTAGCTGCTTGCGCCGTGAGCTGGGCCACAGCCTGGAGAAGTTGTGTTATTTGCGCCGTCTGTAACTGAATAATTTCCATTAAGTTTGGGTTCGGGGTAGTGGCCATGCTGACCGATTAGGCGCCGCGTATACAAGTAACTTATAACAAAACACAAATGCAATATGAAAGAGGACGCTCTGCAACAAAAAAGTCCACAAAACACGTAACAATATTGTTCCCCCAAAATTCTTATAATAAGGGTGGGTGGGCGGGAGCAATTTCTGCGTGCTCCGACTGCTGCTGTCTGGCTGCTGCAAGCGTGCTGGTCCACGGTTCGTCTATCCCATCCTCGTCGCCACTTTTGTATCCCATCCTCGTCGCCACTTTTGTGTCCCAACTTCGTCGCCGCTTTTGTGTCCCAGCCTCGTCGTAGGTGTCGGTGGCCGAGTGGAATGAGCCCGACACAGGAACAAAAATAGCACGCTGGTGCAGGTACGGAGGGGAGCAGCCAGAAACTATAAACACTAGAGTAAATTAGAAAGAGATATATATTGCACAGAAGGTAACAATACTTAACTTTTACATAGTACTGCAGAATGTTGATACATAGTTGTTAGAGGCCTGCCTAGTGCCTGTACGATAGCAAAGTCTTCAATGGTGCCTATCTGATTACGAAGGTCCTAACTCGTTGCTATCTCAGTCCGAAGTGGCCGATGTCCTTCAGTGGTGGCCACGAGCGGCGTTGTCGCAGAGGGCGCTCGTGGCTGTCGTCGTGAGAACGCCGCGCCGTGCGTGCATGGCGGCGCGCGGCGAAAGTAAGTGGCGCGCACTTTGTACTTGTGCGACACCACACTATCCAAACCGGTTGGCCTATTTAAGATATGTTTTCTGACTTTGCAATCGTCACTTCTGTTATGTTAAAAGTAGATAGACACGACAGGAAAATTAATAACTGATTAATTACATACCTAGCAGCCTGTTTCTTGTAACAAAATCGCATGGCCTAACGCTTATGAACAGACCATTGGGTGTCTTATTTAACAAGTATCTGAAACTGACTGGAAACAGTGAAACCTGAGTCTTTAACTTACGTCATTACTTATTCTTTGCCTGCTGATGACAGCAACTGAATAAAAAATCGCCCTACACGAAGTGTTTTCTTCCTCCAAGTCACCAGTACTCGAATTATGAAGCTCTGACAGCATTCCACGTTGAAACAGATGAATATGTGATAAATTCTTAAAATTTCGTTCGCAAATTGTGCTAACCTAACTTCAACAACAAAAAAGTTTCTCGCGTGACGAAAATTTTGTAAATCGCCAGGAGAATATATTTTCGTAAAAAATGCATATTTAGTCTTAATAATATGCTCCTTCACAACAAACTAATATCTAAACATAGTACATTTCTTCCTGAACACATTTTGTACACTTAATAATTGCCCGACCTCCGCCTCCAATAAATTTAACTAAATTTGCATATCGATTTAATTGCAACAACCTATGTTTTTATCAGTAAAAAGGGCCAAGTGCCTCCCCACGTAAGCACTTGCGTGAGCACATTCCGCACCCCCACTAACCTCCCCACTGACAGCCCTAAAGATTGCCACCCCTGCGTGACCCGGTCCGGAACTCTAACCCGCGCCCATAGAATTTTTTTTTATTACGCCAACACTGGGAAAAAAGGAGGCAATTATTGCGTACTTCAGACAGTACAATACATCAAACATGTCCGTCTCCACAAGTGGACACTTGTGCAAGTGCCGCCCTGCACCACAGCCCCCCAGGCCATCCACAACCGCTCCATATTATTGTATGTATTAACAATTAGAACATTACGTATTAAATATGCATATCAATTTAACAGTAACTTAAGGGCAGCCACCACCACTTGCCCCCACCAACGCCACCGCTGCCAACAGGTACACCTCTGATGATTTTGCATAATAGTCATAATTAGTACGTATTTATTAAGGAAGAATATTTCTCTCAGAAGTAATGTTTAACAACAATTGTTTATAAATAATTACCGACGACCCCAGAGACCTCACGACATTTCGTAACTTACATAGAAACAATTTATTTAATCAGCTCTAAATGAGTCCAAAACCCTCCGCCTTCGCACTAGTGTGGCTAAAACTAGACCGCCCGGCTCTCCAGGGTCGGGAGCGCTTGCGCTACCAGCCAGAAATAGCAAGAAATCATTTAACGCCAATCCGTCTGTTAGCCTGGGCAACATAACTGTATAGACGATGCTCACAACAGTCAACGAACGTAATGTAACGGTAACGACTGCCCCAAACCTGAGTATCAAACACTGTAGGCGTGTAACTCAGCTACCTTAACAATTTCTCTCGGAAATGGCACGAACGATGATCGTTTAAACGTCGAACAGTAATGTAGCTCGATCTCCAGTGTGATAGCAGTGTTCTCTAGGCAAGCTATATAAAACAAACGTATGCTAAATGTTTAAACAAAATATCATAACGTTTTAAGCATCTCTCTCAAAAAAACATATGAGCTACATTTCCAAATGATCGAAACCTACTACGCAAGACCTCTGCACACACACCACTTTGACGAGGATAGCGCACATTGCAGTTATTTAATGGAGCTGGACCCAGCCTGACAACAAACGTCATCGTCAGCCTCCCGTCCCGAAAGCAAACATGCTTTCACATACAAGCCCCATCTAACGATAACCCACTTTCTCTCTCGTATAAATCATACCAGTCGCTCTTAAAATTAACAAGTTCCAAAATTTAATACTCCCTCTCATACCCTGTTACAGTACACATATTTCTTTTCGAAACATACCAACAGTTCCTTGGATCGATGTAGCGCTGGCCCCCATCCAGTACTTCGACAGTTAAGGTTTCGGCCTTCCTGTAATCCACCACTTTAATGGTTTTATATGCCTTCCGACATCACTCAGAATTCGGGTAGTTTAATTCTACCTCCTGGGTATACCCATCTGAGGAATCTCTCTGTCCTGTTACAATGCAAACGATTCTTTACAACAGGTCAAATACCGATATCGAGCAGCCCAGAAGACGTTTACATCTTCATGTGTATACCCATCTAAACATAGCAAAGGGAATCTCTCTAACGACCATGTCCTGTTACATTGCAAACGATTCTTTACAACAGGTCAAATACCAATAATCGAGCACCCATAAGACGTTTAAACCCTATTATACAATGGAGAGTTACAACAACAAGAAATGCGCGAAATAATCTACCGATTTCCGACCGTCTACACTATAACTTAGCTTGCATTTATCGCGAATCTCTAATTCAGCGCAAAGGTCCTAGTGATTGGAGAAAAGCGCAGGTGACTCCGGTTTATAAGAAAGGAAAGAGAACTGGCCCTCAAAATTACAGGCCAATATTGTTGACATCAGTTTCATGTAGAATTTTAGAGCATATTCTCAGTTCGAATATAGTAAATTTCCATGAAATGGAAAAGCTTCTTTCCATGGATCAGCACGGGTTTAGGAAACGTCGTTCATGTGAAACTCAGCTTGCCCTTTTCTCACATGACATCTTGCGAGCCATGGATGAAGGGCAACAGGCGGATTGTGTTTTTCTCGACTTCAAAAAGGCGTTCGACGCGGTGCCACACTGCAGACTGCTAACGAAGATACGAGTTTATGGAATAGGTTCACAGATTTGTGACTGGCTGGAAGACTTCCTAAGTAATAGAACGCAGTACGTTGTTCATCAGAGACGAGTGTATCGTCAGGCGTGCCCCGGGGGAGTGTGATTGGACCGCTATTATTTTCTATCTATATAAATGATCTGATGGACAGAGTAACTTGTAATTTGCGGCTGTTTGCTGATGATGCTGTGGTGTATGGGAGGGTGTCGTCTTTAACTGACTGTAATAGCATACAGGATGACTTAGACAACATTTCTAGTTGATGCGAAGAATGGCAGCTAGCTCTCAATGTATAAAAATGTAAGGTGATGCACATGAGTAGGAAAAACAATCCCATAATATTAGAATACAGCATTAGTAGTGAGCTTCTTGATGCTGTCGCGTCGTTCAAATATCTAGGCGTAACATTGCAGAGCGATATGAAATCGAACGAACATGTAAGGGCAGTTGTGAATACGGCGGACAGCCGACTTCGGTTTATTAGGAGTATTTTGGGAAGATGTACTTCACCAGTAAAGGAGACCGCGTATAAAACGCTTGTAGGACCACGTCTTGAGTATTGCTCAAGTGTTTGTGACCCGCAGCAGATCAGTTTAAAGGAAGACAGAGACGGTTCAGAGGCGAGCAGCTAGATTTGTTACCGGTAGGTTCGACCAATGCGCGAGTGTCACGGAAATGCTCCGAGAACTCAATTGGGGATCGCTAGAGTAAAGACGACGTTCTTTTCGTGAATTTCTATTGAGTAAATTTAGAGGGCCGTAATTAGAAGCTGAGTGTAGTACGATCTTGCTGACGCCTTCTTATATTTCCCGTAACGATCACAAAGACAAAATAAGAGAAATTAGGGCTCGTACGGAGGCATATAGGCATTCTTTTTTTCCTCGTTCAATTTGGGAGAGAATAGGAAAGGAAATGCCTAGTTAGAGGTACAGTGTACCCTCCGCCACGCACCTTACGGTGAATTATGGAGTATGTATGTAGATGTAACTTTTTTCCTCTCGAAAGCATTGGCCTAACAACACCCTTATTCGAAATGACACCTGACAATACAGCAACCACGGAACCGAGGTAGTACTTTACCTGCCCAATGCAACACTTATTTTCAATTCTGTAGAACAATATCGACCAGCCCTTTACCTGATCATTAAAAGGATATGGTGTGTCTACACTTGTTTTGTTACAGTACGAACTGTATATGTGCAATGTAATTTTCGCAAACACTTACATCACACCTCAACGCCCGCATACATCGATCATAATATTTCTACACATAACCATGCAAACGCAATGTACCAGTCAACTAAGCCTTAATAACGCAAACGTTAGACAGTTCCCTAGATTTACGGACACACCAGTCGATTTTCGGTGTTCTTATTAACCCAGCAAACCATAACATGAGGTCTCTGGCGTCGTTAGTAATTGTTTATAAACTATTGTTGTTAAACATTGCTTTTGAGAGAAATATTCTTCCCTAATAAATACATACTAAGTACGACTATTATGCAAAATCATCAGAGGTGTACCTGTCGGCAGCGGTGGCGTTGGTGGGGGCAAGTGGTGGTGGCTGCCCTTAAGTTACTGTTAAATTGATATGCATATTTAATACGTAATGTTCTAATTGTTAATGCATACAATAATATGGAGCGGTTGTGGATGGCCTGGGGGGCTGTGGTGCAGGGCGGCACTTGCACAAGTGTCCACTTGTGGAGACGGACATGTTTGATGTATTGTACTGTCTGAAGTACGCAATAATTGCCTCCTTTTTTCCCAATGTTGGCGTAATAAAAAAAAAAAATTCTATGGGCGCGGGTTAGAGTTCCGGACCAGGTCACGCAGGGGTGGCAATCTGTAGGGCTGTCAGTGGGGAGGGTAGTGGGGGTGGGAATGTGCTCACGCAAGTGCTTACGTGGGGAGGCACTTGCCCTTGTTACTGATAAAAACATAGGTTGTTGCAATTAAATTGATATGCAAATTTAATTAAATTAATTGGAGGTGGAGGTCGGGAAGTTGAGCGTCTTCTGGGGGCGGGGGTGGTGGTAGCAGCGGCGGGGGCGTCGGCGGGGGCGAGTGGTGGGGGAAAGTAATGGTACTTGGACAGTCGGGCAATTGGCCGAGCGTGGTAACGGTACCTGGCGTCGTGACACTATTTTCGACGCTCAAAAGGTTAAAGGTCACTGCTGAAACGCCTATTACCATACCGGGAGATCGACACATGAAAATCCTTAGCTGTCGTCTGTGCTGTGCAGTATTTGGGACTGTGACGAGCGCCGGCCGCGGTGGCCGAGGGGACTGAGGCGCTTCAGTCACGGTCTGCACGGCCACTACGGTCGGGGATTCGAATCCCCCCTCGGGCATGGATATTTGTGCCGTCCTTAGTTGTAGGTAGTTCATAAGTTGTTTGTAAGTTTAGGGACTGATGACCCCGTGGTTAAGTCCCATAAGCTTAACAAACATTTGACTGTGACGAGCCACCGTGTGATGCAATCAACGGACGAAAACATATACTTGTAACCACCACAATCTGTCAGGGTACTGGCCAAATCGTAGTTCTAGTACTGGCAACGAGCATATTGAAAACCGTGAAGTTGCTGTCCACGTGCTGCCGCCACGAGCATCTATAGAAAGTGGTTGACGGTTCAGACATACAGTGTATTACAAAATATAGGATGTGATGCAAAACAGGCGGTGAAATGCGTGATACCAGATAAGCATACACAAATGTTGTGGAACCCGCTGTTCGATGCATGTTGGTAAACATGGTGTGCCACAACAGTTGTGGATAAAAATACGATAACTGTAGAACATATTACCTTGTCTAATATGTTAAAGGGAACCTTGAAATTCCGAACAGCTTCCAGTCATGTCGGAATGGATGAGTACAGTGGTTGTATGGTTATTAAAGGGGTCTTACAACTTTATTACTGCGAAATAGTGGCAAGTTCAGATGGTGAGATGGATATCAATCACGCACTCGGCTCTCCAGAATAGACCACAGATGCTCATTGGGGTGGTTATTGTGGTGGCCAGGGGAGTTGTGATAATTAATTGTTATGGTTACAATGTCAGTACTGGGCGGTGGGAGCTCTGTGGATAGGGGATCAGTTGCAACATATTGTCACAATTGGAGGACAGAAAATGAACCATGGGATGGGCCTGATCAACCGAAATAGCCAAAGAATTGTTAACTATAATGCGACCTTGGAGAGTTCGCTTCAGGCCTGTGGAATAATACTACAAGGGGTGGATAAGAACGAATGAAGTTATTTTTCCCTGAAATGAATTTATTGACAGAGATAATTCAATGTAACTAAACCCATTAGTTATGACTGTATGCCAAATGTCCGGAAGGCTGCACATTTGCCTATGTGTTGTATTGACCGCCCAATAGCATGGAACATGCCGGTTGTGGTGTTGTTTCGGATCCCTAGCAGAGGTTCGTTCACTTTGACAAAGATTCTGTAACCATGTGAGGTGATTACAGTGGATGTTACACTGCCAGAGGCGCAAGAGGGCCTGAACAGCAACAGCGCTGTGGCATCGTGATTGTCACGCAGAATAATAGGCTGCTGTTCCATGAAATGTCGTCGCTTTCATCTGAGCGCCAAGCGAAGATGGTGTTGCAGGGACGTTCTTGGTGGTACAGCTTGATGCACTATTATCCCATCACTGTCATAAGCCACAATGAACATCATATTTACAGCACTCGGTGTAATGCACACTTTCTGTGGTCGTGGAGAACCGCAATGCCTCAATCCCTTTGGCACCGGCCCAACAAATCCTTTGCTAGGGCACAGCAAGTACCAATGTTGCATCTTGGACATTTCATGGAGTATACAATGAACTGTAATTTTTCGCTAACCCAGAATGTCGTGCAGATTGTGTAGCACAGTTGCGTGGAATACTCCAACTTCTGGCTATTATGTACAGTCCAGTGGCGATCAATGTAAACAATGGAGCAAGGGTTTCAACAATACTGGTCTTCTCACGAGATCGTCCTGTGGGAGAGTGAACCTTCACTGCATCTCTGCCTAATCTGAACGCTTTACCCCTTGATGCGACTGTGCTGCATGGCAAGACTGTCTCATAACGAAACAATGTCGTGCTACTATGACCTCTCAACACTTTGAGTCAAGAATGGTGTTCTATATTTTTCAACGGTATGTTAGGGCGGTTGCGCTGTTGCTATGACGTTGACTATCCTACACACAACGGTATATTAACAGAGAGCACCATCTCCACTCGCTGTACAAACACGCCTGATAGGTCTTCGTTTCGTTGTGTCAACACAGGTGGCACCTCGGCCACTCAGCAGTTCGTCACTGTTTTCCATCCAGCCCCTGTATGTGAAAAAAAAAAAAAAAAAAAACAAGCAATGGGAGTTAAAAAGGTTGTAGAAAGGTAAATACTGCTGCTCTTAGTGAATGAAAGTTAACATTGTTACGTTAAGTCGACAACTGCCTCCAAATTTTGACATACGTTTAAGCAGTTGGAATTACTGGTCCTGTTGTAAAGCGACATTTGCCCTGTACCGATATTCGGGTTCAAAGACTAGACTTCTCGTCGTGCTGAGGCTGTGTACTTCTTACCATGGCGACAGTCGAAGCTGTTGCTCTGCAGTACAGACTTGTTGCTGCCTCTATGAACGTTCATCTCTCGATACGCCGAAGTGTTGGTTGATGGTACCGCCTCAGGAGAGAGGTCCTTTCTCGGTCGTAGCTAGCGAAGAAGTTCTGATTTTTCGTGCCCACTGAAACAGAGTGGCTGACTCGTGCCAAAAACACACGAGATCCAAACGTCTAAAAGTTGTTTAATCATTTCAATGTTATATTTTGCCTCAGCGAATAGTGTGAGCGTTCACCGTGTGGTAAAACCCCCACGTATTTGCCTCACAAGGGGCGAGAAATCCTAAATCTCCTTATTGACTTGTATGACTCCGTTACCAAACCTGCAACCGTTTGACGTCACAGACCGTCAGTCCAATCATGGAGCGCATACTAACACTGTTGCTAGTCTCTCATGCAGGTCTAGAGACTTGCATATCAAGAAACACTACAAGGAGTTGCATATCATTTTGGGTTCGTTTATGAATTAATTGTGACAGGCGGAAGACCCGACGCTTTTCATTCTTAAAGGTTAAATGATAAACAACTAAAAAAAGGATATTAGGGTTTAACATGGCGTCGACATGTGTCCATTGGAGTCGGAGCCCAAGCTGCTATTTTTTGTGTAAGGATGAAGACGAATATTTGCCGTACGCTGTGAAAGAAAAATGGTTGTCCAGAGGTGGGTTTCAACGACCCAATGTGCCCTTCCTCGCTCGGTGAAAACTAATAACGTCTTCTGTTACCGTTAAGAGAAAAACTGAAGCATATCTAACACACATTTTGCTTATAAAGTGCTCGAAAATGAAGTAATAAGTTCAAAACGCATTGAACAGTAATCAGAGGGCGAAAAAATTGTGCTCTAAGCTATTATTAGTAAAATATATGCCTAACCTAGAAATTACAACTAGGATCAAGCATGGACAAAATATCAACTAATCTTCTAATATATAAAGCAGTGTGTCCATATGTTTGTTTCTGTGTACGTGTTGCAATCTTTTCCAAATTTTATACACGTAAGCTTCAATCCATGAGGACGGTCGCCGTAAATGTAAGAATCACATACGATACATAGTTCAAGAGATAAGACTCAAAAAATGAGATGCGCGAAAAAATAGTGCATTTAGCGACACTACTGCTCATTTTCTCCTAAGCCACTGGACCGATTTCAACCAAATTTGGTACATACATTCCTTCCCGTGAGGTAACAATTGCTGCAGGGTTAAGAATGGTTCAGAAGATATGACGTCATAAACAATAGGAATCGCAAAAAATTGCCACATAATGCGGCGAGACTTTATAAATACGCTATATGATAATGAGAGTACTTAGCAACTTGCAACAAACTTTAAACATAATTTGAAACCTTTATTAAACTTTTTCTCGCTGACAACCGCAGCAAAATGATGGAAGGAAAAAAGTTTCTCGCTTACTACTTTTCCGCTGTTTATGGAGAAAAACTACTGCATTCGGTATGACGTTACAATTTATAATTTGTACACTACAAATTGTAGCTGCAGGAAATTATACAGACAGTATACACGCATATAGTTGAGTGTACCTTCAAGTTGTATCACAGTACGGCACGAAGTTTATGAGACATGAGCACATAAACAGTAACGTTCATGGAAAACAGCCCCATCACGCACCAAGTTTTAATCCATTACTTCTTTACTACTAATTGTATTCCCAAGAGATTTTACAGACATACAGCCCTTATACAAATGAATATATACCTGAAAAATGGTAGCAATAAATAAATAAATAAATACCCGGGCAACGCCGGATTTTCAGCAAGTCTTTATATATAAAGCAGCGGCCGTATGTTTATTTGTGTGTAAGTATTGAATACAAATCTACAGTTTTGTTGCGATCTTAATGAAATTTTGCACACGTAAGCTTCAATCCATGAGGACGGTCGTCTTGAATGTAAGGATCATGTACAACAGATAGTTCACGATATACGACGTCATAAGCAATGAGATGCGCTAAAAATTGCTGCTTCACACGACAATATTGCACACTTTCTCCTAAATCACTGGATCGATTTCAACCAAATTTGGTACACATATTCCTTACCACGAGGTAACAACTGCTGTAGGGGTAAGAACTACATACGAGACATGATTCAGGAGATATAACGTAAAACTACGGCATTCGGTATGATGTTACAATTTATAATTTCTACACTACAAATTTTACTCGCAGGAAATTTTACAGACAGCATACACATATGCAGCTGAATGTATCTTCAAAATGGTATCACAGTACGACACGTAGTAGATGAGATATGAGGGTATAAACAGTATCGTTCATGAAAAACAGCCCATAACGCATCTGGTTTTAATCTATTACTTATTTACTACTAACTGTATTCGCAAAGGGTAAAAACCTGTAACATCATGTACCACATTTTAATCCATTTGTTATTAACTTCTGAGACATTCCTGTTTTGCAGTCAGCCTAAGGAAATTCCTGAACGCTGACAGTACTGTTGACAACTTTGAACAGTAAAGTGCACACAGCTGCTTGCGAAAGCAATAGACTTCTAGAGAGTTACAAGGAAATGAAGAGAATGAAAGTGTCCATCAAACCCATTATTTACGACAGATCTACATTTTAATTTTAAGAGGCTGCAGTTTCCAGTGGGACTTGCATTTTATATTAAAAAAAAGGTAAAGCAGTCAACAATCCGAAGATTGGTTTGAACACCACAGTGCTTTACTAGGCATGGTCCTGTTTGGAGGTGGTATGCCGTTGCCTTCCTCCGACCTTTGAAATGACTTACCCAGCCAATTATAGGGGGACCTGCAGTTTAACGTGGGTTCCGAACCACGGTGCTACTCGATATATTTCACATGAGCAATACTTCCAGAGGTGAAAAGTGGAAAGTGACAGATAAAAATCCTAGGACCTGGCGGGGATCGAACCCGCGACTTTTGGTTTTGTAGTCTGGCACTGTACTACTGTGCAACCGAAGGACACTGCATTTTATGTTACGATTAATAAATCATAGGGCAATCTGTTAAATACTGCGGAGTGGACTTGACATCTCCCTGTTTCTCACACCACAACTTACGTCACTTGCTCAAGAGTGGGCTCACCAAAGAATTTTTTCATACTAGCTCTTGGACAAGTAACTAGCAGTATTGTTTATAATAAGTTATGAATTAGTGAATATATGCATGTTAGATATAATTTGTATCTTGATTTTTTTATACTGCCCTTTTTCTTACATTATGCAAGACAGCCTAATTTCTTATATATTCTCCCATAAGTATAACGTGTTTTTAGAAGAAAAAAAAGTGATGGGCGGAGAGAAATGAAGGGATAGGAGAAGTACTAACTTATGGCTTGAATAAATAAATAAATTCACAGAATATACGACACCAACTGCGATTGGGCAAAGCTGAAAACCCGGTCTCCTGCTTTCTAGGCAGTTGCGCTGACCCCTACATCACTGGGGACACAGTGATCACCGCACCTGCAAGGACTACCTAAGCACGCCTCCCGCCAATACAAATTCCCAGTTACACATTTTCAGCTTTGCCCAATCGCAGTTGATGTCATATATTCTGTGAATATGAATCAATAACAACTGCAGGATCAGAAGTGACGTCTGTTCTTTCGGAACATACGCTACATGTACAAATAAATACCCGGGAACGCCAGGTTTGCAGCTAGCAATATGATAAATTAAACCACAGATGGAGGCAGTGGAATATGAATTTCTAAGTAGACACAAAGGAATCTGGTTACAGCATTTGTACTACGTCATGGAATATCAATCAATATAAGTAGTGCGTCTGTGTAAATAGTCGGAAGTGAATTTTCGTTCGAACTTTAAATACTTACGAATACTAGGTGAATTTCTCTCTCTCAAAATGCAGGCAAAAAACCACATGAGGGTTAACGTCAGTTAGTGAGCTGTGTTGGTTTCCATCGTGTGTTCAAGTCACAAGCTGTTGTTGTTGTGGTCTTCAGTCCGGAGACTGGTTTGAGGCAGCTCTCCACAAAACCCTATCCTGAGCAAGCCTCTTCATCTCCACATAAGATCGGCAACCTACATCTGTCTGAATTTGCTTACTGTATCCATCTCTTGGTCTTCCTCTGCGGTTTTTACCCCACACACTTCCCTCCAAAGCTAAATTCACAATTCCTTGATGTCTAAGAATGTGTCCTACCAATCTATCCCTTCTTTTAGTCAAGGTATGCCAGAAATTTCTTTTCTCCCCATTTCTGTTCAGTACCTCCTCATTAGTTACGCGATCCGCCCACCTAATCTTCAGCATTCTTCTGTAGCACCATATTTCAAAAGCCTCAATCCTCTTTCTGTCCGCACTGTTTATCGTCCATGTCTCACTCCCATACAAGGCAACACTCCACACAAATGCCTTCAGAAAGGCCTTCCTTAGGCTTCCTCCGTTATTGCTTCGTTACCCAATCTAATTCCTTCAGCATCACCTGATTTTCTTAGACTGCACTCCATTACCCTAGTTTTGTTCTTGTTAATGTTCATCTTATATGCACCTTTCAGCACACTGTCCATTCCGTTCAATTGCTCTTCCAGGTCCTTTGCTGTATCTGACAGAATTACTATGTCGTCGGCAAAACGCAATGTTTTTAATTCTTCACCCTGAACTTTAATTCCTTCTCCCAGTTTCTCTTTACTTTCCTTTATAGCTTGCTCAATGTACAAATTGAATAACACTGGAGAAAGGCTACAACCCTGTCTTACTCCCTTCCCAACCACTGCATCCCTTTCATGCCCTTCAACTCTGGCAACCGCTGTCTGGTTTTTGTACAAGTTGTAAATAACATTACGCTCCCTATATTTTACTACTGCTTGCTTCAGAACTTGAAAGAGTTTATTCCAATCAACATTGTCAAAAGCCTTCTCCAAATCTACAAAAGCTAGAAACGCAGGTTTGCCTTTTCTTAATCTATCTTCTAGGATAAGCCGTAAAGTGAATATTGCCTTCCGTGTTCCTACATTTCTCCTGAACCCAAAATGATCTTCCCCGAGGTCGGCTTCTACCAGCTTTTCCATCCTTTTGTATATAATTCGTGTTAATATTTTGCAACCATGACTTATTAAACTGATGGTTCTGTAGTTTTCACACCTGTCAGCACCTGCTTTCTTTGGAATGGGGATTATAACATTTTTCTTAAAGTCTGAGGGTACTTCACCTGTCTCATACATCTTACACACCAGGTGAAACAATTTTGTCATGGCTGGTTCCCCAGAGACTTCAGTAGCTCTGAGGGAATATCATCTACTCCAGGGGCCTTGTTTAGACGTAGGTCTTTCAGGGCTCTGTCAAATTCTTCTCTCAGTACGGTATCTCCTGTTTTATCATTATCTACGTCCTCTGCCCTTCCTACAATATTGTCTCGAAATTCATTTCCTTTGTAGAGCCCCTCTATCTACTCTTTCCACCTTTCAGCTTTCCCTTCTTTGCTGAGAACTGGTTTTCCACAATGTCCTTGATATTCATAGAGCTGTTTTTCTTATTTCCAAATGTTTCTTTTATTTTCCTGTAGGCTGTATCTATTTTTCCCCTATTTATACATTCTTCTACATCCTTGCATTTGCCTTCTAGCCACTTCTGCTTAGCCATTTTTCACTTCCTGTCAATCTCATTTCTGAGTCGTCTGTACTCCATTTTGCCTGTTTCATTTACTGCATTTTTATATTTTCTCCTTTCATCGATTAAATTTAGTATGTCCTGTGATATCCAAGGATGTTTTGTAGGTCTTGCCTTCCTACCTATTTTGTCCTCTGCTGCCATCACTATTTCATCTCCCAATTTTACCCATTCCTCCTCTACTGTTTTATTTTCCCCTGTTTCTTTCAACTTTTGCCTAAAGCTCCCTCTGAAATTCTTAAGAACTTCAGGTTCTTTCAATTTATCCAGGTCCCATCTCCTTATTTTCCTACCTTTTTGTAGTTTCTTCAGTTTCAGCCTACACTTCATAACCAACAAGTTGTGGTCAGAGTCTATATCTGCCCCTGGGTATGTCCTACACTTTAAAACCTGGTTCCGAAATCTATGTCTTTACCATTATAAAATCTACCTGATATCTCCCGGTGTCTCCTGGTCTCTTCCACGTATACAACCTTATTTTGTGATTCTTAAACCAGGTGTTTGTTATAACTAAATTATGTTCAGCGCAAAATTCTACCAGGCGGTTTCCTCTTTCATTGCTTTTGCCCAGACCATATTCACCTACTATCTTCCCTTCCCTTCCTTGTCCCACTACCGAATTCCAGTCTCCCATAACAATTAAGTTTTCCTCTCCCTTAATTGTCTGAATAATTTCCTTTAGCTCCTCATATATTTCTTCGATTTCCTCATCATCGGCAGAGCTAGTTGGCATATAAATCTGTACTACTGTTGTCTGTGTTGGCTTCGTATCTATCTTGACAATGATAATGCGATCACTGTGCTGGCCATAGTAGTTTACCCGCATTCCTATTTTCTTATTCATTATCAATCCTACTCCTGTGATATCCCCAACTGATTTTGTATTTATAATCCTTTACTCACCTGACCAGAAATCCTGTTCATCCTGCCACCGAACTTCACTAATTCCCACTAAATCTAACTTCAACCTATCCATTTCCCTTTTTAAATTTTCTAATTTTCCTACTCGATTAAGGGATCTAACATTCCACGCCCCTACCCGTAGAATGCCAGTATTATCTTTCCTGATGATCACATCCTCCTGAGTAGTCCCCGCCCGGAGATCCGAATGGGGGACTATATTACCTCCGGAATATTTTACCCGAGATGATGCCATCATCATATGTTCATACAGTAGAGCTGCATGTCCTCGGGAAAAGTAACGGCTGTAGTTTCCCCTTGCTTTCAGCCGTTCACAGTAACTGTGTGGCAAAGCCAAGCTATTGAGATTTAAATTTTACAATTTGTCACATTCTTACAAGTTAGTTCAGCATGTTTTGCAACTAAATTGTCCCGTTACTTAAGGGGTGCATCCCTACAATAACTTTTTTGGTTCAGATTTGAGCATGCGCTTGACGCATTCACAATACAATTTTGTACTTTCCTGTTTTCGCGAAAATGGAAAGTGTAATGGCAAAGCGTATGAACGCCCTGTCTAAGGAAAATTTCTGTTATAAGTTGTTTAGGTGGTAGGCTTGCTTCACCTCGCACGATTCAAAGCGCAGGCGAGAAATGCCAGAGGATCAAAGACTGACAGCAAGAATGTGAAGGCTGCTGTCGGCGTTTACAGTTTGTTTGCGGACGCCAGCAGACCGCAGAAATCTGCCAAACATCCTTGCAGAGTCTGACCATTGCGTGGGAGCCGTTGCTGTCCGCTAGCGCCAGGCCAACAAATAACCACTGGTTTTACTAGCGTAGCTAAATTATAGTGAATGACGTATGTAAGCTATCAGACAGCTTCGTCGCATCTAGCGTACAGTTACGTTCTTAATACCCGGAAACGCAATGTAATGCATCTTTTGCACCATGCACTACTTAAGGAAAAGAGGAAGGTTACGGTGGAACGTCCCTCCGAAAATGACGTCAGTAGATTGGGAGAGTGGGAGACTAGAAATTTCTGAGCCAGGAAATCGATCGAAAGGCATTCAAAGGTACCATTCTATTGTTATCAAGTTTTATTCCGTGCTGAAATCTTGGTGTTCAGCAACTGTTTTCAGATAACTATAAGATGATATCAACCATCTGCACAATTAGGTATATCTAGATATCGGTCACTGCGTGACCATTATCAATCCTTAAAATGTAGCTTAAAACATAGAACTAGTAAATCTTCATGTGAGAATAACCTTCAACATGAAGATTTAATGCTTTTATGTTTTAATCTACGTTTTAAGCACTGATAACGCTCACATAGTGACCGAAACGTAGATCTGCCACAGTAAAGCAACTAATTGCTGTCGTCTTCTAGTCATCCCGTTATTGAACTTCAGTATTTCTTTATTCGTGTCATTAAGAAGCATCGATTTAACACATAACAGAAGCAGAAAGAAAAGCCAAACTATGCTTTATTGATGTTATACATTACATTTTAGTCGGATCTGTAGCATGATGAGTTCGATTAGCCACCAACAGATATGAATTACGAACTTTTACACAGATCATCATTAACATAATCATCATCAACTTCTTTATCTTTCGAAGGTTGCCGGCCGCGGTGGCCGAAGGGACTGAGGCGCTCCAGTCACGGTCTGCACGGCCACTACGGTCGGGGGTTCGAATCCCCCCTCGGGCATGGATATTTGTGCCGTCCTTAGGGTTAGCTTGTTCATAAGTAGTTTGTAAGATTAGGGACTGATGACCTCGTAGTTAAGTCCCATAAGCTACACAAACATTTGAAACATTTTTTTGAAGGCGATTGTCTGTTTTGAAAAAAAAAAAAAAATAAAAAAAAAATAAAAATAAATAAAAAATAAATTTACATCTCTTACGAAGTCTTCCAGTATCCCTATCCTATTCGGCTTATAGTTCAAGATCGCCTGAGAAACTGTCTCACCTGTCATTCTAAAAAGGTGGTGGCACTAGTTTTCACGAAAATTTTAAGTTTTTCATTCATGTTGAAAATGCAGAATTCTGTTCTAATCAGGTAGGTCGCGATGCATTGAAATGCAGCCCATGACGTCAATTAACCTACGCAGTGGCAGTCAAGGAATTATGAAATTGCTGGATAACAGAACTGGAGCAAGTAGTGATAATCGGAAAATCTTAAAGCGCTAACGATATTTGTTAAATAACACAACGAATGATGAAAATTATTTGGAACACTTTTACGAGATAATGCATAAACAAATATATCGTAACTTATCACATTCTTAATAGCGCATTTCTTTATTGCGCCATGCTGCAGGAGTTTATTACTGTCACTCAGTGACAATTCTAGCTTCTAATTTACCAGAAGATCTCTGCTGAAAGCTACGATGTCGGAAACTGTGTGGAGCGTTAAGCTCAAATGCTGAGTTAAAGGAAAATATAGCGCCGACGTGAAGAAACCGAGGGTTTTGAGGCGAGCTCATAGCTTTCCCGAGTCCAATGGTACTGAAATATAAATTAATATGGTCGCTCGATGCTGCTGCAAATTCTTACTGGATACAAAATGGGCAGTCTAATAAGTTACGTTTTTAGTAGGGCAATAATTATTTAAGTATATTTATTTCAAGAAAGTCGTTGCGACGAGATCTATTTTCGAAATTTCTTTCACCAGTTTTCTGGCAGTTTTGTTAGCATCCACCTACATAGGAACTCATGATGAAAATGATAAAAGAAGGGAAATCAAAGCTAGAGGTGTTTCTTTTTGGCGCGCGCTATTAGAGATAGGAATGGCAGAGAAATATTATGACCTTAATGCAACTCAAAGTAATAGTGATATAAAGATCGATCGAATATTCGGTTCCGGTATGTTTCGGTCAAAATATTGGTGCCGCGGCGGAGCGGCCGAGCGCATTGAGGCGCTATGTTACGATGCGCGAGGCCGTTCCCCGACGGGAGCTCGAATCCCCGCGCGGGCATGGATGTTTGTGCCGTCTTTAGTATAACCTAGTTCATAAGTAGTTTGTAAGTTTAGGGACTGATGACCCCGCAGTTAAGTCCCATAAGCTTTACAAACATTTGATTCAAAAATAAGCCGAATCTTCGGCTTTGCCGAAACTAGGTTTCTTGAATTTACTGATGAAGTCGGGCCGCGTTCGGGATGGATTCAGTAAAAAATAACGCTTTACCTCAGTTGACGCAGTCTTATCTTTCATTGATATTCTTAGACTGAGTTTTACAATGTAACTCATCCAGTATTGTACGTAATGGAACTGGTTATCATATTGTTATGCTGAAAAGTATTATTAATGTGTTTCCTTGATAGCGAGGAGTTTTTTAATAACTAATTTGGGTTTAGAAAACATTGATCATGTGGTACGGAGCTTTTCCTGTTCACTATGCGTCAATTTATACTGACTACAATCATACTGTTAGTAGGAACTGTGACATTTTTCGAAATACTTTCTGCAGCACTGATAGTAGCTGATTTACTGACTGTAAGGTATAGGTATTATGTATTTATGAATGCCAGAAAGGAGAAATAAAAAGTTGATTGTCGATTGCAAACACGAAAGTGAAGATGACAATAGAAAGCTTGCGTTTCCGCGAAAATTTTTGTAAAGAGGCTGCTTTAGCAAGCAAACAAATTACTTTCGGCGTATTTTTTATTGTGGTAGTCATGTCCAGGCTCTAGTATTTCGTACCTAAAGTGTATCTTCCTACAAGAAGATATGCAGGACTCTGGATTTTTTTGTGGTGGCTATACAGTTGAGTCTCATGGGACTGGGACCACCTTGAACTATCGAAATTTATGTGCGAAAAAGAAGTAAATCGACCTTGAAAAGAATACATGTGTCAATAAATATGAAATTTTTTTTAAAACAAAGTGTTTAAATAGGCATTTACATTGGCAGCCTAAAGGTTTTAAAGTCTTTTAACTTTTTACTTCACGACATAATGACGAAGTGCTTTTTTCGGTGAAGACAGAATGTACCCGCAGTTTTTGTTTTATTACGCTCGGTTTTAAAGGAACCTCGTAATAATAAGACTCGCAATATCGAAACTCCATTGTATCGAGTTCAGTTCTTCTCTAACTTACTTCAACTTTTTTAGATAGAAAGTGTCACAATGATGAGAACAGATCCAATTTAGAAGTACTTTAAAGGCTAGCCTACACGACGACACTAGGTTGCGACACTCGTTGCATGAAATCACTTACGCGGCACTGGTTTCGTGTATTTTTGTTGACAAGGTGCCAATACTATACACTTCAGTTTCGTCGTTTTGTGAGCACCGTAGTCGCCCTAGAAAGAAAGTTTTGGTAGCTGTAACGGTTGTGGCGGAGCTATTGCTCCTCTGTGTAAAGTCGCTGCATAAGACTAAACATAAAGAGAATAAGAAACGTGTTTGGGGTTCGTGACTGTAATAGAAAAAGACGTCAGCTCGTTTGCTCAGCGACCTTGCTGCAAGAAATTCTGTTTGAATACCCTAGAAGTAATTTTAATCAACTTAGAACGTCACCAGAGCAGTTCACGTTCCTTTTAAACAGAGTTCGTAATGCAATAAAGAAACAAGATACTGCGAAGCGTGAAGCATTGTTACCAGGACTGAAATCACTTTAATTGAGTGGCGTTTCTTGTCAAGTAAGTTATTCGTCTCTACAGTACCTGTACCGTGTTCAAAAATCCACAATTGAATTGAATGTATTTTTGTCTGCAATTCATTAATCGTCAACCCTTCAATATTTAATTCACGAATAATTGCCACGTTTAACTATTGAAGGATCTAAAGTCACACCTGATCTACCACAATCTCTAGAATATGCTAACACAGCTAGATCTATTTTGCCACAACGAGAACAACCACATAATCTTTTCACATTTCATTCAAATTTTAAGGAAGTTAAATAATAGAATCATGATACTGTCACATAGTATTTCACCTAGACAGCAGTCATACAATGTAGGGCACTATTCTTTCACATGCACTGTGCATTAGGTCTAGGCTTTAGAAAATTTATATTAACTAAATTTATATTAATTTATATTAACTAAGTGAGTTGCGAAATTAAACAGTTTTATTGGCAACATCACAAAATGTATATACGTATTGTACTCAAGTGTACGCAATGCCTTTGTAACCTGGCGGAAATTGCCTTATGCTGATGCACTTCATTTAAATCTCAATGATACACGCTTGCTCCGTTATTCGCAGTTAAGTGTTTCATCATGGGTTCATAGAATCCTTCAATTTCTCAACTGTTTCAGTCTCATTCGAAGCTGGAGAAAAACAGTATCAAAATCTATCTCTGCGAGTTCTAATTATTCTTATGTTACTATCACAGTTGTAATACCATACTTTGTACGGCAGCGGGAACAAAAGCTGTTTGCATTCGGAAGGGAAGGTTGATGATTGAAATCTCATGGAAAAAAGAGCAGCAATCAAAACGCTTTTATTTTATTATTGCTTTCCCTACGCATCCCCCTACCCTCTCCCGTCGCCAAACTCAAAGAAAAAAAGGAAAACATTGTGACAGTACCGCCCAGCGAGTAGCACTCAATCATTATGTTTGGAGACATTTATCAAGATAGATTAAATGAACTGTAAACAATGACCTTACCAATGCACAAAATTACACTCTTTTCTTTTATTAATTTTGGTAGCATTATATCTATGAAGACAGGAGATATTGATGGGAATGCATTATTTGTATAAATCTGTAATTTGGAAAATCATGTTAAACAGCCGTGAAGCTAGGGCTCATAGTGGGCTGGCTAGCGGAGAGCTATGTATGTAATTAGGCAGAAACGGACGACCGGGGGGGGGGGGGGGAGGTTGAGCTTAGCGGTCGCGTGGAAAGGACGTGACGCCAGAGGAAATCTACCGCACAGCTAGCGAGACGACATATTATTGTATACGATAAAGTTAAATTTAAAAATAAAACTTAACTAAGACAGAGAAGTGCGACACAGTTTCTGAAAGGGTTTCATATGACAAGTATAGCAACGCACAGACATCCCTCCTATAAAGTACATATAAAATGTTTTAATAGAATGAAAATATGGCAATTTAGAATTTAATTAAAAATTCATAACATGTAAACAATTTAAGATACAGAGGTGAGCGAGGGCTCACATAAAAGGTCTCAACAAGGTGCATCACTTGATTTGCTTACAGTCGACGTAAAATAATATGTATATATATCAGGAAACCTAATTCACTAATACGATTGTATAAATCTGTTAATAACATAAAGTACAAGACAGATACACGACCAGCATGGCAGTGGTTGTTTACAGGTGCCGTGTATATATATAAAATCACATTGTTCAAATTTACTTACGCATGTTTCATTTCTTTGAATAATTAATTTGTATTTAATCGCTACATATGAGAAATGAAATGTCATGAAATGAAATGTTAATTACGATGATCAATTACATGTGTATTTGTATTTAGTGTATGTGTTTAAAGATGTATTTGTATGAAATGTACGGTATACTTGGCAAAAGCTTTGTACGTTGGCGAGGGGTGGAAATGGGGAAGTTCGTGACGTATGGGTTTCTCCGGTGGACAGGTATAAAGACCGGGCGGTAGGCAGTCTATGTTTGGCTAGCAAGAAGAGTGAGACTAAAAGTTTTTAGATTTTAGAAATGCGGTCGAACTTAGAAAGATTTATTGAGTGTGGCGAGTTACTGTTAAACTTGCAAGATTTCTTCTCGAGTTGCCGAGTGCTAGATAAAATTTGAAGATTGCAGCGTGTGAGGTTTAGGCACTGTGACTTCAATACATTTCCGCTGGAAACTGATTGTAAAGGTGCATCTTATCAGGAAGTGTTAACTGAGGTCTCATAAACATTCATTCATTCCATATCTGTTGCTGAACATTGTTTTTGTCAAATAAACTGTGAATATAAAGACAAAGTATTCGCGGTCAGGCACAGACTAATGGAACATTTTTATATGCAATGAACAGTAGCCTGGTAGGCTAATTCAAAATATTTTTGACAAAGCAAATTTTGTCTGGGGGCTCATGAGCTATATTAGATACGCCAACGTACAGTGCTTTTACCAGTGACAGTGTTTTGATGCGATAAATAAACAGACTTCTTAACAGTTTTAAACAAAGTGTTGTGACAGTTATTTGTATGTGATGCAGCCTTCTTCTCAATTATGGTGTGTTTTAATTAATCATATGCCGTTGGGGACTGTGGACGAATTTGTATCATCCCCTAGACAGAACAGAACTTAGTGCAGTGAATTTGTTAGCAGTGACGTAACTATGGGGGATGGACCCCCCCCCCCCCAGAACCCCCCCCCCAAAAAAAAAAGAAAGAAAAGAAATCGTATAACAGCGATCTGGTAAAGGTGAAGATTGAAAACTTGGGGTGTTTTATCATAATGTTTCATTGAATGGGAGTGAATTAGTTTCTTCAACGGGTGTGGTAAATGGTAGTCTGTCTGGAAACTGACTAAAATTTTGCTCGTCAAGCAGATGTATCCCCCCCCCCCCCTAAAGCCAAGTCCTAGTTACGCCACTGTTTGTTAGTGTTAATTAATAAAAGATCCTCCACAGACAACCTTCATAAATAACCTCGCAACATCCACCCCCTTCTCCTCTAATTCACTATACTACACAATCCGCTACATTCTTTCAACTTTCTCGATGCCGTCCCTATATCCCGTCAGGTAATAATCGCACACTTCTCAGCAGTATTGAAGAAGAGGTCGAACAACTGTAAGGTTGGAAGTCTCCTTAGTAGACTTTTTGAATCTTCTAAGGCAGGATTAGGCAACCAAAATGACTTCGTGATGTACTATTTCATACCACCATATGAAAGTGAACAACATATCTTAAAAATGCAGTAATTGCTACATTTTTAATTTTTCAGAATTTTTACTGTAGAACAACCATATTTAACTATTAACCTTTACATCTACACTATTCGTTCGAAACAAAAAGAAAAATTATTTCAGAATATTTGAAATATTACATTCAATATGACACTTGAGTGGATGCTCTATTAACAATGTCCTTGATATTTACTGTTTTACTTGTAACACTTAATCGAATACAGGAGAGCAAGTGTTCGTCAGTAAACCTTTTTTTGTGTTTATTTTTAATGCAACTCCTATTAGAAAACGATGATTTTCACAGGTAAGTAGAAGGAAACAGGTCCTGTATTCTAACTGCAACATTATCTCTTACGTGGTATTTCTCACAAGGACGCAAAGGACGACAGTTTCTGGGTTCCGCAACACTTTCCAGATGCAAACCATTTTAATGATAGCATTTCAAGTCCAAAAGCTTCCGTGTCTACCCCAAAAAATTTTCCAGTGGAAGAAGATACATAGTTAACAGTTAGGCCATACCACAGAAGTAATATGAAAATCTGAGAAACGATCACTGAAATCATCCCTCAAAAAGGCGATCGTAGGCACAAAATATCCCGTCCACATACTATAGAAAGACCGAAGTTCATAGTTCACCAGAACGGCACAGAAGAAGTTAATATTCTAACCTTGTAGAATACTACGACGCACGAAACTCACTGTAACCTTGTAGAATAGTACGTCGCACGAAACTCACCGCCTTCTGCAGACACGTATTGAACCAACAATGCACATAGCACAAAAATTAATGAAATAGTGTTACAGCGAGTAGCGCACATGAAACGGCTGATTGAATGAAATAAAGTTTGTTAGATGTTGATACCAGTTCTACACGATGATTAATAAATGAACTTGTGTCGTACAAGCCTGCATTTTCGCTGCTACTAAAAACAGTTGTCAATTTTTATTCAACAATATTTGAGTAGCCTAATATCAAACCTGGACATCTGATGTAATGGTCGAAATTTAGTTAGCAGTCGAACTCAAAGGAAGTTTTTCCGCTCTTTTCATTGGTGAAGTCCGTTTTTTCCAAAAATTTACGTAAATGTGATATATCACGCGTTAAAGTTGACTGTTCACATCAAAAGTGGACACCTACATAAGAGCATGATATTAAATTCGGACACTTATTGAATAAAGCAGTGTGCACCAATGGGAACACAGTATATGGTCACATGACATCGAAAATCAGACATGGCGACAGTATGTGCCACCTACTAAGACGTATTAGCCCGTGCTTAAAGTTTTCAGTATTTTTTTAAATAATATTATTACTAATAACCATTTTAAAGCCAGTGAAATGGAACATAATATACTACAGCGTCCGAAGGAAAAGGCAGGAAGCTGTTGAGACAACATGAAAAGTGGAAAATAAGCATTGAAAAGAAACAAAGTTAAGACTAGCTTGTAAACTACACTGTTCTATTGCAAGGTGTGTTGTACGAAATTATCACTTGTTGGAAAGAAGTTCGATGTCAGAAATAACGTAAGGATGTTTACGGAAAAATCTGCCGACAGTTTCAACAGACGTTATGCTAATAATTTGCTCGGGAAATTTTCACGCATTATAGTAACTTCAAAAATACAAAAAGTTTTATTACTACTCAAATTAATGTAAACTTAACGTTTCATTTTGTATATAAAATTTAATATTTTCCACTTTATGTCGATGTTCCTATAATGTCCCAGATTTTACACCTGTAAAAGAGTCTCGTCAGTGTATCTCTGTGTATCAAAAAAGGACATCTGAAAGCGTGTTCACATCAAAATGGGACACCTACACGTTTTGGTTTCAAAGACCGACATCTGTATTTTCAAACACAATTTGAAGGTGCTTGAGTAATCAAATTGATATTAGCCACTTCCAGGTATAAATCCTCGAGTATTAAAGTTGATAATGCTTACAGCAGCTTGTAAATATATTAGCTCTACGTTTCGCTATAAAAATGACGCTTATCTCAGTTTCTGCCAAACGACAGATGTCCGTCTTTGAAAATAGGATACTCATTTATTCCTTCTGCACTCTCAGTACTCACGAGATCTACCTAATAAGTACTGGCGATCTACCGGTAGATGGCGATCGACGTGTTGCCGATCCCTGTTCTAAGGGTTGTGTCAGTAATGCAGCATTTCTTACCCCATCGTTAAAACATGTGCTGTTCCTCAGTTAAATTGTTCATAATTGTATTCCAGGAATTTAATTAGATGTAAAATCCTCAATTATGTTTTACTAATCGTTATCTCGAAGCCTGATGAAACTTTGTTAGTAATCATATGGAGAACAAAACAAATTGTCGCAGTTTGCGCGGTGAAGATGTAATTTCAAAATTATTTTGCATTACCTTTGCTCTTCTGAGGAGTTTACTAGACGGCAGCTTAACCTGCCAGAAACATACGACTCCGATGTAACGGTTTGTAGCTCTTTCACACAGGAGGTAAAATGCTACTCTCGCGCCAGTTTGGAACTGAGACCCGATGTAGAATGCGTCGACATTTTCATGGAGTAAGCGAAAAGCTGCAGCGTTCGTCGCCTCCTCAGTGCCATTGTGATATCTGATGCAGATGATTCAGAAAGTAGAAAATGAGAGTAGTTGTTACTAGTAAAATTCGTTACCATTGTCTGTAACCCAATTTTTCGTGTGTTTCATTTTGTTTTAATTTTGCTGTGCATTATATTCAGTAAAATGCCGAAAAAGAAAACCTGGCCACAACAATGCGACACGCGTAGGTGCTAAGAGATGATGAGACATGTAATTCGTATCGTTGACGATCGATTCGAATATCTTCAGAGGTCTGTATAGCAAATCAGCGTGCATTAACCAAGCAGGTTATCTATAACCATTATCACCAATAACTGAGTTGAGATTTCGAGAAGACTTAATGTCAAAGGTTATCTTTTGATTTCGCTAAAGAATTTCTGCTAGCAATTCCCAAAGCTATAAAAAAATATCATATGCAGATGGTCATCGAGAGCGATTCGAACAGACGACTGACACCGTCCTTACATCAGCAGATACGCGCATAACCACAAAGCCACACAAAAGCTGCCGACAGCGGATCTTGCTCTCCATGATATTCAGTGCTGAGCCACGCAGCACATCGCGAAATTTATCAAATATTGTCACACAACTTACACAAAGAACGGTATTCCTTAAATACAAATATTAATTTTTCTATCTCAGTGTCTCATCTTACATGACGATTATAATCAACGAATTGGAAAAGGAATGTCAAGTGAATTTAGTGAGCCAATTCATTACCACTTACGGAAGTAACTGCTGCTGTCACAGTCTTGCGAAATATCTGCCTCGATGTTGCCAGTTCTACGCTGAGCTAGGAAGAGCTCTGTAGAGATAAGCAATGCAAAATCCATGCGTGCCTCATGAGGGTCGCAGACGGGAGTCGTGGGTTTGGTGAAAATGCAACGTTTTCTCCTGATAGTTCCTAACTTTGGTTTCACCAGTGATACGCAATGGAAATATTTTAGACCATGTCGCTCAAAAGCACTCTTATCTCATCGGCAGTCTCGGTACAGGGATAAAGATTAGTAATTATAGTGTAATCATACCAGCGATGGACAACATTTTTATGCTGGTAAGAGCAAAAAAGTCATTGGAACGATACTACTTAGACAAGAATGGATGTAATTTACTTACAATGAAACGGAACTAGAGGGTTTATGGGAAAAATTTAATCTTATCGTTTATTTATGGATTTCCGGGAGGCTGTTGTCACTGTACCTCACAAGCGGCTACTAATGACATTGCATGCTTATGGAATATAGTCCCAATTGTGTGACTGGATTCACGATTTCCTATCAGAAAGGACACAGTTCGTAAGTCATCGAGTAAAACAGAAGTGATATCTGGCGTTCCCCAGGGAAGCGTTATAGGTCCCCCTACTCTTCCTTGTGTTTATAAACGATTTACGAGACAATCTGAATAGTTCCCTTAGATTGTTCGCGGATGATGCCGTCGTTTATTGGTTAGTGAAATCAACAGAGGATCAAAAGCAACTGCAAAGCGATTTAGACAAAATTTCTACATGGTGCGAAAATTGGCAATTAACACTAAATGATGAAAAGTGTGAAGTAATACACATGACCACTAAAAGAAATCCGCTGAACTTCAATTACACAATAAATCAGTCAAACCTTCAGGTCATAAATTCTACCAAATACCTAGGAGCTACAATTACGAACAACAGACTGGAGAGAAACAGAAAATATTTTGGGAAGGCGGACCAAAGGTTACGTTTCATTGGCAGAACGCTTCAAAGATTCAACAGCTCCACCAAAGAGTCTGCCTACATCACACTTGGGCGTCCTCTCCTGGAGTACTGTTGCCCCTTGTGGGACCCTCACCAGGTGGGACTGACGGAAGATATTGAGAAGGTTCAGAGAAGGGCAGCTCGTTTTGTTTTATCACGTTATAAGGGGGGGGGGGGGGAGAAGCGTCACGGAAATGTTGCACGATTTGAGGTGGAAATCATTAAAAAACGACGTTATTCGTTCGGCGAGTTCTAGTTGTGAAATTTCATCCGACTTTTACTTCTGAATGTGAAAATATTTTGTTAGCACCCACCTACATAGGGAGACATGACCATCCCAATAAAATAAGAGTAATCAGATCGAAAACGGAACGATTTAGGTGTTATTTAGATGTTCTTTCTTTCCGCGCGCTATTAGAGAATGGATCGGTAGAGAAAGGTTATGAAAGTGGTTAATGAACCCTCTGCCAGGCACTTAAATGTGATTTGCAGAGTATCTATGTAGATGTAGAAGTCGCTCTCTGGAGAAGTGCCTACCGTGCACTTCGATTAAGGACGGATATGACCCATCATTGTTTAAGAAGAAATTTCGAAAATTGCGAAGAAAACTGTTCGATACAGCCACGGTTCTAAAACAGAAATCAGAAACGTCGTCAGGCAAAGTTAGTAGAAATTCGCGTATCTATAAAAAGATGGATGTGCGCAGCATACAACATTCACCGTTATAGCCAAATATTTTACTGAGAAACCGAGAAAATACTGATGATGCGTAAAACCATTAAGCGAGTCGAAAGGTTATATTCAGTCACTCGTCGACCAGCCTGGTATGGCAACAGATTCAACAAAAAGAAATTTTTTGAAACCCGCATCAAAACCTAATTCAATCGGCTGGATTGTACAGATGCAATATAGTATAACTGTCAGACAGACTCCTGTATGCAGAAATAGGCGTTGAGTTCAAATGTTGGTTAGCTTATGGGACTTAATTGCGGGGTCTTCAGTCCCTAAACTTACAAACTACTTATAAACTACCTTATATTAAAGACAACACAAACACCCATGCCCGAGGTTGGATTCGAAACCCCGACGGGGAACTACTTCGTGCATCGGAGCATAGCGCCTCAAAGTTCTGAAGTATTGTCATCGGTGGAATGAACTAAAATATTTTGATGTCTACCTGCCGATTCTACGGAGTGGAGACAACAACATTACATTAGTGGCAACAACAGAAAGTTGATGCAGAGGGGCTTGGTGTTGACTTGTGTGTACTCTACCAAACGAATTACACAAGCAGATAGATTCAGATAGTATAGTGAGCAGGTAGTACAATGCAACAACAACGTGACTTACCCGAAGCTATGACATGGAGAGGCATAGGAACGTTGGTTCCGCGTGGGAGTAGCCAAGCGATTACTGTAGTAACAGGTTTTTACCGGGTCGCCGTGGCTCAGCGCGCCCGGTCAGGGGGCTAAACGCTCCTTGTAATAAAAAAGATGAGCCAAATATGCACTGAACAACCAAGAACGGAATAAATTAACGACCGCCCAGAATATATACATAAAAAAAAAAAAAAAAAAAAAAAAGAAAGAAACAAGCGGTCTGAAGCGCCACGTTATGGATTGCGAAGCCTCTCGCGTCGGAGGTTCGAATTTTTCCTCGGGCATAGATGTGTGTGTTGTCCTTAGGTTAGTTTAAATTAGTTTAAGTAGTTTGTAAGCTACGGACTAATAACCACGAGTTGAGTCCGATAGATTTACAAATATTTGAACATTTTTTTAGGAAAGTTGGAAGTGGGACACAGAGGGAGTGGCTGCAGTTAATGGAGTGTCCCAAAGTGTAATTTCCAGGAGCTGGACGCGATTTCACACAACAGGAACCACTGAAAGAAGGCTAGGCCAACATCGTGCACTGGTGACGTTAGCAAGAGATGACTTATGTCCGGTTAATAGCCTGTCGAGACAAGAGGAAAATGCAACTCAGCTGCAACGCACCCTCCAGGCAGTAACAGGACGCGCAATATCAACACAAACAGTCGGAAATGACCTAGAGGAATGTGGGCTATTGGCAAGGATGCCTATGTTGTATGTTTCATTAAAAAAATATGTTCAAATGTTTGTAAATCTATGGGACTTAACTACGCTGGTCATCAGTTCCTACTTAAACTAAGTTATTCTAAGGACAACGAAGGCACCGATTATTTTTTGAACCGCCGATGGCGAACAGCGACACGCTCCGAAGCTAGACGCCTTGGAACGCTCGACCTCTCTACCGCGGTCCATTAAAACCACAACACCGTTTTGCCCGCAGAAACTTGACGGAGGATCTTCAGGACTGGAGTCGTACCGAATGGCGCTGGATTCTGTTCACAGATGAGTCAAAATTATGTGTTTATCCGGACAAACGTCGTTCCTTCATCTGCAGAGTACGTGGAACTCGAACAGTCGTGTTTATGTCTAGGGAACATGACCGTATCATTGATTTGATTTGATTTGATTCTTTCAGGGAAGCCAAAACAGTCTTGGTCTAACCCGCCACTGCCCGCACCGAAACTAAGTTTATTGTGCGATATCGCTCCCTGTATGTCTAGTAAAGCCAACCAATGCCCTTGAACAGTGCAAGGAGTCCCTTTACCAGTTCTTTATTAGACACAATTTCTTCGGATCTGGTTGTCCCAAATGTTCTGTGCCTTTTACTCTCCAATGCAATGCATTCGAAGATCAGATGTGATGCAGTTTCATCACCGTCATCACAGATTCTAAATTGAGGGTCCTCTTCTGTTATTGTGTGTAGGTGTTTTTTGAAATTCCCATGGCCTGTCAGCAATCCAACCATGAGTCTAATCTCTCTCCTGTTCAGACCCAGGATTGCAGAGCTTCTTTTAAAACAAGGCTTTGGCATCATTACCTTGCCATGTTTTTGTTGATGGACTTTGGTCCAATATTCTACGTGCTGTCTTCTGAGCCAGTTACGTAGCTCCAATTTAATCATTGCCTTGGTGATTGTCAGGACAGGTTCCGGTCCAATAAATGGAGCCTCTGCCCCCATCCTGGCTAATCTGTCGGCATGTTCGTTGCCACTGATCCCCAAGTGGCCAGGGACCCACAATAAGTTTACTCTATTGCTTTCCCCTAGCTCCACCAGAACCCTGTGACATTTAGCAACAATTTTAGACCTTGTTGTAGGAGCTGCCAGTGATATCAGGACTGCCAGTCTGTCTGAATAGATATAGATGCTACAATCTTTGTAGCACCTACGCAAAATCTCCTCCACACATGCCCTGATGACAGTGATTTCGGCCTGGAATACTGAGGCCAGTTTCCCTAGAGAGATGACGCCCTCCAGTCTTGGCTGCACCCCGTATACCCCGGCCCCAACGCCTTGGTCTGATTTCGACCCGTCAGTGAACCAGACAATATCCCTCGTACGGCGTCGAACTATTTTCTCCCACTGCTCCCTACTTCCAATTGTTATACTGAAAGGCTTGTTGAAGCAGTATGGGGTAATAATATAGTCGGTTGGCATTTCCCCAACCTTTCCTATATTTACCCCACTCACTATTTTAGTGTGTGATTCTGGATATCCCAAAGAGTTCCAGCTGTTGACAGATTTGAGTCTGTAGGCACCAGCTGCCGCCTACATCTTGACCCGAAGGTGTAATGGGGGCATATCCAGCATGGTTTCCATCCCAGCAGTTGGTGTGCTGCTAATTCCGCCTGTTATGGCTAAGCAGGCTAGTCTCTGCACCTTACCAAGCTCCTTAGCAGCAACCTGCTGTTCTACCTTCTGCCACCACACAACCGCCCCATAGGTGATCCTGGGTCTAATCACTGTGGTGTATATCCAGTGCATACCCTTGGGGCTCAGGCCCCAATTTTTGCCACAAGCTCTCCTGGTACTTACTAAAGTACCTTTTGCCTTGGAGCAAATATTCCTAATGTGAGGGGTCCATGTCAGTTTCTTATCTAGGGTAACCCCTAGATATTTCACTGTCCCCTTCACAGGTAGCGCTTCATAGAAAAGCTTTAGATTCCAACTTGAGTGTTGGATATGTTTCCTTGTGAATGGTACAACAACAGTCTTCTTAGGACTAACCTCCAGATCCTGTTTTCTGCACCAGTCTTGCACAATGTCCAAGGCACCTTGTGCCATATTCTTCACTGTGTCAGCAAATTTGCCAAGTATTACTATGACAAGATCGTCTGCGTATCCTTGGCAAAAGTACTGCCTAGAGTTTAATTCTCCAATGAGATCATTCACCACTAGATTCCACAATAAAGGGGAAAGAACTCCTCCTTGCAGGCAACCCCTAGTGGTGTTGATTACCATTTTTTCATTCATCATGGAAGCCTCTACCTTTCTTCCACTGAGCATGGCCCTAGTGCACCTACATATAGTGGTCCCTAGGTCATGCCCCTCTGCTGCCCTAACTATGGAATCGAAGGTCGTGTTGCTAAAAGCCCCCTCAATGTCCAGGAAGATACAGAGGGCTATTTCTTGAAAGTGTAGTGCTTTCTCCACCTTCCCAACAAGTTGGTGGAGAGCTGTCTCACATGATTTACCTGGTTGATATGCATGTTGGTTTGAATGTAGAGGAGCCCTACTTAACCTCCTTTCTCCAACATGCACATTAACCAGCTTTTCCAATGTCTTAAGAATGAAGGAGGACAGGCTGATTGGTCTCATATCCTTGGCCTTGGTATGATCAATTCTCCCTGGCTTTGGAATGAAGACAACCTTCACTGCCCTCCAGGCATTGGGAATGATTCCTGCTGCTAGGATAACCCTGAATAACCTGCATAGGAATCTAATAAGATTTTCTCTCGCTTGTTGCAGGAGAACTAGAAAGATTCCATGGGGACCAGGTGACTTGAACGGTTGAAATGTTCCCACCGCCCATCGGACCTTAATGAAATCGACACACTCCTTGGCCAGATCCCAGTCCTCTTTGCGAATACCTGAGAACCGTTGTCTCTCAGGAATCACATTATCCCCCAGACTATATTGAGGAAAGTGAGTCTTGAGGAGCAGTTCCAGCGTTTCATGTGCTGTCTTTGTATACTCCCCATCCTCCTTCCTCAATGTTCCTCCTGGATTAGTTGGTACTCTAGTGGGGATTTTATGAAGTCTCGCTTGAGCTGCCGTGCCCTCCACTTCCTCACAGAATATCTCCAGGATGCCTCCTTTGCCCGTCTGATGGCAAGGTTGTAATTGACAAGGGCCTCACGATACTTTGCCCATTGTCCTTTGCGCCTCGCAAGGTTAAACAGTCTTCGTACCTGTTTCCTTTGCATTTCCAGGTTATTGTTTCACCAAGGCACACTCCTATTTGTGCACTTCTTAGTGATTGAGCAGTTGTCCTGGTATGAGGTCACTATAGCAGAGGTTACGGCCTCTGCTACTTCCTCAAACTCTGCTGGATTCCTTATCCAAGTTTTAATTTCCGATAGGCTGAAGTCAAGGTCTCTCCTATATGTCTCCCAGTCCGTTTTCCTGGGATTCCTATAGGCCATGGTCTGTCTGGTTCCCATTTCAACCTTGAATTTAATATACATGTGATCTGATGGGGATGGCTCCAGGACCACATGCCACTGATTGACGTAACTTCCCATCATCATGGAACCAAAAGTTATGTCAATTACTTCTTCCCTTCTACTATTCCTGAATGTAGGTTCATCACCCCTATTCAGGATCTCCAAATTGTTAGATAGGAGAAATTCAAGAAGGTGCTCACCTCTACTGTTGTTGTCTTTGCTGCCCCACGATAGATTGTGGGCATTGGCATCACATCCCACCAATAGTTCGTCACCTTGCCAGTGGCAGGCTTCCGTCAGTCTCCTCACTTCCAAAGGAGGAGGAGAGCTGTCTTCATAAGGAAGGTATGCCGAGGCCAAAACAATTTCCTTCTTGATGCCTTCCTCACGTTGCTGCATCCTGATGGTCACCAAGCCCTGGAACAATAATCCATCATTGGTATGAAAGGTATTCCATTTCTAACATAAATGCATGTTCTGGAGTTTTTTAGATTTCTAGCATAAATCAGCTTACCTCCAGTACCACCGAGGCCCGATACACCCCCTTTGTATAAATAGGGTTCTTGTATCAGGGCCACGTCCACCTCCTGTTTCCCCAGGCGACGGCTCAGGGCAGCAGTGGCCCCTTTACTGTGCTGCAGGTTTATCTGCAGCACTTCCAGTCCCCATCTTGCTGCCATTATTGCCTTTAAGGTCTTTGATTACCCTGATGGCGACCTGCAAGAACCCTAAAAACAGTTTCAGGCCTTGCTCTCGCACTGCCTTCAGGGACTTCTCTCTGACCTCCACCACCAGGGTTCGACCTTTTGGTTAATTACCCTCCAATCCTCTGACGAGACGTTTGGGTTCTGGACCCTTATTTTCTCGAACAGAGTCTTTGGAGGGACATCGTTAAGGATCTTTGGTACCGATATTGATACCTTTGCGGTCTTCAGGAGTTCGGTTGCTGTCTTGACCAGCAGCTTTGCGTCCTCCCACGGAGATATCATGGGCACCTTTTCCTTAAGCCATTCTGCTGAGTGCTCCCCGTTGCAGACAAAAATGAGGGCACCGCGATCTAGATAGACCCTCCTGAATTTGGGTCCTGGACGGGCGTCTCCCCCAATCTCTTCAAAGAGGGCCATCTGCACGAGCTGCTCCTGCTGCGAGGTGATGCTCACCAGTGGGTATCCTTCTTGGACAACCGCCATTCTAAAGACTGAGACTGCAGTACTATAGGTCTGTTTCCCTATTTCCTGCCTCAGCCTTTTATGATCACGTTTGTCCAGAGAGAGGGAGTCTTAGATTCCTCCCTAACCCTCTTGCCACCTGTCTTCGACCTGAGGCAGTTTCTTTTTGGAGGTCTTGGGCTCAAGCCCTTTTCATTCCCTCCACTTATGCTTAGGAAGCCATACTTTTCCTTCCTTTTGCTTCTGTTCCTTGAGAAGTTTCCTCCTCTGAGCCCCAGACAAGGCCTTAATCCTAATCTGGTCCAACTTCTCTGTTACGGTTCCCACTTCTTGCTCAGGTCTAGACCCTGATTCAGAAGTAGGAGTGCACTCCATCGGTCCCGATCCCAATGTCTGAGTATCTGAGGTCTCAGATTGCCCCTCAGATTCTTTTAAAATACTTTCTTTCTCCGTGTTCATCTTAGTCCCACGAGATTTGGGGATTTATATGGTCCACACCACGATAACCCCGCGTGGTGCATGGCTACTTACTCAGGGAGGTCGCCTGGTATCCCTGAGGCTCTGTTCAAGACACATCCACCCATGTGCCATGCACCCCTCGACACGGATTGCATCACACCTTGGGTTGGGAAAGGAATTGGGAAAGGACTGGGAGAGGATAAGGAAGACGGGACGTTGTGGGACACGCTTGGTCTGATCCATCAGCTGAGGCCTTTCCGGCAGTAGGTTCTCTACCTTCGGTATAGCCCTCTGCTTCACACGGATATGCAAGCCTCTCCACCCACACGGACAGTGCTTTGTCAAGGTGGTGTCCTCCGGAGAGGTGACTGTATCATGGTGATGGACGAGTGACTTGGGGAGAAGTCAGTATTGGCGGACGTACGGACCTCTATGTCGTTCAGAATGGTGGTTTGACTGTTCAGAGGTATAGAAGCGAGATCGTTCGACCTTTTGCTGTGCCCTACGCTGGTGCCATTAGAGATGGGTTCTTTTTGGTAGACGAGAACGCTCGTCGCCGCAGATTTGCACTGGTGGACAATATGTTTGAAGCTGAGGCAATTGAACGAATAAGGTGGCCAGCTCATTCACCGGACTTAAACTCTATTGAGCACGTCTGGGAGACACTTGTCGGACGCATTGCAGTCCGACCAGAACTTGCAACAACCGTTGCAGAGCTGGATATTGAACTCATTGAAGAATGGCCAAATATCCCTGAAGAGCTTATTGATATATTGTCCATGCAATGCAGGTGTGCAACTGTACTGGTCGACGCACAGCGTTTTAGAGCGCAACTAGAATGACTTTTTCCGACCGAGCGAGGTGACGCAGTGGTAACGCACTGGGGCCCTATTCAGTATCTTTTCGGCGCCCCAAAGTTCGGTTCGGTCAGAGAGCGCACCGAGGGGTCGAGTTATGGAAGCAGCTCCGTTAGTTTATTCTGTATGCCTTTCGGTGGCGTTGCGGTCCGTCTTCGTGGACACCGAAGCTCACGGTGGCGCTGTTACCAGATCTGCTCGCATCAGCCAATCAGAAGCGACTGACTGCTTCTCCGCGCATGCGCACTGCTGTTGAGCAGGGGGAACGGAGCCGTGGCCGGCGTTCGCTGCATTTCCTACCATGAGAGACAGCCCATCAAAATGTAAAAAATGAAAGTCATGTATTTTATAATTTGGCGACATAACACGACAGTGTGTTCCGAGAACTACCTACTGAAACTTTTTTTAAAATTTAATTAATATTTTTTGTCACTGAAAACAAAGAATATTTAATCTTTTATGAAAAGTTGTTTATTCACACTACTATATGTTTATCACACCGTATCTCCTAAACTAAGCGTCGCACAGCAAAATAATTTTATAATTACCTTCAGTGCTATATGTTGTCGATGTCTGCAAACTTTCCGGCCAATATATTCAGTGATAGTGAAGTAATAAATTAAAATCCCACGTCTGACGCAGAACTTCTACCAAACCAACGTCCAAAATGTAGTAAGCGACAAACTTTTTCCCTTTACATTTCTTTGTGGGTGTGTAAGCGAGAAAAAGTTCCGGAAAGGTTTGAATTTATTTTTGCCATTTGGAAAACGTTAGGTGCTACCGTTTGTCCTAGACGAGAGCAGAATTGTGCGGTTCATTGGCGCGGCGCGAGTTCAACGGGCTGGGAGGGAAGACGTTAGCAGCAGAGAGAGCGCAGTGCTGGCTGTGAAAAACTTCTTATTTTGACACTACGGAAGTACATGGAAGTTATGGAAAAGGATTACATATTAGTGGAGACAGCTCTTAGAAGCGCAAATTAGTCAATGTTTTTGTACTGAAGATAGAGCGTACAATATTTTAATAACAAAACAGTTGTTTGCCGATGCGGGAAAGCTAAAGGAATTTTTTTAGATTCACTCATAACCAGTTTTAGTATTTTCTGTCGTTAATTGGACAAAACCTGAAACGTCAGGTTTGATTCCATCTTGAATCTAAGTGCTCAGTGGCTGTTAACATATACGGATGATGAAGAGCAGTCGCAAATATTTCTTTACTGTCGCAAAATTTGATTTTGGTCGCTGTCAGACTCTCATCAGTGCTTAAAACATAGTTTGAAACGTACAAAAATTTTCAGTCTTCATATTGAAGATTATGTGATCGTCAACATGAAGGCTGAAAACTTTTCTTTGTTTCAAACTGCGTTTCAAGCATTGAGAGTAGTCACACATGAATTATTTGTAACAAGACTAAAAAAGTGAATGAATAAAAATAAAAGTCTACGTTTGTTTCACTCACAGAAATTTCATATTTTGTTTTATTATAAGAGTGAACCCCGATGTATAAGAAACTACTGCTGGCGCTCGCTCTTACATGTACATGCTAAAGAATATTGCATATCATGCTTCTGAAAAGTGTTCCAAACAAGATGACTGGTGAAAAAATATTTTGCCCCAGGAAGGATTCGAACTTAAAACACTTAGGGTAGGAGGCTGTCGCCTTAACTGCTTAACTGCGTCTATAAGATAGGCGGGTCCTTGTTTCCACTGACTTCTTTGCGGAATGATTTTCGGTTATTTATACTGTTGCTAATTTGTATGATTTCCACCATCTAACTTCACAAAATTCCTTTCCATTTTAACTTAAACGTTGTAAAAGTTTTTCTGTAAGTAATAAATACTCAGTTTGTACGGAAAAGTACGGTAAAACACTACTAAGTACCGTTCAGATACGTCGCTAACGTGCTTGTTGGCACAACAGGACTTATGATTGCGGTGAAATTGGCTCACTTTATGAAGATTTTCAATGCGGTGGAGTATCTGGAGTGTATATCTGAATAATTCTAACGTACAAATACGAAAATTTGCCAAATACGACGCGACAGCTTTGCGAACGGCGAAAACGAAGGTGACGCCGTATTTGATGGATTTCGTATTTACACTTCCGTAATATGAGAGTTTGCAGGATAAATGAAACGGCGCATTAAAGACATTACCGAGACGCGTATTTTAAGATAAAGTTTATTGCAATAGAGTTTACAGAAGTGCTACATCGTTATATTAAACTCTAGAAGGCTAGCAATTTTAACGAAATATTCTGATAATATCTGTAGACAACCTTGAAAATTAACTTTTTAAAGTTACTTATTACTTAAAAACAACAGCTGTATCAATATCGGAATTTAAAACGACACAGCATTGCTAAAATAATAATTTATCTTCGCAATCCAAGCCCACCGAAACGGACCAAACGGCCTCACCGAAACGTCAGCGGCTTTCGGTGGCCGTTTCGGGCGGTAGCAGGCCGCAGAAACGTACAGAATAACCATTTTCGCTACCGAACCGAAATTGACGTCACCACCCAGAAAAACACACCGAACCGACCGGTACGAAAGATACAGAATAGGGCCCCTGGACTCGTATTCGGGAGGGCGGTGCTTTAAATCCACTCCCGGCCATCCGGTTTTAGATTTTCCGTGATTACCCTAAATCACTCCAGGCAAATACCGGGATGGTTCTTTTCAATGGGCAAGGTCGATTTCCTTCCCTGTCCTTACCCGAATCTCCGAGCGTTAGCTCCGTCTCTAATGACCAAGCTGTCGACGGGACGTTAGACCATAAGCTGCCTTCCTTCCTTTCCTTTTTCCGTATTACGGTAGCCCCATGGTGCATCGCTCTAAGTAAACGCCTTGTAAATCTCAAGTAACGTGTTCGGACAGCAAAATATCGTACTGTATTAGAAAAAAATTGCAATTGTAACCAGTATCTGAATAGAATACGTTACCATATGTATATTGTGTATGTTATCCCTTTATCCCTCCTGGTCCCCTAACTGTTTTGAGCAGTGTACCTTGAAAATACAGTTAAAATTATTTGATACGAGATTGAAACGGAGAATGAAAAGTTGAGAGTAGGGTCCTTTTTTTTTCTTTGTCATGTCATCTTTCTTCTGGGAGTTCACTGAACCAGAGAACAAATAAAACGCGCCGCCACTGGCGCATACTAGAAGTAAACGACGATCAGGAACCGACTTCCTCCGCGAAGTGTATTTTAGAACTGAGTGACGATACTCGTTCTCGACCTTGCCAGAATGTTGGAGCTCACGATTGCGCGAGAGGCGTTCAAACAATTTGTGACTCACGTGTGGCAGAGGCAAGGCAATGTTAATTGGCGTCTAAATAAAGCACCGATACACAGACTGAATCATCGGAGTCGGGGGCGGGGCGTGAGCCAGTCGTAGGGAATGGAGTCGTTTGGTGCGACGACAGCTCGGCGGCCGCTGGCGAATATACAGCGTGATTCGTTCGTCTGGTGACGTCACGGGGCGCCCGCCACTCGCTGGCTGAGCAGGTGTGACGCCACGCCGCGGCCGGGGGACGAACGTCCGTGGTGGGCACTGCTAGTGCTCTGGCCGGCCGCCAGCGCTGTGCTAAAGCGAGCGAGACCGCCGCCGCGCCGCCGCGCCACCGGCCGGAAGCCGCCGCGTGCCTCTCGCCACCATCTGTTTCCAATGCTCCGCCACGCGTATTTCACGCGGGGACACCAAATTAACCCGCAGTCTAGACACCAAAACGGCCCGTCATGGGCGATATCGTTAGAAGCGGAACGAAGCTCGGATTCGACAAGCGTGGGGAAGCAAATAGGGCGTTTTCTTCTTGACTGTTGGGTCCGCTGTGAAGTAAATGTCTAGAGATAGGGCCGGATCTAGGGGGAGGGGGGGAGGCAAAGGCGGCAGTTGCCCCGGGCGGCAGAATTTAGAGGGCGGCAAATTTTGACCGACAATTTTTTATTTTATTTATTTATTTATTTTTTTTTTTTTTTTACAGAATGTATCTCTCTGGTATAATTTAATAAAATTAACTGACACAGAATTATTGAATGTAAAATGACTGCAAGAAATACCGAAATCATTTAATATAACTGAAATTCCTGTTTGCTGAATTCAGTGTTGCCCTGTCACAGGTACTTCAGCTAATCAAACTTTAAAAATCTACTAGAAATTAGCCAGAATGAGGGAGATGTTTGCGTTATTGCATAAGTAAATGCACAATGTTTATCTGAAAAACGAAAGCTATGCAAATTAATAAATGAATATTCATATTTCACATCAAGGTAATATTTGTAGAACAGGTGAATTTGAATAACCTTCTAGTCCTTATATAAAAAAAAAGTATTTCAGGTGCGCACACTTCTTATTGAAAGTTAAAACCATTAAGGATCTAGAGTCCTCTTTCGGTAGCGGTGGAATTGATAGACATCTACATAGGATACTCTGTAAATCACATTTACATGCGCCGGCCGCGGTGGCCGAGGGGACTGAGGCGCTCCAGTCACGGTCTGCACGGCCACTACGGTCGGGGGTTCGAATCCCCCCTCGGGCATGGATATTTGTGCCGTCCTTAGTCTTAGTTAGTTCGTAAGTAGTTTGTAAGTTTAGGGACTGATAACCACGTAGTTAAGTCCCATAAGCTGTACACACATTTGAACATTTAAGTGCGTGACAGAGGGTTCATCGGACCACTCTTATACTATTTATCTCCCATTCCATTCTCGAATAGAGCGCGGGAAGAAAGAAGATCTGAATCTCTCTGTTCGAGTTCTGATTTCACGTATTTATTCAGATATCTTTTCTACTTATGTAAGTGGGAGGCAACAAAATATTTTCGCATTCGGATGACAATGTTGACGATTGTAGTTCCGTAAATAGCCCACGTCGCAGCGATAAACGCCTTTGTTCTAATGTTTCCCATCCCAGATCCTGTATCACGACAATACAAAACAAGCTGTCCTTCTTTCGACTCTTTCGATGTCCTGCGACAAAACCCACCTGATAAGTATCGTACACAAGGCAGCAAGACCAGATAAAACAGGAGGAATCTCACAGTATTATTGATGTTGTCCTTTTTCTAGCTAAGCAACGAAATCCTGTCAGAGGAACAAAAGAAGATGGTGATTTTGGTGATCCACATAGCGCCAAATTTCTAAATACAATTGATCTCATATCATACTATAGTGTCCTCCTTCGTCAGCGAATTGAACGCCACAAGAAATATGTAACCCAATTAGCGTAAAAAAGTCGATTCTTATGGGGGGGGGGTGAAAGAAGGGACGGCAAATTTAAGCTTGCCCCCCTTGGCAAATGTCCTAGAACCGGCCCTGTCTAAAGGACATAGTATTAAAAGGTCCAGATCAAAGCTATAATTAATATTTTTATTTATTACACAACAGATGTTTCAGCAGGTTTCCATTTTCAAGTGCCTGCAATTATGTAAGAATAACATAAATTACTTTTTATGTATTGTAAATGATGAGTTACATACGTGAAAATTTTCTACTTACAGCTATGATGGTCTAGCGTCATATATAACATCTGGCATAACTGTTTAGTCATACTTTATAGCAGTATATGTTATTTGCATTTAACTGCTGTACGATTTGCAGCCTGAGATGTTAATTAGATTTTAATTGTATTTATTGTATAAACACGTTTTTTAAATGTAACAGTTTACCAAAGATGTTTCACAATGTAAATAACTGTGATACCAGAGAAGTTTACTAGGTCAGAGGGTTATTTTATTAGCTATTTATAATAGCTATCATTGGTTTGTTGTTATGTAATCAACCTTTCTCGTCGATGAAGTAAATAAAGTTAACTAAATAATTTTTATATTTAAAATCCATGTGTTCATTAAGCACTTTGTCTGGTTAATTTTTAGTGTGAATATATATCTCGACCTCTTCCAAAATATTCATCACTAGTCCCTTTGGAATTTAATGTAAAATCGTCAGTGCACTCTCGATGTTTTTATTTCAATGGTTTTTATATACACCTTAAAAATAAAACCCATTCAACTTAAAACATCGAGAGTGCAATGGCAATTTTACATAAAGTTCCAAAGGGACTAGTAATGAATATTTTGGAAGAGGTCGAGATATATATTCACACTAAAAATTATCCAGACAAAGTGCTTAATGAACACATGGATTTTAAATATAAAAATTATTTGGTTAATTTTATTGACTTCATCGACGAAAAAGGCTGAGTACACAACAAAAACCAACGATAGCTATTATAAATAGATAATAAAATAACCCTCTAACCTATTAAACATCTATGGTATCATTGTTATTTACTTTGTAAAACATCTTTGGCAAACTGTCACATTTAAAAATAAGTTTTTATACAAACAATACCATTAAAATGGTAAAATCAAAAACTCAGATGGGAAACCAGTTCTAAGCAAAGAAGGGAAAGCTGAAAGGTGGAAAGAGTACATAGAGCAGCTCTACAAAGGAAATGAACTTAGAGACGATGTTGTAGGAAGGGAAAAGGAAGTAGATCAAGATGAAATAGGAGATACTATACTGAGAGATGAATTTGACAGAGCCTTGAAAGACCTTGGTCGGAACAAGGCCTCTGCAATAGATGACATACCCTCAGAGCTACTAAAGTCTCTGGGAGAGCCAGCCATGACAAGACTATTTGAACTGGTGTGTAGGATGTATGAGACAGGCAAAATACCCTCAGACTTTAAGAAAAATGTAATAATTCCCATTCCAAAGAAATCAGGCGCAGACAGGTGTGAAAATTACAGAACTATCAGTTTGATAAGTCATGGTCGCAAAATTTTAATACGAATTATTTACAGGAGAATGGAAAAGCTGGTAGAAGCTGACCTCGGAGAAGATCAGTTTGGATTCAGGACGAACATAGGAACCCGGGAGGCAATACTCACTTTACGTCTTATCTTAGAAGATAGATTAAGGAAAGGCAAACCTACATTTTTAGCTTTTGTAGATTTGGAGAAAGCATTTGACAATGTTGACTGGAATACACTGTTTCAAATTCTGAAGTCAGCAGGGGTAAAATATAGGGAAAGGAGAGTTATTCACAACTTGTACAAAAGCCAGACCGCAGTTATTAGACTCGAAGGGCATGAATGGGAATCATCAGTTCGGAAGGGTTATTCAATTTGTACATCGAGCAGGTGGTGAAGGAAAGCAAAGAAAAATTTGGAATAGGGATTAAAGTTCAGGGGGAAGAAATAAAAACATTGCGTTTTGCTGATGACATTGTAATTCTGTCAGAGACAGCAAAGGACCTGGAAGAGCAGTTGAATGGAATGGACAGTGTGGTGAAGAGAGCGTATAAAATGAACATTAACAAGAGCAAAACAAAAATAATGGAATGCGATCTTAGAAAATCATGAAAATGAAGGAATTAGATTAGGTAACGAAACAATGAAGGTGGTAGATGAGTTTTGTTACTTGGGTAGTAAAATAACATGCGATGGTCGCAGTACAGAGGATATAAAATGCAGAATGGCAATGGGAAGAAAAGCATTTTTGAAAAAGAGAAATTTGCTAACATCGAATATTAATTTAAGTGTAAGGAAGTGTTTTCTGAAGGCATTTGTGTGGAGTGTTGCCTTGTACGGGAGTGAAACATGGACGATAAGCAGTGCGGACAGGAAGAGAATAGAGGCTTTTGAAATGTGGTGTTACAGAAGAATGCTGAAGATTAGGTGGGTAGATCGCATAACTAATGAAGAGGTACTGAACAGAATTGGTGAGAAAAGGAATTTTTGGCATACCTTGACTAAAAGAAGGGATCGCTTGGTAGGACACATTCTTAGACATCGGGAAATCGTAAATTTAGCATTGGAGGGAAGTGTGTGGGGTAAAAATCGCAGAGGGAGACCAAGAGACGCGTATAGTAAGCAGATTCAAATGGATGTGGGTTGCCGTTCTTATGAGGAGATGAAAAGGCTTGCTCAGGATAGAGTAGAGTGGAGAGCTGCATCAAACCAGTCTCCGGACTGAAGACCATAACAACAGCAACCATTAAAATCTAATTAACATCTCATGCTGCAAATCGTACAGCAGCTAAATGCAAATAACATACTGCTATAAAGTATGATTATATAATAACAGTTTTGCCAGATGTTATATATGACGCTAGACCATCATAGCTGTAAGAAGAAAATTTTTACGTATGTAACTCGTCATTTACAATACACAAGAAGTAATTTATGTTATTCTTACATAAATGCAGTCACTTGAAAATGGCAGACTGCTGAAACAGCTGTTGTGTAATAAATAAAAATATTAATTATAGCAGTGATCTGGACCTCTTAATACTATGTTCTTTAGGGCGTTTTCTTTTCGAAGGAACATTTTCGACTCTCCCCTCGAGATCAGGCACGGACGATCGCGCTATGCCGTCAGGTCGTCCATAGCAGTGGAGCGTTCTACAGCTCCGTGGAAGTCCTCCCTGAGGGCCTCTCGGAAGGAGTCAGTCGTCCTTTGTCGTCTGCGTATTGGTCACACGTGGATGACACATGGCCATCTACTTCGACGGGAGGATCCTCCACAGTGTCACTGTGGCACTTTATTGACAGTGGTCCACATCCTGGTGGACTGTCCCCTTTTAGCTGACTTACGACAGTCCTTTGACCTGCCAGCTGCGCTTCCTTTTATTCTGGGTGACGACGCTGTTACAGCTGATCGTGTTTTACGTTTTATCCGTGCAGCTGGGTTTTACCATTTGATATAACGGTTGGTTCCTTAGCCTGAACTCTCAGGCACCCATCTCTCACACCCTTTTACCCTTCTTATTTTGTTGTCTACCCTGCTTTTATTCGTATGTTTTAGAATGTGCAGAGTGGCTGGCTCATCCTTTATTATCCTCGTGATCAGCCAGCCACAACATTCTGCTGTAACTTTTTAGTCCAATTATTTTTCTTTACTCTTTGAGTTTTCTTCCTTGCGTGTCGTGACCTCAATCCTCCTTGTCATTGTGTACCCATTGTGCTTTCTCTTTTTTGTGTTTCAATGATCGTTTTTTTTTATCTTGCTATACACCGCATTGACTTTGCTGCAACAGGGGACTGATGACCGTGCAGTCTAGTCCCCTCTAAACAACAACAACAACAACAACAAATATTCCCGAAGCTCGTTAAGTTAAACATACTGCGCTGCAATAGGACTTGCGTCACGACACTTTAGCACGACATTACGGGTGGATGAGAGGAGGCTACAGAATGTTTAGTTTCCGGAGAGATTCTGAGAAGAAGAAGAAGAAGAAGAAAAAGATCATTAACTATTGGCGCAAAAAGTGGGAACCGGACCGAGCGCATAGTTATATATTGTAAGTAAATATTATTTATTATTATGACTTGTCACTCCTATGAACCACAGACAATACCGAGGTGGAGTGGCTTACGTGCCTCAACGATACAGATAGCCTACTGTAGGTACAACCACAGCGGAGGGGTATCTGTGGAGAGGCCAGACAAACGTGTGGTTCCTGAAGAGGGGCAGCAGCCTTTTCAGTAGTTACAGGGGCAACAGTCTGGATGATTGACTGAGCTGGCCTTGTAACATCAGCTAATGTGGCTTTGCCACGCAGTTACTGCGAACGGCTGAAAGCAAGGGGAAACTACAGCCGTTACTTTTCCCGAGGACATGCAGCTCTACTTTATGAACGTATGATGATGGCATCCTTTCGGGTAAAATATACCGGAGGTAAAATAGTCCCCCATTCGGATCTCCGGGCGAGGACTACTCAGGAGGATGTAATCAACAGGAACGACAGCACTGGCATTCTACGTATCGGAGCGTGGAATGTTAGATCCCTTGATCAGGTAGGGAAGCTAGATAATTTAAAAACAGAAATGGATAGGTTGAAGTTAGATATAGTGGGGATTTGTGAAGTTCGGTGGAAAGAGGGACAGGATTTCTGGTCAGGTCAGTACAGGATTATAAATACAAAATCAGTTGGGGGTATTACAGGAGTAGGTCTCATAATGAATAAGAAAATAGGAATTCGGGTAAACTACTATGAGCAACACAGTGATCGCGTTATCGTAGTCAAGATAGATACGAAGCCAACATCGACCAGAGTAGTACAGGTTTATATGCCAACTAGCTTTGCCGATGATGAGGAGATCGAAGAAATATATGAGGAGCTACAGGAAATTATTCAGACAATTGAGGGAGAGGAAAACTTAATTGTTATGGGAGATTGGAATTCGGTAGTAAGACAAGGAAGGGAAGGGAAGATAGTAGGTGAATATGGTCTGGGCAAAAGGAATGAAACAGGAAGCCCCCTGGTAGAATTTTGCACGGAACATAATTTAGTTATAACAAACACCTGGTTTAAGAATCACAAAATAAGGTTGTATACGTGGAAGAGACCAGGAGACACCGGGAGATATCAGATAGATTTTATAATGGTAAAGACATAGATTTCGGAACCAGATTTTAAACTGTAAGACATACCCAGGGGCAGATATAAACTCTGACCATAACTTATTTGTTATGAATTGTAGGCTGAAACTTAAAAAACTGCAGAATGATTGGAAAATAAGGAGATGGGAGTTGGATAAACTGAAGGAACCTGAAGTTCTTGAGAATTTCAGACGGAGCTTTAGGCAACAATTGACAGAAACGGGGGGAAATAAAACAGTAGAGGAGGAATGGGTAGCATTGAGAGATGAAATAGTGAAGGCAGTAGAGGACAAAATAGGTAGGAAGGCAACACCTACAAAAAATCCTTGGATATCACAGGACATACTAAATTTAATCGATGAAAGGAGGAAATATAAAAATGCAGTAAATGAAACAGGCAAAATGGAGTACAGACGACTAAGAAATAAAATTGACAGGAAGTGCAAAATGGCTAAGCAGGAGTGGCTAGAAGGCAAATGCAAGGATGTAGAAGCGTGTATAAATAGGGGGGAAAATACAGCTTACAGGAAAATAAAAGAGATATTTGGAGATAAGAAAAACAGCCCAATGAATAACAAGAACACAGATGGAAAACCAGTTCTCAGCAAAGAAGGGAAAGCTGAAAGGCGAAAAGAGTATCTAGAGAGGCTCTATGAAGGAAATGAACTTAGAGGTAATAATGTAGGAAGGGGAGAAGAAGTAGATGAGGATGAAATAGGAGATACTTTACTGAGAGATGAATTTGACAGAGCACTGAAAGACCTAAGTCGAAACAAGGCCCCTGGAGTAGATGACATTCCCTCAGAGCTACTGAAGTCTCTGGGAGAACCAGCTACGACAAAACTGTTTCACCTGGTGTGTAAGATGTATGAGAGAGGCGAAGTACCCTCAGACTTTACGAAAAATGTTATAATCCCCATTCCAAAGAAAGCAGGCGCAGATAGGTGTGAAATCTACAGAACCACCAGTTTAATAAGTCATAGTTGCAAAATATTAACACGAATTATTTACAGAAGAATGGAAAAGCTGGTAGAAGCCGACCTCGGGGAAGATCATTTTGGGTTCAGTAGAAATATAGGAACACGGGAGGCAATACTCACTTTACGGCTTATCCTAGAAGATAGATTAAGGAAAGACAAACCTACATTTCTAGCTTTTGTAGATTTGGAGAAGGCTTGTGACAATTTTGATTGGAATAAACTCTTTCAAGCTGCCGGCCGCGGTGGCCGAGGGGACTGAGGCGCTCCAGTCACGGTCTGCACGGCCACTACGGTCGGGGGTTCGAATCCCCCCTCGGGCATGGATATTTGTGCCGTCCTTAGTATAAGGTAGTTCGTAAGTAGTTTGTAAGTTTAGGGACTGATGACCCCGTAGTTAAGTCCCATAAGCTTAACAAACATTTGACATTTTTTTCTTTCAAGCTCTGAAGCAAACAGGAGTAAAACATAGGGAGCGTAAGGTTATTTACAATTTGTACAAAAACCAGACAGCGGTTGTCTGAGTTGAAGGGCATGAAAGGGGTGCAGTGGTTGCGAAGGGTTTGAGACAGGGTTTTAGTCATTCTCCAATGTTATTCAATTTGTACGTTGAGCGAGCTATAAAGGAAACCAAGGAAAAATTTGGAGAAGGAATTAAAGTTCAGGGTGAAGAATTAAAAACATTGCGTTTTGCTGACGACAAAGTAATTCTGTCAGAGACAGCATACTGAGCAGTTGAACGGAATGCACATTGTGCTGAAAGGTGCATATAAGACGAACATTAGCAAGAGAAAAACTAGGGTAATGGCCTGCAGTCTAAGAAAATCAGGTGATGCTGAAGGAATTAGATTAGGTAACGAAACAATAAAGGAGGTAGATGAGTTTTGTTACTTGGGCAGTAAAGTAACAAATGATGGTCGCAGTACAGAGGATACAAAATGCAGAATGGCAATGGGTAGAAAAGCGTTCTTGAAAGACAGAAATTTGTTAACATTGAATATTGATGTATGCCAAAGGAAGTCCTTTCTGAACGCATTTGTGTGAAGTGTTGCTTTGTATGTGAGTGAAACATGAACGATAAACAGTACGGACAGGAAGATGATAGAGGCTTTTGAAATGTGGTGTTGCAGAAGAATGCTGAAGATTAGGTGGGTGGATCGCGTAACTAATGAGGAGGTACTGAACAGAATTGGGGATAAGAGGAATTTCTGGCATACCTTGACGAAAAGAAGGGATTGATTGGTAGGACACATTCTTAGACATCAAAGAATTGTGAATTTAGCGTTGGAGGGAAGTGTGTGGGGTAAAAACCGCAGAGGGAGACCAAGAGATGGATACAGTTAGCAGATCCAGACAGATGTAGGTCGCCGTTCTTATGTGGAGTTGAAGATGCTTGGTCAGGATAGGGTATTTTGGAGAGCTGCATCAAACCAATCTCCAGACTGAAGACCACAACAACATTATGACATGAAGCAATATTTAATAGTAAAAATCGTCCGTGATATTCGAATATTCAAACTACCACAATATATGTGTCTTATGTAGTATATTGAAAAATACACCACAGCAAAAAGTTTTCTACTGACACTGCACAAATTGTTGAAGATACTTCTATTACGTTATTGTGAGAAAGTATTACTAACACTAAAACGGAAAATATAAATATACTGGGAAAAAAGTTTAGTTACTGCTGTGGCAGCGAACTGTGCTGATACAATTGACTACCGTTGAATTGTATTTGTGGTATTTCGTAATTTTGGCGTCATAACTTGTAGTATGCAATTTGGAAGAATAGTACCTGATGTTTTATCACAAAATACGCCTTCAATTCAATTTATTATTATTAGTAATTGTCAATATTGACGCTTACCTATAAGAGACTAATAACATAACTGCGGCGACGTAGTTTACTAATGTTGGTAACGAAAAGTTTGCTTTACTAACAAGACAAGGGTGCAAAAACCTGTCAATCTTAGAGAAGGAACACAATTCATTATTATTTTTTTCCCATATTCAGCATAAAAGATTATTCTCCTCATTCTATACGATGAGGTTTCCAAGTAATATTCAACGGTTGTTGCCAACATCGACACCGTGTGCCTCTACGACCGTAAACTTTAGATTCCGTACACTAAAATTCTTTTAAGTGTTTTGTAATACATTCAGAAACTTTCTCTATAACGTAATAGAAGTACATTCAGCAGTGTGAGTACAATAATCCGATGTTGTATATTTGTCACAGCAGACAAAAAACACTTACTGCAAGACGGCAGACAAACCTCGCTTATTGACAGTCATTATTCAAATGCAAGCCAAAATAGCTTAAAAAATTTATCTAGATGACCAGTTTTGGCAGAATTAAACGTAGAACACGATTTTTATCACAGAAATATATAAGTTTCTTGCGCTTCTTCTCTTTATTTGTACAGCAAAGAAAATCAGCAGTAAGTAAAGAAAACGCGAGTTTTTGTGTCTAATCCACGTATCGGCGTAAACAAGAGCGGAATGCAAGCTCAAAGTAGCACGATCTAAGACTCCATGCAGGGCACTTCTAAAATATTTCACTAACCTTGAACAAAACAACACTGTTCACATAAGCTACGTGTTGTGTTTAGCATTCGCTGGGAATGAAAATGGCGGATGCGCCAGCCTGTGTTTTCAGGAGCTCTAGTCTGCCATATGACGTCATTCAGTTGTACCACAGTCTAAAGGTACGTTTACACTGGGATACATGTCTCGTAACATGCATGAGTGACATGTCAGTTTAACGTGTCGTGGTACATCACTTCATAGAAAAGTTCACCGAATTTGTGTGCGGTCCTTCCCGCGCATACAAGTCACGTATACATTTTGCAGGGTACGAAATTTCAGTTCTGAAGCCATCAGCCAGTTTAACAACTTTGATCGCCACAACCCCTTTTTCTGAATATGAAATAATTCCCCTTTCTCCTTCCTATCACTGTTAGACCAATATCTTTACACGTGATACCATATCATATTTTTTAATAGAAAAAAACAAACAATTACTCTAGTGGCCTAGCACTTCATTATTGTGTAGTTTTGTCTTTTTGCTGAGAAGTAATGCTTAATCAGTGTCACTCTTGGTTCAAACTCAGACAGAGGAGATCCATACACAAATATTACAAGCAAACCCTCCAGTGCATCTCTGTTCAGCCAAGTCCTGTACACTGCTTTTAGTATTTAGTATTAGATGTTTGCTCTGCTAACATGTTTTTCGTGGCATTTCCGGCTAAATTCTCGGGGGGGGGGGGGGGGGGGGGAAGGAAATCTGTTGACTACGTGTAAAAGTGTTTTATTAGATAAAATAAACCCTCTGCAACTCAGGTCTGCGTATTCGCGAATCTGGCAGCTTGGAAGCGACAAAAAGAGAAATTCCGTTTAGAGTCTACTAATTAGATAGGTTGCTGTTATTGATTACACAGCGCGCACCTCGAGCAGACTAAGCAGCAGAAGGCACAGCTTCTACTCAGCACTGAATGTGCTAGTAAACCTGCTGACAACTGCTTGAAGAAACCTAAAGTGTATGGAGAAAGTACGGTACCCATGATGACAAAACAAAACGGATATTCAGCGATATCTTTTATCTCAACTAATACTGAGAAATGATGATAAAACGTTAAAAATACTGATAAATCTAACTGGAAATGTAGGGCTGCCAAATTCATGAATATAATTACCGCTTACATCTCCAAGCTTGTACAATTCTGAACCTAGCTCCAGTGTTTTCAGAAAATAAAATTTATATGGAAGACCAGATCGCCAACTGCCAATTTTCAGTCGCTAATGGCCAGCTGGTCACCGTAAATTTTGCACTCTGCATTTCGCATATAGCTTTTTCGGCATATACGCGACACGTCGCAGAAGTTGCGCATGCGCAGTAGCAGTGTTTCTTGTCGCCTGTCGCTTATTTTAACAAGTAGCAGAAGTTGCGCACTTGAGTGAGTGGAACTGTGACCATTTGGGTCTACTGGTGGCAAATAAATTGTGAATTTTTACATGGAAATGACCATACTACAATCCTGATTAAGCTAGACAGTGGCATATATAAATGTTTGCAGGGGCCAAAGGAGGAACTGGCGAATGCTGTCACGGATTATTAATAAAATACGGTATTTTTATTGAATGTTGTAACCGTGTAATGTATCACTATGTATTGTCATTTACTGCGTATTTCGTGTTTCACAACGAATAGAACAAAATACAAATTAATCTTGTTGGATATTTTAACTGTGCAGAAAGTGTCCTCAGAAATTATGAAGCACGCCAGTCGTCCCAAAGAACTAAAAGGAATCTATTGTTAGCAAAATTTGTGTAATTGATGGTGCAGAGTATATGTGCCTCTTCACTATAATTAAATGTATTATATAACATATTACATATTCCTATTATTTATTCCTGTAAAATACAAATTTTTACTTTCACTTATTGCGATAAAAATTCCACAATAGCCCCGCAAACACGAATAACTATATTCTGTATTGAGCTTTCCGATATTCTATGCAAATATTTTAAAGTGGAAAAGGTTGCAACAATGGTAAATTGCATTGAAATGCAGGAGGATCTGCATCGAATTAACGCATGGTGCAGGGAATGGCAATTGAATCTCGATGTAGACAAGCGTAATGTGCTGCGAATACATAGAAAGAAAGATCCTGTATCATTTAGCTACACTATAGCAGGTCAGCAACTGGAAGCAGTTAATTCCATAAATTATCTGGGAGTAGGCATTAGGAGTGATTTCAAATGGAACGGCCATATAAAATCAATCGTCGGTAAAGTAGATGCCAGACTTAGATTCATTGGAAGAATCCTAAGGAAATGCAGTCCGAAAACAAAGGAAGTAGGTTTACAGTACACTTGTTCGCCCACAGCTTGAGTACTGCTCACAGGTATGGCATCCGTACCAGGTGGGGTTGATAGAGGAAGTAGAAAAGATCCAATGGAGAGCAGCGTGCTTCGTTAAAGTAGTATCATTTGGTAATCGAGAAGCGTCACGGAGATGATCGATAAAGTCCAGTGGAAGACTGTAGGAGAGACGCTCTGTCGCTCGGTACGGGATTTTGTCGAAGTTTCGAGGAAATACCTTTACCGAGGAGTCTAGCAGTATATTGCTCCCTCCTACGTATATCTCGCGAAAAGATCATGAAGATAAAATCAGAGAGATTAGAGCCCACACAGAGGCATACCGACAATCTTTGTTTCTGCGAACAATACGTGACTGGAATAGGAGGGAGAACCGATGGATAGTGGTACTCTAAGTACCCTCCGCCATACACCATCGGGTGGCTTGCGGAGTATGGATGTAGATGTAGATGTAGAAATCCCTAATGGATCAAAATCACTGCCAATAGATCTGGTGGAATCACTTTCCGGAAGTCTGTGTTAGTGTTAGACGCAGGAGGAGCCACAAGATACGCCAAAACTACGGAAATTTTTCATACTCTTTCTAACATAATTTGTAAAAATACGCGCCATATTCTAGAGTTAATTCTTGAACGAGCATTACGTAAACTCTGTGAGTAGAACACTTCCGAAGAAAGCCCCGTTGCCCCCATCTGCATTTCCTCTGCATTTTTTTCCTTTCATCTTCCAAAAAATAAGGGCACCAGTACATAAAAATAATTCTTGAAAATCGTCGTCGGAAGTCATAGCGAGCTGATAAAAACCAAGAAATGTAAACGCACGATCAAACTTGTATGAGGTTGCTACTTGTCAACTCATACAAGTCGCGATACATGTCCCAAAGTCTCATATACCTGCCCCTCATACTTGTGCCAATACAAATCCCAATGTAAGCGTACCGTAACGTATACAATCGTGACACTCAGAGCTGAGGAAGTTGTTAGAGACTGACAGATGCAACGACACGAGCGCTCATAGTGGTAGTGATGTTCACTTATAATAATAATTTACATTATTAACGAAATAGTTACTATAAATTTTGGGTTCCAGTTGTTATTAAAATATCAAGGGACATGAATAATAGCGAAATAAACGCAAGAACAGCTGAATTTCACTGGCTCAGAGATATAAGCAACAGCTTATTTATGAAAAAATACTTAAGAATATGTGTGTATTTGCAGCTTACTCCGCTGAAAGAAAGAGAATATAAACATAGGGGAAATATAAATTTCTGTTACGGTCTGCTTTTACTATTATACGCAATTTCTTTGACGGTTAAAATTTTGGTACGGAGTCTAATTATTCGTACATATATATAAATTGCTTTTGTTTAAAAAGCGAAAGTCTTGAAAATTCTTGAATAACCTAATCAATCTGCGGTGCAGTGCCATTTTTATTGTTTTGATTTTCAGTCCGCAGATTGGTTTGATGCAGCTCTCCATGATACCTTGTCCTGTGCAAGCCACTTCATCTCAGCATGCGAACGGCAACTTACATCCTTTAAAAGTCTGCTTACTGTATTCGTCTCTTGTTCTCCCTCTACGATTTTTACCCAACCCAGTTCCTTCTAATGTTGCCGATTCCTTGATGTTTCAGAATGTGTCCCACCAACCTGTTCAAAAATGTTCAAATGTTTGTATAGTCTATGGGACTTAACTACGGGGTCATTAGTCCCTAAACTTACAAACTACTTATGAACTACTTACGAACTAGGACGGCACAAATATCCATGCCTGAGGGGGGATTCGAACCCCCGACCGTAGTGGCCGTGCAGACCGTGACTGGAGCGCCTCAGTCCCCTCGGCCACCGCGGCCGGCACCAACCTATTCCTCCTCTTAGTCAGGATATGCCAGAAACTCCTTTTCTCCCCAAATCTGTTAAGCACCTCCTTATTGATTATGTGATCTACCCATATAATCTTCACCATTCGTCTATAGCACCACATTTTGAAAGCTTCTATCATCTTTTTGTCTGAAGTCCTTATCGTCCACGTTTAACTCCCATACAGCGCTACACTCCAGAAAAAACATTTAAACTAATATTGGATGTCAACAAATTTCGCTTCTTCAGAAACGTTTTTCTACCCATAGCCATTCTGCATTTTATATCTTCTTTACTTCGTCCATCAGAAGTTACCTTGCTTCCCAAATAACAAAACTAATCTACTAATTTTATCGTCTCATTACATAATCTAATTTCTTCAGCAGCACCTGATTTTCTGACACTTCATTGCATTACCCTCGTTTAACTTGTGTCGATGTTCATCTTATATCTTCCTTTGAAGACACTGTCCATTCCATTTAATTGCTCTTCCAGGCTCTTTGCTGTGTCTGACAGAATTACTAAGTCGTCAGCAAACCGCAAGGTTTTTGTTCCCTCTCCATGGACTGTAATTCCCTCTCCAAATTTCTCCTTGCATACCTTAACAGCTCGCTCAAGGTACAAATTGAACAACATTGGGGAAAGGCTAGTGCTGTATCTTCACTCTTTATTGAAAGTAACTTCTTCTACAAGACTATTGAAAATCACTTCTACAATAGCCGGCCGCGGTGGCCGAGGGGACTGAGGCGCTCCAGTCACGGTCTGCACGTCCACTACGGTCTGGCGTTCGAATCCCCCCTCGGGCATGGATATTAGTGCCGTCCTTAGGATTAGCTAGTTGATAAGTAGTTTGTAAGTTTAGGGACTGATGACCCCGTAGTTAAGTCCCATAAGCTATACAAACATTTGAACATTTGAAACATTTCTTCTACAATACAATCACTTGCTGTAGCAGTAGACTCAGACGTCCGTCGGTATAGCCGGAGATGTGGTTCCTCTCGTTCGGCTGGAACATCGATCGGCGGTCTTCCCGTACAGCGGCTTCGGTGTAATCTTCGCGGGTCTCTGCTAGAGCGGCTGCCATTAGCAGCGGAACGAAGACTGGCTCTGTCCTCGTCCGGCCGAGCCTATATAGCGATTTGGCGGAATATGTAGCGGCGACCTCTGCAAGGAGAGGTTCCTATTAATCGATTGGAATCGTCTGCGTGATTACCTGATGTCGTCGCCTGTTTTGCTGTTGGTTAGTTTCCCCTACAGAGTTGCTGTTATGCGGTGCTGCCTGCCATTCAGGGGAACCTGATGGCAGACAGTATAGGTACAACCCGTCTTGCTCCCTTTCCGACCATTGCGACCCTTTCATGCCCTTCGACTCTAATAATTGCTGTCTGATTTACGTAAAAGTTGAATATAAGTCCCCGCTCCCTATATTTTACTCCTGCTACCTTAAGAATTTGAAAGAGTGTATTCCAGTATACATTGTCAAAAGCTTTCTCCAGATTCAGAACTGCTAAAAACTTCGGCTTCCCTTTCCTTACCCTACCTTCTAAGACAGGCATGGCCAAACACCGCCCCGCGGGCGCGGGCGCCCTCGCCGCGCCCCTGCCCCGCATACTGTGCGCAGCGGCGTGTGGGGCAGTAGCGACAGACGTCACGGCCGGGGCGGTCAACTACAGTGTACACTAGAGGTCTGCATCTCGCTCGGTTGCTCGCTCGAATCGCGTGATACATGTCGTTCTCTGACAGTCCGACAGGTGTCGGTACTGCAGCTTGCGGTAAGGCGTGTGGCTGCGCTCGACTTCCTCCACGCTCGTTCGAGCGGGGCACGCTCGACCGGCCCGACCGTTCACACTGCCCGCTCGCCACTCGGTCGCCCACCGCAGCGCCACTCGAGTCCAAGGCGAATGTCGTGAGCAAATTCCAAATTTCGCAGTCAGGATTCATTCTCAACTAGACACTTGAGAATGAATCCTGACTGCGAAATTTGGAATTGTTTCCTTTCCCGGATGCTTCGAAAGCTGTTATCTCGAACCAGTTGAACTAGCTATTCAGTTTCGCATTTTGTACTTTACCATACAAGATATTATACGTGATTAACATAAAGTTTCTGTGCTAAGATCATTTACTAAATGAGTTTCCTATGATATTTCTTACATTCTTCTTCCAATTTTGTGGACTGTTAGTTCCTGTTTAGTGGTAGGTGTTACTCCCCGTCTTCACGAGCAAATGATTGTATTGTACATCCATTCCTCTTATCACTCTCAAGTCCTGGAATACTTTGTCCGTCTTTTATATTGATATTAAGTACTCAGATATTGATGTACACCCGTTAGGTTAGTTTTGTGCATCTCTCTCTGTTGCACCCCGTTAATACATATTCCCGTAGCATTTTGGCACTGTGCGTGGTTGTTGCGCCTCTACCTTTTCCGAGTAAGTTCTTAACGGGAATTTTTCCAATTGTAACATTCGTACATTCTCCACTGCCACTGTCGTCTTTCTTATCTACGTAATAAAGAACGCATTCAAGCTTTTGTGCAATATGTAGGATCCGCGCTTTCTTCCGTCGTCAGGGTCATATGCCGGTCTAATCCTCATATATCCTGTAACTGTTTTAAATCCTCTAATTCCAACGTTTACTTTACACAGCTGTACGAATTTGTGGTGCTCCCGCTCTTTCAGTGATATCTGTGTTATATTTATTTAGGGCCGTCTGAAGAAGACATTCTTCAGCCAAAAGAATGAAGTGCATGTTTTTGGAATGGCTGGACTGTGAAATGCGCGAGGCGCAATCCACCAATGAGGTGGACTTTTATTTAGCACGGATTGATGGTGATGACGATCTGCTTGAATGGTAGAAACGCAACAGTACTCTCTTTCCTAAGCTAGCTGTATTGGCAAACAGTATTTTGTGTGCCCGCCTCAAATGCACCTAGTGAACGCACTTTCTGTGCGGCGGGGAACCCGTTCTCTGAGAGAAGAACGCGACTCTATCTACAACGTATCAATGATATTTTAACAATACATTGCAATTACAATGCCACTAACTAATAGTTTGGGGATAATGTTACTTTTCGATGTATACTTTGTTGTACGGTAACCTTCACTTTTGTACATTGCAATAAAAACGTTGTTGGTTCTGTAGTTTCTCTTTAGATCCTTTACATTACTTTCAAATGTAGTAGTTGGTGAGAAGAACCTTTTTGTCTCGTTTGCGGTATAATGATATTGCGGTTACATGCTACTACGCAGGAATACACGTCTACAGCATAACTGATTTTAATTCCTTTAGTTAGCGAGGCTGCGTCAGACGCAACAGCAGCCCACACCTCAGAGCCTCTGCCGTAGCGACTGACAGGGAAACCTATCCAAGAGTCTCTCTCCGATTTTTATGAAATTTGGATTTGTTATAATACATGAAAAACTATGGGACCCGTATTTTTATGTTTATTTATTTATTTTAAGCGGTGGAAAAACATATTTAAGGGGTGAAACGGTCCCTCCAAAATTGGGGCTAAAATAGAAAAATCGTGATAACTTAGAGATTAATGAAGCGATTTTAATGATTTTTTTGGTATGAAAGTATCTTTTGATAAGAGATAGGCCTAGGTACATTGCAGGGGGAGAGACAATTAGGGGGGCAACTACCCCTAAAGTGACCAATTTTTTGTGCAAAAAAAAGAAATTGTTTTGATTTAATCGAAGTTGAATCTATGAAATTTGTCTTTTATCAAAAGATACTTTCAAACCACAAATCATTAAAATCGCTTCATTAATCTCTGTTACCGCCATTTTTCAATTTTAGCCCCAATTATGGAGGGAGCGTTTCACCCCTTGAATGTGTTTTTCCGCCGCTAAAAAAATTACGTGTCCCATAATTTTTCATATATTATAAAATATGCAAATTTCATAAAAATCGGAGTGTGACTTGGGTAGGTTTCGTCGTGAGCACAACGGCAGCGCCACGCTGTGCGGCCTGTGCCTGCCCCACCACGTAGCCTCGTTCGAGTGTCAACACGCTCGCTGCGAGCGTACATACTCGCCGCGCCACCGCCGAGCGTTGCGCACTCGACCGAGTACGAGCGAGCGAAACCGGCGATTTGCAGACCTCTATTGTACACGGCCCGCGGGGTGCGGGCGCGCCCACCGGGCGGAAATGTTGGCCATGCCTGTTCTAAGATAATTAATATGTGAGTATTGTCTCGCGTGTTCCTACATTTCTCCTAAATCCAAACTGATCTTTCCCAAAGTCGGATTCCACCAGTGTTTCCATTCATCTGTAAATAATTACGTGTTAGTATTTTGTAACCATGACTTATTAAACCGATAGTTCCGTAATTTTCACATTTGTCTACACTTGCCTTCTTAGGTATTGGAATCTCTATATTATTTTTGAAGTATGAGTGTATTCCTTCCGTCTCATACATCTTGCATATCAGGTTGTACAATTTGTTCATGACTGGCTGTCCTAACGATAATAGCCGTTCAGACGAGACATCTACAGCGGCCTTGTTTCTACTCAAATATTTTAGTGCTCTGTCAGATTCTATTTGCAATGTAGTATCTCCTATCGCATCTTCCTCTACTTCATCTTCCACTTCTAGAATACTCCCTGCAAGTTTATTTCCCTTGTACAGGCGTTGCATATATTCCTTCCATCTTTCAGCTTTCCCTTCTTTGCTTACTACTGGTTTTCCATCTGAGCTCTTGATATTCATACCGCTGCTTTTTTTGTTCCCAAATATCTCTTTTATTGACCTGTAGGCAGTATCTATCTTTCCCCTAGTTATACATTCTTGTACGGCCTTGCATTTCTCCTGAAGCCACTCCTGCTTAGGCAGTCTGCACTTCCTGTCAACCTCATTTTTCAGACGTCTTCACTCTCTTTTGCTTCCTTCTCTTGATGAAATTTTATATGTTCTCCTTGCATCAATTAAGTTCAGTATCTCCTGTGTTATCCATGGATTTCTATTACGCCTTGTCCTTCTGGCTATATGATCCTTTGCGGCCTTCGCTATCTCTCATAGACATCCACTCTTCTTCTACTGCATTAATTTCACCCGTTTCAGACAATCCTTGCCTAATGTTCCCTCTAAAACTCTCAACAACCTCGTGTTCCTTCAATTTGTGCCAATAGGCTGCCTATCTCTAGAGGAGGAGTAACCTACTAAACTACAGGCCTATTCATTGACGTCAATTTGCAGCGGTGTTTTGGAACATATCCTGTATTCAAATATTATGAATTATGTCGAACAGAATGATCTATTGACGAAAGGTCAACACGGATTTAGAAAATATCGTTCACGCGAAACACAACTAGCTCTTTATTCACACGAAGTGATGAGTGCTATCGACAAGGGTTCGCAAATCGCTTCCGTGTTTCTTGATTTCCAGAAGGCTTTTGACACCGTACCTCACAAACGGCTTTTAATCAAACTGCGTGGTTATGGTATATCGCCCCAAATTTGCGATTGGATAGGGGATTTCCTGTCAGAGAGGACCCGGTTTGTAGTAATCGATGGTAAGGCATCGACTAAAACAGAGATGATATCGGGCGTTCCACAGGGTAGTGTTATTGGTCCTCTGCTGTTCCTTATTTACATAAACGATTTAGGGGAAAATCTAAGTAGCTCTCTTAGGTTGTTTGCAGATGACGCCGTCATTTACCGTCTAGTAAAATCATCTGAAGATCAAAACCAACTGCAGAACGATCTGAATAAGATATCGGTATGGTGTAAGAGTTTGCAATTGACTCTAAATATTGAGAAGTGTGAAGTCGTCCACATGAGTACGAAAAGCAATCCGTTAAAATTTGTTTACAAGATAAATCAAGCAAAAGTGAAGGCCGTAAACTCCACAAAATACCTAGGAATTACTATTATTTCAGCCTTAAACTGGAAAGAGCACGTAGATAATGTCGTGGGAAAGGCGAACTAGAGACTACGTTTCATTGCTAGAACGCTTAAAAGATGCAACAGAAATACTAAAGAAACTGCATACACTACACTTGTCCGTCCATTTTTGGAGTATTGCAGCCCAGTGTGGGATCCTTATCAGGTGGGTTTGACGGAGGACATCGAAAGAGTCCAAAGAACGGCAGCTCGTTTCGTATTGTCACGATACAAGGGAGACAGCGTTACGGAAATGGTACAGGATCTGGGATGGGAATCATTACAACAACGGCGCTTTTCGCTGTGGCGTTGGCTACTTACGAAACTCCTCCGAATGCGAAAATATTTTGTTGACTCCCACGTACAGAGGTAGAAATGACTATCAGAATAAAATACGAGAAACCAGAGCTCGAACGGAGAGATTCGGGTGGTCTTTCTTCCCGCGCGCTATTCGAGAATGGAATGGGAGATAGATAGTATAATGATGGTTCGATGAACCCTCTGCCAGGCACTTAAATGTGATTTGCAGAGTATCCTATGTAGAAAGAACAGGAAGCGGAGCAACAGTATGTTCCGGCTATCGAGGCGGCCGAACCGCGTACCAGCGTCCCACGTAATGAGTGGGCCACCTATGCAGCTAGGTGTGAGTGTCTGTCGAAAGAGCGATCAAAGTCGCTGGCGGCGTGCACCTGCAGAGTGGCGCGCTCCCAGAATACTCGGCGGCGCTGAGTCACCCGACACCTCGCGACGCTTGAAACGCCGCCGGCCGCGCCGCGGAGCTCAGTCGACCGCCGGCTTCCGCACCAACAGCTACTCTTCTCTTCTCTCCGACACACACCAAAGGTCAGTGGCGTCGGCGGGCAAAGCGGTCTGCGAAATATCCTGTCGCTGGCGTATACGTTTCTATAAAACAGTGTTTTTCAAGCTGTGGTTCGCGAACCCGTCGGGGGGTCGCAAGGTCTTGTTCGGGGGATTTCGATCGCAGGTGGATGCACTAACAGCGTATTCGATAGAAAACCTACGTTTCGTGACGTTCAGCTACTGTGGCAGAAGGGCCACAGGGAAGTGACAGGGTTTCGTGGAAATCACTTAATTAACAAGTCATCCGTAGATGCGTATATGGAAAATTGGCTTTGCTATGACACGTTTGGGGTCACCATTAATGTACCATAGGTATGAGATGTACCTATGGCACTTTTGATTTCTGATAATGTATAAAAACAATGAAGCCATTTTTCCATCTCAATGACATCTTCTGTGACTCAACAGCTTCTGTGCAGTACCTCTACAGTTATATACAATGTTCACAATCTTCTTGTATGACTGTCACATGTTCAAATATTATTCAAAAATGTTCAAATGTTTTTTAAGCTTAAGGGACTTAACTGCGGGATCATCAGTCCGCGTTGGGCGAGAGAACTGCGGCGCGCCAGTCACGGTCTGCACGGCCACTACGGTCGGGGGTTCGAATCCCCCATCGGGCATGGATATTTGTGCCGTCCTTAGGATTAGCTAGTTCATACGTAGTTTGTAAGTTTAGGGACTGATGACCCCGTAATTAAGTCCCATGAGCTCTACGAACATACATTGACATTCAGTACAAACTAATTATGAACTACTTTATACTAAAGACGACACAAACATCCATGCCCGAGTGGGGATTTGAACCCCAGACCGTAGCGGCCGTACAGGCTGTGACTGGCGCGCCGCAGACCGCTCGGCCACTGCGGCCGGCTCAAATATTATTATGTTAGAAAAACAAATAATAATAACTTAATATTATTTCTAATAAACACATAACAATTTTACGACTGGATCATAGCAGTTTGCAGCTGGTAACGAGTTTTCAAAGCAGTATCCCTAAACTTACAAACTACATATGAACTACCTAAGACTAAGGACGGCACAAATATCCATGCCCGAGGGGGGATTCGAACCCCCGACCAAGCAGTATTATGTTTAATCAACTAATAACAATACCATTTCATTAATGGATCGTAGTAGTTTGCTGTTGGTTAAGGGTTTTCAGTATTTTTTTCGAAGAAAAAAAAGGTTTATGAACATCGTTGAAAAATTAAGAAGTGATGCATCAGCGTGCTTTTTCTCTGATGCTAAATATCGAGAGACATTTAAAGCTGACCGTGTACAGCTTCTAGCCGTTCCAGGTTGATAGGTCCCTTCCTAATACGACATACGCAGACATCCAGATCTAAGAAATGAAGTAATCTCGCTCAATGAATAAGTTACAAAATTGCTTATAATTCATTCGTGCCGTTTATTGCTGATCCCAATGTAATAATAGTTTACAACTCGTAACGTGTCTTTATAACTTTGCATGTGTAGAATTGCATGTGGAATAAATTAAAGGAAAATAGATAAATAATTTATATAATTGCAGAGGGATATGGGCATTACAATATGCATGGTTGCTATACTTAAAGAGCAATTATTGGCTACCGCATGTTGGGACTAATCTTCCCTACCACGCCGCCTAACAGGATGAGACTGTCGGCGTTTCTTGTGGATAACTTCGCTTCATCTGCTGGAAGGTGCCACTGGTGATTCGAAGAATTATGTGGCTCCTACATGATGGTGTTGCAGCCAACTTCGCCGTTAATGTCGAGACGCTTCTCAATTGTGTCTACTCTGGTCAATGGCCCGAACGAGGAGACCCAGTTGCATGGACTGCTCGTTCACCACATCTCAACCCGTGGGTTTTCTGGTTATGAGGCCTTGTCACAAGTGTCGTGTATGCAGAGCCGATTCCAGACCTGGGGATACTGGATCACAGTATTCATGCTGTGTTTGACACCGTTCGAATGCAGCCTGGCCGATGTGATCGTGTGACACATAACATGCCACGACACGTACTTTCATGCGTGGAAGCTAATGGAAATAAATTTCAACACATACTATGGCTGCATGGCTGCATATCCCAGCGCATATTAGACCTCATTTTCTACAACAAATTACAGTTTATGGTCTATAGCCTGGAAATCATATTTTTCCCGGCGTAAGTTCATTAGACCTTTTTTGTTCCGTCCCTAGTGTTTGTAACAGTGAAAAAAATCACCCTATACGTAACTAATTTTAGACTACTGTCACCTACTACTTTTTCAAGATTATGGGAACTAATTACACTGTTATTATTGTTGTTGTGGTATTCAGTCCGGAGACTGGTTTTTTTATGCAGCTCTCCACCTTTCTCTGTCCTGAGAAAGCCTTTTCATTTCCTCATAAGAACGGCAAACAATATCTATCTGAATCTGCTTACTATATTAGCCTCTTGGTCTCCCTCTGCGACTTTTATCCCACACACTTCCCTTCAACGCTAAATTCACTATTCCTTGATGTCTAAGAATGTATCCTATCAATCGATCCCTTCGTTTAGTCAAGGTATGCCTGAAATTCCTTTTCTTCCCAATTCTGTTCAGTACCTCCTCATTAGATACGCGATACACCCACCTGATCTTCAGCAATTTTCTGTGGCACCACATTTCAAAAGCTTCTATCCTCTTCCTGTCCCCACTGTTTATCGTCCGTGTTCACTCCCATACAAGGCAACACTCCACACAAATGCCTTCAGAAAGGACTTCCTTACGCTTAAATTAATATTCGATGTTAAAAATTTCTCTTTATCAAAAACGCTTTTCTTCCCATTGCCATTCTGCATTTTCTATCCTCTGTACTGAGACCATCGTATGTTATTTTACTGCCCAAACTCATCTACCAGCCTTTATTGTTTCGTTATCTAATTTAATTCATTCAGCATCGCCTGATTTTCTTAGGCTGCACTCCATTACCCTTGTTTTGCTCTTGTTAATGTTCATTTTATACGCACCTTTCAACACACTGTCCTTTCCGTTCAACTACTCTTCCAGGTCCTTTGCTGCCTCTTGACAGAATTACAATGTCATCGGCAAAACGCAAAGTTTTTATTTCTTCACCCTGTTACCAGCTTATATTGTACTCTCGCAGTGTACTTCTGAGCCAGAATGAAAGTAAAAACCCACTATGTTTGTGGCCGGTGCCCACAGAGCTGAACCCCGTGGACGTGCCCCTCGCACAGTATTGGCCTGCTATATACGCTGCAGTCTACTGTGTTTACAAGTATCCCCCCCCTTTATTATTCTACACATAAGAGATAGGGACTAATAACTGTAAATGTTTGTAGAGCTTATGGGACTTAACTACGGGGATATCAGTCCCTAAACTTACAAACTACTTATGAACTAGCTACAACTAAGGACGGCACAAATATCCATGCCCGAGGGGGGATTCGAACCCCCGAGCGTAGTGGCCGTGCAGACCGTCACTGAAGCGCCTCAGTCCCCTCGGCCACCGCGGCCGGCGGACTAATAACAACGAGATACTAAAACTGCGCATTGTCTTCTTGTGGTTTGTCGAATCCAGCTCCCTGGAATAGAATTAGGTGGATTTCGGCCATTGTTGTCGGCCAGTTTGCAATGCGGCGGCGTGGTTACGTTCAGCACCTGATTGTGGAGTTTCTGCTATAAAGTGTTGTCTTGTTAGATATTGTATCAGTAACGTTATTTGACGTGAGGAATGTTTCCTTGTTTCTAATCAGGTTATTTGTGTCTCTAATTTGGGAGTTGGCGTCGCATATCGGCTGCCACAGTACTGTAGGTGGAGCATTCGAATATGACGTGTTTAGGTGCGCTTTCACGGGCACTACAGACACATTCTGGTGGAACGTGTTTTCCGAACCGACATAGATGAGTCGGATACGTGCCATGAACTGTGTTAAAGTGCGTCAGTCCTCTACTGAGTTGGAAATGTGACACCTCGGACTTTTCTTCTGTACTTGGCGATATATTCTCCTACCGGTCTCTTCTGTATCCCATGACTGCTGCTAACGTTCCTTCCAACGTCATTTATTGTTGATTTTCCCTCTACTCTATCACCCAGAATTTCATCGCCTTTGTCATGTTAAAGCGTATGGAACACGAGACGTTGCGACACGGTATAAATTTAAATATTGTATTTACACTACTATATCTTTTCACAGATGGAGAGTTCCTGGCTGTTATCTGTCTTAAATTTACTATGTTAAATTTCAGATTATTGCTCTTCTTCATTCCGAGAGAGACACTGGATAACCGTCAGGGTATTGAAGAAACTGACTGAATCCTGTGACTTATCTGATCACACACCAGTGATCAATTCCGTCAAGACTTTTACCTTTCTACTAGCTCCGAAACGAAATATAAGTTTTTCTCACTGACAAATATAGATCTGATCCATTGCTGTCAGCTCTTACCTGGCTGTCAACTTTGACACTTTTGATCACATCTCACATGATTAAAGTAACTTCGTCTGTGATCTCTACAGAATCACCAAAGGATTTCAAAAGAACAATTTAACTTTAACGCAGAAATGGTAGAATTTTTACTCATTTTCACTAATTTAAAGAGCTTCATGCTTCAATGGCAGAATATGTCAACATTAATTTTCCGGAAAAAAAAAATCCTGACCTGAAACAGCATTCATTGGAGATACTTTCAGATATTGACAGAATACACAGTGGTACTCATGATTGTAGCCTTGGTGGCGTTTAAACTTAGCTACTGTTACAGGTCGCTGATTTTCAAGCAAATGATTTGTCCTAAGAGAAGCACAGAGAAGGAAAATGTTTTGAATTTTTTCTGTGGTTACCTGATATTGATTTTTCGAAACTGAAGGTGATATCAGTGTTTTGAACAAATAATGTCTGTGAGCAATCATTAGAAAAATTAAGTATGTTACACGTGGTTTGAGGTTATCTGACGAACATTTGGGTGTTATTTTCTTGATTGGACGTAGCATTGTCAGATAAAATAATGATATCTTCAAAGACAACAGCGTGTTTCACAAATGTTTTCTGCGAGTTAGTTCGTGAGTTTCGGGTACCTGTGTACTAGTTCTCGTGTAACTTTCTTGACGTCATAGTCTTCTATAGATTTTTGGTGTAAATATGTTAATTTTCGGTTTTGTGCATACTATGTAGCTCACTCTTGATTAGCAGCCGCGCCGGATTAGACGCGCGTGCTGGAGCGCCGTGTTTCGGTTCGCGCGGCAATCCGCCGTCGGGGGTTCGAATCCCCCCTCGGGCATGGATGTTTGTGTCGTCTTTAGTATAAGGTAGTTCATAAGTAGTTTGTAAGTTCAGGGACTGATGACCCCGCAGATAAGTTCCTTAAGCCTTACGAACATTTGAACATCTTGATTGTTATATTTTTCACAGTAGTCGAGTGAACCGTAGAAAATGTATGGGGATCTTTGGTTATTGTGATTTACAATGCAGTATGGCGTCATAGTTGCTCCTGTGTTTTTTGATTTTTGGAGGTAATATGAAACTGTCGCCTACATGATAATGGAATATGAGACCAGTTTGTTTTTCAATTGGGGTCAGGACCTTCTGGAAATTAGAGCCCAAACCATAACGTGTCGAAGTTGTCACTTGTTCACTGCATTTTCTTGTATATATCTAGGTTGATGATTCCATTTCTTTTGGAGAAAGTTTCAGTAAATTGCTTACTAGATTTCATCGTGTATTTTAAGTGATGGCATTGAGTCCACTGCATGTATTCAACACCACATGTACATCCTAAATCCGATATTAACCCATTGGCATACTATTTTTATTAAAATTTTGACACACCAGTACTTTTGTATTGACCATTTTCAATGGGCTCTGTAACAAAATATTACATTCTATTTTAGTGTTATTTTATTGTATTTGGATATTAGGGTATGAGGTACATTCAAACGTAAATGAATTTGTTAGGAAGACTTGTCTGAAGATCCTAAAACGCGACGAAAACTATGTTCAAATTGATGTGGATTGCTGTTGTTATTTGAAAATGACGAAGCTTGCAAGGAATATAGTAAGGTGGAGAACTGCATCAAACCAGTCTTTGGACTGAAGACCACATCCAGAACAATTTAACTGGGTATGATAGGTCATTTTTTTTATTTATTTAAAATATTTGGTAGAAAGCGCGCCTTCGACTCGTCTACTGTCACAGGGCACCAGTGCTCTTCATCAAATATTCTTTTGTACTTTGTTATTGCTGTCATCTTTCAGCTTACTGTAGCTGCAAACAAATTTGCTTCTTAACATCTATTTAGACAGTGATTTAGTTATGTGAAAATCTATTTGATTGTGCTTCGGATTCCATTTAACATGGTAAATAATCTCATACTTGTTTGGTTGGACTGATTCTTAAACCGAAGAAATGTAAGGTCTTGCCTTCTCCGATAGGAGCAAGACTTGAAAGCAGTGTGGAATTTGAACCAAACTTCTGGTGAAGTATTGATTTATTTCGTACATATTATGCGATTTTTTACTTGGGAAGTCGAGTGATGTCAGGATAATTACTGTACGGAATAATCTACCGTTCCAGCATTCCATTAACAAAAATTAAATACAGTTAACCCATATTGGATCCACCATCATTATACATCGGACTGTTCATTTATTATATTCTATTAATTAATTCTTTTATAATATTATAATTTCTAGAGAACAAGAATGGAATGTTGTTATCAAAGGCTATAATTACGAAGATTGACTGTATGGTGCGGGTAAGGACAAGTTGCTGTGATGAACTTTGCTTGCTGTTTACTTAGAGCCGACATAGAAAAGTTGTTTGAACACTAAAGGTGTGGTCTCGAATGATAATGTAATCTTCCTATATTGCTTTTTACATTGATTGAAATTAATTAAAATTCTTGTGGCTGTAGCTGTCAAATGGACCATCAATCAGAAGAAGTGGTATTCGTCTTTTGATTCGGACTACAGATTTCTCAAAGTACACCATAGTTTTGCAGAAGTTACCTCTCAAAGATTAACTACAATTATGATGCACTACGTGTGTAAAGAATTTAGGCTTCTGATATAGATACAACTAAATTTGTATGAAGCACCTCATTATGTTGAAAAACTGCTCTCATAATCATAACACCCTTTTGCCTTCATATTCTTTTTCTCGTTTTCCTAGAATTTATTCCCTTGTTGACAACAACCGACGTCTTCCTGAAATGATTTAAAGGAGCTACGAAGAACTTAAATTAGACTGGCTGCATCTGGATCCGAGCGTAGCTTCTCCAACGTACGGTTTCAGAATGTTAATCACTGTAACACGTTGAAGAATATTCTCTGACTCTTTGCAACACCAATAATGTACTTTTATATTTATTCTTTGCTAAACACGAATGAGAATTTAAAAATACGAATCAAAGGAATTAACTGCAAGTGTTGGTCGATTTACTGTACTTTTTCGCATTCCGTTACGACTTTCTCTCCAAAAATTTAATTTTTTAACACATGATTTGTTTTTAAACTTCTAACCTCTGCCGCACTCAAAATTTAGCAAATTTATTTTATTTTTTTCTGGCTGAATGTTGTTTCTGTCGCCACTCTGGTTATTTACGTAAGAGAGGGAAGTCGGGTTGTCATTTGCCTCTGAACTGTGTAAACGTTGTTCTGTGAATCGTATTTTATGTGGCGGAAAATGCGAACCAACCCAGTATTTACTTAAACTGGCATGAGAAAAAGGCAAAAAACCGACAGTCAGGCTGGTTGATGCATCAGCCATGGTTGTCATTCTGGCAGCCGGCTTCAGTTTAGTTCTGGGAAAGAGATGCACTAGTTACGAAGCAGATCTTTGCATAATGGATGCAACGGAGGGTTCATACCTAACTGAAACTGGATTTTGTTTGCTCTGCATGTACTCAGATCAGTGAATGAAACAAATTACTTAAGTCTACCACGCTCAAAGTTTCGAAGGGGTAAGCGAACACGAGACGCCCTCGAACTATTAAATACCGGCTGATCAAAAAGTCAGTATAAATTTGAAAACTTAATCACGGAATAATGTAGATAGAGAGGTAAAAATTGACACACATACTTGGAATGACATGGGGTTTTATTAGAACTAAACATCTACCGTTATATGTCCTTTTTTCTTCGAGGAACTACGTGATTCTGGTTTTGTAACTGCTACCGTGACGGGTGAGAGGTACGCCGATATGTTACAGAATCGCATCGTCCCCAGCCTGGCTGACAAACACCTGCTGGAAGGTATGATTTTTATTCAGGATGGCGTCCGCCCCATATTGCAAGATGCGTGAAAGATCTCTTGTGCGCGTCGTTTGGTGATGATCGTGTGCTCAGTCGCCACTTACCTCATGCTTGACCTGCCAGGTCCCCAGACCTCAGTCCGTGCGATTATTGGCTTTGGGGTTACCTAAGTCGCACCTGTATAGTGATCGACCGACATCGCTAGGGATGCTGAAAGACAACATCCGACGCCAATGCCTCAGCATAACTCCGGACATGCCGTACAGTGTTGTTCACATTATTCCTCGACTACAATGAAGCGGCATCTGTCGGACAGTTTTTGATTTATTTTTTTTGTTCTAATAAAACCCCATGTCATTCGAAGCATGTGTGTCAATTTTTACCTTTCTGTCTACATTAGCCAGCCGCGGTGGCCGAGGAGACTGAGGTGGCGCTCCAGTCACGGTCTGCACGGCCACTACGGTCGGGGGTTCGAATCCCCCCTCGGGCATGGATATTTGTGCCGTCTTTAGTATAAGGTAGTTGATAAGTAGTTTGTAAGTTTAGGGACTGATAACCCCGTAGTTAAGTCCCATAAGCTTAACAAACATTTGAACATTTGTCTACATTATTCCGTGATTTGTTAACTTTTCAAATTTATACTGACTTTTTGATTACCCGCTGTAATCGGATATAAGCATTTGCTGTTTGCATAAACTTCGAAAAAGACTGATGGAGTTCAATGGGAAAAACTGATGGACACATTGAAGAGAAAGGGAGTAAAGTGGAGAGAGAGAAGACTGGTTTCAAATTTGTACTTGAATCAGAAAGCAAGGCAACGTATCGGTGTACTCTGCGTAACGTCAACTGTCGCCTCACCAGGAAGGATGAAAACACGGCAGATGGAAACAGAGGACATCCAGTGACATCGCAACACCGTACCCTTCATGAAAGTGGACAGCCAACAAGCTAACTGCATAAGAAACATGTAGCGCGAGATAGGGTAGCACTTGTTTTCCTTGTAACATGAAATGACCTGTTTCCGGACATGGGATCGTATGTAAAACGTGACCTACTAAGTCCCTTTTACAACCTCGTTAGTGTTTAATGTGAATTGTGATATACCCTCTATAAGTAAGTATCAGATAAGTTAAAATATTCGTTAGACGGAACTCACCAGTTTTCTTGATTTTAAAACATCAGTGCTCTTACCAAATAATCGACCGAAGTTACTAGTGGATTCGTATTAGGAAATAGCTGAGTTTCAAATCTCAGAGCGGCCATCTGAATTCACGTTTACTTCATTTTCGTAACTCTATCGAAGCTCATCTGAGCTATTCCTTCTTCACTAATGTATACGCTTTTACGAGACCGTTAAAACTAATATGTTTCCTACCAACTGCCCTACCTGAAAGTGACTCAGTGCCGGGTTAACGTATTCAATCTGTTTGTATGTCTTGGATATACGGAAGTAGAAGAGATATATTGACATGGTTCAGACAATTAGTAAGAACGTTACCTAAGAATAACAAATAGTTTTAATCTTCAGGAAGCTCCTTCAGCCAACATCGTACATTGCGCCGCAAAATTGAAATTTCATTCTGAAAATTACGTTTAATTATTGTTTGTTTGGTAATATATCATTTCACACAGGTTACACAAAATTAAGTGATTTCTTCTGCTGCTGTAATTAAGTGTAAAGCTGTTTGTTATTCGACACATCCGTTGTCCTATTCTGTAGAAATAATAGCTTCACTGTTCAGTTGAATGGTTTTGCTAAAATGATTAGTTTGAACATTACTATTTTAAGGATATTTCGTAAACTTTTTTTCGTACTATACGAAATTAGCATGAACGCATAAACAATTTCTTGGAATCCAGTCCGCCTATAATACTATACGTGGGTGCACAGAAAGTGAATCACACTCTTAGTTACGAATTGTTGTCTACGTTCAAAGATCATGACTCATTTATTTCTTACAACAACTTGCTCCGCTATTCTTAGCCAGGATGTCGTTCACCTATGCTACGTGGCAGCTACCAAGAAACAACTGCCAGTGCCCCCATTCCGCAATCAACCTTTCGTGCCTGTATTTAGGTCGACACTTCATAAGTCGGCCATTCCAACTACTTCTTGTTCCCTCTCGTACTAACTTAGACTGCCACGTGAAATTGTGTTGTGCCCATGCGACTTATTTAAGAATGCTAATAACAAAGAGGTGCGCCCCCGTTGCACAGTGGTAGAGTGGTAGACTACAAATCCGAAGGTCCCGGGTTCGATCCCCACAAGGTCCTAGGATTTTTATCTGTCACTTTCCACTTCTTTCACCTCTGGCAGTATTGCTCATGTGAAAATACGGAGTAGCACCGTGGTTCGGAACCCACGTTAAACTGTAGGTCTCCCTATAACTGGCTGGGTAAGTCAGTTCGAAGGTCGGAGGAAGGCAACGGCATACCACCTCCAAACAGGACCATGCCTAGTAAAGCACTATGGTGTTCAAACCAATCTTCGGATTGTTGACTGCTTTTAATAACAAAGAGACGACTAATGTGCAGAGTATCAAAGTGAGATGACCGCGGTGGAACGGCCGAGCGCTCTAAGGCGCCGTGCTGTGGAGCACGTGGTTGCTCTCCGTCTTCCCTCGGTCAGGTGTGGGTGTTGTCCTTATATTACTTTAAATTAGTTTAAGTAGTTTGAAAGCCTAGGGACAGATAACATTAGCAGTTAAGTCCCATAGATTTATTAACATTTTTTCAAGGTGAGGGGCAGCATTAAAAAGGATGCAAGTATAAGCAGTTGGGGAATACCCAAATGTTATGTAAATTCTGTATCTAATTTTTGTAGCAAGACTTTAATTCTTACAATTTAGTAAGAAGGAAGGGAGTATAGAGTTGAACGTCCCATCGACTTAGTGGTCATTGGAGTCGGAGCTCACGGTGGGAGAGTTTTTGTCGTGGACGGGTAAGGAAATCGGCGTGCCCTTTGAAAGAAACCATTCCAGAATTTGCGTAGAGTGATTTAGGTAAATGACGGAAAACTGAAATGGTGGCCGGAGGCGGGTTTGAACCGCCGTCCTCTCGAATGCGAGTCCATTGTGTTATCACTACGCCACTCTGTTCGTTACCCTTAAGTTAGGAAAACTGAGCAGTATCACCTGTGATGAGTTTACAAAAGCAGAGGATTTGTTGCAGTACTGTTTCAGACTTAAGATACAATTCTCATGTGGTGTCCGGAACTATACAAAGGACTTACCCAAATAAAGAAGTCGTACTTTTGCACACGTCGTTTGTAGTCTAGCAGTTAGATACCCAAGGTAATTCTAATGATGATAACAACATATCAGAGAAACCTCAGGAAGAGGCTAACAAATGCAATTCAGAAATGATTTTTGAAAAGACTGATAATTTGACCAATAGATGCGATACAGATAGGAAGGAAACATAACTAAGAACTACGCGCAATTTAGAAATTTGGAATTCTTATATAATAAACTACTGAATAAATTAAGTTAATAACAAATGAAGGAGGACAGAAAGATCATTCAAGAGTTCATAGATATCACAAACAGTATTTAGTGAAAACAGCAGCATTTTAAGTGTATCTAATATTCTTAATGACAGAATTGGTCTATATAACACAGAAAAAGCATCAGGTTACTGAGAAAAGGTGAGAAGCTACAAAGCATGGAGTCAGATAAGGGGTCGTGTGAATAAAACAGAATATCTACCTTATTCTCTGGATTCCAGAGAACATGCTCAGATTCACTTCAATAAAGAGAGTCGGATAATGTATTTGAACGGAGTGTGTTCTCAGCGTGAGTAAAAGGGTGGGGGAAGTTGCTCACAACTGAGAACATTCTCGGATTTCGTATGAATAAAACTAGAGAAGTTTCTCACAACCGGAGAACATTCCCAGTTTTATGAAATGAGATTTCTACCGTATGCTTCACAAAAATTATAAATGTGACAAAGCATTTTATATAGTGACGAGAATGATTTCAGAGGATTTTTTTCATTATCGACACAGAAATGAAACACAAGTGGATTCAGCTGCGTGTTTTAACCTTTTGTTTGGAGTTCATATTTACAGTTGTAAACATCTCCATAGGAAAATAATATTGTATGTTTTTAAATAGGGCCTATTAATAAGGCCTTAGGACATAAATTCCAAATAAAGTGCATCTCATGAGTTCACAGTCTGTAATATTACGTCCTTCCAAATCAAATTAAATAGTCTGTATTAGAAACTGCGTGTTTCACAGTATTAATAATGAAAAGATGCTTACAGATGTTAAGCCCATGTTTAAAAGACCTTTTATTTGTTTTGATTTAAGCAATTTGTCCCCAAAGTGTTTTTGTTACCTCTGCTAATATGGAATTTATTCTAAGGACTTCTGAATCATGAAGTATGAACTTACAACGTTTAACGTTGTATAAAATATACACAGACGTACCTTTACAGAATTGTAAGAAAAATGTCAAACCGTGGGAATACAAATAGATGACAGAACAATATACTTAAATTTTCAGATGACCAATTGTTCGTAGCTGAAGGCTATAAGGATAAAGAGTATATGACCAAGAAACTGATTTAAGAATATAAAAAATCAGGATTAAAACATCAATGAAACAAAGTACAGTACATGGTAATTGGTGGACGAAAGAGAGACTTATTATTAGAAAAAGAGATAGGGACAATAATAACAAGTAAAGAATTTAGATATTTAGGTGTGAAATTACAAATGATGGGAAAGAAGACAAAGAAATTACATCAAGAATAAAAGCAGGAAAGATGACAATTTCTTTATTAAGTGGAATTCTCTGGGATAAATACATAACAACTGATAATAAAATAAGGATATTTAAATCAGTAGGTAGGAGTATTATAACTTACGCTTCAGAAGTATGGACAATAACATGGCAATGGCTTTCTGGGGACGTTTCACAAGAATATCAAGATGAGAAAAAATAAGAAATGAAGTAATCATACAAAATGAAATGTAAAAGCTCAATTATTGATTTCATCGAACACAAACAACTAAAATGGTATGTATATTTCAGAAGAATGGACAAGAAAGGCTTCCGAAATGTATAATCGATTGGATACTAAATTGAAGAAGCAAATAGGGAAGACCACCAAATGAATGGATACTGGGAGTTCAAGCAGCTACAAAATTCCAGAAAATTTATGGAAAAAAGGGAAAAAAGGAAAACAATGCTTAATACTTTATTGTAATCTAATATAGATGCTGGAAAATGTATTCACATTGAAAAGTCAATAATAAGTATGATAAACCAATAAAATCGAATTATACTTCTTGATACGAGAGAACAACGGCATTTTAAATTTCTAAATTGAACCAATAATTGTACGAAATATTTAAAATATAATTTTCTTCTCCCTGGAAGCCGTTAGGCAAAACTTAACTTGTAGTGTGGAGCTGAACTATGAACCTGCTTAGCCGTTCAGTGAAATAGATCTTATACTTCCAACAGAAAGGTAGAAATACAAAGCAGGATACTGAATTGTTTATTATAAATTTTCGCGTGAATTCATACATTTTGTAAGATGGGAAGTGAGAAATTAACAAAAGCATGTAATACACATTGTTTCACTAGTACATTTATTAAAACACAACTTCAATAATTTGAGATCAATTATGTGAAAATAAACAAAATACTCACTTTAAACTAAGACTAAAAAGGAGAAAAAGAATGTAGTTACAAAATCAGCTACAATTTCTATCCAATAATATTACTAAATATTAATAGATCAGTTGCAAAGTGATAGTGTGAGGAAACATATAAAAGAAGCTGCGACAAGATCGCGAAGAGAACAGTGATACGTTAGTTCACAAGTTCAAATGTATGTAAGGCTATGCGACCAGTTCAAATGTATGTAAAGCTATGGGACCAAACTGCAGTGGCCATCAGTCTCTGGATTTACAAACTACTTAAACTAACTTGTGCTAAGGACAACACACGCACGCACACACACACAGGACTCGAACCTCCGATTGGGAGCAACCGCGCACTCCTCAGCGAGACGCCTTGGAACTCACGGTCATTCCCGCGACAATGATTACAATTTTTAATCATTAGGCATCTAGTTTGTCAGCTATTACAATCTTCAGATCTGCTGCAGAAAATGAAGAAAAACAGACGCGCTAGGCGGCAGTGTACATCTTAAGATACTGAAAACGTACTGAAAATTATTACAGTGATACATACATAAAAATTCGCATAAATACAATAGATAGTACCTATTATTTACATAACATGTCATAATACAATTGAGACATAAAGGCACTGTCACAAAATAAACATACATCAGCAGGGCTTCGTCAAACATTTTTAAAACATTACTAAATATATCAGCGACGTCAGTATTCATTGGACATCGTGAGATAGCAGAATGGGACGCCCCGCAGAACTCACAGAGTTCAAATGTGGTCAGGTGTTTGGGTATCATTTTTATCATAAGTCTGTACGCGAGATTTCTTTAGGTTCACTGTTTCTGATGTGATAGTGAAGTGGAAACCTGAATGGACACGTGCAGCACGAAAGCGTACAGACCGATCTCGTCTGTTGACTGACGGAGACCGCCGACAGTTGAAGAGGGTCGTACAGTGTAATAGATAGGCATCTATTCAGACCATCACACAGGAATTCCAAACCGCATCAGGATCCACTCCAAGTACTACGACAGGCGGGAGGTGAGAAAATTTGGATTTCATAGTCGAGCGGCTGGCCGTAAGCCACACACCAAGCAGGTCAATGCCAAACGACGCCTCGTTTCGTGTAAGGAGCGTAAAGGAAGAAAGGAATCTTAGGGTTAACGTTCCGTCGACAGCGTGGCCATTATAGACGGAGCTTACGCTCGGATATTTGGGTAAGGAAATCGGCCGTGCCCTATGAAAGGAACCATCTCGGTATTTAGGGAAGTCACGGAAAACCTAAATCTGGATGGCCGGAGGGGGATTTGAACCACCATCCTTCCGAATACGAGTCCAGTGTGTTACCACTGTGCCACCTCGCTCAGTAAGGAGCGTAAACATTGGACGATTGAACAGTGGAAAAACGTTGTGAGGATTGACGAATCACGGTGCATAATGTGGCGATTGGACGGCAGGTTGTGGGTATGGCGAATGCCTAGTGAAAGTATCTCCCAGCGTGTGTATGCCAAAAGTAAAACTGGGAGGCGGTGTAGTTACGATGTGGTCGTGTTATTCATGGAGGATGTTTGCATCCTTTGTTGTTTTGCGTGGCACTATCATAGCACGGGCCTACAATGATGTTTTAGACAGCTTCTTACTTTCTACTGTCGAAGAGCAATTCTGGGATGGCGATTGTACATTTCAACACGATTGAGCACCTGTTCATAACGCACGGACTGTGGTGGCCTGTAACAGACAGGCCTGACAGAGTCCTATATAACACTTTTGGAATGTTTCGGAACGCCGACTTGGTGCCAGGCCTCACCGACCTACATCGATACCTCTCCTCAGTGCAGTACTCCGTGAAGAATGGGCTACCATTCCCCAAGAAACCTTCCAGCACCAGACTGAAAATATTTCAGCGAGAGTGGAAGCTAGGTGGGAGCAAGGTGCCCGGATACTTTTGATATCATAGTGTATATTGGAGTTGGAATCCGAAAAGAATTTCGTTATCTGGCATTACCGCTTCGTTTTCTAAAGCCGTCCTCAAACGGGACGTGTTGTCCCAACGTGGCGCAGGCCAGACGTGTTGTCTACCTAGCTACAGAACGCTCTGAAATGACCTGCTACATCCCACGAAACGTGCTGCTAATCGTGATTTGCTTTGCGACCGAAAAAAAAGTAAATAAATAAATAAATAAATAAACGAAATGCTTTCTTATGCAAGTGCAAGTGGCATGCAGTACTCTTACAGAAATTGTAGCCGACCGCGGTGGCCGAGGAGACAGAGGCGCACCAGTCACGGTCTGCACGGCCACTACGGTCGGGGGTTCGAATCCCCCCTCGGGCATGGATATTTGTGCCGTCTTTAGTATAAGGTAGTTGATAAGTAGTTTGTAAGTTTAGGGACTGATGACCCCGTAGTTAAGTCCCATAAGCTTAACAAACATTAAACAAACAGAAATTGTATTTTTTTTTTCTTTTCTTCAAGATCACGAAGACGGTAGATGTATCTGAAAGCGGTTGAGAATAATAACGAAAATTACGACGAAATCACTTTTGGCAAATTGTCAATGGTGAAATACAGCATTTGCACCAGCTCATATTCCCATTTTCCACGTTGTACGTATTCTGTATATTCGGAGCTAATAGGTTCTGACCATGTATTTTACTTGTTATACACGCGGGACAACGCCTGAGCTCGACAATACTCGTTGTAATATTGCTTTTAGTATTGTACGTAAACACTGTTCTTCCCACAATGCATCTGCTTCTGTAACCACGCGCTAGCCATGTTCACTTTACACTGTGATACTGAAGTATTCTAACACTGTACTGAACTGCAACTTAATTCAAATACCGAGGGGAAAATCGAATGACGTATGGTACTGTCTCGAATTTTATTTGTTCCTGTGACCTAGAACAAAAAAGTTAAGAAATTCTCTCGTGGACAAAGTTCGTACTTGTTTCTAATAAATAACGTTGAATACCGGATATTATAATTTTATTAAATTAACAAATAAGTTGCATTAACCATAATTAAACGAAATGGTTATAAATGTCTGGAAGAATGTAGATGCAAACCTTTTATTTACATCTTTTTTCCTCCAAAGCTCGTGAATCTAACCAAGGCGTTAATACGTTGTCTTAAAAAGAAATAACAACGAATATCGGATATTACACTTAAATTAGCAAGAAGGAACCAGACACGTTAAGGAAACAAAATAGGAAAAAATAAAAATATTTCGAAGGTGCAGAGACGGAACCTGTTTCGCTTACAATCTCTCCGCCAGATGGGTTGGTTTTCAGGTAAACTACGTTTCTAAAACCTGTTGTAATATGTTATTTATGTATGACATAGCATCACCAAGGACGCTTCTTTGATAGAATGCGTTATACCTTAGCTAAGGAACGATATTCTTTCACATTATACAAATTATAATACTGACACACGTTAAATACGAGAACCTTTAAAGCCACGAAAATTTTGTTTCCGGTAATCTATTGTAAGAAATCATATCTAAAAACAGCGTTTCCTAAAGTTCATCAGTATCCTAACGCTTTATGTAGATTACATTCATACATCGTACACTACAACGAAAGAAGGAGCGAAATACGGAGTTCCGTTTGCAATATGGCGGCTCAAAAGGTCTGCTTGTCACGTGAAAGCCAGGCCGCTTCTCAGTGGCCACGTTACACTCCACAAAGCAAAAATCTAACATGCTGGATCCTTCATTCCACGTTTCGCAGGGCAGTGGAACGTGGAATTCCACGCTGTGGCGTCACGCTTCCTCCTCCACGTGCGTTTCCACGTTCCGTGAGAGGTCGGCATAAAGGGCCCTACACACGATGCGATTTATTGGACCAATTCGTTGGTCACCCGATAAGTTGGGCGGTTTTGGGCGTTACTCGACCAACTTTCCTTGTCGGCCGGTTGGTTGTGCCTGACCACCCGATCTCCGATTCCCCCACCACTTCACCCGACAAATTGTACAGTGTGTCGCGCTTCCCGACCATCTTCCATGCCTGAGATCGTCTCCACAACGAACACGCGAATACAAAAATAGTTCGACAAACAGACACCAGAACAAGGTGGCACTGCGTGCAGTTGGTCGGAACGTGTGTAGGCTTCTACCAATTGGTTGGTACGTTGGACATCTTGTTGGTCGTATGATAAATCGGAGCGTGCCTTGCCTTAAGTGACTGTTAACGTGCGGTACAGAGAGCTCGCGGGGAATTCGCTTGTGGGACTCTGCGAGAGTGAAGAGAACAGGCGTTCAAGGTGCGGCGAGCGCCAAACAAACGAGATGGGGCGGGGGCCCTAAAAATAGCGCCAGCCGGGAGGAAGGCGCGCGCTATATCGAGGAGAGGCCGCGTTTACGTGCAGAGGGCCGGCAAGCCAGCCAGCCGCGCTGCCAGCAGGTATGTCTGCCCTGCCGGCCAACGCGAGGCCGCTGCACGCCCTACTGCCGCCCTAAAATAGAACACACTCGACGGGCGCCAATAAACGCTCGTAACACCTGCGTTTCACTACATTTCTCGTCAGCCAATGTCTTGAAATAATTGGTTTGCAGTTGTGTTTCATTGTCTGCTACCACTCTGAATAGGCTACTTCCCTGATATATATATATATATATATATATATATATATATATATATATATATATATATATATATAAAGAAAATCGTTCGAATTGCTGTTATTCTCAATGATCATAGCATTCAAATAGCAATTTTGGTAACTATCCTTGCAAAACATCCCTTATTGTTACGTAATTGAAGCTTAAAAATTATCAAATTTCACGATTAGGTCTGTTTGTTGTTGCGGTCTTCAGTCCGCAGACTGGTTTGATGCAGCTCTCCACGCTAACCTGTCCTGTACAAGTCTCTTTATCTGAGAATACTTACGGCAACCTACATCCCTTTCAATCTGCTTACTGTATTCGTCCCTCGGTCTCCCTCTATGATTTTTACCCCACACACTTCCTTCTAATGCTAAGTTGACGATTCCTTGATGTCTCAGGATGTGTCCCACCAACCTATCCCTTCCCTTAGTTAGAATACGCCAGAAATTCCTTTTCTCCCCAATTCTGTTCAGCACCTCCTCATTAGTTACGTGATCTACCCACCTAATTTTCATCATTCGTCTGTAGCACCACATTTCAAAAGTTTCTATAATCTTTTTGTCTGAACTCCTTATTGTCCATGTTTCACTCCCAGACAATGCTACACTCCAGACAAATGCCTTCAGAAAGGACTTCCTAACATTTAAACTAATATTGGATGTCAACAAATTTCTTCCCATAGCCATTCTGCATTGTATATCTTCTTTACTTCGGCCATCAGAAGTTATCTTGCTACCCAAGTAACAAAACTCGTCTACTAATTTTATTGCGTCATTGCCTAATTTAATTCCTTCAGCATCGCCTGATTTTCTGACGCTACATTCCATTATCCTTGTTTTACTCTTGTTGATGTTCATCTTATAACCTCTTTTCAAGACATTGTCCATTCCATTCAATTGTTCTTCCAGATCCTTTGCGGTCTCTGACAGGATTACTATGTTATTGGCAAACCGCAAAGTTTTTATTTCTTCTCCCTGAACTTTAATTCCCTCTACAAATTTCCCCCAGCATTCCTTCACTGCTTGCTCAATGTACAGATTGAACAACAATGGCGAAAGGCTACAACCCTGTCTTACTCCCTTCCCAACCTCTGCGTCCCTTTCATGCCCTTCGACTCTAATAACCGCTGTTTGGTGTTTGTATAAGTTGAGTATAACTCTTCGCTCCCTATATTTTACCCCTGCTACCTTAAGAATTTGAAACAGTGTATTCCAGTCGACATTGTCAAAAGCTTTCTCCAAATCTACAAACGCTAAAAACGTACGTTTGCCTTTCCTTAGCCTATTTTTTTAGAGAAGTCGTAATGTGAGTATTGCCTCCCGTGTTCCTACATTTCTCCCAAATCCAAACGTTTTGGTCACATGATCTAAAACATTCAGTTACTGGCTGAACCCTTCGTGACGTCATACTACACGAGGAGGAAGAAGCTATTTGTGTGCTATAGCGTTGTTAACGAAAGGTTTTGTGTAAATTTTTCTTCGTACAGTTTAATTTTTTGTAATGCAAAGCGTGCATTCTTACTTTTAAGTAAGAATTTTTTGTAAAACACAGCCCTCGTACAAAAAGCGATGTTTCATTTACTTATACATGACGCGTTTCGCCTCTTCTGGGCATCATCATATGTTGAAAGTGGAAAAATTTACAAACACGTTTAAAACAAAGAAAGTTAAACAAGGAAGGTGCAGACTGATAAAGCTGCAGGCCACATGACCACACTCGCGTTTTGGAGTGGGGGGAAACGAAGGTTAAACTAATAAATACCACTGAATAGCATAGTTTAACGAATAAAATTACTTATCACTGAGGTAACAGAGCTTCAAATTATTAAATTCATTAAAATAGAACCTTGGCTGGCAGCTGAGCATTAGTATTGTAGGAATTTTCTACACTGAGTTTTCTCATTGGTTGCTGATAATGTTTCTGACATCATCTCCTTTGAAATCCTTTGTACGTGGTTATATTTTAGTTTCCCGTTGATCTAATTTTTGCATACAAGGTGACTGTTGACATTCTGAAGTGATGTAGATGAAATGTTTCATATCTACTTTTTTCTTGAAAAATTACAAGTTATCTTTGTTAAAGAAGCAGCATCAATTGATTTTTCAGTTGGAGTTCTCTGACAATAACGAATGAATATGGCCTCATTCTACTTCATTTCAAGACAAGTGATGGATTTAATCTAAAATATTTTAGTAAACAATGTCATTCTGTATAGTTTTTATGACCACCATGAAAAACAGTAACACACTACTTTAATTGCTAATACACTATAAACAAGTTTCTGAAGCAATCATAGGAGGAGCCAAAAGTAAGTTTCAAAGAAGTAGATTCATGTTAAAACTAAAATTACTAGATAAGAAAATTTTTGTGCATGTCATACAGAAGGATAAAAATCTCTAATTAAGATTAACTTTCATTTTAATCCTGTTTTGTCATATTGTATCCTTGTGAACGAAAAAAGTTTATTAAAAAGACAACAATATATATGAAATACATTAATTTCAAAATATTTTATATTATACACTACAACAAAATGGAAAACGTATTGTAATAAATGATTAAAGCAAACCTTTCAATTTCAGAAATGTGTTTTAATATTGAGCAAAAATCACGAAATAAGTAAACAGATGACGAGGAAATGTTATAATCGTCATTTATTTAATCATTTCTGACAAAGAGATTACCAAAATGCCACGTATTAAATTTCAGGCACCAGCAGTAATGTTTGTACGTGGCATTTTGGTTATACAAGTACAAAACATTTGTAACAACACTTTGAATTTAATAACTTGATTGGAGGTGTCAAAAGCTTGAGAAAGACGAGCACTAAATACATCCAAGAAACTAATGTATTATAAGAGCCAGGCATTCACGACCTCGGAAGACTTGCTAACGCTTCCATGGCAAATATAGCGTCTATCAAATACACTGGGAAGTGTTTACTGTGTTTCTACATTCGTGATCTAATTGATTAATACTTGATAATTTATTACACTGCTTATAATGTCAGCGGAAAATAGTTTAGTAATTTAAAAAAATCTTTATATTTCCATTGCAAAAGTAATTTATGTTACTAAGTGAACCTGCTAGTCAGAGTATAAAATTACTTAGTCCACTATTCGCACATCAGTATGTGAAAGAGTAATAATAAATTCGGAAAAAATGCATGCTGTCGTCGTTGATTTCAAAGGGAGCGTGAGATAGATATGTCTTAGGTCACAACACTCACATATAGCACAGGAGTTGTCCAGATCTGATTCATAGAAAACAATGCAGTGCATTTGTTGCTGTCAAAGATAAGTTACAGATATTTTTCCTTTTCTTTCCAATAGCATTGATCAAATTTTGGTTTGTAAACTATCAGAAACCCGTTTGAAATTAATTGGTTTTATTATAATCGGTTTCAGATGTATATTGATACCTCGATATGTTCTGTCCGAACATGATGGAAGGACACTTACAATTTGCATGTTGTATTAAAGTTTCGCACATATTCACGAAAGTGAATTTATTATTAACAGACACATATTTACAAACAAGAGCCCAGATCACGTAATGTGATCTGGTTTTGCGCGGTAGCGGTGGCTTTGTTTATTTAAGCTTCGGTTACTACGGCACAGGGCTCTGTTGGGCGCTCGATTTGCGTATCCAAACAAGACATACGTCACTGGGTGCCTCCACAGCTGTTGTAGAACAGCAGCGAAGTCGCTTGCGACAGCAACTTATATTTAGCAGAGACGGTTCGTGGATTTGGACGGCCGTCAAGAAAGGCTAAGGGCAGCCAGAATTAATATCGCCATAATTTTTTCGTTCCCGTGACACAATAGTTTCGAACAGCAGCTTTTGTCTGGAACGTTGGAAGTCAGTACTATTTTAGGAACCACAATCTTCGTCCCTAGTCTAACGTAACAGTTTCATTTCTTGGAAAATGTCAGTCCGTTCTGTAGGTGTTTCGCACATTAGAAATTTGATAACAATTGTGAGAAACATTATGTTCACTGATGTTCTTGATGAATTCTCACTGCGGGTTTGTCTTTAAAACCTTATGTCAGTATTTAATCGAGAATAGTCGTTTATTGTTCATTTATCCTTTTCAGGACTGTCAGCAGAACCACACACAAATGTTCCTTTCTGTACCATTAATAGCTCATCTATCGAGAGATGGGTACACTCCACCTCACTAGGTAGAACTACATACTAGCTCATCTATTGAGAAGTTGCTACAGAAATCACTAGGTAGTCCTTTCTAACTTAATGATTAACAGCTCATTTACTGAGAGCTCGGTGCAGACATTACAAGGTAGTTATACAAAAGTTATAAGTAAAAGACCTTGGGTTCTTTACTTCTACAAAAAGATGTTCTGAAATGACATTTGAAGAACAAAACCCCGCCAAGAGAGGAACGATACTGGACCAGAAGAATAATTAGACGCAATTATTTTCTAAATTTAGGTGTAAGCACAGTTTGCCTAACTAATGATAGACCTGATTTACAAGACTTCATAAAAATCCGAATGTTAAAGTCATTTATTTGCGCCCGATATGTCAAACACTTAAACTATAGCAAAAGATTGAATAAAAATATAAAACTAGAAATATTAAAATTTAAATACAATTTGGTCTCTTTTGGGCCTACAGCACTATAAATGTCATTTAAAGACACCATGCAATGAAATTCCAAATGCTGCTTTAAATACAAGTATATTTATTACAGCATAGGTCCTATTTCGGCTTTAGCGCTATCGTCAGGTGATATCGGATGGTCGTGATATTCACATAAATCAATGGTTTTCGTCCTGTCAATTAATTTATTTATTGCTTCGTAATTTTATTAAAGCAATATTTGTTCTGATTTATGATTTTTGTCTTCATGTGACAGCCTCTTGACAGTTAACCAGAAGCTGCCACATCAAGACTAAAATCGTAAATAAGAACAAATAGTGCTTTAATAAAATTACGAAGCAATAAATAAATTAATTGACAGCACGAAAACCATTGATGTATGTGGATGACACGACCATCCGACATCACTGAAAGAGGCCCTATACTGTTATAAATATACTTGTATTTAAAGCAGCACTTGAAATTTCATTGCATGATTAAATGCAATTATCCACTAATATAAATTTTACGTTTTATTAAACGGCGGGGGAAAATGTAACCTCCAGTTTTAGCGAACACATTTCCAGGTTTTACCCACCACCTTAAGATATACAAACTGTGGTAATTCTGCAAAACGTGGGTGGTATACGTCGAATGTAATGTATATAATGTAGCCAGCATGGTGGTCTAAGTTTGAATAAGTGATTAGTAGAGAACGTTTGAATGTGTCTGGCTGGAGGAAAAATCGAAAACACGCCCAGCTTCGAGAGTACGATTCAGTTAAAGTTACTCTCAGGAGTAGAACTGCTCCATAAGGTTAAAGGAACTGACCAGTAGAACATAACTATGAGCCCTGTTTGAACATTGAATAATGTCATGCAGCAAAAAATCTGCTCTGGATATGGTGATGTGAACTCTACTGATATAGTTGCAGGGTTTGTTCAGGGTTGTTACATGAGTGGTTTCGTATCAGTAACTTATGATCTCTAGTGTCATTTGTGAGTAATTATATTCTAGAGCCTGTAAGCACTGGTCTGCAAACTATTTTTGTACGTGTCATCTTAACATTAACTGAAAGACGTACCAACTAATTTATGTACAAACCACAAACACACTAGCATATAATACAAGAGCCATCTTGATGTGTTCCGTCGGTAATATTGAGAAGGTAAAACCTAAAGAAGTATGACAGGGCAGTAGACTGCAGTGCATTACAGTAATGTCTCATCCATCACGTGGCCTCGTTCCGCTTTACTTCGTGGTTTGGAAATAATTCACTTAATACCCACTAAACCTCGAACGGATATTTTCCTAACACGTATTTTGGTAAATGTATTTTATAAATTTGAACTGAAATGTTTTATATACTGCATATGTATTAATTTTATACACGATATTCTATAATATCATACAATCAAGCTTTTACAAGACGTGAATGAAATTATAGAACGAGAGAATATGAATTACCACTTTGCATGAATTTATAGATTTTAATTTTTTTGGAGGAAATGTCTGTTTCAGTTTTACCAAAATCAGTTCTCATACCTTTGTGGAATACGTCATTCCTAACACACTGAATACGCTACTGGTACAGCTTTCGTTATGTATTATTGTAATAGTGGCTAGTAGACATGTACAATTGAAAAAGAAAAACATGTATCATCGGGTATTCCGCATTACGAAACTATTACTGGCACTGAAAAATGAAGTTTTTATCACTTAAACTGGTTCTCAAGACATATACCTTAAATAAACATACCTGAACGACATCTTTTCTGAAGACGTTGTACTATATGCATCTAACACCTTTGGATTTCAATAATCAATTTAAAAAAACATAGTGGACAAAGTTAGGTTTCAAAAATAATTGTAATGAGACGAAAGAATAATGCACAACGGTGGGTGACGTGAAAGGCGAAGTGCAAAACTACTGATCGCAAGGTCAATGATTAGATCACCTTTACTCCAGCAATTTTTATAGCTTCATCTACAATCGGCAAGTAGCCTTGGTGAGCACCTTGTGTGCCATTATCGTTTCCCCCCTTCTGTTCTCGACGCGTTGGTTCGCTGGAAGAACTATTGTTAACAAGCTTCCATTTGAGCACGAATCTTTCCCCCTTTTAAGCCCATCATCGTTTCGCAAGCTATGCGTTAAAGGCTACACGACGACATCAGGTTGCGACACTCGTTGCGTGAAATGAATTGCACCCAACTGGTTTCCTCATCTGTAGACACGGCGCCAATACTGTACACTTCAGTCTCGTTTCGTGAGTGCCGTAGTCGCCGTAAAATGAAAGTTTTGGTAGCTGTACGAGTTATGGCGTATATATTGCTTCTCTGTGTGAAGTCGGTGCAAAAGACTAAACATAAAGAGAATAATAAACGTGTTTGGGTTCGTGAATGGATTTAAAATAATAATAAAAAAATAAAAAAATAAAAAAGTCGTAATCTCGGTTGCTCAGCGACCTTGCGGAAAGAAATTGTGGTTGAAGACTCTACAAGTTATTTTAATCAACTTAGAAAGTCACCAGAGCAGTTCACGTATCTTTAAAACAGAGTTAGTAATGCAATAAAGAAACTAGATACTGTTATGCGTGAAGCATTGTTACCAGAACTGAAATTACAAATTACACTACGTTTCTTGTCAAGTAGAGATACATATCCGTCTCTACAGTACCTGTACCGTGTTCTGAAATCCACAATTGCCATAATTCGTGTGTATACGTATTTCGAATTAAATGTATTTCGGTTTGAAATTCATTTATCGTTAACCCATCAATATTTAAGTCACGAATAATTGCTTCAAGAGCACCAACACGCCACTGCTTATTCCTGAATGTTTCATCGTTAAAATCCCACAAACACCTATGCATCGCTCATATGTCAAAAATCGCACTATTTCTTCTTTTCCCGCTTTATGTTGTATTTTGTTCTATTTTGGTTTTAACCTAACCTAAAAAGTTGCGCAATCAGTTTCGCCAAAGTTGGAAGGTGCCGAAACTGTTCAGTTTCGCCGAGTTGCGCGAACGCCTGCCGCGCATGCTCACTGGTCAGTAGCGCAGTTTCATGAAACATAGTGTCGTAATGTAAACTAGCCTTTAGAGGAAGCAATATATTTATTTATTCTTTTGAAAGTACGCTATTGTAACGTCAACAGTGAATCACCGTGTGATATAAAACGCATCTCTAACAGTGTCCGTCGCTATTGTTGGCAGTGTATCTTCACGTCGCTTACGCACTTACAACACAGCTTGCCAACGAAAATGGAACACCAAGAAACAGAGGAGAAATTACAGCCAAATTTATTTGGGAGATAACACGCTGCTCAGAGATGTAGTATCGGATATTGCGATGGCACAGCTAAACCACTATCGGTACTGCCATGGGGACAGAGACCGTTAGCAACACAAGTTCATGGTGTCCCGAAAGAGAGAGTTAGCAACACAAGTTCATGGTCTCCCGAAAGAGACCGCGCTTTACAAACAGTACCACTGGTGTGAAACCTGATTCGCCGAAACGTCGGCAATGGTTAACATATACGGCCTGTAAGTTATTGTGCTTGGATTCACTAGTGTGCTTCGATCCAGCAGAATGTTCGACGTTTTAGGACAAAGTGTTATCCTACGCAGAAATGACACCCCACCTTGATACATTGGTTTAAGATGTATTTACTTAGAGACTTAGAAATTCTCGCGGAAATAATGTCATGGAACTTTGAACTATTAGCGTATGTCTGGACCTTATGTCTGATTGCACTTCTCGTACCACGCCAAAGATGAGTTTTCATTCATGTGTAATCAATTTTCCTGTCAGAAAGGACACAGTATATTGTAATTGACGGAAAGTCATCGAGTAAAAACAGAAGTGGAATTTGGCGTTCCCCAGTGAAGTGTGATCGAGTCCGTTCCCTACTGTTCTCCGTTTATATAAATGGTTTAGGACGACAATATGAGCAACTATCTTTGACTGTTCTCGGATGATGCTGTCATTTATCGGTTAGTAAAGTCACCAAGAGATCAGAAGCAACTGCAAAACTGTTTAGATATTATTTCATTGTAAAGAACACGTAGATAATATCGTGGGAAAGGTGAACCAAAGACTACGTTTCATTGGCAGAACACTTGGAAGATGCAACAGTCCTACAATTGTGTGTCCTATTTTGGAATATTGCTGCGTATTGTGGGATCCTCAAATGGGATTGACAGAGTACATAGAAGTTCAGAGAAGGGCAGCTCGTTTTTTATTATCGCGATATAGGGTAGAGAGATTGTCAGGGAAATGATGCACGAGTTGGGGTCGAAATCATTAAAAGAAAGGTGTTATTCGTTGCGGCGAGATCTATTTAAGAAATTTCTCCTCCGAATGCGAACATATATTGTTAACACACAACTACATACGGAGACATGATCATCATAATAAAATAGGTGCAATCAGATCGTAAACGGAAAGATTAATTTCTACATATACATCAACATCTTCATAGATATTCTGCACTTCGCTTGAACTAAAACAGGGAGAAACAAGTTGCAATATTTCAGAAAAATGAAGCAAAACAGTTGGCAGCCAATCGTTGGATATCAGTTAGTTTGTCTGCAGGGAATACACTGAACTCCAGGACCATCAGAAAGTAACAAAGAAATTGGCACTGGCTTACAATCAGACATCCGTACCACTACCTTTCCTCATTGAATTGCATTTGCTTTCGCCAGCGATCCATGTGCGGTATCTTTTTCTTCGGACATGTCACACGATGAACATTTTCAAATGATAGACATTCAATGTAAGACACCTAATCTTCGTAATAGTCGTTAAAAGGCAGAAGCTGGGCTTCAGGCTGGATTCAATATCACTCCTGTCATGCTTTTAGCCGGCCGCGGTGGCCGAGGGGACTGAGGCTCTCCAGTCACGGTCTGCTTGGCCACTACGGTCGGGGGTTCGAATCCCCCCTCGGGCATGGATATTTGTGCCGTCCTTAGTCTTAGCTAGTTCATAAGTAGTTTGTAAGCTTAGAGACTGATGACCCCGTAGTTAAGTCCCATAAGTTCTACAAACATTTGAACATTTTTCATGCTTTTGTCTGCAAAATTAAAACTAGCCGCTTGTCTCAAAAGTTTCACATTAAAATTCAACTTCTAAATCGTAAGAATCTGTAATACATGTGGTGTTGTAAAGCGCCCTCTACTTTTGCAGTTATTTACAGAGGGTTGTGGAAGTGCATGTATAACAGAGGCTCACAGCCGACAGCAACACGTGGTTTCATTAAGGAGAGGCCACGGATGGTGCTCGCCCACAGAGCTGAGTGCCTATTTCTGGTGCTGTTTACACGACGTAGACGCTTGTTTACCTACGCCTCACCACAAACACACTTCATCCGCTGCCGTGCCGCACGTTACTGAAACCGAGAGTTTTCAGGAAATCAGGCTCGTATAATACGTGTACAGGGATGATCAGACCATCAGACTTGTGCAGTTAGTCCAAAGAGTTTAAATTCCATAGAGTGGCTAAACGTACGCCAAGAAAGATACAAATTGACCGCCGTGAATTTTGCTGTTAATGTTATAGAGCATTAAAAGTTATGATAATGCAGAAAATCAGTGTAATCATAAATTTAAATTACACACTCACCATATACTAATGAGTACTTCATAAGATTATCATCTTCAAAATTATTGAAAGTTCGCTTTCTGGACTTTGAACGTAAGGTTTTACTAATCTTTTGTAAATGTTGTGGAAAATTAAAGAAAATTGGGAAAGCTTTGGATAAAAGACACCTCTCGTCATGTATATTTTACTTGTATTTATTTTTAAAGTGAGTTTAATTGATGTAGCTGGTAGTAGTCGCAAATTATTTTTTCCTCTTTAATATTTGCTACCCATCTCTCTGTCAGCTTCTTATCTTTCAAAGGAACCTTTAATTACTTCGAAACTAATAGTTTTCCTGCATTTTTTGAAGAGTAATTAAAATCGAAAGACGGCCTTAGACTCCTTAAGAGTGTTCCTGCCTTAATAACGGAAATCAGGTAAGATACATTATTTTTAAAATTCGGTTTTTACTGGATAAAAATAATTGCCCGTATATGTTTGAAACATGCGTGGATTAAATAGATACTCCCTCGCCTGGTACCTCTTGGAGTAGTGATTTAACTTGATGGCGTTTAGGCTACTACAAAGACGTTTCTCGCATCTAAAGTACATAAAAAGACTGCACACAAAATTGTGGTCCTGAAATTATTTTTTATATGGACCGAACTGTTCCATTCAGTTTCGCTTATTATATTCAAGAAAAATATTATCGTGAAAAAAAAAGGAAAAAAAAGGAAAAAAAATAGGCTACGTAAATCAGGCATTTTTTCTGCCCAATTTCTAGTAAATTTGGTAGGTTGGTTAGCCGAAATACGTGTACATGGAGAACTAAGAGGACAGGTAGAAGGAATTGGATATCATAAAAGCAATTGCGTTAGGCAATGTATTACCCAGTGTAATTATGGACAAAGTCAGAAACAAATAATAAAAAAGAAAGAAATTTGTGGTTCCATGAATGAAAAAAATAATACTGTGAAATGGGTATCCAGCATAGTTCTTGTTGGTAATGCTCCTCAAAAATAGCTAACCTACAACATAAATTAGTTCACGTCTTAAACAATAAGAAAGGTAGATTCTCAGACTCGTAGATGTAAAAGGTGTTCAAGTTACTAGAAAGGACATACTAGCAGGATACTTCATATCTGCACACATAATCAATTCACAAAATCAGTTGTAGCGACACACAGAAAGAAAAACTGGACAATCATTCACAAATGTAGAAAATAAATCTTAAAATTCTCCACCACTTTCAGAAATCGCATACAATGTTTTATGGAGATGCTGAAAATTTTTGCATACTAAAAAAATTCAGGAGCAAAAGTTCTCAATGACAAGATGGATTGTAAATCGATGTATTTCTTGACATGTTTCTCTTTTAGCCATAAATCCGTAAATATATTCAGTCTGTCATACATTCCACTCAATATTGTCAACAAACTAGCTTGAAACAAAATATAAAGCATAACCGATAATTTAAATAGTCAGAGACATTACGGTAAATGTTATAAGTGATAACTAGATGTAAATAATGAAACGACACATTAGAGATCACTGAATGAATCCACGAAAACAGGAGCACCTTTGACTCCATCCACACTCCTTGGGGAGATATTACTTCGAAATATCTGTGTAGGGCATATATTGCCATAAAGAAATAGTGTTAGTGATAGTTTTCATGTGTGTCAAATTTTACAGCAAGAAAGAGGCACAATACCTGTAAGCAGATGCATAAAAACACTATTTAATAACCATAGTACGTAAAACATCACAAGCGTTATATTTTCCGATTGTAATGAAAACATAAAAAAATAACTATTGGACAAGAGAGACGAAAGAATACTCACGTAGACATCGCAAAAATACTAAAGTAAATAACTGCACTTCAAAATGAGAATAATTACCTGAAAGCAAATTGTTTTGAATGGAAAAAAATTAACTGTTGGAGTGTTTTATATTAGAATCATTAACTACATCAGTCTCTTTTAATTATTCAACCATTGCAAATATATATGGTTTGGGAACATCTGCTAAACACACCAAACACCCACAGGTGAAACGGTTCGCTCACGAGAAGAACGTTGGTTTAGATTTTACCAGACGGTTAACAAAACTTACTGGCACTTGCTATAAGACTTGTGTGGTTGAGGTGAGAGTTTTTGTTTTGTTTTGTTTACAAAGCATCCAGTTTCGACAGACACTTTTTCCGCTCATAAGTTGTAGGTTTAATGTGAGGAACGTAGCCACAGACGGTATGAAAATTGACACTGTCTTTGTTTCTTGAAACCATAGCGAGAATGTTCGTGTCAAGTTAAGGCAGCCAACCTTTATGGCTATCATGAGCTTTGTTATGACTCGGATTGAAAAACTGATTTTCGTCCTTAAGAATTAAACCACGATTAGGTCTGTAATACGTGTCTGAATTATAAAAGTTGTAGTGTTATGTCAGAAACGGGTATTTTAGAACTGTCTGCATCAATTACGAGGAAACTACAGACTTCGTTTATAAAGAAATTGGAGCATGCCCTGATTGATAGATTACAAAATTCAAAAGATTAAAGTAGTTACTTGTAAAGCACCAAGGAGTGGAGGAGGAACAAAGTGAAACTTCGTAGGTTGAGCAGGTACGCGATATTATTTAAAAAAAAAAAAAATGTTCAAATGTTTGTTAAGCTTATGGGACTTAACTACGGGGTCATCAGTCCCTAAACTTACAAACTACTTACGAACTAGGACGGCACAAATATCCATGCCCGAGAGGGGATTCGAACCCCCGACCGTAGGGGCCGTGCAGACCGTGACTGAAGCGCCTCAGTCTCCTCAGCCACCGCGGCCGGCGCGATATTATTTCCGTGATTAGAAAATCAAGACAAATTCACAAAGAATGAGTACTGAGTATGAGAACAATTACCAGTAAGATTCTGTACCCCTCTGGTCTGGACGCATGCAGTGATTCGTTTATTAACACTGTCGTAAATGTGTTGTTTTCTTTTTTAAGGCAAGGTGGCTTACAATTCCTTAAGGTAAAGCAGTCAACAATCCGAAGATTGCTTTACTAGGCATGGTCCTATTTGGAGGTGGTATGCCGTTGCCTTCCTCCGATCTTCGAACTGACTTACCCAGCCAGTTATAGAGGGACTTACAGTTTAACGTGGGTTCCGAACCACGGTGCTACTCGGTATTTTTCACATGAGCAATAGTGCCGGAGGTGAAAGAAGTGGAAAGTGACAGATAACAATCCTAGGACCTGGCGGGGATCGAACCCGCGACCTTTAGATTTGTAGTCTAGCACTTCACCACTGTGCAACCGAGAATTGCATAAGGCTGTGTTTATAGCCCGCGGTTGCTCCGCGGCGGAGCAATCGCGGCGGTTTGTCAGTGCGCTGTTTCTCATAAGGCAGCGTGGGACTTGTTTATAGGCGTGGCTGCCGGCGGTGGCCCCACCACCCCGCTGCGGCGTCAAAATACCAGCAGCTGCACTTCCAGACCGCTTACACGGCGGCTAATGGGGCTGTTCGGTGCGTCATATGTCTGGCCGCCAGGTGGGAACAGGGTGCTCAAGGTCATTGTGGCTGAAACACTTGCTGTGTGAGTGACGAGCGGTGCCTCCGCAAAATCACAGCGGTTGTTTCGCCGCGGAGCAACTGCGGGCTATAAACACGGCCTAACTGGTCATTAATATTTTGGGAACTGACCAGTGGTATCTAGTCAGCCGATTTTCGGTTGATTCTGGCAAATTTAAAGAATAAAAACCCGGAATATATCCTTGTTAGCTGACAGCTGGGAGTCTGGCAGTTTTCTCGTATTACCGCAAACACAATTAAATACTCTTTTATTGTATACACCTTCTTTTTAAGGCCTTTAAGCCAAGATCGCTTTTATTTTATTTATTGCAATTACTGCATAGACGACGAGGCGGACTCATACATGTGTAGAGGCAAAACATGTTTCACTTCAGACTCCAGCTGACACGTTGTACCATTGGTGCCAAATAACTTTTATACATTTATACCAATTTTACGTTGTGACGAGAGATTCTTTGTTTCTACAAGGTTTAGGTTAGAAAAAGTAAACAGCAAGCAGTTGCAGGATTGTAGATTTACTAACGCTTTCTTCAGATATATTAATTTTACCCTATATGTACCCTAGAAGTAATGTCTGAACAATTCCGATTGAAGTACTTCGTTTTACAAAAATTATGGGTACTTCGTTTTACAAAAATTATGGGCTTCTATTCTGACATTTGTCTGCATAACTTCCCTCCATGTCACATTGAAGTGCATGATAGAGGATTCATCGAACAGATTTTATGATATTTCTCTGCAGTTCCATTCCTAATAGCTCGCGGGAAAAAGGAGCACCCAAATCTTTCTGTTTTCGATATGATTTCTCATATTTTATTATGATGCTGATATCTCCTTTTGTATGAGGGTATTAAAAATATATTCGGATTCGGAAGACAAATTTGTTGAAAGAAATTTCGTAAATAGTTCTCGTTCAAACGAATAACGTCTTTCTTTTAATGATTTTCATCCCATCTCGTGCATCATTGCCGTAACACTCTCTTCTCTATATCGCGTTGATACAAAACGAGCAAACCTTCTCTGAACGTTCTCTAAATCGTCCGTCAGTCCCGCCAGTTGTGGATCCCACAATGCATAGAAGTACTCCAAAATAAGACCCACAAGTGTTGTGTCGGCAGTTTCTTTAGTAGAACTGTGGCATCTTTTAAGTGTTCTGACAATGAAATGTAACCTTTGGGTCGCCATCCCTATAATATTTTCTATGTGTTCTTTCCAATTCTTTTGGTGGTCATATGGATGATTTCACACTTCTCATTATTAAGGGTCAATTGCCAATTTTTGCACAACGCAGATATCTAAACCATTTTGCTGTTGCTTTTAATCTTCTGGTGACTTTTCTAACCTATAAATGACAGCATCATCCGCGAAAAGTCTGAGAGAGTTACTTAACGCGACTCCTAAAAAGTTTATAAAAATAAGGAAGAGCAGGGGCAATATAATACTTTCCTGTGAAATGCCAACCATAAAAAAATTTAGCTACAAATGAAGATCAGTTTAAGAGGAGCCTAAAAGACTTTCTAGCGGCCAACTGCTTCTACTCCACTGACGAATTCTTAAATAGAACCAAATGATGCATATATCTGTATTCATTCTATTAGTATTATTACATTGTCAGCTTGTAAAACGTGTATGTACCTGTGTTAGTAATATTATCATCTTGTAAAAACAAAAGTTGACATGCTCCACATCAATGAGGATCACCTCAACACGGATATATGGAACGAACCAACTAATCTAATCTAATACAAATAAACAATCCTGAGAGGGATTTTAGTCTCGAATATGTCAAAGACATTGTTGATAAATCAATAATGTCTTTGACATATTTGAGACGAAAATCTGCCTCAGGGATTGTTTATTTGTATTAAATTGATATTTATATCACCTTAACAGGATTGTTCCAAAATGTCCATTGCCGAGGTGCTATTCCGCTGCATGGAGAGCCTTGGCAGTAGTGGCAATTATCTTTGGAACACAGAAGTTGAATTAAAGTTTATGATGTGGAAGGAAATCGTACTTACACTATTCCAAGGCGCCTTAATCGTTAGTGGAGTGGTAGTAAAAAAAAAAAAAAAAAAAAAAAAAAAATTATGGTAAGACGTCTGCCTAGTAAACATGGATGTCCGGGTTCGATTCCCGGCCACATCACAAATTTTAATTCAATGCTTCAGATTTATCAATAATCTGATCTAATTAATATAATCAGTCGATATCGCATATAATATTTTATTTTGATGACCGGTTTCGATCTGTATGGATCATCATCAAACGATGTCTTTGGTGATGAAGTGACCCATCTCTTGGAGCGCTAGCATCGCTTCGGCAGCACCTTTTCCCTTATTGAGTTTCACGGCTGTTGTAGACGGAGCTTTCATTGCATTGTGAGACAGTGTACTTAGGAGATAGCAGCGTGCAGCGTTGTTGTTGTGTGGGCACTTCGGCTGACAGCCGCGCTTGTGTGTGTGTGTGCAGGCAAGATGTCCAGCCGGATCTCGACGCGGCCGCGGCGCACCAAAGTGTACGACTGCAACTTCCGCGCCGGCGAGCGGTACTACAAGCCGGTGCTGGACGACGTGGACCGCAAGTACTCCGGCAGGTCCGAGGCCGGCACCGGCGGCCTGTCCTCGCTGCGCGGCGCGCTCGCCGACGCCGAGGCCTCGCTCGGCTCCAGGTCACGAGCCACTCCCGACGCAGACTTCCCAGAGGTAACGTACACTCCAAAAGGCGATCGCAGTTTCCCTTCCCGTAATCCAATAGAAATGGATTCAGAACTGACTGTAAAGATCTCATCTTAGGTTCGTTCCAGCAACTGCCAGACGGCTACTTTCAAGTGCTAAGAAACATGTGTTACTGCGCATCCGCAGCTAGTATGACGTAAAAACCCTTGTTTGATACTTGCACTGCTGGAACGCTTTTGCACTGTTTCTGGCTGCAGGCGAAGGTGAGTTTAAAGGAATAATTAAAATATTTTCCTTCCTAATAACGAAGAAGTGTAAACGAGAAATATGTGATCTCAAATGGGATTGCAGTGACTTCGAAATAATCGAAAATCACGGTACCAACACACACGGTATCACGTGATGGCTACCCCCCACTCTAACTTAGACCTTTCTGCCCATGCGAAAATTGGCAGCTTGACCGCACCAAAACTATTTTGCCGGGTAACGTCTGGCTGCTTGCGGCAACTGCTGTAACACCAAACAGGCCACACCCCAAGTAGCCAGAAGCGGGAGAAGGCGCTGCTGGTACACAATTTCAGCGTTGCGCATGCGCATCAAGCTGTCTGGCAGCTGCTGGAATGAACCTCTTAATTTTCCACCTTACAACAGCACACTGGTCACTTTCGAGCGACGTAGGTACTGGGCAGGAACACGATCCTCCATCGCTGACATAGACACATAAAAAAAAGTATCGCAACACCTCGATTATGTGGGTTCATGACCCTTAAGCCTTCATAAAAACAGAATAGAGGTATACAAAACAACATTTAGGTTCCAGAACGAAACTTTCTCTCTGCAGCGGAGTGTGCGCTGAAATGAAACTTCCTGGCAGATTAAAATTGTGTGCCGGAACTCGAACCTGGGACCTTTGCCTTTCGCGGGCAAGCGCTCTACCGACTGAGGTATCCCGACACGACTCACGATGCCGCCTCACAACTTTACTTCCGCCAGTACCTCGCCTCCTACTTTCCAAACATCCCTTAGGCTGGGGCTAAGCCATCTCCCCACCATACCCTTTCTTCCAGGAGTGCTAGTCTTGCAAGTTCCGCAGGAGAACTTCTGTGAAGTTTGGAAAGTAGGAGGCGAGGTACTGGCGGAAGTGAAGTTGTGAGGCGGCATCGTGAGTCGTGTCGGGATACCTCAGTAGGTAGAGTGCTTGCCCCCGAATGCTAAAGTCCCAGGTTCGAGTCCCGGTTCCGGCACACAATTTTAATTTGCTAGGAAGTTTCAACATTTAGGTTGTCGTTATTGATCACTAGCTGAAAATGCGGTGTTGCCAGGGTATTTATTTACTTATTCAAGCATTGACTTATTACTTCTCCTATCACGTTTGATCCTTTATATCTGTCCAACTCCGTTATATTTATGGAAAAATATGTAATAAACAAGGCTTTGTTGCATAAGGTACAAACTAATAAGTGCATTATCTAAACAAAGAGACATAGTCATCAAAATATAAATGGTATGTAACATTCATGCATCCATTTAATTCAAAACTTGATTATAAACAATGTTTCAGGTTACTTGTCCAGGATGCTTGTGGCATCAATTTACATGTAGAGCCTATTATCTGGGGGTTTCTGGGAGCATGCATCGGGATTTCCGTGTATTATGATCAGGGTTGGTTGGGTTGGGTTGTTTGGTTGGGTTAGGGGGACTAAACTACTGAGGTTATCGGTCCCCCGGTGGGGAGGGGAAGGAGTGAGGATAGGAAAGGAAGGGATGGGGAAAGGAAATGCAGTCCGAGAAGTAAAGATGGAGAGAAGACTGTATTATCTCGGGACCCCATGCTTGCCACGCACGTACTCACGAAAGAACCGTGAGCACCCTGGGGGGGTTTTATGATCAGGGTCTGGTAATTGGGGAGCTTAGGTTGCGTGTTGCGCGAAGATAAGGCAGAACTTGAGCAGATTATTCGACGTGGTCGTTTCCAGACTGGAGTCCAACACCTGAAATTTTTGCATTTGCCCTTGTCTGAGAGTATATGGGAGCATGCATCGGGATTTTTTTGTATTATGATCAGGTTCTGGTAGTTGGAGTGTTTAGATTGAATGCTGCACGAATGCAAGGTAGAAATTGAGCAGACCATTCAACATGAACGTTTCAAACCGGGGTCCAATATTTGAAATTTTTGCATTTGTCCTTGTCCATCTTTTATGAAAGATTTTAACATAATCGAGGAAACTCGCTGTTTATTTTGTGATAACGGTCCTCTGACACTCCCTCGAAATATTCCCAGAACCACGTTTTCGTCCGGAGATAATTTTCCTGACAGTACTTGATATTTTGCCGGTGGACTAGAAGCTCCCCGTGTACATTTTGAGCAGACTGTGGTTTCCCCCAGCAGAGGCGGCCGCTGTCGGCGCTGCTGGATGAGGCAGAGGGCGACGACTCGTCGCCCTTCCGTCGCTCGGGCGTCGGCCGGCGGCGGCTGATCGGCTCCGCCGACGACGCCGACGAGGAGGACGACTTCTTCAGCTCGCGCCGCGTCCGAGAGTCCCGCGCCCGCATCGCCGCCCTCGAGGACGAGATCGCCGCCACCAAGACCTCCTCCCGCTCCAAGCTGCGCGCCGCCGACGAGTTCGCCGAGAAGGTTTGTACTGTCTCTCCAACTACTTTTTATTTATTTATATTTATCATGTTCCGTTGAACATAATCGAAGAGAAAGTCTCCATGGACATGGAAAAACGTACACTACTGGCCACTAAAATTGATACACCAAGAAGAAATGCATATGATAAACGATTATTTATTGGACAAATATATTATACTAGAAATGTCATGTGATTACATTTTTACGCAATTTGGGTGCATAGATCCTGAGAAATCACACCTCTGGGTGTAATAACGACCTTGATACTCCTGGGCATTGAGTCAAACAGAGCTTAGATGGCGTGTACAGGTACAAATGCCCACGCAGCTTCAACACGATACCACAGTTCATCAAGAGAAGTGACTGGAGTTGGAGTATTGTGATGAGCCAGTTGCTCGGTCACCATCGACCAGATGTTTTCAATATTGGTGAGAGATCTGGAGAATATGCTGGCCAGGGCAGCAGTCGAACATTTTCCGCGTCCAGAAGGCCCGTACAGGGCCTGCAACATGCGGTAATGCATTATCCTGCTGAAATGTAGGGTTTCGCAGGGATCGAAAGAAGGGTAGAGCCACGAGTCGCAACACATCTGAAATGTAATGGCCACTGTTCAAAGTGCTGTCGATGCGAACAAGAGGTGACCGAGACGTGTAACCAATGGCACCCCATACCATCACGCCGGGTGATACGACAGTATGGCGATGACGAATACACGCTTCCAATGTGCATTCACCGCGATGTCGCCAAACACGGATGCGACCATCATGATGCTGTAAACTGAACCTTGATTCATCCGAAAAAATGACGTTTTGCCATTCGTGTACCCAGGTTCGTCGTTGCGTACACCATCGCAGGCGCTCCTGTCTGTGATACAGCGTCAAGGGTAACCGCAGATATCGTCTCCGAGCTGATAGTCCATGCTGCTGCAAACGTTATCAAACTGTTCGTGCAGATGGTTGTTGTTTTGCAAACGTCCCCATCAGTTGACTCAGGGATCGAGACATGGCTGCACGATCCGTTACAGCCATGCGGATAAGGTGCCTGCCACCTCGACTGCTAGTGATACGTGGCCGTTGGGATCCAGCACGGCGTTCCGTATCGCCCTCCTGAACTCACCGATTCCATATTCTGCTAACAGTCATTGAATCGCGACCAACGCGAGCAGCAATGTCGCGATACGATAAACCGCAATCGCGATAGGATACAATCCGACCTTTATCAAAGTCGGAAACGTGAAAGTACGCATTTCACCTTCTTACACGAGGCATCACAACAACGTATCTCCAGGCAACGCCAGTCAACTGCTGTTTGTGTATAAGAAATCGGTTGGAAACTTTCCTCGTGCTAGCACGTTGTAGGTGACGCCACCAGCGCCAGCCTTGTGTGAATGCTCTGAAAAGCTAATCATTTGCATATCACAGCATCTTCTTCCTGTCGGTTAAATTTCGCGTCTGTAGTACATCATCTTCGTGGTGTAGCAGTTTTAATGACCAGGAGTAATAGATTAAATGAAACGCGTAGAAATCGTAAACACAAAAGAAAATAAAAACAACAGTATAACACAAAAACCACATTAATTTTAATTTTTCCAGGAGTTTTCCGAAAGAACAGAAGGGGTGAGCCATGTAGAAACTTAGCAGTTTAGTCTTCAAAGTGCGTGGATTACTACTAAGGTTTTTGAATTCTTTGGGCAGCTTACTGAAAATGTATGCTGTAGAATACTTCTGCATAAGAGTCAAGGAGGTGTGATGCAAATGAAGATTCCATTTCTAACTAGTATTAACTGAGTGAAACCTGCTAACTTTTGGGAAGTTACTGTACAGGGGTCGACAGGGGTTTCGTGAGCTATAAATACAACTTTTTAAATATTACTCCAAATGGTTCAAATGTTTGTAAATCTAAGGAACTTAACTACGTTAGTCATCAGTCGCTAGGCTTACAAACTACTTAAACTAACTAAAAAATACTTATGATAAGGACAACACAAACACCCATGCCCGAGGGAGGACTCGAACCTCCGACGGCGAGAAACCGCACACTCCGCAGCAAGGCGCCTTAGAACGCTCGGCCATTCCACCGCGATTCCAAATAGTTATTCCAAAAAATAACACCATTAGCGAATGTAAGTAAGCGAAGTAGACTCCTCGTGTAGAACTATCACTTATTTCGGATACTGTTCTAACGGTGAAAAAAGGAGCACTTAATTTTTTAACAAGGTCTTGAACGTGGACTTGCCACGACTGTCTATCTAACCACCGAGAAATTCGAAATGTTCAGTCCCACTTATCATATGCCCATACTGTGTAATCAGAAAGCAAGTTTTTTTAATTGTATGTTAGAAACAATAAAAACTGAGTCTTACTATGATTTAGCATCAATTTATTTTCTATCCTTAACTTTTCATGAGTTGAATTATGCGATAATGTGTCGATATTGCAAAAATTATTCTTAACTACCAAGTTGATGTCATCAGCAAACAGGACATTTTAGAAATACCTATTATACTAAGAGAAAGATCATTTGTGTAAATAAGAACAACAGAGGTTTGAAAGGTGAAAGGTTTCCGCCAAAAATATAGAGAAAAAGCAATCATCGATTTTAGCGTAGTGTGGATAAAGATATTCTAAATTTCAAAATACGCCTTGACAGTATTGAGGTAAGGTCTTGCGTAACAATATGAGATAATTTTAACGTCATTCTGCGACACTCAAATAAAGCAGGTAAATAACGCCTTTCTAGAACATCACTCAACTAACAGCCGAAGCGCAGCGCATAATTTAAATTATCACTCGTTATAAGGAAAGGACAAAGGGGAGTTTTGATACTTGCGCCTGATCTTGTTAAGCATTACCTACTCTGACAATGCAATGCACCACACAATCAAATAACACCATCCCAATAATAATAATAAATGTTGAGGGAGAAAAATTCTAACGTTGTGGAAAAAATTAAATAAAGAATACAAAAGGTTTATGATTTAATTTTAACTGTATTGCCACAGAAGGGTGTAATATCATGACAGTATTGTTGGTGGGGTACACGTACAAAATTTTACAGTAACAAACTTTAAACTTATCGAGCAATACCGTAACAATAACAAGGGTTTCAAACTACAATACACAGAAAAAAAATTCAGTGGCCAAGCAAAAAAATAAAATAAAAATTAAATCCTCTAACTGCTTTACCTCCAGAAATTCTTCCTCTGCGGCGTCAGCTCAACTCTCTCTCGCTACTGCTGTACGATTATTTGTGGCGTCGCAGCATCAGAGATACAAATACACGCAGCTGAGCTGCTCACAGATGTTAAGACACATATATTAAACTTCACATACTAAAATATCATCTCTTATAGTGACATATCAAAGAAAAATAATACTTTTCAGTATCATACTGTGTATAACGACTTATAATACAAATAAAAAAGATGTTTTCACTTTATACAGGAATCTTTCAACGAAAAACAAAATGTATGACTGCTTCATAAAGTCCACGCAGCACCAAGGCAACATAATTTATAGAATAACTAGCTGAACACTCTGTGTTACTCACGTATTTATGTATCCAAATCTCCTATTACTCCATATACTCTTCCCTACTCATCTGTTCATCTCTTCCCCCTCTCCTTCTATCTAGTCCTCCTCTTCATCTACGTTCATCTCAATTTCCTTCTCATTCTACCATCCCCCTTGTCTCTCCCCTTCTCAAGTGTTGTGACTGCCCTGTATACAACGGTGTCAATCACGAGAAACCTCATGGAATTTCCAACGCAGGTGCTTTACAAGTCTTTGTGTCGTTGCAGATTTCACAAAAATGCATTTTGTGTTCGTAATATGTCTTATATCATATGGATGTTCGTTCTTCGTCCATGTTCTGTCTATCGTCTAATGCTTTTCAGTTCTACAGGATAAACTCTTTGTTTCCGAGTCTGAATTTTTGCACACTGACTTGGCTTTATAATACGTGTAGTGACTGGGGTGTACGTTTCACAGGTTCTGGACACAGTGGGCCTGAAGAACTCCGACATAGGCAAGGCCCGACAGTTCCTGGAGGACGAGTCAATCTTCAAGAGGCGATCGAGGGCCTCCGCTGCAGAGGAGGAGGAAACGGGCAGCAGGTCTCTCGCAAAATGGTACGTCTGTTTTATATTCCAAAGGGCCACAGCCTAGCAAAGGACAGCAAGTGGCATAATAACAAAAATTAATCAATTCGCTGCTACGTAATCTTATTTATTTTAACACGGCGGTCTCGTTTAGGCTTAAGCTGCCATTATCAGGAGACCTGCGGTGCAAAGTGGGTGGCATTTACTACGTAGGCTAAACAAATTATCATGTTCTAGTATAATATTACAATACAGAGTTTAACATTCACTTAAGTATGTATCTAGATCAGAGGTTGGCAAGTAATCTTAGATAGGGTCCGGATACTTTTGAAAATTTTTATCGAGGTCCACAAGTAAAATCTCATATTCCTCAGTAATTTTTTATTTTAATTTTTATTCACAGAATAATATGAAGTACAACAGACAGGCATATTTGTATTAAAAATTCAGAAAAGTAATATTCTTCACTAGTTTTTTTTTTTCAATTTTCACTCTTAAACTAATGTGAAATACAATAGATGTGAAATAGACAGGCATAAAAAGATTTAAAAACACCTTATATTATTTTGCAAAGTAGCTTCAGGCTTTCGTTCGTTAGGAACACAAAAATGGTGTTTAAATGGATTTGCCCTGGCCGCTTAAATAGAGGTTTCAGATATTGCCAAAATCGATTTATAGAATTTCCTAGTTCATTAAATATAGTTCTTGTGATGAATTCGTGTGTACAGAGATTTTATGTGAATCACCGGCCAGGTTGCTCCGTTCTGCCGCCGCTCTTTAGTGTACTATTTATCTAATCTACCTGTAATAATCATTAAGGCTTCTAATTATTCAGCAGTTACTTATAAAATTATAGAAAAAATATAAGGGTGGCTCTCATAGGAATTGTTATCAACAGAAAAAAGGTTTAAAGATAATTTGAGTACGTAAGTTATACTTTCAATATATTTTTGGCGGTCCAGTCTTGCCCTTCCGCGGTCCGTATCTGGACCACGGTCCGCCAGTTGCCAACCGCTAGTCTAGATTGTCTGACATATATAGAACATCTAATGCGTCTGTATATTAATTGTCAAAATTTATTGGTAATTTTAATCCTGATTTGGTATTTTGACAGTTGTAACCATGTTTACAAAGCATGTAAAAGCCATATTTATGTTAGTAGGATTTAAATAATCTTTGGAAGTAATTTATATGTGCTACTTATATGGACCACGAACAATGTTAAACTGAAATTACCATTAGGTAACACCAAAATTCCTATCCATGATAACCCAGGTAGAGGCTTACATATAAAATCACATGTGCCGATTGCGACAATTCTTACATTGGCCAGACTGGGCGAAATTTACACAGACGATTTAAAGAACACTTTAGACATACATAAAACAAGTAATCAAATTTTTTCTTCGTCTAAAGGAACGTCAGCACACAGTTAATAGCACTGAACACGCACTACAGATACTCCGTAACATTTCGAAAGGCCCTATTATGAGCTTCCTTTGAGAAATTAAAATCTATAGACATATTCGAATCCATCCATAAAACGTTCTAAATGAACAAACGCACCATAAACAAACAAAAAATTATTAAAAAATTATTGAATTTTTCGAGCATGAGAAAGGTTAGGCTCCTTATAACGAAAATACAGAGATAACCCAAGCCAGCACTTAATTGAACACCTATGACTACTCACTCTCTGGAAATATGAATACAACTCATGAAAATCGAATATACAAATTAACGGGAAAATATATAAAATTACTATATCTGTATAAAATAAAACAACAAAAAACGCGTCCATATTATTAGCATACATAAATTTTTAGCACACACTTACATTACTTCCAAAGATTACTCAAATGCTAATAACATAAATATGACGTTTACAGGCTTTGTAAACATAAGACAAATCAATATCAAATCAGAATTAAAATTACCAGAAAATTTTGAAAGTTAATATACAGACACCTTAGATGTCCTATATATGTCATACCACCCAAATGTATACGTGAGTGTTAAGCTGTATATTGTAATATTATACTATAACATAATAATTTGTTCAACCTAAATGCCACACATTTTGTAGCGCAGGTCACTTGATAATGGCGGTGTAAGCCGAAACGGGACGATCGTGTTAAAATAATATTACATTGCAGCGAATTGGTTAATTATTGTTATTATGGTACGTTTGTACCGCCACACATTTAACACATCGTCGTATTTCGTGAAGGGCCTGCCATCCTCTTGTCTTATCGATTGCTTTAACACTGCAGTATGTCGAGTGAAAAGTTTCTTAACCCTTTCATTCCCACATTATGAATTCAGCTTTGGAAAAATTAAAATTCAGTGTTTTCTGCATTAATATAGTGCACTAAACATCAAAATATGTCTTTTAAAACTTTTGATTGAACTATTGTTTTTTGTCATATATTTCATGCGCAACACAGACGTTTGTGTGAAGGTATTTTATTACTCGGGACGTTATTTGATTTATAGGTAGCACTTTCAGATCAATAATGCTAGCATAATCTTCGCCACAGTACCCAAGACAAGACAGTTCTCTGGCGAAGTAAAATAACATGAACCACACTGACACTCACACTCACAGCCACATACAGAAGGCAACGCAACGTAACCTCCAAGACGGATAAATTTATGCCTCAAAAGTGACTACACGCCGTACCAAGCGGCAAAATGTCGAACTAGAACCTTGTTATTCATCAACAACCATTCGACACTAAGACTGATACACAAAACACGGTATAAATCAAATTTTAATACGTTGTTGTCTAGGAACAACACTGGGAACGAAAGGGTTAATGAGACTCTTCCTTTACTTACAGTAGTATCAAAACATGATGTGAAACATATAATTCCCTGCTGATGTTTCCTATCAAACCACTTCGCTGAATCATAGACTTAGAGATGGAAATTATGAAAATATGTATAAGTAATTTATCAAAATTTTCCAAGGAGCGTCTAATTTAGATTATTAAGACATAACGCTATATTATGATTGGGACAATAATAGGAGGAACAGTTGAGAGAAGGAATGTCTCGCAATGGCCAAAATGTCATTCATTTTGCAGATTGTGAATGACTTGGGTGTGTACGTCGAAATAAACAGCAAGGAAAGTGTGTGGGATGGCGTATTGCTGTCGTGTAACCTAATGAAAGAGCGCTCACGTTACGTACGGGTCTCGTAATTCTTGTTAACTAAAACAATCTTTCGAAACTTTCATCAGCGCATTCTTTTTAAGTACTTCAAGAAGTTACCTAATGAACCCAAAACCAGAGGTTATTTTTGTACTTTGTCACCAATATTTTCTTCCAACTGCCTTTTCTTTAATTTATAAATATAGACCCAACAGTTTCTATTTAGTCTTCAAATTTTCGCAGCGCAACCTGTGGTGCTTCGTTTATTTTCATCACATGAATTTGTAACGTATCTCTAGGATTTACTGTACATTTTATAGCAACTAAATTATATGCTGAGACAATTTGTTAACTACTGTAATTGAAGCGTTGTCGGTCTCTGATACAAAACTATGTCTCCCATATGTACAGTACATCAAATTTTTCAATAAAAGCAGGTGGGAAATGGACTCGTTCTGACATATCATGGGGAATATCGATTGAGCGCTGATGTTGCTATCAAGCCTATAATTGAAATAGGTCTAGAGTCATGCTGCATTACTCCAATATATTACTTATCTTTCTTTGCTCGACGGATGTCATATTTTCATGGTTTTTATAAAGGAAAAAAGGGATTAAGTGAATTTCGTCAGACAAATTTATGAACTTCTCTGTGCAAACTTGAGTGTTAGGTCTTGTGATAATTTTTAATAATATTCCAAATTCTTCAACATATGAGATCATAATTTATTTTTAATAAGTGTGTCATAAATATACATCGATTGTTTACTTTTTTTAGGCTGTGCCGAACTGAACATTAGTCGCCCTGAAATAGGTGCCTGCACGTGATCAGTTCTCAGGTTGTAGCGACTATCTACAACTCTTATGTCATCGTTTCGTCATCCTGGTAGCTTGCCAATTCCTGAAATGCCTCAGAGTCTTTTGGTAGGCTGCTACCACAGACTCCTCTCACACCCATGCTGAAACTAACAGCTGTTTGCCTTTGTTACGTAGCCTCTCGGTTCCCTTTGGCAAAGGCGTCCAACAAGCTTGCGTTTCTGTAATGTAAAGTAACTGCACATCCGTTCTGAGCAAGTGTTAGTTAATAGCCTGTCTCACTATCGTACCCACTTTGTGCCAAAGCTCTTTCTTGTATTATTTCAACATGTTAAATTTTTATTATGGGAAGAAATGGAAACATATAAGTTACTAGCTCTTTATGGTATTATTTATAAACATAAAACGGTAACATGTCTTTTTTGACCGCATGTTCTTTTGTTACTACTGAGTGATGGTGTCATGGAAATTGCAACTGACTTTAATATAAAGTTTAAAATTTTTTATAATTTTTTGTATGGATTCTTCCGTCACTTACTAGTTGGAGACAAGAAAATCAGCTCTATGAGTATCAAGAACTCAGATAGAAACCCAATTCTGAGCAAAGAAGGAAAAGTTGAAAAATACAAACAATATATAGATGGTCCCTAAAAAGGAAAATGAACTTTGTGACAGTATTATAGGAAGGGACGAGAAAGTAGATGAGATAGGAGATAATATAATGAGAGAAGAACTTGACAGATCACAAAAAGACCTAAGCCGAAAGAAGGCCTCTGGACATTACGGCATTCCGTCAGAGATAGTGAAGTCTCAGGCAGAGCCAGCCATGCCAAAACATTTTTTTTTAATAAGTCTACGGGGTCATCAGTTCCTAAACTTACAAACTACTTATGAACTACTTACGAACTAGGACGGTACAAATATCCATGCCCGAGGGGGGATTCGAACCCCCGACCGTAGTGGCCGTGCAGACCGTGACTGAAGCGCCTCAGCCCCTCAGCCACCGCGGCCGGCATGCCAAAACTATTTCACCTGGTGTGCAAGATACAAGAGCCACGCTAAATACCCTCAGACTTCAAGAAAAAATGTAATAATCCCAATTCCAAAGCAGGCGCAGACTGGTGTGAAAATTATAGGACCATACGTTTAATAAGTCACGGTTGGAAAATTACAGCACGAATTGTTTACAGAAGAATGGAAAATCTGATAGATTCTGGCCTCAGGGAAGATCTATTTGGATTTGAGAGAAATATAGGAACACGTTAGGCAATATTCAGCTTACAACGTATCTTAAGAGATAGATCAAGGAAAAGTAAACCTACATTTGTAGCTTTTGTAGACTTGGAGAAAGCTTTTGACATTGTTTACTACAATACACTATCAAAATCTGACATTAGTGGTAAGATATAGAGAACGGAAGGTTATTTATTATTTTCAATTTGTACAGAAACCAGACAGCAGTTTTAATAGTCGAAAGGCATGAATGGGGAAGTATTGGTTGGCAAGGGAGTAAAACAGTATTGTAGCCTTTCCCCAATATTTTTCAGTTCGTACATTGAGAAAGCTAGGAGAAATTTAAACAAGGCATTAAAGTGAAGGGCGAAAAAAATCATTGCGTTTTGTTTTGTACCCTCAAATGGTTGGCTCTCCAAGGCGGATAAATCTGCCGTGACACATTGGCTAGACATAAAAAATCAGAGCACGTTTCAATTCAAGACAGGTAAGAGGTTCTTAGCTGTTGCTCAAAATGAATTGAACTGCCCCTCCTTTAAGAGAAACAATAATAAAAAATAATCAGTCTGCTATATGCAATTGCAAGTGAAAAACTATGAAAAAAAACTAACATTTACGTTGAAAAATTAAAGGGATAGGTCTCAGTTACGTTAGTGGCGTCGCTTTGACACTCCAAACCTCAATAAATCCAAACAACAATAGAGCAGATGAAATAATTTATCACAAGAAAATATATATCATTAACAAACTGGAGAGTGGCTAAGATTCCTCACATAAACTTAATCTTATAGGTGAACTTAAATGGTAAAGGCTGTTGCGTAAAAAAAAAAAAAAAAAAAAAAAAAAAAAAAAAAAAAAAAAAAAAAAAAAAAAAAAAAAATTGGGAGTCTGAAAGAAGCTTTGCGTAGGCGCACTTATACCGTTTGCAGAGACGGCTGCTAGCTGCGTCTGCGACTCTGAATTGCTGTCAAACTAAACTAGGACTGAAGTTTGTCAGTCGGAACTTACTACCGATCTTGATGAAGCCGATACTCGCTATCTTTCCCCAGTCGAAATCTAGTTGGTAATGTACACTGATTGTGCAGATCACTCCACCAGCGTGCCGCTCACTATTGTCGTCAGGTGTTAGCTAAATATTGTTGACTGGCAAATAAATAAACAAATAAAACAAAATAAATGAAATGTCCACTGCTTTTTCTTTGAAATGCCGTATTACTCATTATTCGTGCAATCCAATACTTGGCACCACACACCACTGTTCTCAACAAGCAAATCACGGCAACTTGCCGTGATTTGCCATGTCGCCATTGAAATGCGATTACTTCTGCAAATGCAGTAACTATTGTCGGTAATTACCAACTCAGATATTACATGCCAGCAACCGAATGAATCAGAAAAATGTGTATATTATGATAGAATGCTCAAATATTGGGATGTAAGGAGGTCTTATAAGTGTTACGCTCTTTGTTGCACATTGTACAACACTTTGGCTTCATTGCAGAACACGCTGATGTCGTTGAAGCACAGAACACTCTTGTAGCGTTCCATCACTGTGAGAAGGTGGTGGGACTTTTCTCCCCACACCTTTCTGCTTCCCTGAATTGTTTATGCTCCGCCGACTGCCACGCTCCAATACCCGAGTAAAGACCAATTCACACTGTCCGTCACGCCACGTCACCGTCTATCAGAACATTCCACAATGTATTTCTACTGGCGACAGTCACTGCCGTCACCGGACCATCACGTCACGTCAGTGTCATGTCAAACTTTGCCGAGAAGAATGTTTTCACGGACGTCTGCTAACATCGGAAGTTAACCTATTTTCGTCAGGCGATTTCTATTTTGAGCTCGATGATTACACGTTTTGCACGAAAAGTGTCATATTAAGCTTTATTTTATTATTATACTTTGTTTTAGCGGTAAATTCCAAATGTTTCGTGACGACTTAGATTTTTCCCCCGTTGAATGTTCTTCCAAAATCGAGGTCGGATTAAACCGAAAAATGATTTAGGTTTTACACTAGAGTATCAGAAAAGTCTGACGCAAACATTGTTTATGAATAAGATTGTAAATTGATGAAGCAATACCAGTAATAAACATTTTAAACTAGCTACTAAACTCGGTATTTCCCGGGTATATATGCATTGTTCCAGTCTTACATTAGAAACGAAAATAAAAATTTGGAAAAGATTTCTTCTTCATGTATTCATAAAAACAGCTTACTAATTATGAAACAGTAAAACGATGAAATATGTATAATGTACAATATTATAAGTGCAATAACCAAAGAAAGAAAAATAGTAATAAAATACAAATGATGTGTAACATTAATTTAATTCAAAACTTGACTATAAAAGTATTTATTCATACTTGTGATGAGAAAGTTGTTGTGACTTATTGTTTACGACGTCATACACCTTGTGTCGTACGTAGTTTTTAACCCCACAGCGATTGTTGTCTGATAGTAAGCAATACGTGTACCAAGTTTATTTGAAATGAGTCCACTATTTTAGGAGGAGATATAGAAAAGTAGGGAATGATGTAGCAGTTATTCGGAAATTTAATTGTTTATGACATATCTCCTGACATATGTGTCGTACTTTCGTGTAAATACGAAGGTACATTCAGTGTATACGAGTCGATGTTGTTGTTGTGGTCTTCAGTCCGCAGACTGGTTTGATGCAGTTCTCTATGCTACCCTGTCCTGTGCAAGTCTCTTCATCTGAGAATAAGTTCGGCAATCTGTATCCTTTTTAATCTGCTTAGTAGTATAGACGTAATAAGTCGAAACCTCTTGCGTGATGATGCCTTTTATCATGAACCAAACTGTTTATGACTTCATATGTCATGAACTGTTTGTCGAACTGTGATGTAGTATCGAAGGAACATTCAGTGGTATATGTGTATACTGTCTGTGAATTGTCTCATAAATACAATTTACGGTGTAGATGTTATAACTTGTAACGTCATGCCAAATACCGTAGATATAAATCACGAACATCGAGAAAGTAGTAAGCATACATTTTTTTCCTTTCATCATTTTGTTGGGGTTGTCAGTGAGTAAAAGTTTCGTAAATATTTGAAATTATGTTCAAAGTTTATTGCAAGTCGCTAAGTGCACCCATTGTCAGATAGTTAACGAATAAAATCTCACTCACGCTACCTAAGATGGGACAGTTTTCATTATGACATGATATCGTATGGACTATGTATCACATGTGGTTTTTGCAACCATAGTAAATGATTACTGACCTTAAAGCCAAATTTGATTGAAATCTGTCCCTTAGTTTAGGAGCAAATGTAGAATATTACTGCAATTATTTATGACGTCATGTCTCCTGTGTTGTAGGTGGTTCTTACCCTGACAGCGATTGTTGCCAAGTTTGGTTGAAAATGGTCCAGTAGTTTAGGAGGAGATATGAAACATACATACATACACACACAATCATATACACATATACAGCTTAGTTTATAATATGTATAGATAGATGAAAAAGTTACCGCTAATGATGAAGAAAAACGCAGTTGTTAATGACGTTATTAACAATTTAAGGGAGAAAATTCTACTGAGTAAAGCAAACAGGCTCGATTTATTCTCTTACACGTATAGTTTGGTATGTTTTGGTTGTGAATAAAATTTAGCGTTGTTGTTTCTTCAATTCTGATATCTATGACTTTTTACATTACAGATGGTAACTCATAACCTCACTTTTACAGTTGACTATTCAGCAAAGCGAAATGACGTGGCAGACAGTGGGAATACAACTTGACATGACAGTGCCATGATGTAACGGCCAGTGTAAATTGGCTTTAGGTCGTGTTTATAGCCCATGCTTCCTCCAAGGTGGAGGAATTGCGAAGGTTTGGCAGTACGTTGTTTCTCATAAGGCAGAATGCGACTGGTTTATAGGCGTGGTTGCGGCCCCTCCGCACTTCCGCTGTGGCATCAAACTACCTGCGGCTGCATTTCCAAACCGCTGCAGTTGTGTGGTGCAGCAATAGCATCTATTTACACAAGGGCTTATTGGGGCTGTTCAGTGTGCCATATGGCAGTGCGTCCTTTGTCTGGCCGCCAGGGTCCTCAAGGTCACTGCGGCTGAACCGCCTGTTGTGTGTCTGACAAGTGGAGCCTCCACAAAATCACAGCAGTTCACCTGCTGCGGAGGAATCGCTGTGATTATGCGGACGATCCGCATGTCAGTCACACAGCAGGCGGTTCAACCGCAGTGACCTTGAGGACCCTCTACCTACCTGGCAGGAGAGACAAGGGACGCACTGACAAAGGGCGCACGGTTTCACCGCACACATCGAACAGCCCCATAAGCTGTTGTGTAAACAGAAGCCGCTGTGGCACCACACAACTGCGGCGATTTGGAAGCGCAGCCGCAGGTAGTTTGATGCCGCAGCAGATTAGATTAATACTTGTTCCACACATCATATATACGACATTTTGTAATGATGTGGAACAGGTCAGTTTAGTAAATGTTGTCTATACTTGACAATCAATATTTTAAGGATTTGTTTTTTTATTTGTTTAAGTTTTATCTAAAAATTCATCTACGTTGTAGAAGGAGTTGCCATTCAGAAATTCCTTTAATTTCTTTTTAAATACTAGTTGGCTTTCTGTCAGACTTTTGATGCTAGTTGGTAAGTGACCAAAGACTTTTGTGGCAGCATAATTCACCCCTTTCTGAGCCAAAGTTAGTTTTAACCTTGAATAGTGAATATCATCCTATCTCCTAGTGTTGTAGCTATGCACACTGCTATTACTTTTGAATTGGGTTGGATTGTTAATAACAAATTTCATGAGTGAATATATATATATATATATATATATATATATATATATATATATATATATATATATTGTGAAGCTACAGTGAGGATCCCTAGATCCATAAATAAATGTCTGCAGGATGCTGTTGGGTGGGCTCCAGCAATTAGTCTGATTACATGCTTTTGTGCAATGAATACTTTTTACTCAATGTTGAATTGTTCCAGAATATGATCCCATATGAAATCAATGAATGCAAATAGGCGTAGTAAGCTAATTTACTGAGATGTATATCACCAAATTTTGCAATGACTCTGATAGCATAAGTAGCTGAACTCAGACGTTTCAGGAGATCTTCAATATGTTTCTTCCAATTCAGTCCCTCATCAATGCAAACACCTACAAATTTTGATTATTCTACCTTAGCTACAGATTTATGTTGTTGTTGTTGGATTTTTGAAGGGACTAAACAGCAACGGGTATCAGTTCCTTGTTCCGTTCTGAGAGATAAAACATTGTGTTAAGCGTTCCTAAGGAAATGCATTAACAAGTCAAAGAGTAAAAATCACTGGTAAATATGAGGAAAAGATAGAAGGAAAACTAAGAAGAAAAAACACCACCATTAAATCACATGATAAAAACCTGCTGCACGAATAAAATCTAAAACACGTTGAACCATAGCAGCATCGTGTCCTAGCATAAAAGAAAGCGCAACTGCCAGATGAAAAGATTGTCGCAGGGCAACTAAAAGTGGACAGTCCACCAGAATGTGGACCACTGTCAAGGGGGCGCCACAGTGACACTGTGGTGCGTCCTTCCGCCGAAGAAGGTGGCTGTGTGTCAGCCATGTGTGGTTGATTCGTAGACGACAGAGAACAACCGATTCCCTACGAGACGACCGCAGTGAGGACTTCAATGCGACCGTAGAGAGCTTCACTGCACGAAGCTTGTTGGGTTGAGCAGAGTTAGCCCACTCGTAATCCCACAGGCTACGGATCTTTCGATGGGACTCCAGTCGGAGATCGCTCTCTGAAAGACCAATAGCCAATGGACTGGAGGAAGTAGCCTGCTTAGCCAGCTGATCCACACTTTCATTTCCAGGAATGCCGATGTGGTCTGGGGTCCACTGAGCGACCAGACCAAACAAGCCTGGAAACAGACTCCTATATGGATGGCACCAAAGGGTGTTTCGGGAAACATTTGCCGAGGGCTTGCAAGCCACTCAGGGAGTCAGAACAGATGACCAGAGACTCCCCAGGGCACGCTCTGAGATGTTCAAGTGCCCGATGGATGGCAACTAATTCCGCAGTGAACACGTTACTCCCATCGCGCAGTGAATGCTGTTCAACATGCTCACCATGGACATATGCATATCCAGTACGGCCGTCGACCACGGAACCGTCCGTGTACACACAGACAGATTTATGTTCAAAGTCTAAATTTATTAATGGCGTCATGCCATTTACTGTATGAAACTGTATATACTGGGTTTTATCAAAGTTTAATGACAGTCCATTTGTAGAGAACCACTTAATAACTTTATGGAAGATATCATTTACAATTTCATCAGTTAATTCCTGTTTGTCAGGTGTGATAGCTATACTTGTATCAACAGCAAAAAGTGCAGGGGGGCCGCAGCCACGCCTATAAACAAGTCCCACGCTGCCTTATGAGAAACAGCGCAGTGCTAACCGCCGCGATTCTTCCGCAGTGGAGGAACCGCTTTCTATAAACACAGCCTAATAGTTCCACTAGCTAAGCGGCGCCCTCCCCTCGTGTTGCAGGTCTAAGCTGACGGACCTGGATTCGGTGCGGGAGAACACGGAGTCCGCGGCGGCGAGCCGCGCGCGGCAGTCGCGGGCGCGGCTGGCCGACCTGGAGAACGAGATGGAGGAGCTGGAGAACCGCGCGGCGGCGCGCGAGCGGCGCTCGGCCAACGTGCGCGCGCTGCTGCAGGAGACCGCCGACGTGGGGCTGGCCGGCGACGCCGAGGCCTCCTCCTCCACCACCACCGTGCGCGCCAGCGCCATGCGCGTCAAGAAGGTCTCCGCCTCCGCCGAGAAGAAGACCGTCACCTTCTAGGCCGCCGCCGCCGCAGACACCCGCTACACCAAAGACATCACGCTCGGCCGCGACACAAACGCAGTCGGCAAAACTACTCCCGAAAACACGGGCCTACAGTCGTGGTACGTCCAGTTTTTCTGACACCACCAACCGAAACAATCGGCACTCTTCCAAAAAAACCATATACCATCAGAAACTATTAGTAACCTACTTATAGCGCAATTAAAAAAAGGGGGGAGCTTGTGAAATACCGCCATCTCATATAATTTTCTACACATTATCGCTAGCTTCTGACTTTCTGCAACGTAATAGTCTTCTAATTGCTTTGTACAGATGGTTATTAACAGCTGTTACATCATCAATACAACGTATTTTGAACCGCCAGCTGTTTCATTAAAACCCTTAGTATCTGCTAGTTTCGGTCATTGACCATCATCACACGATAACAGGTTTAAAACGGATCAGGAGAATACGTAATATAAATCTGCAACTTGCTCATGACATTAACAGTCCATTGATGACGATGGTGTGGCATTTTTGGGCGTTAGACCTCATTTGGAGTTCCGTTCCGCCTGCCTGGTGTAAATCAATTTAGGTGACGCCACTTTGGCGACTTGTGTATCAATGGTGATGAAGTTATCACGACCATTGCGCATCAACCAGTCCCCGTGCGAAGAAAATTCTTAATCAAACAGCGAATCGTACCCGGGTCCCCTGTGTGGAAAACCCAGCATGCTGTCTAATTTTTCCCCATGTTTTTGCTCTATGGGTAGTTATGTTTCTTGCGGTAGCTGATCGTGTTTGTTCGTTGTTGTTCGACTTGTTCTTGGCTCAGCTTTTTTATTACACAAGACGTTCATCCCCCTGACCAGGCGCGCTGAGCCACAGCGCCTGGCTATGGGTCTACAGAGGCGAACAACACTCCATTGATGAGTTCGCATTCTTTACAATACAGGTTCAAATGTTTGTAGACCTTATGGGACTTAACTATGGGGTCTTCAGTCCCTAAACTTACAAACTACTAATAAACTACCTAATACTAAGGACGGCACAAATATCCATGCCCGAGGGGGAATTCGAACCCCCGACCGTAGTGGCCGTGCAGAACGTGACGGGCGCCCCGCAGACCGTTCGGCCACCGCGGCCGGCCATTACAGGTTTACTGGATCTGTTCATAAATTATTCTTATATGATGCTACGTATGGTGCAATGTAATCTGAACATATCACTGGACTGTTGCTGATATCAACAGGCTGTACTTTTGTCTTATGTATTTTCATGACCTGTTTTAAATCTTTTATCCTGTTATGATGGTCAATGACCAAAACTGCCAGACACTAAAAGTTTTAACAACACAGCTGATGACTCAAAATGGAACATTCTCCCCCAGTCAGATCAGTGTCCCGAAATTCACAACAAATCTGAAAATTATTAAGCCGATCGCATTTTGAGAGTAGTAGAATGTAATCACTTTCAGTGGGTAAAGTTGTTTAGAAATGACACATGGATGACGAAGTCAAGCACATATCGTCATTCCTAAGTATGAGGATAATAATTGTGGTTATTAATTAGAGCATTCGCTGAGAGAATTGTGGTACGAGGAGGTACTTCAGCATACATACAGTCACAATAATATCACTTCATCGTCAACGCCTTTCGAGCGACACCATCTCATTATTCCACAGGTTCATGTAATAGGGCACGGTCGTAACTGTTGGGATACCATTTTTCTCTTTGATAGAGTTTTTTATGTAATTAGACCGAGATGAGCTCTGTAATTCATAATATTATGTAATGAACTGTTTTTCTTCTTTTGTAAAGTGGATCAGTGAAATACTTTATGTCTAATTACTGTATAATAAAAATACATTCTTTTAAAATCCATATGAGAAATTCCAGAATTATGTCAGTCCTGTAATAATACTGTACCAATGATTATGACGTACATGCTTCACTATACTTATTTTATTCAATTCCCTTGGACATTATGCGCAGCACCTGTTATATATCGATTGTAGGTAGGTTCTTCTCGACTTAGGAATCACAGAAGGTGACTATGTACCCGAGTTTTCATTCGCCGTCAAAGTCCGCTAACAACAAGGGAAGATGCAGTCTATTGCAAAACATGTAAATACGAGTAATAATAATCGTAACTATTTTATAAAGAAAAATCATTTTGATCCATAAACTACAAGATGTATAAACTTAATATGTATCATATTTCTAAAATGAGTACAACATGATTTATAAATAACAATGAAACACTTCTGGTGAAAAATCATTCTTTAATTGTAGCAAGTTAAAGACAGCACAAACAATAATTGTTATTGTACATACTTTAGGTTTATTTTCTAATGTAATAACTTCACAATTCTCCCAAACGGTTTACATCACAAACAAAAAGACCTGCAAAAAACGTTCTGAAAGTAATTTATTTTTATTTATTTATTTAATTATTTTTTAAAAAGATGGTATTCCACGTACAGAAACAAACACCTCATGAAGCCACAGCCGCTGTTAGTTCAACGACGGTAGGGCCATGGACGGTGGAGGAATGATGCACGCGCAGAGCTCCGGAGAAGACGCAGCGGAACGGCTTCCCCTAGAAGTGACTGCCGAGAAGCTTCACCCTGGACCACAAGAGTGCAAGAACACAAATCAGCCTCCATCACCTGATGCTGTAGGTGCGAATGGCGAATGAGTTCCTGTTCAGAGCCGTAACAGGCGATGGGACATGAGTGTATCATTTGATTCCAGAATCCAAGGCTATCGTAAACTATGACTCGATCAAGTGTTGAGCAAAATCAAGACCAGTTGTCTGCGTATCTTCTTTTACAGATTGTCAGCATTATGTTTGACTCCTGTGATAAGGGTTAGTGTTGGGCGTCATTGCGGCATCACAGAGTTCGTTATAAATATAGTAATTATCTGAGGCGTTATTAATTACTCCAGTTCACCCATCAGAAGTGGAAGATGTTTCACACTTGTTATAAATAACAACAGCTAAGATCGCTTGTTATTTTTTTTATCGAGATAACAAGTTTTCGCAGTTTACGCTGGCATCATACAAAATCGTACTCAACTTGCTGTGATAATACTAAGAGAAATACGTATAAGTAATGCACATTAGAATCCTGATAGCTGGGTTTAAAAGGACTGGAATATGTACTACGTATAAGTACTTATCTCATTATTATAGCAAGTTGAGTACAATTTTGTATCTCTGCTAACAGATCCAATGATGGCAGTATAACCAGCCGAAACGTGTTATCTACATAAAAAGCAATAAGCAATCTTGTCTGCTGTTTTATATACAACTCTGTTGCTCAGATTGCTCTCAAAATTAAAACGACAAACGGTTGACTAATCTTGAAGTTGCAACTTTCTATTGCCACATTTTTTTAGAAATTAAAAAATTACGAGTATCCTGAAAAGAAAACATGTGGAGTGAGATTTAAAGTCGTTAAATACATGTTTACATGTTCTACATATGTGTAACAGAACAGGGGTTGAAGTACGTTTCAGTGGCAAATAGAAACGTTCCAGAAGACATGACGCCACAAGAAGTAACTGTCTGTAAAAAGAAGTATCAGATTCATAAAGAAGAAACACAGGAAGTTTATGCTAATTTTTGCAGGACGGAAGTTGATCTTCGATGAGAAGTGTTCTCTATGAAAATTTGGATACATGCTCACTAATGTACAGAGCTAGTTGTTTACTAAACCTTGCCAGGGAAATTAAGTAAATTAAAAGAAAAAGATGTTTCCAGTGCCATTTCTTTAAAGTCCTCCGTAAAAAGGCCAGTGACTATTACTATGGGGTGAACGGGTAGCAATTTGGTGTCTTAGAGAGGTTCCTGAATTATTAATTTTACCAACAGACAAGGGTACTCCACCGTTTCAGTCTCAATGGACGATTGTGTGTGTAAGACTGAAGATTTACTTATGGATCCATCGTATTGGATATTGGAGAAAGATCCTTGGGATCGCATAAAAAGGACGACGAATTCACTTCTGAAGAAGAGCTCTGTACCCGAAGACGCTATCAAAAAACTTCGTCCCGGTGCAGCTGTTCCAACTAGATTATACGGATTGCCAAAGGTCCACAGAGGTGAGATCGCATTACGTCCGATTGTTAGTAATTTGAGTGCGCAAAACTTACAATTTGGCGAAATTTTTGGCGTCGATCCTCATCCCTCATATGGGTAAATCTGAAAACCATATACCTAATTCCATGGAGTTTATTCAGCGCTTGAAGCCTCTTAGTCTTGGTCCCTCTGATTTACTTGTGAGTTTCGATGTTGTGTCTCTTTTTACTCGTGTTCCTCTTGAAGAATCATTGATTTTAATTAACGAGAAACTAGATATGGAAATGACGAATCTTTGTCGCCATGTACTGACGTCCACCTATTTCTTATTCAATGACAAGTATTTTGAACAGACTGACGGTGTGGCTATAGGGAGTCCCCTGTCCCCCATAGTCGCCAACCTTTTTATGAAGGACTTTGAGGAAATGGCACTGAAAACATCTTTTTTGAAGCCTACTTGTTTTTTAGATATGATGACTACATGTTACTTGTTTGGCCACATGTAATAGATTGGAACATTTTGACTGTCTCCATCCTAACATCAAATACACGATGGAAATTGAAAAGGAGGGCAAGTTAATATTTTTGGTTGTTGGTCTATAAAAAGATGACGGAACTCTTGGACGTAGAGTTTACAGGGAACTGACGCAAACTGATAGATATTTACATGCGACCAGCTGTTACCTTCGTTTACCACGTGCAGGAGTCCTATTGTCCTTGGTAAAAAGAGCATATGCTATCTCGGATGCTGAAACTTTACCTCAAGAGTTCCAACATCTCGAAAATGTGTTCAACCAAAATGGCGATACATAAAGGCAGAAACGACGGGCTTTTGAGTTTGCTCCACCACCTGAACCAGCTGAAGACACTCAGTTTTGTGGCTTTTCTTCCTACCATAATATGTAGGATTTTAAAGAAACATAAAATCATGTGTATTTTTCGTCCGCCGGCTAAGACTAGAGAATATCTTGGCACTGTTAAACATGATTTAAGGCTAAGGAAGCCTGGCGTTTATAAAATACCATGTGAGTGCGGCAAAACATACATTGGCCAGACACCGCCATACGCGATTGATGCAGCCTGATAAATCCGCGGTGGCAGAACACTGTCTTTCAGAGGGACACAGGATGTTATACGACGAGTCAGAAGTTGTTGCAAATACCTCACGTTACTGGATTTGTATATTGAAAGAACCCATTGAAATCAGAATAACAGATAACACAGTTTTTTTATATTATATATATTTTATCCTATGGGAGCAAACTAGGTTGGTCATCAGTCTCTGGTCTTACGAACTACTTAAACTAAGTTAAACAAACCTAAGGACAACACACCCATTCATGCCCGAGGGAAGATTCGAACCTCCGACGCGGGAAGCCGCGATTCGTAACGTGGCGCTCCAGACCGCTCGGCTACTCCCGCGCGGCGATAACACAGTTGACCGGGACAGTGGTTATGTGCTAAGTAAATCATGGACTCCTGTGTTGTCAGACCTGAAGAAACATCGGCATCTGCATCAAACGGCCACGAATGACAACCCTTAGTGATGAATCGTTTTCGACATTGCCCACCACTGGAGGCGCTGCAATTTCTCTCGCGCCAGGGGGCAGCAACTACGAGTAAACGCGCGCGCACTGTATTCAGCGCATGCGCTTTCGTACTTGCGTTACGTATATAGGGCTAGCCGTTCCACAGTTTCACTCATTCACGGCGAGAGCGGCTTAGCTTCCTCACCTGATGATGGAGGCCAGGTGGAGCGCGGAAATATTATGTACAGATGACAGAATGATCCTTCCGGAAACCCGTCAAGAATTGAATTGCTTAGTTGAGTTTAAGTTACTTAGATTTGCGTGATTTATCATGTAAATGAAGTGTAACGGATTTCTTTTAGCGCTCATATGGATGACTTCAAACTTGTAGTTCTTTAGGATCATATGCCAATCGCCTAGAAAATGGCCGTGATGTCCGCACGTTGCATTCACGCGGGAAATATTGTCAGTCAGCTTCGAACGTCCCCTCCCTGACCGCTCGTTACCATGCAACACATCACGGCCTTTCTATAACACTACCACCTGACACTTCTCAAAGCGAGACAGTTTTCCCCATTCATGAGCTGCACTTTCCTGTAGCTCTGAATGGGCGTTCGTCCATAGCTCATTGCTCCACAAAAAGCGAATCACATTTCGTTGTGATAACGCCGCGGACGTGTGAAGCAGAAATGTCACCTTTAATAAGCGACAGTAGCGCCGTGTGGCGGAGCTGCCGGCAGATAAGGCCGGCCAGAACCAAGAGAGGTGATATAAATATCAAATAATAATCAGGCTTGATTCCATTTTGGAATTGGTGCTCCACGACTGTATTTGATTTGTGGTAATTCTTACAGCAATCAGTCGTAAAAATATATTTTTTTATTTGTTTGCAAATCTAGATTTCGACCACTGTGTGTCATTATCAATGCTTAAAATCAATTAAAAATACTTAAAACATCTCGACCTCCATGTTGGAGGTTGCGTTTGTACTGACGCAGCTGTTACCCAAGCATTGATAATGACCACCCAGTGGTCGAAATCTAGATTTGCAAGCAAATAAAAATATATATTTTTACGACTGATTGCTGTAAGAATTACCACAAATCCAATAATAAATCAACGTCCAGAGACACATTTTATCTCTATATACATCAAAGATATTGAATTGAAGGATAGGCATTATATTAAAGCTTGTGTGGCGGCCGGAATTAGAATGCGTGACCACTTGTTTACTATGAAGCGCTCCACCGCAACATAACGGGTTCGGCGATTGCATGGACTGTATTAACCCTTTCAGATGCAAAATAAATAAAATCCATTTTAAACTTCTTGCTTGTTCGGTTCGTATATAAACCATACAGTATTATGGAAATTGTGATAAAAACGTTTTTCATGCAAAATTTCGGCAGTTACAGGGTGTTTTCAAATGAAACCACTGAACATTAAACGCGGTGGTTTTAAATGAAACCACCACCATTACTTTCCAGGATAGTGCACGAAACAGTTCCTTTGTGCTGTTAAACACAAGTTACAGGTGAGTAAATTGTTGATACTAATGTGACAACACATTTGTCCTGCCATTTTATACATGCAATACCATCAGAACGAACTGGCTTATCACTTTCTCCTCTTCGCAACTCTTTGTCCGGTTTCAGAGGAAGAAGTCCTTGCCGCGGCGGAGCGGCCGAGAGCATTGACGCGCTATGCTACGATGCGCGAGGTCTTTCCCCATTGGGGATTCGAATCCATCCTCGGGCATGGATGTTTGTATCGTCTTTAGTGTAAGGTGGTTAATAAGTAGTTTCTAAATTTAGGGACTGATGACCCCGCAGTTAAGTCCCATAAGGTTTACGAACATTTGATTGAACATTTGAAGAAGTCCTTTTCTGTGAATTCTAATAGTACCAAAGGCTCGGATTCCATCAAGTTTCAGTTTCTGCAAAAGTGGAAAACTAGTAAAAAATTATCAAAATATATGTGATATCCTCTGCTTTATAAGCCTTCACATATCTCAAGGAATTTCTTATAAAACACACGCCAGAACTTCCTCATCCTTTAATCTGCGAGAAAAGATTTCGTGAAACTGAAATAAAGAAAAGAATTATGACGAGCTTCTAATGCTACCACTTCAGTCACAGAGGTTTCGAACGAAAACACCTCAAAGTGCATAATCTCTGCACTTAACGGTGATTCTACTACTAGCATGTACATTCATTAAGCAACAATACTAAAATAGACCACAAGAAGGGCACTCAGGCGCCGGAAACAGGTCGTGAAAATAAATAATCACAAGCAACTGGTTGCTGCATTTTGTTGATTTATAGCCTGAAGAGTTGCTGAAATGCATAAAATACTTCAACTTAAAAAATATTGACGTAGTTGATATTTTCCTTGCGAGATGGCAGCACCATCTATCTAAAGAGCGGGTGGTTACGAATGTAGCAACTGTGCTCTCGCCACAAAATCAAAGTATCATGGGTGGCTTCAATTGAAACCACATCGTCTCAAGGGGTAAAAGCACGTCTCCATCCACAGCATGAGGCAGTACTGAAGTATGTGTTGTGGAGGGAGACGTGCTATGAGACATTCCGTGCAATCGCCCTACCTATTAGTTTGAGGAAGTCTACGATGAACAACAAAGTCGAAAACACGTCCGCAACGAATCGAACTATCTCCTCCCCAACACCCCCCCACCCCCCCACCCCCCAAAAAAGAAAAATAACCCTTGCCTAGCAATTTGGAAGTCCCGGGTTCGAATCCCGGCCGCGGCACAATTTTTAATTGAATGCCTCTCCTTCAGTTCAATACGAGTGGTACTGCAAAGCAATAACGTCCACAGGAAGACATTGTTCATTGAGTGTGGACGCTGGCACGCTGTCAGGCGTTCCGCACTGGGACACGTGAGTGAAGTGAGGTGCAACAGGTGAAGCGGTGAATTGCATCACTATGCCGCACCGGGACGAACCGCTCGTAAATGAGTCTGGCTGTGGGAGCGACCGGCGCGGCGGCAGGGCCGGGCCGGCGCCTGGACAGAGGCGAGGTAAGCCGAGACAATCCCAAGCCAGAAATAAGCGCCGCCGCCGCCGCTGCTGCTGCTTTTGTGATGCGGCTATATGCGGGCCTCGTGCGAAACCGAGCCGATGCCGGCCGCCGGCCGCCACAGCCCAAAGGCGCCCGCCCAGCGCCCCGCGCCCTGACCGCCGACACGCCGGCCCCCCTCTCCCCTTCCGGAGGGTTATTTGCGGACGCGCCGCTGACACGCGCTGACGTGCTGTCCGAGACGTACCGCCGCGCCGCGCGCATCAAACTCGCCGGCCCGCAGACGCCGAGTCCACAGAGCTCTGTAATACAACAGAGTAACATATACAGAGAAGCAGCCCCCCCTAAACCACTGTCCTACGCTCCCCTCGTAGTTCCGTAAGATGCTAGCAGGTGTCAGACGGTTCGCTGGCTAAGGGTGCCTCTCGCACGTCAGAGGGTAGCGTGGAGGGGAGGCTGAGGGGAGAGCTCGTGCCACCTGCCAAGAGGCCACGGCTGTGTCCGCCGTGCCGGCGTTTGAGGGGAGGTGGTGGTGGGGACAGCCGCTACCTGCCGCCTGTTCTGGCCAGTTTAAAGAGCTGCTTCTGACCGCAGCGCCATCGTGGGACATCTTACGGAACTGCTGGAAACCCTCCCTCCCCGCACCCCGGAGCGTAGGACCGGGCCCTTACAGAGGTTTCCCGTCTGTATGTAATACATTGCCGGCCATCCAAATGTTTGTACAGCTTATGGGACTTAACTGCGGGGTCATCAGTCCCTAAACCTACAAATTACTTATGAACTAGCTAATACTAAGGACGGCACAAATATCCATGCCCGAGGGGGCATTCGAAGCCCCAACAGCAGCGACCGTGCAGACTGTGACTGACACGCCGCGGACCTCTCGGCCACCGCCGCCCATCCAGACAGCACTGGAGAGATCTCAGCCAAATTTATTTGATAGATATCACATGACTGAAAACACGGACCAGAGTGAAGTAAGGAACATAATCTAATCAACACTGAATCTTACCACCATTAACAAATAGTACACTTGCTTGAGACAACATCGTCTCGTTGTACCAAAGGTATTAAACATAAGGAGAGGCATTGAATTAAAATTTTCACTGCGACCGGGATTCGAACCCGGGACCTTCTACTTACTAGGTAGGCACTTTAGATCACTTTTTTTTTTTTTTTTTTTTTTTTTTTTTGGCTCTATGGATAGTTCTTGTCCTTGCGGACGCTGATCGTGATTGTTCGTTTTGGTTCTACGTGTTCTATGGCTCAGCTTTTTTATTACAGAGAGCTTTCAGCCCTCTGACCGGGCGCACTGAGCCACGGCGCCCGGCATCACTTAGCTAACACAGCGTTGCAGGCAAAGCGACTACACGGACTGTCTTAAAGCACGTCTCCCTCCATTGTAGGAGAGCCCTGGCAATTTGATACGCATTCACAGGGAACATGAGGCCGTCAGTTTTTCAATAACGCTTCATTCTTTTATCAACTACTCAAAAAATCTTCCAAATTCATAGAAAAAATCGTAAGTTTGTTTTATGGGGAGGGGGGGGGGGGCGGCAGTGTCAACTGGCAGGTGTCAGCTGTGTGAGGGCACCTCAATACAGCTCTGGCTCTGAACACCCCCCCCCCCCCCTCCAGAGAAAAGATTTATCTACGTCCATGACCCCTAGAATTGCGGTGATGGAACACTTTCTATTATGTGTGTAGCATGAAGTTGTTCAATGAACCCTCTGCCAGGCACTACAGTGTGATTTACAAAGGAATTATGCGGATGTAGCTGTGGAGGTTGTATACAACAATGGTAGTAACGTATTAAACATAAGGATAGACATTAAATTAAAATTTGTGCTGTGGCCGTGATTCGAACCTGGGGCCTTCAACTTGCTAGGTAGGCGCTGTGGCTCCAATGCTGTGTTAGCCGAGTGGTCTAAAGCGCCTACCTAGCAAGTAGAAGCCCCCCCCCCCCCACCCTCCCAGTATCTACACCCCTGCTAGGGGTTCATGACCCTTTACATAAAAACAGAATACAGATATACAAAAACAACATTTCAGGTCTCTTGATCGCTCACGAAACAAAAAATTGACAAGTTGGTGGAGTTCATGTCGGGAGAACAAACTACTCATTCGAATCTTGTTATGTCATCATCACGAAGATACGGATTCACAACTGTGCACGACGAGTGCGAGAATTGTTGTCCATTAAGGTGAATCCCTACTGAAATGCTGCCGATATGATTGTTCCGTTTCGGTGGATGTCACCCGTGTACGGTACAGCCGTTTGACTGCCTTCTACCACCACCAGTGGGTTCGGCGGTCCCACATAATGGCATTCCAATACATCAGGGAACAACTAATTTGCTCCGATAACAGTACGGTGTGACTAAGACGTTCAGGCTCACCAGGCTGCCTCGTAAAACGTCTTCATCTGTCTGCTTGAAGGCAGATGTGAGTCTCACCTGTGGGTAGCACTTGATCCCAATTCTGAAGAGGCCATTCAGCGTGCTGTTGGGCCTATCTGTATCGAGCTGCATGCCTTTGGGGAGACAGAGGAGAAGAAATCATCAAAAGTTCCTTTATCTCTCTCTCTTTTTCTTTTTGCATTGGAAATTATTTTATCGTTCTAGTATCTCTGTACCTGTTCCACGTGCAAACAGCATCGCTTTGGTTCACTCTGACCTTGACCTTCTAGACATAAAGCAACCACAAGCAGTGCACTTCCTTCCCGGTGTCATGACGAACTGATCGGCCATCTTACCCAATCAGTTGCATTGGCACTGCTCACGCCTGGTTGTTTACATCTTTGTGTGGATTGAGTGACATCTATGGACATTCTACAGAACTGTATTCTTCAAGCAATACACTCATTCAGTGTCAGTGTTCAGGAGACAATGGAACAAGGGTGATGCAACACTTTTTTATAACTGTACTTATATGTCACTAGCTGCTAAACCAGGCATTGCCCGGATATATATGAATTTTTCCAGTCTTATTTTAGAAACGAAAACAAAAACTCTAACAATATTTCATCTTCATGTATTCATGAAAACACCTTAGAAATTATGAAACAGTAAAACAAAGAATATGCATAACGTACAAAATTTTAAGTGCAGCATGCAAAGAAAGAAAAAGAGTAATAAAATACAAATGATGTATAACATTAATTCATAACTTGACTATAAACAATATTTATTGATACTTGTGATGTGAAAGTTTTTGTGACTCATTGTTTACGACGTCATTTCTCCTGAACTATGTATCGTAGGTAGTTTTACCCCACAGCGATTGTTGCCTAATAGTAAGCAATATGTGTACCAAGTTTAGCTGAAATCGATCCATTATTTTAGAAGATGTGGAAAAATAGCGCATGATGTAGCAGTTATTCGGAAATTTCATTGTTTATTTCGTCATATGTGGCTCGGTAGCATAGTGGTAGAGTGCCAGACTATCTAAAGGTCGCGAGTTCAATTCCCACCACGTCCTAGGCTTTTATCTGCCACTTTACACTTCTTTCACCTCTGACAGTGTTACTGATGTCAACAATATCGAGTAACACCGTTAACTGTAGTTCTCCACATAACTGGTTGGGTAAGTCAGTTCGGTGGTCGGAGGAAGGCAACGGCATACCACCTCCAAACAGGACCATGCCTTGTAAAGCACTGTGGTGTTCAAACCAATCTTCGGATTGTTGACTGCTTTACCTTTTACCTTTATAATCTGACATATGACTTATGTAATCCGCATAAAACATTTAATCTTCCCACGTGGAAGACTTCGAACTTTTCATTATTTAGAGTTAATTACCAATTTTCGCACCATTCAGACAGCTTATCGAAAATCGTTCTGAAGATAGTTTTGATCTGCTGGTGCGTTTACTATGCGATAAACGACAGTATCCTATCCAAACAACTGAAGAAGACTTTCCAGATCTTCTCACAAATGGCGTATGTAGATAAGGAACAGCAGAGGACCAACAACGCTACCCCGGGGAACGCCAGATGTCACCTCTGTTTCACATTATGCCTGCCTGTCAATTACTGCGAACTGCGTCCTCTCTGACAGGAAATTTTCAATCAAATCACATATCTGAGAGAATACTCCACAAGCAGGAAATTCGATAGAAAACCATTTGTTGAGGTACCGTATCAAAAGACTTCTGGAAAAATAGAAATATGGAATCGATTTGAATCCCTTGCCGATAGGTCTCATCAATTCGTGTGAATAAAGAGCTATTTGTGTTTCACAAGAACGATACTTTCCGAATCCGTGTTGACTATGGATTAACAGATCTAGATCCTTCCATTCGAGCTAATCATAGCGTTTGAACTCAGTATACGTTCCAAAACGCGATAATAGGGTAGGTCTGTAATCAGTGGATTACTCCTATTGCCTTCTTGAATATCATTGTGTCCTGTGCAACTTTCCACTGTTTGGGTACAGATCCTTCGTTGAATGAGCGACTGTATATGAATCAAGTATGGAGCTATTGCATCAGCAAACTCTGCTAGGAACGTAATCGGTAAATAATCTGGAGCGGAATACTTAGTTTTGTTAAGCGATTTAAGTTGCTTCACTTCTCCGAGGATATCGACTTCTATGTTTCTCATATTAGCAACTGTTCTTAACTAGAACCTTTGTTATATGTCTCAGGACTGAATCAAAGAGGCTCTAGATGTGTTGCTGGGGTATGGTAGTCCATCCGTTTTCCACGTGTCCCAAATTTAGTGTGTGTCATTCCGCAATCATCTGAATTGGAACGACATTGTTTTTATTGACGAATCCTGATTCTGCCTGTATAACCACGATGCTCGGTTTATAATATGGATACATCGTGGTGACGGACCGTTAAACTGTTGTCTTATGCATGTGTCCATACTGATCTAGCACATGGTATCATGTTTAGGAGTGATACTGTAGTCCACTCTAGCACCCCATAGTACACACCGCCTTACAATAACCATCCAGTGATGCATGTGTGCAGTATTGGAACCTTGTCCTCAAACTGTAAGACGTATCCATGGGCAGATGTAGACTTTCACCATATTTTATTGGTTATGAACTGCCGACTGAAACTGAAGAAAGGTAAGAAAATAAGGAAATGGGAACGGATAAACAGAAGGAACTTGAGGTAGTTCAGAGTTTCAGAAAGAACTTTAGGGAACAATTGGCAGGATAAGGGGAAAATAGCACAATAGAAACAGAATGGGTAGCTTTGAGAGATGAAATAGTGAAGGCAGCAGAGGACCAGGTAGGTAGAAAGACAAGGTCTAGAAAAAAATCATGAAATACTGAATTTAATTGACGAAAGGAGAATATAGAAAAGTGCAGTAAATGAAACAGGCAAAATGGAGTACAGGCGACCAAAATGAGATTGACAGGAAGTGCAAAATGGCTAGACACGAGTGGCTAGAGGGCAAATGCAAATCTGCAGAAGAATGTGTACCTAGGGGAAAGATAGATACCGCTCACAGGAAAATAAAACAGATATTTGAAGACTGCAAAATCAGCTGTACGGATATCAAGAGCTCAAATGGAAAATCATTTCTGAGCAAAGAGGAGAAAGCTAAAAGGTGGAAAGAATATGTAGAGGGGCTCTACAAAGGCAACGAATTTCGATACAATATTTCAGAAAGGGAAGAGAAAGTAAATGAAGATGAGGTAGGAGATTCTCAACTGAGATAAGAATTTGACAGAGCCCTAAAAGAGCTAATTCAAACAAGGACCCTGGAGTAGACGACATTCCCGCAGAGCTACTGATGTCTCTGGGAGAGGCAGCCATGACAAAAATGTTTCACCTGGTGTGTAAGATGTACGAGACAGCCGAAGTACCTTCAGAATTCAAGAAAAATGTAATGATCCTATTGCAAAGAAAGCAGGTGCAGACAGGTGTAAGAAATTACAGAACCATCAGCTTAATAAGCCATGCTTGCAAAATTTCAACACGAATTATCTACAGAGAAATGCAAAAGCTGATAGAAGCCGACCTCGGAGAAGATCAGTTTGCATTTAGAATAAATTTAGGAACACGTGACGCAACATTCACCTTTTGACGTATCTTAGAAGATAAGCTCAGAAAAGGCATACCTACGTTTCTAAGTTTTGTAGATTTGGAGAAAGCTTTTGACGATGTTGGTTGGTATTCGTTCTTTCAAATTCTGAAATCAGCAGGAGTAAGATATTCAGAACGAAATGTTATTTGCAACTTGTACAAAAACCCGACAGCAATTATTGGAGCTGATGGGCATGAAACGGACGCAGTGATTGGGAATGGAGTAAGAGAGGGTTGTATCCTTTCCCCAGTGTTGTTCAAGCGGCATTGAGCAAGCTGTGAAGGAATGCAAGGAGAAATTTGGAGAAGCAATTAAAGTGCAGGGAGAAGAAATAAAATCTTTGCTTTCTGGTGATATAATAATTTTGTTGGAGGCAGCAAAGGACCTGGAAGATGAATTAAACAGAATTGACAATGTCTTGAAAGGATAGTATAAGATGAACAAAACGAGAGTAAAACGAGGGTAATGGAATGTAGCGTCAGAAAATCAGGTGATGCTGAAGAAAACATTAGGTGATGAAATAATAAGGGTGGTGCATGAGTTCTGTTATTTGGGCAGTAAAATAACATACGATGGTCGTAGTACAGAGGAAATAAAATTCAGAAAGGCAATGTGAAGAGAATCGTTTCTGAAAAAGAGAAATTTGTTAACAATGAATGTTAATTTAAATGTTAGTAAATCTTTTCTGAGGGCATTTGTGTGGAGTGTTGCTGTGTGCGGTAGTGAAACATGGTCGGTAACTAGCACAGATAAGAAGATGGTAGAAGCTTTCAAATGTTGTGCTACACAACAATGCTGAAGATTAGGTGGATACATCGCGTAACTAATGAGGAGGTACTGAACAGAATTAGGGAGAAAAGGAATTCCTGGCATAACTTGACTAAACGAAGCGCTCGATTGGTTGGACACATTCATAGGCATTAAGGAATTGTGAATGTAGCATTTGAGGGAAGTGTGCGGGGTAAAAATCGCAGAGGGAGACTAATGTCGTAGGATAGACGAATCAGAGACTGCGTTTTATTGGCAGAACATTTGAAAGATGCAACAGAACTACTAAAGAGACCGCATACACTACGCTTGTCCGTCCTTTTTGGAGTATTGCTGCCCAGTGTGGGATCCTTATCAAGTGGGTTTGACGGAAGCCATCGAAAGAATCCAAAGAAGGGCAGCCCGTTTTGTATTGTCACGATACAGGGGAGGCAGCGTCACGGAAATGATACAGGATCTGGAATGGAAATCATTACAACAACGGCGTTTATCGCTACGACGTGGTGTACTTACGAAACTCTAATCTCCAACATTCTCCTCCGAATGCGAAAATATATTGTTGACTCCCTCCTACATAGCTACTCTAGTGCGGGAAGTTCATTCAGATCAGTATTCAACATTTGAATAAAACATTTCTGGATATTAGGTCGCGTCATTTTTCAAACACTTAGCAAAGGAACTGCCGACAGTTGGATGCTAAGAATGTTGCCCCTATATAGATCCAACAGTTAACCGCGCTGAAGAGGACCACTGTACAGTGGTCAAAACGTTGGCAATTTCTTTGCTCGCGGTGAAGTGACCGAGCGTTCTAGTGCGCCTTGTTGCGGAGCGCGCGGTTGCTTGCCGTCGGAGGTTCGAGTCCTCTCTAGGGAATGATTGTCTGTGTTGTCCTTAACATAAGTTACTTTAAGTAGTTTGTAAGCCTAGGTACTGATGACCAACATATTTAAGTCCCTTATATTTACAAACATTTGATTTGAACAATTCCTTTGCTAAGTGTTTTGAAATGACGCAGCCTAATACCCAGAAATGTTGTATTCAAAATGACACCGGCCACGGAAGCCTACGAACTTAATCAATATTCATAATACCTGTCGCCGTTTCCTCTTTTAAAACTAGAACACAGGTAAGAAAGGTCAGAAGCAACTTCATGAATATAGCTAGGGGGGAGCAGGTTAAACGTCCTGTAACTCCCATCTTCATTATACCGTTATCTACGCCCCTGGAAGTATGATGGCTGTGTTTGTTAAGTGTGTCTGTTAAGTGTAGGTGACTGTTATGGTATGAGTGAAGTGTAATGATCGGTTTGAGGATGATTATAGAGATTGTAGAGAGTGGTCAGCCTACTACTCTCAAAGAGCAGCTATCCGACGGACGAATCACCGTTGACAGTGTCCCATGTCCTAATTTAGTGAGCCATTGCGGAGTGATATTAAATTTTATCCAGGACATTGACGCAAAGAGTGGTGACCAGAAATGTAAAGCTACCACCTCTCCTGTCCCTCTGTTGTAAAGGCAACGTGAACGTTTTTAACAGTTCGCAGTGTACCCAGATCATCAACCCATCCAAGTACTGGTCACGCCCGACGGCATTGTTACCTACAAAAATAAAAACACGTTATAGAAAGTCACTGGGACTAGCTTCAGACACATTGTTTTAGTATTTTGTTCTTTAATTAACCGATACATTTAGGGCTGTTATATTAAATGCTAAAGGTAATTATTCTCTGTGATGAAAATGTTTTCGACGATTTATGACGATTCAAAACTCAGTTTGTTACTCCCCACCTCATTCACTTCCCACCAGAAAGAAAACAGTGAGCAAGAAATACGAAACGACCAAAACAATCTTCCAAACTGAAAAGTAACTTTACGGTCACCCAGGGAACTTGTCTTCAAATCTACAAAGGTATGGGATATCATTTAGAAACATGTGGGCTCCGTTTGTCAGTTTCTTTCACTTTGGTTGGACTATGGTCGACATTTAGTGGAGTTCGTGCCACGACGTACACCTCCATCATCAGGGTGCAAGGGCCACTGCAACATACAAGCCGGCCGCGGTGGCCGAGGAGACTGAGGCGCTTCAGTCACGGTCTGCACGGTCACTACGGTCGGGGGTTCGAATCCCCCCTCGGGCATGGATATTTGTGCCGTCCTAGTTCGTAAGTAGTTCATAAGTAGTTTGTAAGTTTAGGGACTGATGACCCCGTAGTTAAGTCCCATAAGCTTTACAAACATTTGAACATTAGCAACATACAAGGTAAGTGAATTAGATAATTCAACTACTATTAAACGATTTATTTAACCTGCCAAGACTAGGGCCTTCAGGCCCTCTTTTGCACCTAACCACGTGTTCTACACATTTTACATTTCCAATATCACAGCAGTTATACTAAATCTAGAAAAATTAGAAGTTTCAACTTGTACAGGTAGCAAAAAGATATACATACAGTTTATATTCGTATTTGATAAATAACATACAAACACGTCAGGTATACAAATCGGTAGGGTTTTAATAATGGCTACTAGCAATAGTGGCCACAGAAAATGGGCAGAAGAGAAACAGAAAAGTGAGTGTAAAATGCACAAATGAATAAATAAAACGGAACAGCAGCTGGCGTGATTTAGAGTGAAAGAAGGAAGCTGGCGTGATTTAGGGAGGAAGGCAAAGCAAGGAGAGAATAGCACTGGTTTTACTATTAGACAGAGAGCAAGTGATTTCATATGGGTGTTTTGGGAAAATTTATAAGGAGGAGGCAGAAGGAAGTGTTTCAACTTATCCTGAAATGTAGCAGACGACTTAATTGTGCGAAGACAACAGGGCAGCTTGTTCCAAAGGTCAACAGCAGTGACAGCGAAGGTATTTGCGAATGTTTTCGTTTTATGAACGGACACAGCTATGATACGAGAGAGAAGTGGGATTTTGTGTTATTGATCGATGTTGCAATGGTACTAAAGATGTTTAAATTGTGATGCGAGGTACTGAGATGCTTGCTCACTAAGAAGTCGATGGAGAAAGTACAGCGTCTGGTAGACCAATAGTTTGTCTGTTCATAACCACTCTACTGGGTGTATGTAGCACTAATATGGTCATATCCACTAATTTTTGCATAGGTAGCATACAGATGCATTCAAGGTCAATTGTAACATTCTTGTATTTTCGCTACTTGTTTCATGCTGAATCATGTCACAATAGTGAAGGTTTGGTAGAATGATTGACTGCACCAGTTTACATTTTAAAGCCTGTGGCAATAGGTTACGAAAGATTTTAAGGGCACAGAGGCAAGCGGAGTCTTCGTGTATATGGTGATGGGGTTGTCTTCCCAATTTAAATGTTCGTCGATAATCGCACCCAAATTCTTAATTGTTTCTGATGTGGTACTGGGATACCGTCAAGTTGTATGGGAGGTAAGCGGTCACATAACTAGGACCTTATTAATTTCTGATGGATGACGTAGATTACGTGGGACTTTCTACATTTAATTTTAGTCCCAGGATTTATCGCCCAGTTACCACTAAATAAAGATCATCATTCAGATGGGTAATCGCAGTATTTATATCTTCAGGTCTGATACTTTGGTAGAGCGGGAATAGAAGTGATATTTACAGAAAGTCAAAACCGATGAAATATACAAGGAGAACAAAAGTGGAACTAAACCTGATTACTGTGGCGCTCCAGAAAGAACATTTCGTCCAGGAGGAGTTTTCATTCCCACAGACAACATTTTGCGATCTGTTTTTAAGTAGCTTACAAACCACTTGAGTTTACTATTTGAGAACTTTAGTTGTTGCTGTTTATCTAGCAGTATGTCAAAACTGACAGTATCAAACGCTTTGTGGTTGCTGATGATCGTGCGGTAATTTTGGCCTTTCACACTCTACTGGGGTAGTGTTCGGCCTGTCTGGTGCAAGTGGTTTTAGCTGACTTCTCTTCGGCGACTTGCGTCTCAATGATGACGAAGACGTCACAACACCCTGTCTCAGAGCGGAGAAAACCTCTAAGCGAACCGGGAATCGAACCCGGTGTGGCACCCCACCACGCTGTCCACTAGACTACGGAAGCTCTGAAATCTCGTGGTGTCAATATAATATGTTCCTGGTTTTTCATTGTTAATTTCAGCTCATCAGTTACCTTGATTAGTGCAGTGTTTGTGCTATGCTGTTTACGAAAGCCAGACTAATACTTGTCTAATAAGATGAATTTCCATAAGTGGTCCATAATTTGGTCATGAACAATGTATTCAAGGGCTTTGGAAAAAGCAGTCAATATGCTGACTGGGTGAAAATCAGAAGTGATTTCGGGTTTTCTCTTTTATCGATAGGTCGGGCTATGCTTCTTTCAAAGAGGTAGGACAAGCTGCATTCACGAGAGAGAAATTAAATATATATCTTATGAGAGGTATCTGCGACATTCTTAATCGTGGTTACGAATACCGTTGATGCCTATCACGTCAGAAGAGATTCGCTTTGTTTCTTTTTGTATTTATTGTCGCGTATTTTAGGTGGAATTTGTCATCGTTAGTTATGTAGCTAGAGGATTCTTCAGGGCTATTATTTATTGTCTGGCAGTTGACTGGCACAGAGAAAACTTCATTCATTTCGTCATCTGCAACTTCGATGCAGAGCCGTTATCGACGCAGCAATGGGTCCTGTGTTGGCTACCAAATGCGTGCAGTGTTCAATTTTTGTGTGGCTGCTGCAAGATTTTTTGCAACCGCCTCCGTCTCCGCGTCAGCAGGGGTAGAATATACCTCGGCTTTCGTATAGCTTCAGAAAAAGAAGTCTGATGGCATGAGGTCTACACCGTAAACACAAAGCGTTTTCTGTTACCTTTTGTTTTCCAACGCAGTGTCAAAGACCCTCATATCACAACATGCGACGTATCACAAACTAACATTTGGTATAAGAGCGTTAGGAGAAACCACATTTATCTACTCCACTGCTATATAAACAGCGCATGTTCAGTAGTCACAAAGTAAGGGTTTTCGACATGAAATGTAATTGTTTATGTTTCCTGTATCTTCACTGTTAGTTTGGGCACTGAATTTCTGAATACCTCATATATTCGATAAATCATCCATTACAACGACTAAAAGTACCTCCAGTTCAATCTACAAAAACACTCTGAGATTATGAATAATAAGTGATGCTACTACTTTCAACGTCACAGTTTGAATTTTAGTGGTCGATGCTGTGAGTGTCCTCTAAACCTACTAGTATTCCTACACAATTGGAAGACATAGTCAGTTTTATTTAACGTCCGTGTACTGCAGATGATGAACTCGAAGATCCCCTTCTTTCTTTCTTTCTCTCTCTCTCTCTTTGTATGTCTCTCTTTCTTCGTCATCACAGTTACATAAACACGGCTTTACAATAACTCAGCAATCAAAGGATTTTGCACTAACAGTGTTGCCGTCCTTTTTATTGTACTACAAGTTTGTGGTGAAATGACGTCATATCGCGAGTTAGTAACGCCACAGTTGGCAGCGATCACGATGCTTTCGCTCTCATTGTATATTCCTCGTCGTTACCGTGGACCTAACCATTGTCAGAGTACAAGGTGAGCCTGGAATGGTGCACATACATTTCGAGGGTAGTCTGCAAGTGTACGCTAGCTTTGTGCTAAGGCTGCAGGTACACTTTCAGTGCGCACAGCACGTAATTTATAAACTACCGTTAAGCTTGTGTACATTAATGATCTCTCATCAGTTACACTACCAGAAGCAGAGTTCGTTTTGTTTGCAGATGATACAAGTATTGCAATAAAGAGTACGTCAAGTATAGTGATAGAAAAGTCTGCTAATGATATTTTCATGAACATTAATAAATGGTTTAAAGCCAACTCACTGTCATTAAACTTTGAAAAGACGCACTACATGCAGTTCAGAACATGTAAGAGATTTCCTGACAGCATATGCATTAAGTATGAAGAAGAGCAGATAGAAGAGGTTGACAGTATTAAATTCCTGGGATTACAGCTTGATAATAAATTTAGTTGGGAGGAGCACACCACAGAACTGCAGAAACGACTCAACAAATCTGTATTTTCAATACGAGTGTTATCAGACATAGGAGACATAAAAATAACAAAGCTTGCATACTTTGCTTACTTTCATTCCTTAATGTCATATGGTATAATATTTTGGGGTAACTCTTCAAGTCAGTCAAAAGTCTTCAGAGTCCAAAAACGTGTAATACGTATTATTTGTGGAGTAAATTCACGGACGTCTTGTAGAAGCCTCTTCAAAGAACTGGGTATATTAACTACTGCCTCTCAGTATATTTATTCCTTAATGAAATTTGTCATAAATAATATATCCTTTTTCCCAACAAACAGCTCAGTTCATACATACAATACTAGAAATAAAAATTATCTACACAAGGATTTAAAAGCACTTACTTTAGTTCAAAAAGGGGTCCACTACTCAGGAACACACATTTTCAATAATTTACCATCAAGTAAAAAAAAGTTAGCTACAAATAAAGATCAGTTTAAGAGGAACCTAAAAGACTTTCTAGTGGCCAACTCCTTCTACTCCATTAGTGAATTTCTAAATTGTACCAAATGATGCGTGCACTCATACTATATTAGTGTTATTATATCATCAGCAAAAAAAAAAAAAAAAAAAAAAAAAAAAAAAAAAAAAATAGAAAACTTAAAAATTTGTGTATCTGTATTTATATTATAAGTGTATGTATTTGTATTTATATTATTAGTATTATCTGTTATTCAACTTGTAAATTTTGTTTCTTGACATGTTCCACATCCACGAGGATCCCCTCAATATGGATCTACGGAACAAATAAATAATCTAATCTAATCAAAAGCACGGCTAATCTGAGAGTATTATAAACACGCTGTTTGAGGTTAGTCCATAACCAGAATCACGACTCTGAGATTAATCAAGAAACATATTGAATGTCTGACAAAGAATATATTCCCATTTAGATATCTCAACTATCTTACGAAAACGTCCAGTCTTTAATGTAGCAATAATGACTAATTAATTTTTATTCTAGATAAATACTGTCACATATTGATGTGCAATGCGCAAATTCTTGAACACCTATTCAAGAACAAAGAAGTATAGGGTAGTGCATTTTTTTTATTTTTATTTTTTTTTTTTTTTTTTTTTGTGTTCCGTCTAGTGTCAATTTAGAAGCATACTTACCTTTTCATTACACAGAATCTCATTTAATGAAAACGTCTGACACTACTGCTGGCGAACGTCCGTGTACTGCAGATGATGAACTCGAAGATCCCCTTCTTTCTTTCTTTCTTTCTTTCTTTCTCTCTCTCTCTCTCTCTCTCTGTCTGTCTCTCTGTCTCTCTTTCCTCGTCATCACAGTTACATAAACACGGCTTTACAATAACTCAGCAATCAAAGGATTTTGCACTAACAGTTAAAGTTAAGGTAAAACACACTTCGCAAAGTATACTAGGTAACAAGTGTAAAGGATACCTTTTCAAGGTAGGTGACTGAATAATTAGGGAACTTCCTAGATGGCAATGTAGAATATTTTTATCGTGCTCCATGGAATGGTGCAACGCCAGATCATTCCTTGTAAGGAACTGTAGAGCTGTATGAGAATTTTTAGATCACTATCATCCTGTTCTGTCAATCACCATATGTTACAAAACTACGCGGCTTTACCAATAAAGAGCAAATTCGAGAATTAAGATGGTGCGTAATTTTTATTTTCGAAAGGGTATATCCTATCATAATATTCCGTATAAATCTCCTGAACAATTCGTCCTCGAATGTCGAATAGCCGTGACTCAAAAGTCGGTGTTTACACACAGGTCTTTCCGTCATAACAGCAGTATTTTCTACCTCTATCAGAGGTATCTTCCCGCAGTTATCACCAAAGATACAATTTCTCTCTTAATCAGCAAAGGCTAAACTGCGGTGGAAAGGAGTAGCTGATTTTCTTGTCCATCCCGGAGAGGTCCCTTTTCGGGTAATACCCATCGCTTAAGCGTCGATGCTAGACAATGGACAGCGTATGCAAAGATGACGGTCGGTATGGAGAATGAAAGTGAGTTGAAAGAGGCCTATCTGCAAATACAAAATTCAATAATAGTGTACCAAATGTTCAAATGTTTGTAAATCTAAGGGACTTAGCTACGTTGGTCATTAGTCCCTAGGCTTGCAAGCTACTTACAATAACTTTTAAAGTTACTTATGCTAAGGACAACACAAACACCCATGCCCGAGGACTCGAACCCCCGACGGTGAACGACCACGCACACCACAGCCGGGAGCCTTAGTACGCACGGTCATTTTGCCGCGGCCTAATAGTGCATCCTATTGACAGATAGCAAATACAAATATTCTAATGAACTCAGAAAAATTAGGAGCATCCCATGAACCAACAAAATTTTAAATATCTTAAAAAATACAAAAGTTAATTTTCATAATATCTGAATGTAGCAAACTAAAAGTACCACTTTTGAATGAGTCATGCCATTTCAAGAGAGTGTGTCATAGATGATAACTTATTATCACAAGCTATCATACTGAAAGTAACACATTTTTACCTCTTTATTTATGGACTTATTACACTTGTTATAAAAATGTGTTATGAAATACAGTCACATCATTGTATCCTGCACAGCAACTCAGCAATTGCAAGCAGCATGATATGCGCCTCTTATCCTCATGTTCATATATCTATTTAATGAAAAACTGTTTATTTTACGAGGGAATTAACGTAAATAATATATCGTATGAGAGGTCAGGCTGCCTTATTCATTTATTTATTTCTCACATTATTTTACTGCTGATAAATAATCTCAATGTTTATAACTTTTCTATGTAATACTGTAAAATGTTAAGTTAGTGTGAAAGTGGTCTCAAAGTGAAGTCAAAATAAACCTTTGCTATTAAGAACTCTGCTACTTTTGGAGGGTTTGGCGGTCTACAAATGAGAGCGTGGCTAGGGCACAAGACTACGGTAGTCAAATAAAATACTTGGACGATGCGGGTGCAGAGCTCAGTGGCAGCTGAAAGGAGACTTAAGTTTTCGTCTTGGAAGAAAGAAGACCTGCCTGGTTACCTGAAGTGGTTCTTTCGAGTGAGGGCTTATGTGTGCCAATTTAAGAACTTTAACTTACTCCTATTTCACTTCAGAATTTTATTGAACAGCGTATGTGATTCAACATGAGAATTTACGAGTGTTAATAAGACCTGACTGATCTACTTTGAATGAGATTATTTCGCGTTATGTGATCGCGAAATTGACTTAGTATATGAGCATCGTCGGCGATTACTTAGTTGGGGATTTTGCTACTACTCTCGTAACACAGTAAAATCATCTGTTCTGATAATTTTAAAAGCTTTATTTCTAATTTATTGCGTCGAATAGATAAATCTTGTGTTTGAATAAGCATTATTCAACAGAGTTACCTGCAGTTGCTTACACCAGTTTCAAACAGAATAAAACCTTTTTTATTAATTAATCATTATCTGTATTTTATATGTAATTTTTATTTCACAATTTTTAGCCTACGCACAGAGTGTCTGATTGCGGGATCAAAGGTACAAGGTACCATTTGCAGCTATTGTAGTTGCTGAGCATGAAAGCAGACATGTACGGCTCGGCCCTTAGACTACATTCAGCTATATTTATTTACTAAGCCGTGGAGAGACCAATACATGTAGATGGTGCTTGAGCGATAAAGCTTGGAGTCGTCACACGAGAAGGCACATAAAGGCATGGGAAACACAAATGATCTGTGTAACACATCATCTCTCAGACTACCAAAGAAGCTAACTCGATGGTGTGCGGTTAGCGGGAGCATGTGTGACGGAAACGGACACTGTTATTAAGATTGAAAGACCACTGTTAATTTTAAAATTAAGTCTACCTGAGGGGAGCTAGTTAGAAGCTTACTTTAAACGTATAACTCTGGCCGTAAAGCCAGCTAAAGGATTCTCGTGAACTACTAACTACTTCCTGTAACAGAATCTTGTTCCCTGGCCCAGAATCTTAGAACTGACTCAAAATTTACTTTAGCAGCAGGAAGACAAAGAGACAGTGGCCAACACACATCGTAGATAATTGATATACAAACCACCCCGAACTAAACCATTTCATGAAGATGGCTGCGAAAACATTTATGGCGCAACGGAATTAAAAATATGATAATATGCGTCTGAATTTGTTCTCAGCACTATGAAACACAACATTAAATAAAAAGGGAGGGTATTCATTAACTGATATACATAAGAAGAACAATATTTCACTTATAATAACCTATTTATTCAGTTCAAACATGAGCAAATGGGGGAACCAATTTTGTTAAACAATAAAAATGCATCTCATTGACGGCTAACGTAAAGTAATCTGAACTGAACACCGTCGGTGGAGGGATTTACAATTAACAAGCATTCATCCACTCACACGCGCGAAGCAAAGCGAAACTCACCCAACTCAGCGTTTTGATACGAAGCAGAAGCAGGCGCCGCTATCGTAGGCGAAATTCAGCGAACCAGGATGTACCACACAACACAAGAAAAAATAAACTTCGTAGGTCGCTCTGGTCTGTCTTTCTTTACTTGAGATGGTACGCGATAATAGCGAGATTAATTTCCATTCAAATCGAACCGTGAGCATGCGGATTTATTGAGACACACAGCACGTGTCTGCTACCTTACGTATTCGCACCCCACTGAAGGCGAAGTGCTTAAATATTGTATTCATTTCAACAAAAACCAACGGAATCACAGATTACGAAGCAAGAATACATAACAGGAAAGGTACTGGTGTGTGAGCAGTGGCGACAACTCAAGTGACTAGATATAAGCCCTTGAAGTCGGAGTTCGGAGCCACGTGGTTCCGAAAACCAGTAAAAATATAAAAATTCAATTTCTGAAAATAAAGAAAAATAGCTACGGAATGCAACCTTAGAAATGCATAGGATATCATAAGGAAGCTAAAGAAATACAGTTAGACGCGATTGGGAAGGTTTTACACGGATCGACGAAGTCTACAAAAGTCAGAAAAGTGGAATAAATTCAGAGTCGGATTAAATCAACTAAGAAATACGGCATGCAGCCCCTTAAAATACGTAGTATTTCATATGCAAGCTAATAAAGGGGTTGTACAAGGCTAGAAGAGAATTTACTGACGGAGTCCGAATGCAAAGTACAAGTTTGGAAACAAACCAGCAATTTAAAATAGACGGATAGGAGATCACGATATAATAAGGAAAATCAGAAAGATACATACATGATTTCTTGCCTGAAGGGCCTAGAAACAGACACAGGGGTAGCTGAAGGCTTTGTTCTAAGAACATACTACTTGGAGTACATATCACTCGCAGAAGGAGAAAACGGATAAGAATATTTCACATGCACTACACAGAATAAAAATATTCCTGCATATTAGTCACATTCCACAAAGCTAGAAAGAAATTTAACAGAGTTCATACACCGCCAGCTAGTCTCATACAGGTTATCAAACCGAATTATTTGCATATTCACCGCATTTACCTATGCAAAATCACCGAAATGAAATTGAATACATTTCCGTAAATGATCAGAGAAACTTATCCCGAAAAATGAACCTAAGATCTGAAGTCTAACAAACCAGACAACGAATCGCTACCATCTCAGGGGTGGAAAGAAAATCATAATGTCTGACCAGCTTGAAGCGCAGCCACCAAATGTCCAAATCGGCCCTCCAGTCCCCGCCAGCGGCCAGAGGTCAGCAAAACCCACAAAAAACGAGGTGGTGGGGAGAGCTTAAACGCGTGTATCTTGCCGAAGCTCACTAACTGGGCATTGCCAACCCAACTTGAAACCAAGAGGTGGAGGAACATCTTTGATAGCATCAAAATCAGCGGTTGGTAATGACTACCTATCGACATGAAGCCAGACATGCAAAGTGCGTAGCTAACAACCGACGACGAAAATTCTCATACATACACTCAGACTGCCATGCTAGAAGATACTCGTACATGCACATACAGACTAAACCAAGTACACATTCTCACAGGGACAGTGGCGTCACAGAGAAACCGTTTGCCGGCCACGGTGGCCGAGGGGACTGAGGCGCTCCAGTCACAGTGTGCACGGCCACTACGGTCGGAGGTTCGAATCCCCCTTCGGACATAGATATTTGTGCCGTCCTTAGTCTTAGCTAGTTCATAAGTAGTTTGTAAGCTTAGGGACTGATGACCCTGTAGTTAAGACCCATAAGTTCTACAAACATTTGAACATTTTTGAGAAACCGTTCATATTGCTACGTTCATAGATGCAATGATAAATTATTAGTATAATAAAATCCCATCAATATTAACACAGTATTACAGAAACTAACATTTAAAAATATGAAATGAAATGTTACTCCTCATGCCTCCAAACGAAAGGGGTTCTCGTTTAACAAATAAATAAATAAAGCCTGTCTAGTGAACTTAGATAATTTACAAAGTTAAAAACCTAGGGAAGACGTCAGACCCATAAGTTCTACAAACATTTGAACATTTTTGAGAAACCGTTCATATTGCCACGTTCATAGATGCAATGATAAATTATTAGTATAATAAAATCCCAGCAATATTAACACAGTATTACAGAAAGTAACATTTAAAAACATGAAATGAAATGTTACTCCTCATGCCTCCAAACGAAAGGGGTTCTCGTTTAACAAATAAATAAATAAAGCCTGTCTAGTGAACTTAGATAATTTACAAAGTTAAAAACCTAGGGAAGACGTCAGACAGACGTCTTTCAAGGTTTCGCTGGCTAGAGTATCCACGGAAAAGACAGCGTGCACAAAACAAGGTAAAATATCACTGGCGAAGGGGAATAGTGGGCGAAACCCGCAGTTACCTGTCAACGGTTGACGAGCATTAAGAACACCCGTAGCCAGAGAACACAAACTACCACGGCAAAGGCGACCTCAAAACTCAACACTCTCTTGAGTAATACTGTTTAGATGAGAACAGTATGACGGAAGTTTATTAACAGAAGGCAACACTAAACTACGACGGAAATGCGCCGCGATCATAAAACCTGGACACTTCATGACTGGAAATATGTGGTACGGTTTGATGAAACATAGTTTATATTGATTCCTACAAACAATGCATCGAAAACCCCAATAGAACCTTATGCTGCGGCATGCCTTCTTGCTACAGTCAAACCTGGGACGTCTATACCGTGCTGTTCAACAGCATCAGAAAATTATCAAACATATCCTCTGTACAAGAAAACTGCCAAGTCTAAACATAACTGAACCGTTATGTCTAGTCTTAGAGCTGCGTGTAGGTACAAAATTTATAGTTCTAATATCGCTGAAATAATTGTGGATTTTTTGGTACAACAGTACTCTTCTGTTGGAATGTGTAAAGACTCGTTACGACTCTGTTCGTCAAAGAGTTGCAGGTTTTCTCAAGCCAAACTCCTTAATATTGAATGCAAACGGTGTCTGCGTTAGGTATTCACCAAGGAGGTGAAAAAGTGAAGCCTGCCTCCGTCATATTGCTAAGTTTTGGAAAAGTGTTCGTATTTTAGAGCTAATGTTTAATGTCACTTAAAACAGGAATAAAACGTCTGACGGTTTTGCTGTGACGTACAACGTGTTAAAAGAGTGCAAATTAGCCATTAAAAATCAAGTTTTCAAATCTATTATGATGATAATTTATTGCTATTTATTAAAGAAAGTATATTGTTTGAAAGTCCATACTTCGCAGTGACTGTCAGTTCAATGCATTAACAGTAAGAGGGTCGACTTAGTGCATAGTTTTAACGGAGAAATAGCATTCCACCCCCATGAACCACAGACATTGCCGAGGTGGGGTGGCTTGCGTGCCTCAACGATGCAGATAGCCGTACCGTAGGTGCAACCACAGCGGAGGGGTATCTGTGGAGAGGCCAGACAAACGTGTGGTTCCTGAAGAGGGGCAGCAGCCTTTTCAGTAGTTACAAGGGCAACAGTCTGGATGATTGACTGAGCTGGCCTTGTAGCATCAGCTAATGTGGCTTTGCCACACAGTTACTGCGAACGGCTGAAAGCAAGGGGAAACTACAGCCGTTACTTTTCCCGAGGACATGCAGCTCTACTGTATGGAAATATGATGATGGCATCCTCTCGAGTAAAATATTCCGGAGGTAAAATAGTCCCCCATTCGGATCTCCGGGCGGGGACTACTCAGGAGGATGTTGTCATCAGGAAAGACAATACTGGCATTCTACGGATCGGAGCGTGGAATGTTAGATCCCTTAATCGAGTAGGAAAATTAGAAAATTTAAAACGGGAAATGGATAGGTTGAAGTTAGATATAGTGGGGATTAGTGAAGTTCGGTGGCAGGATGAACAGGATTTCTGGTCAGGTGAGTACAGGATTATAAATACAAAATCAGTTGGGGGTATCACAGGAGTAGGACTGATAATGAATAAGAAAATAGGAATGCGGGTAAACTACTATGAGCAGCACAGTGATCGCATTGTCATTGTAAAGATAGATACGAAGCCAACACCGACAACAGTAGTACAGGTTTATATGCCAACTAGCTCTGCCGATGATGAGGAGATTGAAGAAATATATGAGGAGCTAAAGGAAATAATTCAGACAGTTAAGGGAGAGGAAAACTTAATTGTGATGGGAGACTGGAATTCGGTAGTAGGAAATGGAAGAGAAGGAAAAATAGTAGGTGAATATGGACTGGGCAGGAGGAATGAAAGAGGGAGTCGCCTGGTAGAATTTTGCACGGAACATGATTTAATAGTAACAAACACCTGGTTTAAGAATCACAAAAGAAGGTTGTATACATGGAAGAGACCAGGAGACACCGGAAGGTATCAGATAGATTTTATAATGGTAAGACATAGGTACCGGAACCAGATTTTAAACTGTAGGACGTACCCAGGGGCAGATATAGACTCTGACCATAACTTGTTAGTCATGAACTGTAGGCTGAAACTGAAAAAACTGCAGAAAGGTAGGAAAATAAGGAGATGGGACTTAGATAAATTGAAGGACAGTGAAGTTCTGGAGAATTTCAGAGGGAGCTTTAGGCAACAATTGACAGAAACAGGGGGAAATAAAACAGTAGAAGAGGAATGGGTAGCATTGAGAGATGAAATAGTGAAGGCAGCAGAGGACAAAATAGGTAGGAAGGCAAGACCAACAAAAAATCCTTGGGTATCACAGGAAATACTAAATTTAATTGATGAAAGGAGAAAATATAAAAATGCAGCAAATGAAACAGGCAAAATGGAGTACAGACGACTAAAAAATGAGATTGACAGGAAGTGCAAAATGGCTAAGCAGGAGTGGCTAGAAGCTAAATGCAAATCTGTAGAAGAATGTATAAGAAGGGGAAAAGTAGATACCGCCTACAGGAAAATAAAAGAGACATTTGGGGACAAGAAAAGCAACTCTACGAATATCAAGAACTCAGATGGGAAACCAGTTCTCAGCAAAGAAGGGAAAGCTGAAAGGTGGAAAGAGTACATAGAGCAGCTCTACAAAGGAAATGAACTTAGAGACGATGTTGTAGGAAGGGAAGAGGAAGTAGACAAAGATGAAATAGGAGATAATATACTGAGAGATGAATTTGACAGAGCCCTGAAAGACCTAGGTCAGAACAAGGCCCCAGGAGTAGATGACATACCCTCAGAGCTACTAAAGTCTCTGGGAGAGCCAGCCATGACAAAACTATTTGAACTGGTGTGTAGGATGTATGAGACAGGCGAAGTGCCCTTAGACTTTAAGAAAAATGTAATAATCCCCATTCCAAAGAAATCAGGCGCAGACAGGTGTGAAAATTACAGAACCATCAGTTTGATAAGTCATGGTTGCAAAATTTTAACACGAATTATCTACAGGAGAATGGAAAAGCTGGTAGAAGCTGACCTCGGGGAAGATCAGTTTGGATTCAGGAGGAACATAGGAACCCGGGAGGCAATACTCACTTTACGTCTTATCTTAGAAGATAGATTAAGGAAAGGCAAACCTACATTTTTAGCTTTTGTAGATTTGGAGAAAGCATTTGACAATGTTGACTGGAATACACTCTTTCAAATTCTGAAGTCAGCAGGGGTAAAATATAGGGAAAGGAGAGTTATTTATAACTTGTACAAAAGCCAGACCGCAGTTATTAGACTCGAAGGGCATGAAAGGGAAGCAGTGGTTGGGAAGGGAGTAAGACAGGGTTGTAGCCTTTCTCCGATGTTATTCAATTTGTACATCGAGCAGGCGGTGAAGGAAAGCAAGGAAAAATTTGGAATAGGGATTAAAGTTCAGGGGGAAGAAATAAAAACATTGCGTTTTGCTGATGACATTGTAATTCTGGCAGAGACAGGAAAGGACCTGGAAGAGCAGTTGAATGGAATGGACAGTGTGTTGAAGAGAACGTATAAAATGAACATTAACAAGAGCAAAACAAAAATAATGGAATGCGGTCTTAGAAAATCAGGCGAGGCTGAAGGAATTAGATTAGGCAACGAAATAATGAAGGTGGTAGATGAGTTTTGTTACTTGGGTAGTAAAATAACATGTGATGGTCGCAGTACAGAGGATATAAAATGCAGAATGGCAATGGGAAGAAAAGCATTTTTGAAAAAGAGAAATTTGCTAACATCGAATATTAATTTAAGTGTAAGGAAGTCCTTTCTGAAGGCATTTGTTTGGAGTGTTGCGTTGTACGGGAGTGAAACATGGATGATAAGCAGTGCGGACAGGAAGAGAATAGAGGCTTTTGAAATGTGGTGTTACAGAAGAATGCTGAAGATTAGGTGGGTAGATCGCATAACCAATGAAGAAGTGCTGAACAGAATTGGTGAGAAAAGGAATTTTTGGCATACCCTGACAAAAAGAAGGGATCGCTTGGTAGGACACATTCTTAGACATCGGGGAATCGTAAATTTAGCATTGGAGGGAAGTGTGTGGGGTAAAAATCGCAGAGGGAGACCAAGAGACGCGTATAGTAAGCAGATTCAAGTGGATGTGGGTTGCCGTTCTTATGAGGAGATGAAAAGGCTTGCTCAGGATAGAGTAGGGTGGAGAGCTGCATCAAACCAGTCTCCGGACTGAAGACCATAACAACAACAAGCATTCCAAAACTGACCAAGATGGCGAACAGGCTTGAACTGACGTATGTGCTCGGCATAGATAATGCCATCTCCCTTTATTTTATCCCTTCCTTGGTATTGTTCAAATGTTTGTAATTCTTATGGGAAAAAACTACGTTGATCATCAGTTGCTAGACTTACAGAATACTTAAACTAACCTAAGGACAACACACACATCAATGCCCGAGGGAGGATTCGAACCTCCGACGCGGGAGGCCGCGCGTTCCTTAAAGTTGCGCTCCAGGCCGCTCGGCTACCTCCGCGCGGCTCCTTGGTATTCGGATTATTTTGTGCACCCCCTGTATATCACAGAATGTAACTGCATTTTGAGGTAAATTTAAGCTATGCTTTTAGTTTCCTGTCTGAACACAACCTCGAAAACCGTGACATTTTGATAAAGCAAAATATTTATGAGAACCAAGAGTATGAATCTGATTACTGATTGTTTCACTCTCAGTAACTTGAATTGTGGTATTAAATTCCTGTGTATCCATAGCTTCTAAAATCGATATAAAAATGAAATCTACGCTAATTGCGTTTAAAAAACGAGATGAATGAATAAAATCACCCGTAATTGGTTACTGGCATCTCGCTCCTAATTGTCCGACTTTGCTTACCACGTCTCATCGCGACGTTACCAACATGTGCGTGGCCGGCCGCGATGGCCGAGGGGACTAAGGCGCTCCAGTCACGGTCTGCACGGCCACTACGGTTGGGGGTTTGAATCCCCCCTCGGGCATGGATATTTGTGCCGTCCTAGTTCGTAAGTAGTTCATAAGTAGTTAGTAAGTTTAGGGACTGATTACCCCGTAGTTAAGTCTCATAGACTATACAAACATTTGAACATTTGAACAACGTGTGCCTGTCTCGCAAAAACCGCTGACATCTTAATTCATGATGCTGCTTTACTCCCAGAATCTCCTGATCTGAACGCAGACCATCGCCACGTAATTTACTGTAAGTTTGTGACCCTTATACAGGGTGTTACAAAAAAGTACGGCCAAACTTTCAGGAAACATTCCTCACACACAAAGAAAGATAATATGTTATGTGGACATGTGCCCGGAAACGCTTAATTTCCATGTTAGAGCTCATTTTAGTATTTACGGATGAGGCTTCATTCCAACGTGTTCAAATTGTAAATTTTCACAATCAACATGTGTGGGCTGCCGACAATCCGCACGCAATTGTATAATCACGTCATCAACACAGATTTTCTGTGAACGTTCAGGCAGGAATTGTTGGTGATGTCTTGATTGGGCCTCATGTTCTTCCACCTACGCTCACAGGAGAACGTTATCATGATTACATACGGGATACACTACCTGTGCTGCTACAACATGTGTCTTTACAAAAAAATAATATATATATATATATATATATGTATATATATATATATATATATATATATATATATATATATATATATATATATATATTCAAATGTTTGTAAATCTATCGGACCAAATCGGACCAAACTGCGTGGTCGTCAGTCCGTAGCTTACAAACTACTTGAACCTAGGTAAACTAAACTAAGAACAACACACACACACACACACACACCTATGCCCCAGGGAGGACTCGAACCTCCACGCCGAACAACCGCGCGCTACGCAGCGAGACGCCTTAGACCGCTCGGCTACTCCACCACGGCTTTCGTGCCTTTACAAGTGCGACACAACATGTGGTTCATGCACGATGGAGCTACTGCACATTTCAGTCGACTTGTTCGTACGTTCTCAACAACATATTCGGTGACTGATGGATTGGTAGAGGCGGGCCAATTCCATGGCCTCCACGCTCTCCTGACCTCAACCCTCTTGACTTTCATTTATGGGGGTATTTGAAAGCTCTTGTCTACGCAACCCCGTTACCAAATGTAGAGACTCTTCGTGCTCGTATTGTGGACGGCCGTGATACAATACACCATTCTCCAAGGCTGCATCAGCGCATCAGGGATTCCATGCGACGGAGGGTGGAGCATGTATCCTCGCTAACGGAGGACATTTTGAACGTCTCCTGTAACAAAGTGTTTGAAGTCACGCTGGTACGTTCTGCTGCTGTGTTTTTCCATTCCATGATTAATGTTATTTGAAGAGAAGTAATAAAATGAGCTCTAACATGGAAATTAGGCGTTTCCGGACACATGTCCACATAATTTTTTTTTTCTTTATGTGTGAGGAATGTTTCCTGAAAGTTTGGTCGTACCTTTTTGTAACATCCTGTATAGACATTTCCTACCGCATATCTCCGGAAAAACATGACGAACTTTACAAATCCATGTCACGTAGAATCGCTTTTTTACTGAATTCTTACAGTGGACCAACTGTATTGGTTGTGGATCAGTAGTTAGTTTTCTCCTAGCTGACTCAGCACATCAAAATCTGAAGAGGCTAGTGGAAGTATTCTATCCACTTAAGCGTTGCCATGTACTAGAATGCAGTGCCCCAGCATCTGTGCTTCGGGTGAAAGGAAAGTCGAACGGGTGGAGTGACTGAGAACAAAGCAACGATTCGTTGTTCAAGGGTCAGTATCGACCGCAGTGTGCCAGACAGTAAGAATAATAGCCGTAGGTGTTAAATGTCGGGGTTAGCAGCCGGCGGGGAATTCGGGGCGGTCGGCAGCGAAAGTACAGAGGGTGGAGCCGCCGCCCGCTGCCAGCCGCGAGCAGAATAGCGCGGCGATCGCCAAGTGCGAGTCCGAAGGTGGCGCGTCGCGGCGGGCCGAAACGACGGCGGAAGCAAACGCTACAATGTAGCCACATCTAGGTCACTACACACGGAGCACTTACACAGTGTAAACTGTTAGATGGCAGAGTTCTGAAGGGGAGGGGGGATGCAAGTCGAGCCTCACAACGTGGCAGCCGCGGGGAGAGAGGCGAGCGAGGGAGATACGCCACGCCTACTAGTCCAACCGTCAGGGAGAACTACGTGCAAAAATTATTACCTGAAAAGAATATAAGAGCGTATAAGAAATTATATTTCAAATAGAATTTCTATTTAATGAAACTCGAGCCAAGATGGCGCGAATTTTACCACAAATAAAATAAAATAAAATAAACAAATAAATAAAATAAAATAAAATAAAATAAGAAAACCCTCGAAAAGTTGCAAAAAAAGGATTTTCTTAAATAAATAGAAAAAAGATAAGTCCGTTAGGAAATTGATAAATTAGAAGGTTATAGGCCTTAAGATTATCTATCGATTGGTTATTTGTGTGTATCGATTGCTTTGTAACTTTCCGAGATACATCGATAAACACTTAACTAGGTCCCTTATGACTCGTCAACATTCACGTTACCAAACATATTATTTTCCGTAAGAATGACAGGAAATAATTCAAAGAGTTCTTTTCGAAAAAAATAAATATATTCACTATTTTTCGGGATAAATCGAAAAAAAGGCCTGCTAGAAAATTGACTAGAGTTGCTCGGGGAATCGACCTAGAGTTACAGTTTTGGATCCGTTTTTTTTCGGTAAGAGTTGTAATATTATGATATTAAATATTTTTTTTTTTACTTTTTCTGATTCGTAAGAGTTGTAATATTACGCTATTAAATAATTTTTTAGTTTTTTTTTCAATTTTAAGTATCAAAGAACGACTTCGAAAAACTTGCACTATTGGGCTAGTTTTCTTCCTCTGACTATTTTTATGTTTATGTTATGAAAGGCACTGTTAAAGAAATATATTGCCGATATTTTTTCAGAGACTTTACAACAAATAATGTTGCTCTACGATAGTCTGAAGTCGAGATAAATATTTTTCTTAGAAAATTTCTAGAGGACGTAATTAAAATTTTATAGCGATGTTTTTCATGGAGCTTAATATTGAATACTTATACTAGCAAGAAAAAAAATTGGTGAATTTCACCATCTCGACTCCAGTTTCATTAAATACAAACCCTATTGAAATTCAATTTCCAATAGCTCATATTTTTTTCGTTTTCAGGTGATATTTTTTGTAAATTTAACATTGCGCCGTCACAGAATGCTTGGACTATACGTCCTGCAGTGCTGGCACCACAGACTACTCGGCATGCTTACGCTAGAGCACAAGATGAAAAAAATGTTCAAAATGTTTGTGAAACTTATGGGACTTAACTTCGGGGTCATGAGTCCCTAAACTTATAAACTAGCTTACACTAAAGATAGCACAAACATCCACGTCCGAGGGGGGATTCGAACCGCCGATGGGGAACGGACTCACGCAGCGCAGCATAGCGCCTCAATGCACTATTTTTTTTTTTTTCGGGTGTCCTTCCTCCCCTTCAACCCGTCCTTCCGCTCGCCAATTGGTGCCTTCTCGGCCCGACTTCTATGCCTTTAAACAAAATATTTCTTTGAAGATAAAACGAGGTTGTCTTTACTGCGTAGCAATACACTACTGTTAATGTCCATTTCTGCATTATTATCGTTTCTTCGAACGGCAGAGAAAAATCAGTTCGAATTGAAAGAATAAGTGAGAAGTAAGTGTAACTTCGTGTTTTTTTTATTTTCACTTGATAGAGATAAAAAATCATAATCAAATAAAAATTTCCAGGCACAGAAATTAGCTGTAATTAACTGAATATGCGTTCTTAGCTTGTGACGCAAAACAGAGATCAGACACATATACAATCCACACCATTCTGGGACGTATTAGCTACATAAAAAAAATAAAAAACATAAATGCCTTCTTCGGCGATCAAATAATTCCGGTAAAATTTCCTCTGAAATGGCAAAAGTCATAATGATAATAACTGAAATGCTTCAGTGTAAATTAATGTTGATTAAATTTCTCTTTGTTAAAGTTCTGTTTGTAATTACATTATCGTTTTAATCAAGAAAGGCCGCTCCGCCGCGGCAGAGCGCAAGTCGTGTACAGCGTATTAAATGTTGATGGTAAATGAAACAAATCATCTGACACATAAACACGTTTGATAACGATTCTAAGTGCAGGAATCGATAATGTTAATTAAGCATTGCACAATACGGAACATTCAGAACACTGGTATGCAAACAGTAGCAAAGCGGACGACAATGGTTGCCTCACACAGCACTTTCTGTCAGTATGTTGGCTGCAGCCTCAAAAAAGAGCCTGCCGGCCGAATCCTCCCGACGACTTGTACCGATTCACGATTAGTAACAATGCCATCCAACAGTTAACACTCTGTACTCAAACAGGGAAGGTGGTGCCGCGGCCTTTCTAACATATCTTCCAAACATTCGCCTACAGCCATTTACAGCAGCGGTCCTCAACCTCAGGGCCGGCCTTATGCTGTCAAAATGTAGAAATGTACAAACGTTTTTAGAGCTTATGGGACTTAACTATGGGGTCACCAGACCCTAAACGTACGAACTACTTATGAACTAGTTTATACTAAAGACGGCACAAACATCCATGCCCAAGGGGGGATGCGAACCCCCGATGAGGAACGACGTCGCACAGTGCAGAATAGCGCCTCGATGCGCTCGGCCGCTTCGCAGCGGCCCTTATGCCGTCCTCTCACGGGACGTGGAAACGCACGTGGAGGAGGAAGTGGTGACGTTGCAGCGTGGAATTCCATGTTCCACTACCCTGCGAAGCGTGGAATGAAGGATCTGGCATGTTAGATTTTTGCTTCGTGGAATGGAATGTAAGCAATAAGATGCAACTTTGTTTTCACTTGACAACAATAGCTCTTGAGCCGACATATTGCAAAAGGAACTCTCCGTCTTTCGTGCCTTCTTTCGTTGTAGCGGCCGATGTATGCATACAATCTTTTTTAAAGCATCTAAAAATTGAGGAACTTTTGAAAACGAATCATTTTAGATGTGCTTTGTTACAATAAATTATCAGAATCTACTCTTTCATAGCTTAAAAGGTTATCGTATTAAAGTGTTCATGTTGTAATTTGTATACTGTGAACGACTATCGTTACTCTATGTTACCGTATAACGAAAAATGTTTGTACAGCTTATGGGACTTAGCTGCGGAGTCACCAGTCCCTAAACTTACGAACTAACTAATACTAAAATCAACACAAACATCCATGCCCGAGGGAAGATTCGAACCTCCGACGCAGTCGGCCGCACGATCCGCAACGTGGCGCTCCAGACCGCTCGGCGGCTCCGGCTGTATAACGCCATTCTGTCAAAGGAGCAGTTTTTGTGATACGATGTCATCAATAAATATTCATCGTGTTTTAGGCGCATAGTTGGGGTTGGGTTGTTTGGTTGGGATATGGGGACTAAACTACTGAGGTTATCAGTCCATCGGTGGGGAGGGGAAGGAGTGAGGATAGGAAAGGAGGGGAAGGGAAAGGAAATGCTGTCCGGGAAGTAAAGAAGGAAGGAAGACTGCATTAGCTCGGGGCCCTGTGCTCGCCACGCACGTACTCACGAAATAACCGTGAGCCCCCTGCGGGGTGTAGGCGCATAGTATAATTAAAAATTGGGAAGGCAATTGGTAGCGTCGCAAATTGCGTTGTAGAGATTACAAGCCGTGAGGGTTCGCGTCTGCATTCTTATGAAATTTTTTAAAATTTTTTCCTTTTTCTTTCCTATAGTTTCTGGTTCTTCATTGTTGATTTAATATCCGACATTAGTTATTATTTCTTTTTAAGACGACGTATTAGCGTGGTGGTTAGCGTCACGGGCTGTAGAGGAAAAGAGATGTAAATAACAGGTTTGCATCTACACTCTCCCAGATATTATTAACGGTTTCGTCTAATTATGGTTTATGTAATTTTTTCAATTTAATATAATTATAATATCAGGTATTCGACGTAATTTTTTAGATACAAGAACTAAATCTGTCCATGAGAGAATTGGTTGAGTTTTTCGTGCCAGGTCACAGGAACCTATCAGTTTCAAGACAATACCCTACGTCACACGGTTTCTCCGCGGAGTTTGAATTCCATTAAGGTTCAGCAGTGTTGGAATAGATCAGTTTTACAGTGTAAAGAGAACAGGGCTAGTACGTGGATACGGAAGCAGATGCAGTAAAGGATAAACAGTGTTTACATACAATACTCGAAGCAAAAATTATCACAACGAATATTGTCGAGTTAGGGCGTTGTCCCGCGTGTATAAACATGTAAAATGTTTCAGGCAGAAGCTATTATCGCCGAAGGAATGCCAAAGTAAACACCTGAATATGCAGAATATGTACAATGTGGAATATCAGAATATAAGAGACCAAGACAAGTGGAGGTGATGCAGATTATGTAGTTCACTTTTGACTTTTTTTTTGCCAATTGTGATTTGGTCGTGCATTTTGTTATCATTATCAACTGCTCTCACATAAATGTACCGTCTTTGTGTGTCTTGGGAAAAAATTACAACTTCTGGAAGAGTATTGTGTGCCATGTGAAAGCAAAAAGAAAAGCTACATTTTCAGGTGTTTTCTTTTTCATTTTATTATATTATTATTATTATTATTGTTTTGTTTTTCTACGCTCTCTATAGTCGATCCGAAATACGATGATCCCTGATGCTTGCGCCAATCGGCTTTGAGCGCCGGGTAAGTCAAACGCAAACGTAGCTCTGCACATGCGCGCGTCCGGCTTTAGCTGTGCACTTTTGCCAGTTCTGTCCTACACTGCATAACCTTGTGATTGCCTTCTACGACCACTATTGGTGAACGGTGACCCAAATAATGCTACCTGAAAACACCACCCTGCTGCACACACTGGACGGTGTGTCTGAGACGTTCGGGCTGACCAGGCTTCTCCAAAAATGTCTCCGACGATTATCTGGTTGAAGGCAGATGCCAATTCTGACGGATCCATTCAGTATGATTTTGCTTTTAGGCCCATCTGTAGTGTGCTGAATGGTGTCTACGTGTCATAATTGGGCCTAAAAAATAAAAGTTGAAATGTTTGTAAATCTATCGGACCAAACTTCGTGGTCATCAGTCCGTAGCTTACAAACTACTTAAACCTAGTTAAGCTAACCTAACGACAAAGACACACACCCATGCTCCAGGGAGGACTCGAACCTCCAGCAACCGCGCGCTCCGCAGCGAGACGCTTTAGACCGCTCGGCTACTCCACCGCGGCAGTTGAGGCTCACCACGGAGGTTGGGAGTAAAGCTGCGTATCATGCAGACTATTATTACAGTTTTAGTTGAAACACAACGTCCCATGGGTGCACGAAAATCATATTGCAGCGTGGTGGCGTTCCTCTCAAGGTTCCTCCGAGCTGAAATCCGTAAGTAGCGGTCATCAACTACTGTGTTAGCCTTTAGGCGGCAAGAGCAAGGCAAGTCATCGATAGTTCCCGTATCTCTGTGTCTCCTCCCAGAGCCGGTTCTACGTACGGGGGGGGGGGGGGGGGGGGAATGGGGCAGTTGCCCCGGGCGACAGAATATAGAGGGCGGCAAATTTTGACCGACTCTTTTTTTTTCCCTTCTTTTTTCTTTGTTTTCTTTTACATAATATGTCTTTCTGGTATAATATAATAAGATCAACTCATTGTATTGGTGTGATGTCTGTTCTTTCGGGCGTATTAAACGCGACGACGGCGTTAGCTTCAGTTATTTCACCGCAGATGCGGTCATACGTCCGACCTCGCACGGTAATCCGTAATGGCGAGTGTAAGAGAGCATGGACGATAGGAGCGCTACAAACATAGCGTGCGACATGTGAGAATTTGAGACGGACGGGAGGCGAGCACGGGTGGCCAAGTGGTTGCAGGGCGCCGTGGCTCAGCGCACACGGTCAGGGGGTTAAGCGCTCTCTGTAATAAAAAAGCTGAGCCAGCACTTCAACGAACAACCACGAACATACTGAACTAACGACCGCGACCGTTGGCCGGCCCGAAGCGGGAGACCCGGGTTCGATTCCCGGCGGAAAAAAAAGGTCCGGCTCACATTTTCACTTGTCGCCAATGCTTAATATCAATGCCCAAATGCGGCCACTGTCAATCCTTTCTCTTCTATCCTTCCATTCCTTTATCATTTGCAAATAAAATTATTATAAGTAAAATAACTGCAAGAAATACCGAAATCATTTAATAAAACTAAAATTCTTGGTTGCTGACTTCAGTGTTGCCCTGTCACAGGTACTTCAGCTAATCAAACTTTAAAAATCTACTACATATTAGCCAGAATGAGGGAGATGTTTGAGTTATTGCATAAGTAAATGCACAATGTTTAATTAATTTGCATAGATTTCCTTTTTCAGATAAATGAATATTCATATTTCATATCAAGGTAATATTTGTAGAACAGGTGAATTTGAATAACGTTCCAGTCCTTATTAAAAAAAGTACTTCTTATTGAAACTCAAAAGCATTAAGGATCTAGAGTCCTCTCTCGGTAGCGGTGGAATTGATAGTCATATACATAGGATACTCTGTAAATCACATTTAACTGCCTGACAGAGGGTTCATCGGACCACTGTTATACTATTTATCTCCCATTCCATTCTCGAATAGCGTGCGGAAAGAAAGAACATCTATATCCCTTCAGTTCGAGCTCTGATTTCACGCATTTATTCAGATGATCTTTTCTACTTATGTAAGTGGGAGGCAACAATATATTTTCGCATTCGGAGGAGAATGTTGACGATTGTAGTTTCGTAAGTAGCCCACGTCGCAGCGATAAATGCCTTTGTTCTAATGATTCCCATCCCAGATCCTGTATCATTTCCGTGACGCTGTCTCCCCTGTATCACAAACAAGCTGCCCTTCTTTCGACTCTTTCGATGTCCTCTGACAAACCCACCTGATAAGTATCGCACACTGGGCAGCAAGACCAGATAAAACAGGAGGAATCTCACTGTATTATTGATGCTGTCCTTTTTCTAGCTAAGCAAGGAAGTCCTTTTAGAGGAACAAAAGAAGATGGTGATTTTGGTGATCCACATAGCGGCAAATTTCTAAATACAATTGATCTCACATCATACTATAGTGTCCCCCTTCGTCTGCGTATTGAACGCCACAAGAAAAGCCAGATTAGCTATTTTTACAAAAGTATACAAGATGAGTTCCGTGACTTGATTGCTGACAAAATAAAACAAGATATAATTAAAGACATTTTAGCTGCTAAATACTTTTCACTGATGTTTGACTGCACTTCAGATATCAGCCACAATGAGCAGATGACACAAGTAATTCGATATGTCAAGTCGAATGACTCAGAGGTTGTGAAAAGTTTTACTGACTTTTTTGCAGTTACAGACAAAACAGGAGAAGGCCTTAGTCAAGAGATAATGCAAAAATTGAAACAAAATGGGTTGAACATTACGTACTGCAAGGGGCAGTCTTATGACAATAGGGCAAACAGGGCTGGAAAGTACAAACGGGTCCAATCAAGAATACTTCAGAACAATGAACTGGCCTATTTCGTACCATGTGCTGCTCACTCTTTAAATTTAGAAGGAGCAAATTCATTAGACATTCAGTAAGACTAGGTGATCTGCAAGAGTAGATGCTGTTGAAGCTGTTTACAAACATTTTCATAAAGTTTTGAAAGACCTGGAAGAAACTGAAACTTATAAATTGTCAACACCAGAAACAAAATCAGATACAAGATCTATTTTTAAAAAAATATGAGAAAACTAAAATTCATTACTTTAACTTGTTTCTGGTAGGCAATATTAAAATAAATTGCTCATGTTAATCAGTTTCTGCGAAGTTAATACTTTACAATTGATAAAGCTGTTCGAAACATTCAAGGACTTTTGGGCTTTCTCAAAACTTCCCGAGATTCTTGTACCTCTGAAGCTATTTCTGAGGCCAAAGTGCTAGCAGAATATGATGAGGTTTCAACGGTTTTCTCCGAAAAAAGGATTTGAAGAAAGAAGAAAATGGCTGATGAGCTTTGTGAGGATGAAGTATTCAACATTCACAGAAAAAATAAGGAATAATTGACAGAGCTTAGTACCAGGTTTACCGCACTTGAAAAAACTGGTACAAAAATTAGTTTTCTGTGTGGTGTGCAAATTCGAGAAATGGAAGTGGAGGGCTTGAAGGCCAAAGCAGCGGAACTGGCAGAAGATCTTAGCGAGGAAGAACTTGAAGTTGAAAGTTTCAGACAACATGCGCTGGCAGTAGACAGAGCCTTGCAAGATTCCACTGCATCATCAACATTAAGTTTAATTTATAAAAATAAATTGGTAGAGGAGTATCCCAACTTTACTACAGCGTTAAAATATATCTTACCATTCTAGTTTCTGTTTCGACTGGAGAAAGAAGTTTCAGCAAGCTGAAACAAATTAAATAGACTTGAGGAGCACGACTGCTTAACAAATCTGAGTATAATATCTATAGAGCACAAACGAGCTGCTTCTCTAAAATATGATGATATCAAAAACAGTTTTGCAGCAAAAAAAGTTCGAAAAGCTAAATTTTGAATTGATTTTTGTACGATGAGTAATCTTGTAATATTTTTGTATGTATTAAAATTGTTCGGTTTTCCTTTGATCTTAATTCAGTCAATAAAATAAGTTCATGTTGTAAGATTGTGACATTTATTTAGAAATATGTAACCCAATTAGCGTCAAAAAGTCTATTCTTACAGGGGGGGTGAAAGAAGGGGCGGCAAATTTAAGCTTGCCCCCCTTGGCAAATGTCCTAGATCCGGCCCTGTCTCCTCCTCATATGTGCACAACATTGCTTCGGTTCATTCCGAGACGCCTGGATACTTTTCTTGATGAGAGTCTCGCCCCACACTCCTCACATGGATACGATTAAACTTCGTTACTGACCTTCTAGAAATGGCACTTCTGGTGTTATGACTTGAACTAAGTGTTGTTGATGCAATATACACTTTCAACGTTAATATTTAGAAAACCTTTGAACCAAGGAGATACAACAAAAAAAGAAAGTAAAATCAAGTGGAAATTTTGAATAAGGGATCTTGGCAGTATCATAACAGTTTTACATAAACAACAGAACGTAAAAAAAAAAAGAAAACCAGCGATATGTATACATTATTCAACATATGTTTCTGCTGTTCCGAAATATCATTAAATCTGGGTCTGCATGTGGAAATCCCGTCGATAACTCAGGGTTATTCTGTGGCGTCGGGCCCGGTGGTCTTGGGGTAAAGCGCTCGACTTGAAAGCGAAGAATCGCGGTTTCGATACCCCGTCGGACCTCGGATTTTCTGAGTCTGCACTTTAACCCATCCTTCACCTCTCAACGATGTGAGGAGGCGCCAGAAACGACACGTGGTTCGGATTCCACGTTAAGCTGTAGGTTCCCTTTTCCCGGTTGGATAACTGGGGAAGGCTAGTCACACACAAGTCGCCGAAGTGGCGTTCAGTTGAAAGACTTGCACCAGGCCAATGAGCCACACGAAATTATTATTATTCTGTGACATGATATTTATTAATCAGTATCTACATAGAAATGTTTATTGCAGTTTGAACTCTTTGTTGATCCGTAACCAGAACCAAACAGTGCGATATAGAATACGTCTTAGTAAAGTACAAGGGACGATCTTCGTAATGTAGATTAACTTAAAAAACATTTTCATATTTTAATCACCGAAGGTCATTCAATACTTACGGAGACAAATTGGTGTGGAGAAGAAACCGTTTATTTTTAGAAAACAAAACATTTTCTAAACCCCCATGAACGGTTATATACTTGTTCCAAAGGGCTACAAACGTTTTTATTGCAGCTGCAGAGAACTCTTTAACTTGTTGTTTGAATCAATTTCCCACAAACAGGTGAGTTGGTGTGCTTCCACTCAATGCTTTGGTTTTTTGATTCTGGCTCATAATAGTGAACTCAAGTTTCATCACAAGTTAAAATTTTGTTGAGCAAGTGCTCACTTTTTCTTTCATGACGTTCCTTTAGCTCTGCACACTCTCAAACTTGTTTCCTTGTGTAGCCGCGTCAACTCCATCTTGCAAATGTTTTGCATTAGCGGTACGTCAGCTTGTTACAGATAATGTTATGAACTACACCAGTACTAACTTGAACCTTATCAACCGTCATTTCCACAGTCACACGACGGTCGGCACGAATAACGTCATCAATTCGCCTTTAAAAACAGGAAGTTGAAACTGCAACTGGCCAAAACGGCGTTCGTCAGTCACTTGGTCGCGACCATTTTTGAACTTCTATACCCACTTGTAATAAGTTTCACGATTCATACAACCTGCACCATAAACTTTAGACATTCTACAGTATATATTCATCGGTTTCTCACCTTCAGCAAGTAATAAACGAACAACAGAACGTTGTTCAAGTCATGCGGAACTTTCAAGCGGACTTGCCATCTTGAAATGTATTTTTGAGGTTATAAAAAAAAACAATTTTGACACATCAGATGATCAGAGCTCAGCCCAGTGATGACACCTTAAAGCCATAAAAGTACCAAACTTGTCCTGCCAACAGTTTTCCCCAGCCTAATTTGTCTCTTTAATTATTGAATTACCCTCGAATGGTAAGAAAGTGACAGAAATATGCTACAATGAAGGAAATATTTGCGACTGATTGCTGCATTCCTCTACATATTTATAACATTCGCTGGGTACTAGCTACAATTTCAACGTGGAATCCAGCTTGGTTGATTGCATGTCTAGTCGCGCGGTTCTAGGCACATATAAGGGACTGCGTAGCTGCTCCCGGCAGAGGTCCGGGTCCTCCTCGGGCATAAGTGTGTGTGTGTGTGTGTGTGTGTGTGTGTGTGTGTGTGTGTGTGTGTGTGTGTGTTTTGTCCATAACTTAGTTTAAGTAATTTGTACGCCTAGGGACTGGCGACCACAGTAGTTTTGTCTCATAGATTTACAGACATTTGAATACATCTTTTACCTACTTGGCTACATCTTCACCAAGGTTCTGAACACATTTGTCTCGACGTGGTGACAAATACCATATTCCCTATGTGTAGCACTCCGTTTAGCTGGAGTAGCCTATAGCCATCTGCGGACTGCTCATTTCTTTTCCGCGTCTGTTCAAAGCTTAGCTAGGCGAGAAACTTCTTGATGGAATGAAAAAGATGAGAGTCCGTAGGTGTATGCTCCAGACTGTATGGTGGATGCTCCCTCCCAAATTCGGCAATTTTCTTACGATCAGGGGAAACAACATGCAGGTGAGGATTGTCACTAAGATGTTTAACGCAGTAGCATTAAATTTATGGCGTTTGTCACGAATGGCAAGACGAATCATAACCAAAGTTTTATTGTGCTCTTCTGTGGCGTAACGCGTTAAGTGATCCAAGTTTGTCCATCATTCGCTGGCTATCAGATTTTGTCTGTCAGGTTTTTAGGTACTCAGCGATCATTAACTTCACGAAATTTCAACTTGTCATGAACAATATTCTACAGCTACATGGATACTCTGGAAGTCACATTGAAGTGCATGGCAGAGGCTTCATCGAACTTCTTTCAAGATAATTCTCTGTAGTTCCATTCTCTAACAGCTCGCTGGAAAAAGAAACACCTAAACCTTTCTGTTTTCGATCTGATTTCTCTAATTTTATTATGGTTATCATGTCTCCCTATGTAGGAGGGTGGTAACAATAAATGTTCGCATTCTGAAGAGGAAATTGATGGAAGAAATTTCGCAAATATATCTCGTCGCAACGAATAACGCCTTTCTTTTAATGATTTCCACCTCAACTAGTGCATCATTGCGTTGACAATGTCTCCCCTTATATCGCGATAATACAAAACTAGCTGCCCTCCTCTGAATCTTCTCTAAATCTCCGTCAGTCCGACCTGGTGTGGATCGCACAGTGCGCAGCATGATTCCAAAATAGGACGCACAAGTGTAGTGTAGGCAGTTTCTTTAGTAGAACTGTTACATTTTCTGAGTGTTCTGCCAATGAAACGTAGTCTTTAGTTCACCTTGCCTACTATATTTTCAATGTGTTCTTTCCAATTTAAGTTGTTCGTAATTGATACTCTTAGGTATTTAGAAGAATTTTTATTGTACACTTCACCATAGTATATGTTGATCTGTAGCGATTAAGTTCGCATATGCACACACCGGACGTTAAAAGTTGCTTCCTTAATGGCAGCTTACAGCTGTTACCGGCCGTCCTGAGCGTGGCGAATCACTAAGGTTCACAAGGCCCTTCTAGAAGACTGCATACCACCAGCAGACGTTCACTTACTAGTGTCGATAACAGTCGTCCCCATACACGCTACGCATATGCCTGTGGATGTCATTCTGTTTTTGCCCTTTGGCGACAAATATCCGACTACACTTCGCTGCACTTGACAAGTTGACTACAGTATCAAGCGCGTCATTTTTGTTCCGTAGTTCAAAATTCTTTCGCCTAGAACAGCGCATACAAACAGAATACCCCCTGAAGCGCTAACGTAAGACTACAGCGTCGTGAAATTTCAGCATTCGTGCTGCAACACCAGGAAATCAAAAATTAATTTCCATCACTTCGGAATCCTCCTTCGTACCACGCGATGTTAATTTCCGTGTTTCAAAATAAATAAATCCAGTGTAGATAGCATTACTCCGCCAAAACTTGTTTCTCAAATTAACAATAAAACGTTATTGTATCAAGTCCCATATAGGTTACGAAGAATTTATGCATTAATAAATCAAGAAAAAATAAGTTTATTTTAATTTAGCACTTCGTAAATAACTTCTGTAAATAAGAAGTAGTACGCTCTCTTAATAAAACAGTGCATATGTAGTACATGAAATAATTATATTTATAGATCAGTAGCTCAAGCGGTACTGAGGTGCCAGCTGTCGATACTTGCTGAAACACAGTTGTACACTGTGTTGCTTTCACGGGCGGCAATGCAGGCACTGATCCTCGCATCCATTCGATCATACAGATGGTGAAAATGTTTGATAAGCTTAAGGGACTTAACTACGGGGTCATCAGTCCCTAAACTTACAAACTACTTATGAACTACTTACGAACTAGGACGGCACAAATATCCATGCCCGAGGGGGGATTCGAACCCCCGACCGTAGTAGCCGTGACAGATGGTGAATACTGTCTTGGAATACATTATTTCGCGCTCGCTCGACTCGTTAACATAATTCTGCAAGAATTGTGGGTTGATGAGTGGCACGTAAGTTATCGCCCCATCACATAACCACGCTTACTCCATTGGACACAAGGCGGGAGATACTGCTGGCCAGGGAAGTTACTGAACATCTTGCACTGGACATTGAACTTCACACACATAGTGTGTGGGCCGTTATTACACGACTGGAGCAACACATCACATACCTGTCGCAATTATGTCAAAATAATGGGTCTTACAACATTCTGTGTGTACCAAGCGCTGGCTAGCGTTTCATCCACAAACACTAAAGGTGAACGGTAGTTGTAGTTTATTGCGCCCCAATCATAAGGCGTGCGATGGGGCAAGTGCCTCTTGAATGAATGCACTCTCTGCAATAGCGCTCCTCATGTGTATGTAGTACAGCCAAACGACGATCACTTACGTACCGGGAGAATCTGCTTTCATCGTCGAAGACCACGGCCCGCCATTTTATTTTCCAAGTGATCCTCTGACGCCACCAGTCGAACCATGCGTGAGAGGAATATGGGCTGTAGTCCCACTGCTAGTAACCAGTTGACAATATATTTGTGTTGACACTTCTGGGCTAACAAACCCTCTTGCCTGTGCTGTGGTAGCTGCACAGTCTACCAGTGCTGCCCTTGCAGTACGACTATTTTGGCGGAAGTCCAGAACCTCATCTACGGTTGTGAAAATTTCAAGTGATCACTGCAAGTAGCGCTGTTGCACATCTGCTGCATCACGTCCAACTTGTGTGCTAATTCTCGAAAGGACCGTCCCACCACACAGACGGCTACAGTTTGCCCCTTTCAGACTCGCTCAGTCGGCTGTAGAAAGCACGAGTATGTCTCCGTGACACGGTGTCTATTCGCTTGACACGTTGATATCACACTGACAGGGAGGTTTTCAGCTCTCGAAAATTCAGTTTGGGATAAGACTTCGCGTGTTAGTAGTATACGTCAAGGGTCTCCACTTGTAGCATAACATTAAATATTTTTACAAAAAATTATATCTACGGCGCTTGTTGTTTGCGTATCCGTTCTCACTTCAATATATACCTGTGACTTTTTGTTTTGCGGTTATCAATTTATTTTCAACTGGCTTGGAGAGAGAACGGAAGTGCTCTTCGTTTCTGATCTGCACTCTTGTACTGATCGGACACCTCTTCATACTCTCTACTAGGAATAAGTAAGTGTGAGCTGTATCTTTTTTATTGTAAAATACTTCCAGTTTGATTTAAAATATTTTTAAATTTAAAATGGCCTTCTCCTATTTCCATTAATTTTCTATTCATTGTTTTCAGCAAGTTGCGGTCAATCGTAAAGAGATGCTTGGTCATTATTACGATTCGCTTCGCGATTGCATAAGTTTGGTTTAAACTCAATTCTTTTCTACATTACATTTATACTGATTTGATTTTCAGAACCTGCAATTAATGTTTTTATCCGGCGAAGTCCGATAGTCTCCCTACTGTGTCAGTAACTTAACGATGTCGTGAAAATGTCTTATGCGAAGTGTAAGATAACCAAGCATCGCTTTACGGCGATTAGTTTAATTTAAGTCCCTATTCCAGGATAAAACAAGGTCTAAAGCTGATCCATGCCTCATCCGGCATATAAAGGTAACTATTCAGTCTTTCTTCTGTAGAGGTGCTTTCAGGTGTTGTCTTAACTTCAACAATGACTACCACTATTTTTTAACGCTGATATGACCCATGCTCTCTTCTATCATCTTTAAAAATTTAATTCCTGCAGATATTCTGAAGTTCATTGAATTCCTTAAGCGGTATTTAATCCAAATCTTTATAACACCAAACTGAACATACGAAAGCAACACTACACACTCATAGAAGTTTTAAAGCGCACTATCCAGAAAATTCCGGGAAAGAGGACCCCAAAGTTTAAGCCCAGCTCATATACATCCTATACATTGGTCAATTAGCCGCGTAAATTACCATAGCGAAGTAGCCGAGGCAGTAGCGTGCCTCTCTGTCACGCACCTCATTCGAAATGCATCTTACAACCCTTGCAGCGTGATTAAAGCATTAAGTACTACTGCCATTGCTATTTTATTACGAAATTATGCAATACTGTACGCTGTGGAAAGATTATAAATATTCGTTGTAAATTTCAGGAACCTGTTTCTTCATGGAAAAGCGAGTTGTAACTTTGTCCTACTGTATCTGTGCAAACAGGCAGACGGTCAGGAAGAATTAAGGCATGCACGGAACTAATCGAAAATACTTAATGAACTTCATTTTTTAAACAAGTAATTAAAAAATGTTTATTGGAAGTACGATCGATCCCGCATTGTCCACCTACGCTACTTTCTTTTTTTCCTCTTTTTTCTTTTTTGCACTATTCGGCTGTGCTATAGTACCACTTCACTGACAGTGTATTAATTGTGTATGTGATGTGCTTAAAACGTCAGAGCCCTATTTCTTGGAATTTTCTGGATAGTGCGCCAACACAAAGAAAATATTGTAGGGAAGACGAACGAAAGTCTACGTTTCATTGGCAGAAGACTTAGAAGATGCAACATTTCTACTAAAGAAACTGCCTCTTCCGAATGCGAACATATTTTGTTAGCACCCAACTACATTGGGAGGCATGATCAATATAATAAAATAAGAGAAATCAGATCGAAAACAGAAAGAATTGTGTGATCCTTTTTCCCGCGAGCTATTAGAGAATGGACAAATGACGTAAAAGTGGTTCGATGAACCCTCTGCCATGTCTACATCTACATCAGATACTCTGCAAATCGCATTTAAGTGCCTGGCAGAGGGTTCATCGAACCGCCTTTGTACTATTCGTGTACCGTTCCACTTTCTAATAGTGCGCGGGAAAATAGAACATCTGAATCTCTCCGTTCGAGCTCTGATTTCTCGTATATTATTCTGATGATCATTTCTACCTATGTAGGTGGGAGTCAACAATGTATTTTCGCATTCGGAGGAGAATATTGGTGACTGGAGTTTCTTAAATAGACCACGCCGCAGCGATAACCGCCGTTGTAATGATTTCCAGCCCATTTCCGTCTCGCTGTCTCCCGTGTATCGTGACAATACAAAACGAACTGCCATTCTTTCGACTCTTTCGATGGCTTCCGTCAAACCCACCTGACTAGGATCCCACACTGGGCAGCAGTACTCCAAATACAGACAAACAAGCGTAGTATGAGCAGTTTCTTTAGTAGTTCAGCTGCATCTTTTAAGCGTTATGCCAATAAAACGCAGCCTCTGGTAAATTATCTACGTGTTCTTTCCAGTTTGTCTGATGTAATAGTAATTCCTAGGTATTTTGTAGAGTTTACGACCTTCACATTTGATTGCTTTTTCTTGTAAACATAGTTTGACGGATTTATTTTCGTACTCATGTGAACGACTTCACACTTCTCATTATTTAGAGTCAATTTTCAATTTCTACACCATACTGATATCTTATTCAGATCGTTCTGCAGTTGGTTTTTATCTTCAGATGACTTTACTAGACGATAAATAACGGCATCATCTGCAAACAACCTAAGAGAGCTGCTTCACTTCAGTGTAACTTGCGGACACGCTTGACGTATGCTACTAACATACGAAGTCTCATTTCAAGTTGAATTTCCGAGACCTGAAGGTCTCCTTCTACATCTACATCTAAATATATTCTCCGCAATCCACCGTAAGGTGCGTGGCGGCGGGTACTGTACCACTACTAGGCATTTCCTTTCCTATTCCACTCACAAATAGAACTAGGAAAAAAAGAATGCTTATATGCCTCCGTACGAGCCCCAATTTCTTTATCTTGTCTTTGTGATAACTACACGAAATGTAAGTAGGCGGCAGCAAGCTTCAAATTCCGGCCCTCTAAATTTCCTCAACAGAAATTCACGAAAAGAACGTCGTCCTTCCTCCAGTGATCCCCAATTGAGTTGCTGGAGCATTTTCGTGACACTCGCTCATTGGTCGAACCTACCAGTAAAACCTAGCTGCTCGCCTCTGAACTGCTTCTATGTCTTCCTTTAAACTGATCTGCTGTGGGTCCCAAACACTTGAGCAACACTCAAGACGTGGTCGTACAAGCGTTTTATACGCGGTCTCCTTTACAGATGAAGTACATCTTCCCAAAATTCTCCCAATAAACCGAAGTCGGCTCTCCGCCTTACTCATAACTGTCCTTACATGTTCAAATGTTAGTAAAGCTTATGGGACTTAACTACGGGGTCATCAGTCCCTAAACTTACAAGCTACTTATGAACTAGCTTATACTAAGGACGGCACAAATATCCATGCACGAGGGGGGATTCGAATCCCCGACCGTAGTGGCCGTGCAGACCGTGACTGGCGCGCCACAGTCAGCTCGGCCACTGCGGTCGGCTGTCCTTACGTGTTCGTTCAACTTTATATCGCTCTGCAATGTTACGCCTAGATATTTGAACGACGCGACAGCATCAAGAAGCTCACTACTAATTCTGGATTCGAACATTAAGGGATTCTTTTTCCTACTCATGCGCATCACCTTACATTTTTCTACATTGAGAGCTAGCTAACATTCTTCGCACCAACTAGAAATTTCGTCTAAGTCACCCTGTATGCTATTACAGTCAGTTAAAGACGACACCCTCTCATACACCACAGCATCATCAGCAAACAGCCGCAAATAACAACTTACTCTGTCCATCAGATCATTTATATACATAGAAAATAATAGCGGTCCTATCACACTCCCCTAGGGCACACCTAGTAGGTCTTATGGCTGTAAACATGCTCTTTTAAAGGGTATAGAAATATAGTGCTCTGGTAGCTACGTCACTGCCCTGTCTATTAGAGGACGGCACTGAAAGTATTACCAGTACATCAACTACCGCCTATCAGGCTTCTGCCATCATCAGATCGAAATCGTCCGTCCAGGTGCATCATTTTTTTTCCAGGCAGTATATGAAGATGTAAATGAATACTGTGGTCAGAAATTTAGGTTGCCGCACCTAGAATCGCGCTGAGCTTCTTGTGCGGCCCAGGTGCCCTGCTTACGTTGACAAGTGTGAGCGAGTGTTCCGCATGCTAGCCTCTCCTCTGGGCAGTGCGCGTTCCCTACTTACACCGCGGGCTGCGCCGGTGCCAAGCTGTTGTCGGCGACAGACGTCATCCGCCGAAACGAGTCGATTGCCAAAGCCAAACCCAAACCGCCCGGGGCCGTTGTTGTTGGCTCCGCGCGCGCCCAGGCCCACGGCCCATAAACATGGGCACCCGTCCATAGGCCAGCCGCGATGCCACCCAGGCCGGTCTTCTCTGGCAACACGCACTCGTGACACGCAATGACGTTCACTCAAACCACTTAGATGTTTTGGAATCTCAGAAATCGAACGAAATACCGAATATAAAACAATTGAGCCGGCCGCGGTGGCCGAGCGGTTTGTGGCGCGCCAGTAACGTTCTGCACGGCCACTACGGTTGGGGATTCGAATCCCCCCCCTCGGGCATGGATATTTGTGTCGTCCTTAGTATTAGCTAGTTCTTAAATAGTTTGTAAGTTTAGGGTCTGATGACCCCGTAGTGCCGCGGTGGAGTAGCCGAGCGGTTACAGCGCGCCCGGTCAGGGGGCTAAACGCTCTCTGTAATAAAAAAAAAGCTGAGCCATATGTACAACGAACAACCAAGAACGGACTGAAAACAACGACCGCAAATCAGGGAGGGGAAAAAAAAAAAAAAAAAAAAAAAAAAAACACACGATCTAAAGCGTCGCGCTGCGGAGCGCGCGGTTGCTTGCCGTGGAGGTTCGAGTCCTCCCTGGGGCATGGGTGTGTGTGTTTGTCCTTAGGTTAGTTTACCTAGGTTTACGTAGTTTGTAAGCTACGGACTGATGACCACACAGTCTGGTCCGATAGATTTACAAACATTTGAACATTTTGAACATTTGACCCCGTAGTTAAGTCCCATAAACTCTACAAATATTTGAACATTAAAACAATTGAAACTAATCTGTTTCATGTTTATGGAATATTAGCTGATAAACCGGCGTTGCCCGGGTATTTATTTATACATTCCTACCATTTTTCAAGTAAATATTCATTTGCATAAGGGCTGTATGTCTGTAAAAACTCATTGGAATAAAATTAATACTAAAGAAATAATAAATTAAAATTGCTGCGTGATGGGGCGGTTTTCCATGAACGTTACTTTTTATATGCTCGTATCTCATGAAATACGTGTCATACTGTGATACAATTTAAAGATACACTCAACTATATGCGTGTATTCTGTTTGTCAAATTTCCTGCGGCTACAATATGTCGTGTAGAAATATAAATTATAACGTCATATCGAATGCTGTAGTTTTAGTCCAAGAACAGCGGATCGATACTGTTTATATGCTCATATCTCATGAATTACGTGTCGTACTGTAATACAATTTAGAAGTTACATTCAACTATATGTGTTTATACTGTCAGTAAAATTTTCTGTGGATACAATTTGTAGTGTTCAAATTATAAATTGTAACGTCATACCGAGAGCCGTAGTTTTACTCCATAAACAGCGGAAAAGTAGTAAGCGAGAAACTTTTTTCCTTTCATCACTTTACTATGGTTGCCAGCGAGAAAAAATTTAATAAAGGTTTGAAATTATGTTTAAAGTTTGTTGCAAGTCGCTAAGTACTGTCATTCTCATACAGTGTATTTCGAAAATATCGTCACATTGTGTGGCAGTTTTTGCGATTTCTATAGGTTATGACGTAATATCTTTTGAACCAAGTGCCGTATGTGGTTCTTAACCATGCAGCAATTGTTACCTCACGGTAAGGAATGTGTGTACCAAATTTGGTTGAAGTCGGTCCAATGGTTTAGGAGAAAATGAGCAGCATTGTAGCTAAATGCAGCAGTTTTTCGCGTATCTCATTGTTTATGACGTCATATCTCGTGAGCTATATATCGTATGTGATTCTTACACTTACGACGACCGTCCTCATGGATTGAAGCTTACGTGTACAAAAATTCATAAAGGTTGGAACAAAACTGTAGATTTGTATGCAACACGTAAAAACATACGGACACTCTGCTTTATATATTAGATTCCGTCGGTGCTTGGAGGAACAAAGGCATATTAAAAACTTAAATACGTAGTATTTTTGCTCCACAATGTTATTAGCAGCTTTAGGCTTATTAGGCCATCGTAAGATAACTTCATACTAAACAGATAGTCCACACGTAACATTGAGGTTACATATACAAAGATGGTTTTTCAAAGATATGTGAACTGCAATACCACAGAACGTGCATAATAATAATAATAATAATAATAATAATCATAATAATAATAATAATAAAAAGAAAAAATACAAATGGGGTCCGAATGGGTACATCTTACATCACTTAAGGTTACATATGTTATAAATGTCCAGGTGAGCGATGGATGATTGTACATGCGCAAATTATGGCAAGGAGGATAAAGGTGTATGGAGTATTAGTATGAAACACATATGAAAAAATTATTTACACACAGTGAGAACGATATGCCTATTAATAAGTTGACATTATTTTAGTAAAGGTGAATTATGGAATTGTCTGGACATACAGCACTAGGTCAGGATCCTTGGACTGGTGTTTGTCAATGGCCAGAATTTCCAACAATGTGAGTTTTCTACCCTTTTTTCCCTTTATGGAGAACATTACATTTAGTATCATAGGAATGACATTCATTATTATGAACGTTCTGTGGTATTGATACTTATTCATAACAAACCCACATTTTGTTTCTACCATCACTTGCTGACAATACTTTCTTATACAATTACACAGTTTTAATATCATTGTAGCCCAAGATATGTTCATTTAAAATCCATTTGTTTCGTAGGAGTACATTTGTTAAGTAGTATCGATTGATAGACATAATTAATTTGCAGTACACATATCTTTGAAAAACCATCTTTGTATAAGTAACCCCAATGTTACGTATGGACTATCTGTTTAGTATGAAGTTATCTGACCATGGCCTAAGAAGCCGGAAGCTGCTAATAACAAGCGAATAAATAATATCGTGGAACAAAAATACTACGTATTTAAGTTTTTAATAATCTGTTTTAATTTTCTTGCTAGTAGCTTTAATGAAACTGATATGCTTAAATTTCTCTGGCGCCGGATGAAACTATCTTATCTATGTAAACTGTTTTAATGAGGAAACTAGTCTAGGGTGACCAGAGGTCCCGTATTTTACAGGATCTTCCCTTATTTTATCGAAGTGTCCCGACAACATAAATACAGGATGTATATTGTGCTGTTTTCTACTAACTCCCATAAGTTTTGAATTAACATGTTCCTGAGGAATGTAAAGCGTAGCCGCGGCGGAGCGAACGAGCGCATTGAGGCGCTATGCTACGATGTGCGAGGCCGTTTCCCGTCGGAGGTTCGAATCCCCCCTCGGGCATTGATGTTTGTCCCGTCTTTAGTATAAGGTAGTTCATAATTAGTTTGTAAGTTTAGGGACTGATGACCCCGCAGTTAAGTCCCATAAGCTTTACAACTCAAATAAGTCACGATTTCTGAATTTCTTTGGTTGGTACTACATAATGCTTTGACATGACATGAGCACGTTTCCCAACAATAATATTTTAGTCATTAATTAGTTTACTAGCCTGCGCTCGGATTTTCCAGTAAGAAAATGTTGAAATGTTGGACCAAACTTAAGGTTACCAGTCCCTGCACTTACAAACTACTTTAACTTAAACTGACCTATGGATAACACACAAACACACACCCATGCCCCATGGAGGACCCGAACGGCGAGCAAACGCGCGTTCCGCAGCAAGGCACCTTGGAGCGCTCGACAATTCAACCGAGGCTTTTAAATAAGAATGGGGAAGGAAATCTACTACGCTCTTTCAACGGAACCATCCCGGTATCTGATTTTGGGAAATCACGAAATCCTACTCTGGATGGTCGGATGTGGATTTACACCGAATGCGAGAGTTTTACCACAACGTTGACTCGTTTGTTTTTTATACTGAATAGTCGGTCTTTCTGTACACAACACACCAGTAAAAAGGAACGATAGAAGGAAATGTAAACAAGAGAACTCTCAAATATGACACGTTACTTTTGTGGTGAATGTGGGTGGGTGGAAGAAAAATACAATAGCTTTGATTCTGACTGTGCTCTCTGTGTATTAATTCGTGACTGCGTTAATGAGTAACACCAAGACAATGATTCTATAGAAGGTTTGAGGGATAGCAGCAATGTTGTAAAGGTAACATTTGATGTCGTAATCTTCGGTAACTATATGTGTGCCGTATTTTGATTTTCGAAATCTGATTACCATAAACTAGTCTGCTTGCTATTAAAGTGTAATCCAAAACCTTCCTATCTGTGCTTTAACTGAAATTCTGAAGGAATCTTTACAGATGAATCTCGTGGTGCGTCGACATACCTTTGAATTTAGCTGCAAAAGCGTGCAGCTATATGTTCCCCGTGCGTGTACTGATGTCTAATAATGTCAATATTATGCCCTGTTACCACTTTGAAAATCACGCAAGACCTCTGATAATTTATTTAATATATAAACTAATAATATCACTGCATTTAAATTGACTAAGTTAAACAGAGCGTTAAAGAATGTTTCAATTACTGTCACGAATTACTCCGAAAGCAAATGTATATCTGTTGTAGTTAACGTTTCAGAATGGCGCTTTTAACTCGTCAGTAATGCGAGCTACGGATAATGGCTTCCGGAGGTCACAGGTGTGTGTTATTTAGGTTGCCAGCAGAATCGTTATATTCAGCAAAATGGCAATACCACATAACTTTTTATTAAATTACTAGCTTATGTGCCCGTGCTTCGCAATGGTTGTTATAGAGGAACCGGTCCTAGGTCAGCAAAAACAGAATCCTTGTTGGATTGCTCTGACAATAAACTCAGTTTTCCTAGCCAAGATGTCAAATTTAAGTAGAAGTCATTCTCGAAAACGATGAATGTTCATAATGTTTTTCATACAAAAAAAGGACTCCGGAACGATGTAAATTTAATGTTAGTTTGTGTTCATAAAATTAAGAGTGCGCTGTGAAATTGTCTGTTTGCCGTAAACTTCTGAAAACACTTCTATCGTTCAGATGAAAAATAGTAATAATAATAACAGCGTCATGTATTGGTTCTATGATGTAGTACTAAACTGTAAGTGTATGCTGAAGTATTAGTATGTTGCAGTGTTGCACTGGGGACAATGTAGTTATTCTGTATGTAGTGCTCCCTATTATCGAAAACTCGACGAATGCTGAAATTCTGGTAATTAAATCAACAGAGCAGTTCATGTCTGCTTAAATAAGATGTCATGGTGGTGTCAATGTGCGATAAAGTAAGCCTGGGTAATCGTTGAAGGAATGCCGTCAGCTGATCGTCTGTATAGAACTTTCCATTAAATATAGTATTTCCAGTGAATGGTCTTGACGTATTAGCAGCATCGGCCACTCTTTCAAATACATGTCCCCACGTCCTACAGTGATTACTTCATAAAGCACGAAATTGAAATCGATCTTCTGTAATAGAACTATATATTCAGAACACTAAGTACAATTTTCTCTGCAAAAGAAGACGTCTGTATCAATCTTAAAGTAGTTCGCACCAAAAGTAAGTAATTTCAATTTTTAATCTCAATATTGTACCGAACAATTATGAAAGCAGAGAGGTTTCTGATGAGTCGCGTGTGTATATTATCTCTAGTGGCAGGTACAGAGCAGAAATATCTCTCGAGAGAACATTCAAATGCGCAGAACAGTTTTTGTGTCATGAACATTAAGGTGAAAATGTCACGTAATATTGGGAAAAATATATTAATCGCTGACTTCATCTTGGTCCTTTTTCGTTCGGTTAAGACGGATGACTATATGTAAATTGCTCTTTTAGCTACGCTTCCTCAACTTTCTTGTTGCTTCTGTGACACATTTATTTAGATATTATTTCATGTTATGTGGTTGCTCTGCGAAAAGGAGGTGGGGCTTCTTTGCTGCCAATCGTAAGAGCAAATAAATGTATGGAAAGAGTGGATTTGTCTCAATATCACTTGGTAATTCCAACTTAATGTTGAGAAGAAGCACAGAACGCAATGTTCACCCCATAGGTATTTCTACAGTATGTACAATTTAGTGGCTATACCCGTCCAAAGATGCACTTCTTTTCTTTCCATGACATTGCAAAGCATATGGGATACAGTTAGGAATAAAAAAAAATTGTGCCCTACCTGGTTTAAATTTTACTTGCAGTGGCAGCGATTTAGTTTGCTATCTTTGGCAACTAACTATTCGCTTCAGGAGGAGGATTAATTTACTGACCAGGACAGCATAAATTATTTATTTCATCGGGAACATAAAGAATTATTCCCCTCATTCTACGTGACTGATTTTTAAAAAGCATTCAATGGCTGTTGCCAACATCAGCACACAACGCCGCTGCCATAAGTAAAATTGTACCCCTTCTTGTAGTGTATTACACCATAGTTATGAGAATGAAAAAGAAAACCGCAGAAACGCCATAATTAGTTCTTTGGTGTACTATGTAATTGTCGCCTCAAGTTCTTCTTTCCTGCCGCGGTGGAGTAGCCGAGCGGTCTAAAGCGTCTCGCTGCGGAGCGCGCGGATGCTCGCCGTGGAGATTAGAGTCCTCCCTGGGGCATGTGTGTGTGTGTGTGTGTGTGTGTGTGTGTGTGTGTGTGTGTGTGTGTTGTCCTTAGGTTAGTTTACCTAGGTTTAAGTAGTTTGTCAGCTACGGACTGATGACCACGCAGTTTTGGTCCGATAGATTTACAAACATTTGAACATTTTGTTCTTTCCTGTACTGTGGCGTTTTCGTGGCATTCCTAAAGAGAACGCACTCAAAATGTAATGAGGATACACCGAAATAAAAAAGGGGACTACATAAATTCGATTTTTCTTGGAAAGAATTCTTGTGTATATCAAAGTATCGATAGACGCGAAGGAATGTAGTTATGTTTTTAATTTAAATATTCCTTGTCAAAAGAAGCAAAGAAACGTCGTTAAGCTGTGAATATACAAAGTGTAATCTGCTCAATGTTAGTTTGTATTTGCAGAGATAAGATTGCTGCTTTTAATTTTAAATACTTCTGTCACTGAGGGAATACGCACTACACAGTCATGTATTGTTTCTTTGCAGCACTACAAAACCAACGGCATCTTTAGTGGTTCGTTGCTGTTCTATGGCATAATCATCGAAAAGAAGTAAAAGATTAAAAACAAAACTTAAAAAATTCAGCAGCGCCACCTATTAGTTCTTTGGTGCACTACGTAACTAACAGGGCCTCTGTTCTGTACTGTACTATCCACTTTTCTAGACATTACTAAACAGAATAGACTCAAGATGTAATACGTACGCACCGAAATCAGAACGGAAACTACATAAATTCGTATTTCCTCGAAAAGAATCCCTAGTAAATGAAAATATCGATAGACGCGAAGGAACGTCGTTATGTTTACCGCTGAAAGAAGCACTTTTTTCTTTCCATGGCATTGCAAGACATGCAGGATACAGCTAGTAAAAAAAATTATTTTTTTTGTCGTACCTGGGTTAAATTTTACTTCCAGTGGCAGCGGTTTAGTATGTTAACGTTGGTAACAAAATATTCGCTTTACGGGGATCATTAATTTACTGATCGGAACAACATTATTTATTTATTTCATCATCAACACAAAGAATTATTCCCCTCATGGTACGTGACTGATGTTTCAAAAATGATTTAACAGCCGTTGCCAACATCAATACACTACACCGCTGCCGTAAGGAAAATCGTAGCCCTTGTGTATTACACCCAAGTAAAAAAACGTAACATCGCCATCTATTAGTTATTTAAGGAACTCATAGTTAAGTGGGGCGATCTATACTTCTTTAATAATGATTATGCAGCCAAGATCGCATTTTTCATTTATTATGTGACCGGTTTCGGCGTACTCGACGCCATCTTCTGACCTGTCGTAATTTACATAATATATAAAAATGTCGTGAAGTTATGTAAATTACGACAGGTCAGAAGATGGCGTCGAGTACGCCGAAACCGGTCACATAATAAATGAAAAATGCGATCTTGGCTGCATAATCATTATATTAGTTATTTGGTATACTATGTTACGAACAGCACCTCTATCGGATCTTTGCTATACTACACTGCAATTCAAGCATACACAGCATACAACAGAAACTACAAATTACGATATCTCTTCTTCCCGTGAATCGATTTTGATGAAATAAAGCTTATATGTTGCCCCAAGGTACACTTAGTGGACCCATGAAACCCCACGAAAGTTCGTGTAGTATTCTTCGAGATTTGCTGAACTACACCATACTTAAAAGCATAGAATACACATAAAACTTCAAATTACGATATCTTTCCTTACTCTGATCCGAATTTGATGAAATGTAGCCTATGTTACTCTCCGAACTATTCCCAATTTACCTGTGGAAACCTATGAAAGTTCGTGAAGTTTGGAGATTACCTTAAACAAATAGGCATACACGAAGGCTTTTAAACAAATGGTTAAATTATGGTATCTTCATTTTCTCTGATCCGATTTTAATTATTGAATCCTTTATGTAACCGCACGATATTCTCAGGTTACGTGTGAAAACCTCAAGGAAATTCGTCAAGTAGTTTCGGAGATAAACGTGTTCAAAGAGGCAGACAGACATGACGGTTGTAGATAAAAAATTTCAAATTACGATTTTCTTTTTTTCCAAGATCCGATTTTTATGAAACGAATTCTGTATGTTATTCTGAGTTACGCTCAAGTTACTTGTGAAAACTCCATGCAAATAGCTGAAGTAGTTTTGGAGATAAGAGGTTTTTAATAGTTGAACAAACAGACATGGCGGTTACTGAAAACACTTAAATTTACGATATCTTCTTTTTTTTCGTGATCTGATTTTGATAAAATTATGCCTATATGTTGACCCAAACTTTTCTCATGTTTCCTGTGAAAACCGCATGAAGATTCGTCCAGTAGTTTTGAAGATTGAAGGGAACAGCGACAGGCCTACATTTACAGATATATTATTAGTATAGATATAGAAGATGTTACTAAAGAAATGCTATCTGCCTCTGAAACAGACACTGAATTACTTTTCTATAAATTGTTCTTAACATTAACACATTTGACTTTAAATGACTCTGAAATGTTCTGTTAGTCCAACAATCAACAATAATAGGCCTAAAAATATTATTTCGGGTTACTGAACATCTCACGATTTAAATAAAACATAATGACAAATACTGTGAATTAAAAAAAAAAGGAAAATAGCTTCCTAGATTTTGAGGCCCAGAACAAAAGGCCAAGGGCGCAAAAAATAGATAAATTAAAAAATAAGAAATTAAAAAAATTAAGCTTTCTGTTCATTAAATTTTGAAAACTTCTGATTATTAATCAAATACTCCAAATGGGTGTTTTTGCAGCAATCAGTCGTTATTTGTAAGAAACTGCTTTATTTTGCAGATCTAGATTTTTCAAGTGACTTGCCATTATCAGTGATAAATAGTTAATACATTTTACGACATTTAAAAAAAACAGTCATAAACAAATTGTTATTTTAAATCTTTACATTGTTGCATAATGTTCATTGTTGCATACAGTTCCATTTCACAAGTTGTAACCCACTTTACTGGCAATAGCATTACATCTAACTGTGGAAAACAATGTATTACAGACCATCTATGAGGATGATACAATGCACATGCATAACATGCTAACATAAATAAATGTATGCATTGATAATGGCAAGTCACTTGTTGAAATCTAGATGTGAGAAATAAAGCAGTTTCTTACAATTAACGACTGATTGCTGCAAAAACACCCATTTGGATATCATTAAGTACAGTCGTGGACGCAAAAAAAAAAAAAAAAAAAAAAAAAAAAAAAAAAAACCTTCTTTATGGAAGGAAATCTGATAATCAAATTCTATTAAATTTTAACTACACAGGCGGATACGCGACTCTTACTATGCAACCCTGACTGATATAATACAACTCTTTTATTATGACTTGACATTGGTCGTACTTGCATTCTACTACAGAAGACGACTATTACAACGCACACAAGTTTATTCCTCCACACGAATAATAATCAAACTAGTTAGGGAAATATGAAATGGCAGGTGTTACTAAGCACCAAGTGATACAAAATAATATTACTTTAAATGCTTCATTAAATCATGCTTATAACAATATCTACACAACAATAGACCTAATGCCTCTTTACCAAAAGCATCTAAAAATGATAATACAAAATACTTGGCATTATTCTAGACAACTCTCACAAACCTTTACAAATAACTTGTAGTCAACAGACTAACATCGTCTCTCGCGTCTCCCGTTGAACAATGACCTCCTCAAGACATTCATATTAATGAGTTAGTGTATATCTTTGGCGTATAGTGCCAACCTACGTACGGATATTAGTATTCGATTTATTTTCTGAGACAAAGACGTTACTATCCAACTAAACTAACAGACACGTTTCACAACGAAAGAGCCACGCAACATCTTGCAATTGCAACGAAACATGTATGGATTTGAGAATAAAAACCAAGGCAGACCCTCATAGAGAAGAAACGAAATACTCTCTCCGCTTTATACTGTCTGTAGAAACGTACCTCTTCTTCGAATTTTACGTATGAGCCGCTATGGACTACGATCATTTAAACGTGCCCCCTTTCTTTCTTCCACATTTCTCTGATCATTTCTCAATGTTTCTCTACTCCTTCCTTCGCCCCTGGCTCTATTCTTAGGTTGTTCTTGGAAACGTTTGGCGCCCTGTAATTTCTTTCTGGGTGGCAGTCTTTTTCTCTATATCTTGTGGAGAAATATTGAGGTTGTCCATGTCTTTTTCAACTTCTTTGCACCATGTGTTACCAATTTTTAATTTGCATAAGTAGGAGAATAGTCTTTTTGTTAATCTGTTGCGATTCGTCCTTTACAGGTGAACGTAGAGAACAATCCTTATTTTTCTAACCTTAGCTGTGTGTTTTTCAATACATGTACAAAGTTCACTATTATCACTTATTCTGTATTGTGTCTTCTCTTTAACAGCTCTCAAGGCTTACTTTCCTCAGTATTTTTTATTCAGTCCTTTGCAATGGCATATTTGTTAAGATAGTCTGCAATAGTCTGCTTTTGGACGAATTACTATAGCGTAGTGCGCAAGTTCAACATTGATAGACATTCGATTCTTATTATACAGGGTGACCCATTAAAGCGAGAGTTAATAAGATGAAAACAGCATAGTACATCAAAAAGTAAATAAATAGAAAATAAAAATAAATAATTAAAATAATAAATAAAATGAAAAAAGTTCAAATGTTTGTAAACCAATGGCATCAGACTGCTGAGGTCATCAGTCCGTAGGCTTACAAACTACTCAGACTAACCTAAGTACAACACACAAACATGCCCGAGGGTAGGACTCGAACCTCCGGTGGAGCAGCCTCACAGTCACTGTCAAGGCGCCTAGAACCACTCGCCTTTTCCCGCGCTGCCGTGCTACTTCATTACGGACATATAAAGGGTGTCCACTTAAACTTTTCACCCCAAATATCTCTGGAAGAACAACAGATATTGAAAAACGACTTTAAAGATCATGAATATACGGCAGCGGCTCACGAAAGAAACTACTTTGAGACAGTCTAAAACGTAAACAAATATTATTTTTAATACAAAATTATGTTTCTTTAAATGGGTATCCCATATTATTTCTTATGAAATGAATAGCATAAAAAATCTCTAAAAGAATGGCGTTGGTTGCATCGTAATACTTCAATTATATCCGGAAAAAAATGCGAAGTGAATTGGACATTTGATAAAAACGAATTGCGCAGTTAGCGCACCCCGAGACTCAAGCGTGAACTCCACGCTGTCCGAACTGGATGTGATTTACATAAGTGATCTTAATTTCATAGTTATCAAGATTTTCGGAAGAAATAATAGGATTTTGTGCCACAAACAGTGATAGGCACATAATGGTTTCCCTCTTGCATGTTTCATTTATCTACGTTCTGGCAAATATTTTATTAAGAAGAGAAAGAAAGAAGGATCAGGAAGGAAAGCAATGATTTTAGCTGCGCTAGAGCATTTAAATTATTCAATGACGACAAATAAAAATGTGAGCGAGGCCTTGGTTTCTAAACCGGGTTCCTCGCTTCGTGACTTTACGGGCAGCGCAGAAACCCCAATAGCAAATTAGGCTTTTCTGCTAATACTCTCAACCGAGGAAAGTAACCTGGAACGAAACATTATGGTGCGCGTCCCTAGGATCCAGTAGTCAACCAGATATCACAGGAACAACATATGGCCGGATCCCACGTTAACTTTATTATCGCCAGAAAAATATGGCAGTTAAGTACATATCCGCCGTTTATGTCTGGTAATCTGATAACATTAGTCGAACTTTTAAGCCGTCCATTTCTAATCAATCGTCATCGACATTCGACAGTTCGTTAAATCTTATTCTTGCTTCTTTTTCTTTTGCTGAAATCTGTAAATGATATTATAACAAAAGACATTGGGGTAACTAACATTTCTTTTTCATGTGATCTGTCGGGTTATTATGCCCAAAAGGAATAAAGTTTTAATTTTGTGATTGGAGATGTCCGAAAGAAGACACAGCAGTCATCTATTTTTGTCTGTAAGTTTTTGAATAAACCTGTAATACAACGGTAATACCTGATATTATTTTACCCTGCTTGAGTGTTTCTAAGTAACGGAGGCATTTTTGGAGAAGACAAATCACAGCCAATAATAAATGACGCGAAACACGGTAAATATGATTAAAGGCGAAGTAGTATATAAATAGTACGAATACCATCACATGACAAATCAAGATAGCGGACATGAAATCTTTCATGTTCGGGGTCGGGGGGGGGGGGGGAGGGAAGGCAGTTTGAGAAATAGAAACAGGAAACTAAGAAGTAATGGTTCAATGAATAAAGTACGAGAAATGTTTAATCAAAAGAAAAGTTATTAACAATCAAAATGAATTTTACAGTTTAGTGTTTTCTGCCAACAGTTTATTATTACCTTAGATTTTCAAGAAGGGAGGGGCTAGATGCTCCCCCATCCCCCTTCCCCCCCTCCCCCCGACCTCCTACCCTGTCCTCTCTGGCGACGCCCCTGCCGTGTATGCAGCAGTGTTCGTCCTGTTCAAATGTTTGTTAAGCTTAAGGGACTTAACTGCGGGGTCATCAGTTTCTAAACTTATGAACTACCTTCTACTAAAGACGGTACAAACATCCATGCTCGACGAGGGATTCGAACCCCCGACCGTAGCGGCCTTGCAGACTGTGACTGGCGCGCCGCAGACGGCTCGGACACTGCGGCCGGCAGTGTTCGTCCTGTGTTGCTTAACCCTGCGTTACTAACATCTGATTTTAACGCTCGCTACTAACACCCGTCTTTCAGGGGGTTTTGAACTTTTGATAGTAACACCCGTGAATTAGGCGAGTATGATTCCAAACCAACACTCTACCCGTTTACACTAGTTCATCAATTGTTCCTAGAAACGTACAGCTCACTGACCATTTGAACGTTACTAAGCTAGGTATGCCGCAGTATAACGCGCAGGCCATACTCCCGTCGTTCGAGATGTGTTACGTGTCCCACTGTGTCTCTGCACTAACTGCAACTCTGGATCACTGTTGCCGGTCCCAACCAAAATGTCATCTACATCTCGTCGCTGGCACGGCTCAAGTGGGATGCATTTTAAAGGCTTCAAAGTTTTACAAATCGGCCTGATTTAATCGTAGCAAAATTATTCTGGTGGAAACGCATGTACCGGTAGCGGGTCTACATCTACATAAATACTCTGCAAGTCACATTGAAGTGCATGGCAGAGGGTTCATCGAACCGCTTTTATGATGATTCTCTACATTTCCATTCACTAATAGCACGCCGAAAAAGGAACACCTAAATCTTTCCGTTTTCGATCTGATTTCTCTTATTTTATTATGATGATTATGTCTTCCTATGTAGGTGGGTGCTAACAAAATATGTTCCCATTCGGAAGAGAAAGTTGGTGAAAGAAATTTCGCAAATAGATCTCGCTCAAACGAATAACGCCTTACTTTTAATGATTTCCACCCCAACTCGTGCAATCATTTCCGTGACACTCTCTCCCCTATATCGCGATAACACAAAATGAACTGCCCTTCTCTAAACATTCTCTAAATCGTCATTTAGTCGCACCTGGTAGGGATCCCATAATACGCAACAGTACTCCAAAACAGTACTTACAAGTGTAATGTAGGCAGTTTTTTTTAGAACTGTTGCATCTTCTAAGTGTTCTGCCAACGAAACGTAGTCTTTGCTTCTCTTTCCCCTAAAATATTTCCTATGTGTTCTTTCCAATTTAAGTTGTTTGTCATTGTTACTCCTAGGTATTTAATTGAATTTACGCTCTGTGTTTATGACTGATTTATCATGTAAATGAAATTTAACGGGCTTCTTTTAGTGGTAATATGGATGACTTCACACTGATCATTATTAAGGATCAATTGTCATATTTCGCACCATGCAGATACATTATCTAAATCATTTCGCAGTTGCCTTTGACCTTCTGGTGACTTTACTAACAGATATGTGACAGCATCAACCGTGAACAATCTAAGGGAGCTACTCAGAGTGTCTCCTAAATCGTTTATAAAAATAAGTAACAGTAGGGGGGGGGGCCTATAACACTTCCCTGTGGAACGACAGATAGCAGTTCTGTTCCATTCGATAACTTACCGTCAATCACAACGTACTGTGTCCTTTCTAACTGGAAATCACGAATCAAATCGCACAACTGCGGCGACATTCCATAGACACACAGTTTAATTAGAAAACGCTTGTGAGGTACAGTGTTAGAAGGCTTCCGGAAATCTAGAAATACGGAATCTATTTGATATCCCTTGTCGATAGCACTCATCACATCATATGATCATGCAATTATGTCTCAAGATGCTTCACAGTTCTGCAAGGTAATAGCAAACTGTTCTAATCTGTACTAAGATAGACTGATGGCTCTCGTACACTACTAGCCATTAAAATTGCTACACCAAGAAGAAATGCAGATGATAAACGGGTATTCATTGGACAAATATATTATACTAGAACTGACATGTGATTACATTGTCACGCAATTTGGATGTATAGATCTTGAGAAATCAGTACCCAGAACAACCTCCTCTGGCCGTAATAACGGCCTTGATACTCCTGGTCATTGAGTCAAACAGAGCTTGCATGGCGTAGGTACAGATGCCCATGCAGCTTCAACACGACACCACAGTTCATCAAGAGTAGTGTGAATGGCGTATTGCGACGAGGCGGTTGCTCGGCCACCATTGACCACACGTTTTCAATTGGTGAGAATATGCTGGACAGGGTAGCAGTCGAACATTTTACGTATCCAGAAAGGTCCGTACAGGACCTGCTGAAATGTAGGGTTCCGCAGGGATCCAATGAAGGTTAGAGCTACGGGCCGTAACACATCTGAAATGTAACGGCCACTTTTCAAAGTGCTGCCGATGCGAACAAGAGGTGACCGAGACGTGTACCCAGTGACAACCCATTCCATCAGGCCGGGTGATTCACCAGTATGGCGATGACGAATACACGCTTCCAATGTGCGTTCACCACGATGTCGCCAAACACGGATGCGACCATCATGACGCTGTAAACAGATCCTGAATTCAGTCGAAGAAATGACGTTTTGCCAGGCGTGCACCCAGGTTCGTCGTTGCGTACACCATTACAGGCGCTCCTGTCTGTGATGCAGCGTCAAGGGTAACCGCAGCTATGGTCTCCGAGCTGTTAGTCCATGCTGCTGCAAACGTCGTCGAACTGTTCGTGCAGGTCGTTGTTGTCTTGCAAACGTTCCCATCTGTTGACTCAGGAATCGAGACGTGGCTCCACGATCCGTTAACGCCATGCGAATAAGATGCCTGTCATCTTGACTGCTAGTGATATGAGGCCGTTGGGAACTAGCAATTCCATATTCTGCTACCAGTCATTGGATCGCGACCAACGCGAGCAGCTAAGTCGTGATACTGTAAATTGGTCACGATAGGCTACGATCCGACCTTTATCAAAGTCGCAAACGTGACGGTACGCATTTCTCCTCCTTACAAGAAGCATCACAACAACGTTTCACCAAGCAACGCAGGTCAACTGCCATTTGTGTATGTGAAATCGGTTGGAAACTTTCCTCGAGTCAGCACGATGTAGGTGTCGCCACCGGCGCCAACCTTGAGTGAAACCTATGAAAAGCTAATGATTTGCACATCACAGCATCTTCTTGCTGTCGGTTAAATTTCGCGTCTGTAGCACATCATCTTCGTGGTGTAGCAATTCTAATGGCCAGGAGTGTATATGGATCTCTTCTGTTGACTCTTGGCTCGGAATTGTAAAACTATACCGGGGTGCTGTGCTGCGCCGGCATACCTAGACGAGCGTCGTTCTTACTGGCCGGCGTGCGAAGCAAGCAACGAAGCACCAGAGACTGCAGTAGCCCCCGGCGGCCGAAGTAACAGCAGAGCGACTTATCGCCCGTCTTGTACTGGGACAGTGACTTGCGTAGACCGCGGGAGTTATGGGGAATAGCGACGCCACCACAGATGCAAGGTATGCAACAAGATGCAATATGAGTGAGATGTTTGTTCTTTTCCACACTATGGGTACATATCGATCTCGTTGCAGATCTTATTGCAACGTAGGTGTTCGTTTATGGGTACGGGCTTGCATTTGTGTCGCATTTTCAACTTCAATGGCCTTTTTTAACAGCGAGACGACGCATTTGGGGACTCCCATTGCTGTGGGCACAGCAGTGACGCTTCGGCCGTCTTCCAGCAGTCCAACTGCTCGCCCATGAGCGTTAGCATTCAAACGAAGTCTTATAAACAAGTCGTAACATACTGAATGTAGCACTAATCAGTTTTTTGACGATTTTTTTGCTGAAACAGTACACTTAGAAGATTAAACAGATCTGCTAAAGAAACTGCCTACACTACACTTGTGCGTCCTATTTTGGAGTATTGTTGCGCATTTTGGGATCTACACCAGGTGGGACTGACGGACGATTTAGAGAAAGTACTTGGTATAGTCTCCACGGGCGGCAATGCAGTTGCTGACTCGGGCATGCAATCGTTGGCGGATACTGTCTTGGTATACATTATTCCACGCCTGCTCGGCCTCTTCATGTAGTTCTGCATGAGTTGTCGATTGATGAGTCGCGCGTGCCAGCTGCCATTCCATCATATTTCACATACGTCCAATTGAAGACAAATCTGCAGATCGTGCTTGCCAGGAAAGTTACCGGAAGTTTTACAGAGCACCTTGAGTTACAACCACAATGTGTGGATGAGCATTACCGTGTTGGAATAACACATCACCTCCCTGTTGGAATAATGGCAAAATGATGGGTGCGCATATCGAGTACTGGTCAACGTTACCTACACGAACGGCAAAGGTGAACGAGAGTTGTAGCTTATCATGCCCCAGACCATAATGCCTGGGAGGGGACCAGTTTTTTTGGGACGAATACACTACGAGACAACAGGTACCCGCAAACGACTTTTAGTTTCTTGCAGGCAGAATCTGCTTTAATCGCTGAAAACCACGACCCGCCTATCCATATTCCAAGTGATCCTCTGACGGCACCAGTCGAGCCGTACACGTAACTGTTGTGGCGTAAAGGAAGCTGGGCTCGGTGTGTTGCTAGTAAAAGGTTGTCATCTGTACGTCTTCTAATTTCTAGGCTCACAAACACAGTAGTCTGTGCAGTCGTAGATGTACGACCTACCATCACAATACGACGATCCCGGCGGATGTCTGTGCTGTGTTAACATCCAGAATCTCGTTCACGGGTGTGAGAATGTTCACGTGACCATTGCAACCAGCATCGTTGCGGAGCAGAGGCGGCACATCCAAATTTTGTGGCAATACTCCGGAAATCCCAGACGTGGCATGAAGTCTCTGAAGAGGTATGCGCCCATTTTTGAGTTTAAGTTATTGATACTACAACGGACCCACACGGCCTCACACATACACTCCTGGCCATTAAAACTGCTACACCACGAAGATGACGTACTATAGGCGCGAAATTTAACCGACAGGAAGAAGATGCTGTTATATGCAAATGATTAGGTTTCCGGAGCATTCACACAAGTTTGGCGCCAGTGGCGACACCTACAACTTGCTGACATGAGGAAAGTTTCCAACCGATTTCTCATACACAAACAGCAGTTGACCGGCGTTGCCTGGAAAAACATTGTTGCGATTCCTCGTGTAAGGAGGAGAAATGCGTACCATCACGTTTCCGACTTTGATAAAGGTCGGATTGTAACCTATCGCGATTGCGGTTTATCGTATCGCGACATTGCTGCTCGCCTTGGTCGCGATGCAATGACTGTTAGCAGAATACGGAATCGGTGGGTTCAGCAGGGCAATACGGAACGCCGTGCTGGATCCCAACGGCCTCGTATCACTAGCAGTCGAGATGACAGGCATCTTATCCGCATGGCTGTAACGGATCGTGCAGCCACGTCTCGATCCCTGAGTCAGATGGGGACCTTTGCAAGACAACAACTATTTGCACGAACAGTTCGACAACGTTTGCAGCATATGGACTATCAGCTCGGAGACCATGGCTGCGGTTACCCTTGACGCTGTATCACATACAGGAGCGCCTGCGATGGTGTACGCAACGGCGAACCTGGGTGCACGAATGGCAAAACGTCATTTTTTCGGATGAATCCAGGTTATGTTTACAGCATCATGATGGTCGTAACCGTGTTTGGCGACATCGCGGTAAACGCACATTGGAAGCGTGTATTCTTCATCGCCACACTGGCGTATCACCTGGCGTGATGGTATGGGGTGCCATTGGTTACACGTCTCGGTCACTTCTTGTTCGCATCGACGGCATTTTGAACAGTGGCCGTTACATTTCAGTTATGTTACGAGCCGTGGCTCTATCCTTCATTCGATCCCTGCGAAACCTTACATTTTAGCAGGATAATGCACGACCGCATGTTGCAGATCCTGTATGGGCCTTTGTGGATACGGAAAATTTTCGACTCGTGCCTTGGACAGCACATTCTCCAGATCTCTCACCAACTGAAACTCATGATGAACTGTGGTATCGTGTAAGCTGCATGGGCATCTGTACCTGTACACTCCATCCAAGCTCTGTTTTATTCGATGCTCAGGCGTATGAAGGTCGTTATTACGGCCAGAGGTGGTTGTTCTGGGTACTGATTTCTCAGGATCTATGCACCCAAATTGCGTGAAAATGTAATCACATGTCAGTTCTAGTATAATATATTTGTCCAATGAATACCCGTTTATCATCTGAATTTCTTCTTGGCGTAGCAATTTTAATGGCCAGTAGTGTACATCAACCCGGTATAGGCAACACGTGCGTCAGCGGATCTGAACTTTCTATTGTTGATTTTCATAAAATAAATATTCAGTTGCTACATTGTAATACTTACATGTCATTTCCCTCGCTTAGTTTACTTATTTACTGCAACATTTGAGGTTTATTAAAGCTAACGGTACAATGTTGACCCTGTATCTCACAGATACAACGCGACCGCGAATTTTTCTCCTCGTGGCGCGACTATTGTTGTGTTAAACAGTGCTGTTAGGACGCTGTAGAGCTATAGTTCAGCAGGACCATGACGATATATGATAAGTAAAAGCCTGTACCCCAAGCCTCGATTCTGACGATGATTATTTCGATGTGCGTCAATAAACCGAATCACCACCTGTGGCCTTTATATTTCTACATATTTCTACAGCGTCCCTAATAGCACAGTTTAATAACTAATACTCTAAAGGAGCATTCCGCGATTCGGAACGCCTCATGTGGCTATAGGAAGCACTAGTTCGCCTCTGTGGCATGGCACCTGTCTGCTTCACACGTTACTACCACACTGAGGCTTACAGATATAATCATTCCCAATTAAAGGGTACACCAGATGGCGCTTTCGCAGCTGTGTCTCTATGCTTTCTATTACCTCCCGATGGTTACAGTAGAGTCTCGATTATCCGACCTAAGCCGGCCGCGGCAAGGTCGGATCTACATCATCTACACCTACATAGATACTCTGCAAATCACATTCAAGTGCCTGGCAGAGGGTTTATTAACCACTTTTATAACTTTTCTCTACCGTTCCATTCTTTAATAGCGCGCGGGAAGAAAGAACACCTAAATCGTTCAGTTTTCGATCTGATTTCTCTTATTTTATTGGGATGGTCATGTCTCCCTAAGTAGGTGGGTGCTAGCAAAATATTTTCACATTCAGAACTACAAGTCGGTGATTGAAACTTAGCAAACAGAACACGTCGCAATGAATAACGTCTTTCTTTTAATAATTTCCACCCCAATTCGTGCAACATTTCCGTGACGCTCCCCCCCCCCCCCCCCGCCGTAACGTGATAGAACAAAACGAGCTGCCCTTCTCTGAACCTTCTCAATGTCTTCCGTCAATCCCACCTGGTGAGGGTCCCACAAGGGGCAACAGTACTCCAGGAGAGGACGCACAAGTGTGATGTAGCCAGGATCTTTGGTGGAGCTGGTGCATCTTCGAAGCGTTCTGCCGATGAAACGTAACCTTTGGTTCGCCTTCCCCACAATATTTTTTGTGTGTTCTCTCCAGTCAAAGTTGTTCGTAATTGTAACTCCTAGGTATTTGGTAGAATCTACGACCTTAAGGTTTGACTGATTTATCGCGTAATTAAAGTTCAGCGGATTTCTTTTAGTGGTCATGTGTATTACTTCACACTTTTCTTTATTTAGTGTCAATTGCCAATTTTCGCACCATGCTGAAATTTTGTCTAAATCGCTTTGCAGTTGCTTTTGATCCTCTGTTGACTTCACTAACCGATAAACGATAGCATCATCCGCGAACAATCTAAGGGAGCTATTCAGATTGTCTCCTAAATCGTTTATAAACACGAGGAAGAGTAGGGGACCTATAACGCTTCCCTGTGGAACGCCAGATATCACTTCAGTTTTACTCGATGACTTACCGTCAATTACAACGAACTGTGTTCTTTCTGATAGGAAATCGTGAATCCAACCGCACAATTGGGGAGATATTCCATAAGCATGCAATTTCATAAGAAGCCGCTTATGGGATACAGTGTCAAAAACCTTCCTGAAATCCAGAAATATGCAATCGATTTGAGATCCCTTGTCAATGGCACTTAACACTTCATGTGAATAAAGGGCAACTGTGTTTCGCAAGAGCGATACTTTCTGAATCCGGATAAGCGGGAAGGTCGGATAACACGGAAAATAATACAAAAAACATAAAAAGTTTGAAACATTTATTTCAACATAGAAAACTTGTTAAATATCCGAACAAGAACTGAATATAACATTCAGATACATTAGACGACACCGAAAGAAAAGTGATATCAGGTTCACCTTCGTTTAGTTCGTTACGAAACTTTAAGGCTTTTCCTGCAAAACAGGTCCTGACATGGATACACCTTTATCTCTATGTTGAATGAACCATTAGAACAAAGCTTTATTTACTTTTTGAAAATCACATTTTAATGGTTTTCCGATCTTCCCATACATTCGAGATCGGTCATTGAGAACACCACTTCTCAATTTCATAGCAGTTCCTTTTCCAGTCTCCAACTGTTGTTTTCCCGTCGTTATAATCTTATGCCACTTTTAATAAAGTTTCACCATTGTCTTTTCTTTTTAAAGCTTTATGTTTTTCTTCCATTGAAACGACCACCTTTTTATAAACAAAGCGCAACATTTTCTCCAGTACAGATCTAGGTTAGCACTGAGAAGTGAGGAGTAGCAGACGGCGACAATGAACTGAGTGACAATGACGCGCGCCAAAACAAACAACATGTATAGTCACTGACCTACCGGCTGGCACACCGCTACCGTTACAATCCCGGTGCTGCGAAAGCGTCGGATAACACGGAAGGTCGGATAAACGAAGATCGGATAATCCAGACTCTGCTGTATCTGCTGTCATCTCATGTGCCAATTTTTTTCCGGCACTCCCTCGAGTCTCACAAGTCTAGCTTTGATAAACTTTATATGCTACTGTCAAACTGATTGTGCTTTCAGCATAGGGTTACCAGGCGTCCTCTTTTACCCGGACATGTCCTCTTTTTTGGACCCTAAAAATGGTCCGGCCGGGTTTTTAACAAAATGGGGAAATGCCCTCTTTTTTTGCATTGTGCAACTGCTTCAACTTGAAAGTTGAAAGTGCGTAAATACAACTCTCTGAACTGTCACAATCACTAACTCTAGAGAATTTAACCTTTCTTGAGACAATGTTTTTAAATTTCTCGATTCTGTGCCGTCGCTGCTCTGAGGTCAAGCTACTTCGGAAGTATTGAAATAATTGGCGTGGCAATCGTCGCGGAATACGAGCTTCGAGGCGGCCAATTAAAACCATACGTCTGCAACAGTGCAAGACACAGTGCAATACACACATTATACCATAAAACTCTTCCCCCCTTTCTCTGGTCGAAGTATTGTGTGACACCCAAAAATAAGACGTTCAGTCGGTCGAGCTTGGACTCGGCAGTTCTGTGTGTTGTCTGTCAAGGACACTTATGACTTTAAGATCAAAAGCCAGTGCAATGTTATACGTAAGTTGAAACCTTGTTCAAAACTTCATACAAATAGGTCAGATGCCACAGTCACCATTCGACTGTTTAGGACGAAAGAGACGTAACTACATAAACAGTGTTTTGAAAAAAAAAATCGAGTTAAAGCTTTTGTTCAAAAAACTGAGTAGCTTTAAATAATTAATTGTGAGCCTCTGTACTGCAAATAAAAAGTTTATTTTATTTATTGCTTTCTCCACCTAGGCCTTACATATTCCATTCTCTCACTAGAATCTATATGTTAATCATGTATATAGTCATGTCGGTCTGATACGAAATGGGAGCATAGCTATGTCAAGGAACGCTTAAATAATTTTTACAGTAACTTTATTCGTCACGATTTTACAGTCAACAGTACTATGGTTTCCGCAAATGATGCATCGTAAAAAATATCAGGTAAAACGGGGGGTGGGGGTGGGGTGATAGGCAAGGTATCTTATAAGTATGGAAAAAATGTTCAGCACTTAAGACGATAATTACAAGTGGTGAAGTGATGAAATATTATGGCTTCACTGCTATGTAGTCTTGTAATTCGTTCTACGGGTCTCGACATTTCAGGTTTCTTAATTTGTAAGAATATGAACAAATTTCGTAAGATGTATTACAAACAAGTTTCTGATAATACAGTAGAGACATAATCAGTACTTGAGTTCTCAATACGACAGAGAGAGAGAGAGAGGTAGGGGTTCTTTTATGACTCTAGAAATGTCCTCTTTTGTGAAGACAGACATCTGGTAACCCTATTTCAGCATTTGTGTTTCATTTGCGACCCAAAACTCAACTGTTCGTTGTATATTCACAAACCTATAACTGCAACGAGGTACCCCTTTAGTGCAACGTCTTTCGGAAGACTATGCGGTAACTTTGCATAGGAAACCAAACACAGAAACTGTATCGCCATTTCTTAGCAGTCAAATAATGTAACTAGAGTTTAAAATTTGATTTTTGTTATTACTGAACCACGTTGTAATGGATGAGAGGAATCTAGGAACTGCTCTTCATTTCGTTTGGTGACTATTCCGTAATGACAGAAAGAGAAAGCAGCACTGTCCCTTATCTTATCTTTAGATCTGAAAGTTATTTTTCACCTTCGGAATACAACAGACCATAAAATGCTCATGAATTCTGGGAAAACCTTTACAGAAATTTTCGCACTGCTGCTGACATTAACTCAGTTTTTCTTGGCACCACTTGCAGCTAACCGGTGCCAACAAGCCATCTGTGAGCAGACACTAACAGCCTGCTTCTAAGCTGCGAACAAAAGATTGTGCAACGTGCAAACTTTTATCTACAACCACAGTCGCAGGCACGAAGTGCTCGTAGATACACGATCGTCTCTGGCTGCGTATCGGTATACAAACTATTGGCGACAATCGTACGTGGTTTGACTTTCTGTGTCACTACATGGTTCCAGTCCCTAACTTTCATCGGTCCCATCCTCATATCTAACACAGAAGTTCGATGCACAGAGACTCTTCAGTATGGGGCCTTGGAAAACGAACTGCTATTACAGGACGACGAAACGCCTATGTACCTGGTAAACTGTACTAGCCCAAAATCATCAAAAATTCAGAAAAACAGGGAAAACTTCGCTTAATGTCTTTCTAAAATGTCTCCACTCCATCCAAATTAGAAACATAAATGTAGAACAGATGTGGCTTGAATTCAAAGAAACGGTATCGGCAATCCCTCATGTACACAAAAGAGATAATACCACTGTTGCAAAGACACTGAAACAAGCATGCCAAATTTAAACGAACGCAAAATCATAGCTGTTGTATCTTCCGGGTTATGTGGTCGTGGTCCAAGAAACATATCTGTTCCTGACGTTTCGTCCAGAGCTGCGCTGGACATCTTCAGAGGTAGCGGTGAGTCTTGCCGACTGACGAGTCGGGCGTCGGAGAGCGGTATAAATACTGTCCAAAAGGGGGCGTGGTTAAGTGTTCACGTGCGCAGCAGAGATAAGCCTTGTCAAAGATAAAACATAACTTTCGATAGTCGATGGTCAAAGATAAAAGCGTAACTACCTGCTCTGAAGAGCCACAGTCCATATGTCATTAAGTTTCATTGTTTCTTCCTTTCTATTAAAATTATCCCTATGTTTGTATATTTCTATTGCTTCTCTGTGCAGTCGTGGATAATAGTTCGTCGCTGTAGATAAAATTTCTGTTTCGGAAAACTTTACTTCATGATTTCCTGATTGGAAAACATGTTCAGCTATAGCTGATTTCTCAATTCTACCTAGTCGGCAAAGACTTTTGTGTTCTTTCAGTCTTGTATTCACACTCCTTTTTGTAGTACCAATATACACTACATGATAGAGGAGGGCATATGTCCTTAACAGATCGGAGTGCATGACTTATCTTTTTTGTTGGTTTAAAAACCGGTCTGATATCGTGTTTACGTAAAATCTTTCCTATCCGATCCGTAACTGTTTTAATGAAGGGGAGAGAAACGGTGTTCTTCCATCGTTGTGTTTTGTTGCTGTCCTTTTGTTTACGCAAAATCCCCAATACTGGCGTTGCACAGAAGCACGAATAGCTGAAGACTTCAATGCGAGATGTTTGTAATAGTTTCCACAACGAACCTCTGTCTCTAAATGTGGAAGAAAACCCCAAAAGACTCTGGTCATATGTAAGGCATATTAGGGGCGAGACAAATTCAATGTCTTCATTACGTGATAGTAATGGTGATGTCACCAAAGACAGGGATGCTAAACAGAGTTACTAAACACAACTTTCCGAAATTCCTTCACCAAAGAAAACAAAATTAATATTATGTACTTATAATTAAGAACAGCTACCAACGTTACACAGAAATAGATATCCTTGGAGTAGCAAAGGAACTGAAATTGCTTAACAAAAGTAAGTCTTTCGGGGTTAGATTGTATACTGATTACTTCCTGGCAGAGTACGTTCTTGTACCTAATACCTCCATACTTAACAGACGTATGTATAATCGCTTACTCAACGAGGGTCTGTAGCCAAAGACTGAAAAGTTGCACAGGTCAGTAGGAGTAATCCCTGTGAATTACAGGCCCGTAAAATTGACATCGACGCATAGTATCTGTTCCTTTTCACCACTAAAGCCTAAAATTAACCCGATACGAGTATCTTTTGTCGAACTGGGGAGCGTAGTGTAGACGTGTTACACTACAGAGGCCAACCAAATATTGCGTTTTATTGCCAGAACGCTTATAAGTTGTACCAGAGTTACTAACATGAATGCATACACTACGCAAATCTGTCTTATTCTGAAGTACTGCTGCGCGGTATGGCATCTTTATCAGGTGGAACTAACAGAGGCCATCGAAAGAGTACAAAGACGGGCAGCTGGTTTTGTATTATCACGATACATGAGACAGTGTCAGAGAAAGGATACAGGAGTTGTAGTGGGAATCATTTACAACAATGGCGGTTATCGTTGCATTGAGACTACTTTGCCGCGCGGAATGGGGCGTGGTTAAGGCATCATGCTACGGACAGGATGGCAGTTTCAGTCGGATATTTAGGTCCTCACTTGGGCATGAGTGTGTGTGTTGTCGTTAGAAAAAAAAAAGTTCAATGTTTGTAGAGCTTGTGGGACATAACTACGGGGTCATCAGTCCTTAAACATACAAACTACTTATGAACTAGCTAATACTAAAGACAGCACAAACATCCATGCCCGAGGGGGGATTCGAACCCCCGACCGCAGCGGCCGTGCAGACCGTGACTGGCGCGCCGCAGACCGCTCGGCCACTGCGGCCGGCTGTTGTCCTTGGCGTGATTTAGTTTAAGTAGTTTGTACAAATGTTTGTATAGTCTATGGGACTTAATTACGGAGTCATCAGTCCCTAAACTTACAAACTACTTATAAACTAAGACTAAGGACGACACAAATATCCATGCCCGAGGGGGGATTCGAACCCCCGACCGTAGTGGCCGTGCAGACCGTGACTGGAGCGCCTCAGTCCCCTCTGCCACCGCGGCCGGCTAAGTAGTTTGTAAGTCTAGGCACTGACAACCATAGTAATTTCGTCTAGTTGGTTTACAAACATTTGATTTTGAGACTACTTAAAGAAGTGCGATTGACGACTTTCTCCTCCGAATGCGAAAATATATTGTTGACTCCCACCTACAAATGGGGAAATAATCATAAAAAGAAAGTAAAAGGAATCAGTGCTCAAGACGTAGATATTCTTTCTTCCCGCATGTAATTCGAGAATGGAATGTTAGATAAATCGTATGGAGGTAGTTCTACGAACAGTCTGCCAGGCACTTCAACGTGATTTGTAGAGCAGCGCTATAGATGTAGATTTTCTAACAAGCAGAACTCAAAACAACGATCATAACGGAGCCATTTGGCAATTTCACCATATGTGTGCATTTTTTATCTCTGTCAATATAAATGCGAATCACTCACTGACTAAACACGAAATCTCGAAAACTACTTAACCTATGAAGCCGAAATTTGGCAGGAATGTAGTTTATAGGAAGAAGACGTCAACTAAGAAAGGATTTTGCTATAGGGCCGACAGTGCAGGAGATACGACGTTATAAACAATGAAAACTTCCTGCCGGCCGCGGTGGCCGAGGAGACAGTGTCGTCGCGGCTGCGGCGGTGTACGGACCTCCGGCAGAGCAGCGCGCCGTGGCGAGTTTGTTTACGTCTGCGCGGTGAGTCGCGTGCATACAGCGTAGTCTTAGCTGTGTAGAATACCATGGAACCATGAATCAAACTAAGAGAATAGATACACTGAAGTTCACCTTTGACACGACTCTCCCTAGACCGAGCTATTTCGAAGTAGAAAACTGGTTAGAAGAAGCCGCTAAGATATCTGCCCATGAAGTCGTTGGAATCAACTTTTCTATCGTGACGAGTGTGGTTTTTCTTAAAGTGATAAATTCAGACGTATGTGACAGAGTAGTAGCAAGCAGTGGAGGGGCCTTGAAATTTAAATACAGGAACGGTGCTGTCGGAAATGTGACTGTTACGCACGCAGGACTTGGTATCCGAACAGTGCGGATATTCGAACTGCCCTTTGAAACAACAGCGGAACAAATTAATGCTGTCTTAGCGCCGTATGGCAGGGTATTGAATAATTTTGCGGAAAAGTTTTCTCAGAGCCATAAATTCCCTGTGTTAAGCGGAGTGCGACAAATTAAGATAGATTTAACAAAACATATCCCCTCTTACATCACTGTAGGCGGACACCGTGGTATTGTAATATACGATGGGCAGCCGAAGACTTGCGCTGGCTGCGGCGCGACAGGCCACGTCAGAGCGCAGTGTTTACAGCGCCGCGTGGCGCAGATACCAGCCGGGGAGGCCGCGCGTCCCTCCGTGACAACAGCGCTGCCCCTGACTTACTCGACGGCGCTAGCTGCAGTGCAAACCGCGACCCCATCTTCAGATGTCCCGCCATCAGACGACGATGATAAACGTGCAGTTGCGCCTACAGTCACCGAACGCGTACCTGCAGGTTCAAACGTTGATGTCCTTTCAAGTGCCGAGATTCACTCAGACACACATATGGAAATGAGTGATGATGCAGCATCGCGTGAACCAGACCACGAACAAACAGGTTTGGCTGAAGCTGTCCCTATACCTGGACCTAATGAAGTACGGGACTTCATGGATCTTGGATCTAATGACGAAAGCAACATGACGGAACAACGAACCTCTGATACTGATGGTTCGGAATCATCAAAAGAGTCATCTTTGACAAGGAAGACAAAGAAAAGGAGCCGAGCCCACCAGGGTGCTAATCAAATCGCCCCTTTACTGAGGGAGAAAGCAAAGAAGGTTATCAGCAAGATCCGTCATGGAAATTCTGCGACTTCCGATGTGAGTGAGCCGGTCTCGGGAGAAATGGATATTGAGATGTCCGCCTCTTCCGGATCGATTTTGCACCGAGAGTCGAGTGGTGGAACAGCCTCTATCCCGGACACACTGCTAGCACTGGACTCCTCTGCAGAGGTACATCAAACAGAGGATCTGAACCAGTCCACATGTCCAAAATCTTGGACAGAGGAAATGGACGAAGCAGAGGAGACCGCTGACACGGCCCCGGTCCAGAAATTGCAGACGAAATCCTCGACCATCTTGAAGGAGCAACCGACAACTACAAAAGATGCCTCTATGGCAGCCCCGATTGAGGAACTTGGGGCTTCTGTGCCCAGTCGCCCTAACAGGACAAAGTAACTAATAGCAACCCTAAAGCCATGAATCAGTCGCAAGCATATAAAATAGCCACCCTCAACATCAATAAGATCCGGTCAGGGTTGCGGCTGTCCATGTTACAGGATCTGTTACGTGCTGCCGACATTGACATCATATTGCTACAGGAAGTGGCTGCCATAGAACTCGAACACATTGCCGGTTATACTGCTATCACCAATCCGGGAAGTGGAGAGGATCTCGGGACAGCTGTTTTGGCAAAAGAAGGCATCATAATGACTGATGTGGAAAAATTACCGAATAGCAGGGGAATTGCAGTCACCGTTTACCGCACTCGCATAATTAACGTGTATGCGCCATCCGGCAGTAGCAATAGGCGAGGAAGAGCAGAATTTTTTACCAGTGAAATAGTGCCGCTATTTGGTCGGAATTATGATCACCTAATACTTGCAGGTGACTTCAATTGTGTGCTGCACCGCAAAGACCAGACGCCCAACTTCAACACGTCGATGGAACTGCAACGTATCGTCAATGAACTGCGTTTAATTGACACTTGGGAACACCTGCATGGCATGTTACAAGGTTTCACGTATGTCACGAGCCATTCTGCTAGTCGGCTGGACAGAATATATGTCACCGAACAACTCACTTCTTCCGTCCTACATTCCGAAATTTGGCCGACAATTTTATCAGACCATGCTGCATATATATGTACTGTTAACATGTGCAAACAAGGCACTTACCGTGCCAGAGGCACGTGGAAACTGAATAACTCCATTCTCTGTGATGTAGAATGCCAGCGTGCATTTAATGATACATGGAGGGAATGTGAACGTAAAGCACCACAGTACAATTCAGTGACGGAATGGTGGCTCAAACATGCCAAACCAAGGATACGGAGAATGTTTCAAACTTATTCACGAGAAAAGTATTATTGGCAAAAGAAGACCACAGAATTTTATTTCTCTTGCCTAAGAGAGTTATATAAATCGGACGCGACGATAATCGGCAATTACGTACAAATAAAGCGAATTAAAGCAAAACTTCTGAAACTTAAACGGCTACAGTGTGATGGATACAAAGTCCGGTCTAGGTCCGATACCCTGATAGAGCAGGAGGAAGCTTCTATGTTCCATGTAATTCGCGAGAATAAGAGAGGCAAAAGGAAAATTATAACGCAACTCCAGTTACGTGACGGGACCACCCTCGTGCAGCAACAAGACATAAAAAATGCAATTCATACTCACCTGGAATCGCTGCTGGCACCGGGAAGCAACGACGCAATAATGCAACAGGAGCTGTTACACAACCTTCAAGGGACGTTAAGTGAAGCACAAGCCGAGAATCTCCTTAAAGAAATTGATGAGGAAGAACTGGAATATGCCATACAGCGAAGCCCCAAAAACAAATCACCGGGGCCTGACGGTCTCACTGCGGAATTCTACCATATTTTTCGTGAACAACTGAAGCCAAAATTACTTGATATGTATAATGAATTGTTGCAGCCGCATTTTAATCTGCCTAGAGAGCTGGTAGAAGGAATTGCAGTTTTCGTCCCTAAACACCCAGGAAGCAAACTTGTAGACGATTTTAGACCTCTGACACTACTAAATTGTGACTACAAAATCGTGGCACGAGTAATTGCCCATAGATTGAAAATGATGCGGAATACAGTAATAGGCAGATACCAGACATGCGTGGGCCTTGACAGGAAAATCCAACAAAATTTATGCGAATATAGAGATGTGATTGCTACAGCAGAGGCTTGCAAAATTCAGTGTGCCTTGGTATCACTTGATTTCGCAAAGGCATTTGATAAAGTGAACCACCAGTATCTCTTGAACACCATGCATGCAATGGGCTTCCCGCAGCGCTTCACAAACTTCATCGGTGCAATCCTTAGTAAAGGTGTTACAAGAGCGTTAGTCAATGGACAGCTCACAAAAGAAATTACATTAAAGAGCTCGGTGAGACAGGGCTGCCCTTTGTCAATGGCGCTTTTTGCTATCGCCATTGAACCCCTGCTTGCTGCACTGAACCAACGTCTCCGAGGATTGACAATCCGTGGACTCAAGATTGCCTGCAATGCCTACGCGGATGACGTCGGTTTCTTAGTCAAGGACGAACGGGAGTTAGAAGCAGCTCTCCGCATCGTTAGGCAGTACGAACTTGCCTCAGGGGCGAAGTTAAACGAAAGAAAGTGTGGTATTATGAACATCGGGAGTGGGATTACAATACAGCACCACGGATACTTAACTCCAGTCTCCAAACTGACATGCTTAGGCATCGAATACCGAAGCGACATAAGGCACACGATCGCTGTCAACTACCGAAATCTTCTCGCACGTCTGCGTCCATGCATACAGAGCCACTACATCAGAAAGCTTGATGACTTACAAAGGGTTACCCTCGCTAACGTTTACATAACATAGAAGATGAACTATGTTGCACAAGTATTACCGATGCCACACGGGACAATCCAACGAATTATGTCAGCCTTAGGTCACTTCGTCACTCGAGGGTACATCTTTAAAGTTAAATACGACACAATCACTTTGGCTGTTTGGGATGGCGGAATAAACCTTACGCATGTTGAAACTAAGACACGGGCGCTATACGTGTGTAATACATACAAGATCTGGAAGAATTTACCAAACAGTTTAACGGCCCACCTGTTAAACGAGATAACACCTACAAGTCTGCAGCCTCCAATCAACGTCCAACATATTCCGAGCGCTATGTCCCATTTTAAAACCTTTTTAATTGAGTTGAGCTATCTGCAGCTAAACATGCAAGATGATGAGCTCATGATGGTGCGTGAAGTTTATAAAAAGCTAATGGAAACCAAGAACCGGAACATCATTGAACAAAAATACCCTAATCACAGATGGTCAACCATCTGGAAGAACATCCACTGCCGTGATCTAACAACAGCGGCCAGAGCCTCCTGTTATCGCTTAGTGAATAGGAAAGTCAACACCAACTCTAGGTTACATTCCATACACTTGGCGGACTCACCATTGTGCGCAACGTGCAACTTATTGGACAGCGACGAACATCTTTTTGTGTGCTCCAAGGTCCAAGACGTATGGAACTATATTCGGAAGAAGCTTGCTATCATTACAAGAACATCGGTTCTTCGTATTACGCCTGATGATTTCTTGCACCCAGATACTGTTCCGTACCCTAAAACCAAACGGAACTCTGTTAACTGGCTGAAAGGACACTTTGTTCACTATTTAATGTCAAGCACAGCTAAAAGCAAAGAGGATTTCTCCATATATATAGTTCAACAACTTCACAAGTTATCACAAAAACAAAATTACCAGCGCAACTATGCGAACTTTTTAGAAGCAGTTTTCAAAGAAGAATTTAGAAACTACTGAGCACCCCAGACATTTCAATACATGGAACACTACGTTTGACCGTACTTGGATATCTTTGGAATAAGAGCATTTTTAATACTTATATTTTTCTATTTTTTCAAATATTTTTGTTTTACTATGTTCCACATTTAAACGGCGAGAGGACGCCTTTCTTTTAATTATGTACTCACCACTCCTTTATGTATTAACATCTGTCATAATAAAAATACAAAACCTGGCAGCTCACGGTTCACGAGTTAGGAGCAGATAAATAAAGCGAAGAGACAAAGAATTGAATTGAATTGTAGAAACGATAGAAACTACACGGTAACACACATTTTTCGAGAAGACGAACTCGGAATCGTTCAGAGAGCCAGGAAAAAAAATGGATTCGACGAGGATACGTAAGTTTTATTTTAGTTCTTTCTATGGAAGAAGATTTTGATTCTCATCTTGGAAGAGATCCATTAATTTAACCTGCAGAAGAAAAGAAAATTGCTTTACCAAAGGCCGATGAAGCCGACGCCGATGAAGGCGAATTTGGTGAAAAAAATGTATAATAAGCAAGGTGCTCGACTCTCATACTCACGACCCGAGTTCAAATCCTGTTCGGAATTTTATTTTATCATCTAAAAAAAAAAAAAAAAAAAAAAAAAGGAGACTGAGGCGCTCCAGTCACGGTCTGCACGGCCACTACGGTCGGGGGTTCGAATCCCCCCTCGTGCATGCATATTTGTGTCGTCCTAGTTCGTAAGTAGTTCATAAGTAGTTTGTAAGTTTAGGGACTGATGACCCCGTAGTTAAGTACCATAGACTACACAAACATTTGAACATTTTTTTGAAAACTTCCCCGTCTTGCGGCAAGTGATTTTTTTAGATTTTATGAGGGGTAACTTTATGAGTCCACTATTTAAGAAGAAGAGCACTTAGCGACTTGCAACAAACTTTAAACATAATTTCAAACCTTTAGGAAACTTTTTCTCCCTGACAACCCTAACAAAATTATGAAAGAAAAAAGTTTGTCACTTACTACTTTTTCGGCGTTCGATCAGTAAAATTTCGGCATTTTGGCATGACGTTACAATTTATTACTCCTACACTATTAATTGTATTTGCGAGAAATATTGCAGATAGAATATACATATACCACTGAATGTACAGTCTTAGACAAAAAAAATTGATCGCCGGCCGGCCGACGCAGAGGCAAAGTCCGAGTCGGTCGCGCAGTGTGGACAATAAAATCGATCGCCCCTCAGAATGCTAAGTCCGACGATGTGCACGATCTGGTAACACTGTAGAATGCGGTACTGTCAGGAAGAAGTGTTATGTCCTTCTCGAGACAGTTCTGTGGCATATGAGCTCGTGGTCTCGTGGTAAGAGTCGCATTTAAAAGTGCATAAGTAAGAAGTCGCGAGATCGAATCCAACCACTATCAATTTTTTTTAACCGCAAATAAGCTGTCTTCGTTATCAGTGTGGAAGAACCTCAAATGTAACAGCGAAAAGTCACAGATATAATTACACAAAAGGGCTCGCTGCTGCATCAAAACTGAACTGTTTACTCTCGGGAGTATTGGGCACCGGCTACGGCGACGCGCCAGCGGCCGCATCGCGGCTGCCGCCTGCGAACTCGGTGACAGCGGCGCGCCGCTCTGAGTCTATTTACCGGCTGTTATATCCTTACTTCAAGTTCTAGTACTTATATTACAGTCACGTATTGAATTTTTCTGACGTATGAACATAATCTATACTATAATAATTCCAGTTGATTTCACAAGAAAAACATCGAATAGTGTGCTTTGGAAGTCACCCATTCCGCACCTACTCTTTCGATTACATGTCCTCAAATGATTATTTTTCCCGCCCCTACTCGAATAACCTACGACAAAAATTATTTCCAGAAAAAAGTCTTTCACCAGTGCTGTTTCACGTTTCTTCGAACATCTCCATTGATTATATTGAAAACATTAGCTGTAAGCGTTATTTTTGTTTACAATTATAGACTCAGAAAATATCTTTCTTGATATCGCTGTCAGTGGCACAAACGAACGAAAAGAAATCAATGCAGCATTGTTTTCAAGATGTGAACATTTCTGGGAAGGCTTCGTAACATGGAGTGCAAACTAAGAAGAGCTTCTGTTATCCAAACGTAAAATTAGGGACAGTAATGTATAGATTAATTTATCCGTCATAATATCCCATGTTATATTTTACTTTTTTTTTTTTAGGTTGTTTCCAATTTCTTGTTTCAACTTCTTTCAATAGCTTCTAACTTTATTATTTTCTTTATTGTGGTTAGTTAAGATAATTTGATGATATTTCTTTCTAAGTACTTATTTTCTTCTTTGCTCATGCTATTGTTGATTAATTCTTCCAGAAGTATAAGAATAATTGTTTCTTTAGTCTTTTATCATTCATTTTATACATGTGTCCAACAAAAGTTAATCCTCTCTTAACCACTCCGCCTGATTTTTTTTTCATATTTTTGTAGGTCTCATTACTATGGATTTTCCAAACGGCTGTATTTCCTCTTGGACTCATTTTCTTTCTTATAATCCGTCTATTATTCTTTTTGTGTCGTCTGCACATTTGCTAAGGTGTATATTTGTAATCACTTAAACTAATATTTAATATTCATTCTAGTATTAGCATCACATAATCATAATGTATAAGAATTTATACAATGCTGGCACTATTTATAATCTTCAACGTCTTTTGTGCTGTCGTTACCTGTAAGGACATCGATGGGAGTTATGTGCTCAGTATTGTTGCAAACACAGAATATCAAACTGTCCAGTGTTTTTATACCTCCTAAGGAGACCGTTAGACCCGTAAATCAGTACGTGGCTTTTCCGACGAAATAGATGTTGTTTTTACGCATCTCCTATAGTATTAACGTGCGTATTATTCTGAGATAGAGGGAGTGGTGCTGTGGCTATGGTTTGCGGTTATCATGCGGACGTGTACAGATCATCGTTATAATATGCCATGGAAAATCATGCAGACAAGTGCTTTTGTCGTAGTAGTTGCATTAACAAACAAACTTTCTTCAAACATGAATTATATTTCTGGTAGGTAGTTAGTCCCACGTGTGTGGATAACATTCTGATCAGGTACTTTTCCATCAAAGCTTTGTAGAGAGAAGAAACGTAGGCTTTTGCTTTGTAAAATTGTACCGCGAACAGGTATTCCACTTTACTGAACCTGTGATGTTTCTTTTTGCAGGCAGGTTGAAGGTTTCACTGAAAATGTATAAAGCAGGCAACTTGCATAAGCCTAATGGAGAAAATATTTCTAGGGAAGTTTCTATAGAAATACAACATTCTGTTCTGCATCTGTTTAAAGTGCCTGCTTTCACACTAATGATCAGATATGCACAGTTAACGTTAAAATTGATCGCAGTAATAATAATTTTTAAATTATTCTTCAAAGCGATAGATTGGCTGGCCAGTACTTACCTTTGTGCTGTACCGCCGATAGTGACATGAATGAAGAAAAAAAGAAAACGGACGGAAAGGACTAGCTTTCGGAACATAGTTCCTTCTTCAGGTGGGAAAGAAGGGATGGGAACGGAAAGGGAAGGAATTCCCGCCCTAGGTCATGAGGATGGTGTTACGGAGTGTGGAAGTTAGAGATACTGTATTATAGTATTGAACCAAGTCAGAGAGGATATAATAACGAAAGAGGAAAGCCCAAGCAGTACACACACACACACACGAGTAGTATTTCCATCATTAATCAAATAATAATAATTTTTGGAATTTAAATAAACTATGTTTTCGGGTATCACCTGCATATTCCATGAAATATGGACAGTTCTCCAAGAATTGGTGTTCCAGTTACCTGTGCGACAAATTCTGTTCCTAATTCTTTTCTGGTACAGCAAACGATAATGCCTAAGAGGATACTGCAATTCATTCCGTGACAAACGAACTACAAATTTGAATAAGGTCTGCTGTAATGATGGTGCTTTATTAATGAAATTACTGTGTCTAAAATGACTATTTCTGAATAATCTTACACGACATACACTACTTAATGATGTTGTGTGTTGTTGTTGTGGTTGTAGTCTTCAGTCCGTAGACTGGTTTGATGCAGTTCTCCACCTCCACGCTACCCTATCTTGCGCAAAACTCTTCGTCTCTGAGTAAGAAAGACAGCCCGCATCCCTTTGAATCTGCTTGCTGTATCCATCTCGTCGTCTACCCCTGCGATTTTCACCCCACCCGCTCCCCTCCAAAACTAAATGGACGATTCGTTGGTGTCAGAATGTGCCCTATCAATCGATCCCGTCTTTTAGACAAGATATGCCAGAAATTTCTTTTCTCCCCAATTCTATTCAGAACGTCCTCATTAGTCACATGATCTACCCATCTACTCTTCAGCATTCTCTTGTTGCAAGAAATTTAGATAGTTATCCTCTTCTTGTCTGAACTACTTTATCGTCCACGCCTCACTGCCGTACAAGGCCACATTTCGGACAAATGCCTTCTCTTCTACAGAAATACTTTTCCTCCCATTGCATTCTACATTTTATGTCTTCACTACTCCGGACATCAGAAGTTATTTTACAATCCAAATAACAAAACTCAGCGGAGCAGTGGTTAGCACACTGGACCCGCATTCGGGAGGATGGTGGTTCAAATCCACCTCCGGCCATCCTGATTTACGTTTTCCATGATTCCCCTACATCACTTTAGGCGAAAGTCAGGAAGCTTCCTTTCAAAGGGCACGCCCGATTTACTTTCCCATCCTTATCCGAAATAGAGATTGATGACCTGTCTAGTGCCTCCAAACCACAGCCCAACCCTCCAAACCCCCCTCCCCCTCACACACATAACCAACAAATCTCATCTACAACTTTTAATGTCTCGTTTTCTAATCTATTACCTTCCACATCACCTGATATTCTTAGACTAAATTTCATTACTCTTTTTATGCTGTTGTTATTGTTATTTCATTCCCTCTTTTCAAGACACTGTCCATTCCATAGAATTGCTCTTAGAGGTCCATTGCAGACTCTGACAATTACTACGTCATCGGCAATTCGCAAAATCTTTACTTCTTGTCCCTGAACATTAATCATTTCTCCAAATTTCTCCTTTCTCTTCTTCACAGCCTGCTCAATGAACAGATTGAACAACATTGGGGAAAAAGCTACAGGCCTGTGTTACTCCCTTCCCAACTAATGCGTCCCTTTCATGCTCTTCGGCTCTCACAAAAGATGACTGGCGTTTGCACAAATTGTATACTACCCTGCGGTCTTGCTGTACGATGATATGAGTATCTTGTTATCAAAGGCGGACATATATCGTTTGCAAATAACTGAGATAAACCATTTTTATTACGAAACGTGGAGTTAAAACGTATGCCTATTAGTTTGGTCATCACTTAGTTGCAAATGATCACCAAATCAGCATGGAAATACACGTTTCGTAATTAAAATGGCGTTTACCTCTATTATTTGCAAATGACAGATAAGAAGCTACTCATATATTTATGCAGATTATGACCTGTACTGTCGGCATGATAACTTCGGAGTATAGCCGCTACACTTCTGTTACTTGCTTAATATAGGTTTCACTTTAGTGGTATAGATGGTACGCAAAATACTTCAGTTAGAAGCCTGGTATTGAGTAGAGGTTCCTCGTGGTTGGGTAACTGGTGCGATGGTCTTATTATCATCACCAAACTGCATCGTTTGGTATGATTCAGCCAGTCATGCTCAATCTGACATGATGGACACGGAAATGTTTAACTGACAAAGGCCTCTTAGCGATATTTGAACCCAACTTGTTAGACATCGTATACAAAACATTAATACAGTGCGTAAATTACAAATACGTTCTTCAAATATAAATAAATGAAATAACTTGATACCTATTTATCCATCCATGAAAGCTGCGCCGTTCAAGATTAGTTTCGCAGCGAAGATCGCATAAAGCTGATTGAGTTCGTTCCACGGTCAACGGACCTTAATGCTATTGAGAATATGTGGGCGGAAGTAACGAGGTCGTTGCCACTTGGATCAAGAAAACGCAAGCGACTATTGGGAAAATATAGAACATACATGGTGGCAAATAAACCACTATGAAACATTATCAAGGCAGTTAGTAGAGTCAGTTCCAAGACGCCTTAGAAAAATATTACGAAATGATGCTGGATGGCGAAATGTTTTTTCTCAAAAAATCAAGCAATGTGTATGTATGTATGTGTGTGTGTGTGTGTGTGTGTGTGTGTGTGTGTGCGTGTGTGCGAGTATGTAAAAGACAGGCAACAATAAAAATGCATATAATATCAATGTGGAATGTTTTAATGACTTCTAAAGCTCAAAATTCAAGATTACCCAAACAATTTCTTGTAAATTACATAACATGAAATAATAGATAATGTATTACGTTTTTAAAGTAGTAGGCAAAGGCAGTACATTCCGGATGTAGAGACTCGCAACACGTGCATCTGTAAACAGCGCCCCACTCCAGCACACGCCAAGACACAAAGAGGAAGACGTCGTCTTGGTTCTGAACGCAGTGTGC